>JALAZF010000086.1:11665000-12865000 GCA_022829125.1 Lathyrus tuberosus
TAAAAAAAATAATAAAATAATATTAAAAATGCCACCTGACATGCCACGCAAGCAAGAGAAAGGAATCTTTGCTGCAATGTGGCAGCCAGGGGCCTAAATGAGGGAATCTGGATATTAAGAGGAGGTGTTTAAAAAAAATAAATTTACAGGGGCTAAAATGAGAATTCGCTAATATTGCAGGGGGGTTTTGTATATTTAAACCAAATTTCTAATATGCATCAACAAATTTTCTA
Organism: Lathyrus tuberosus; assembly: GCA_022829125.1. Lineage (NCBI taxonomy): Eukaryota > Viridiplantae > Streptophyta > Magnoliopsida > Fabales > Fabaceae > Lathyrus > Lathyrus tuberosus. The sequence goes on from JALAZF010000086.1 coordinate 11,665,234, forward strand.
TAATAATATAAAAATTTCAATTCTATTTTATTTTTTCATATATGTTATGAATGTCACAAATGACGTTTTATTTTTTTTTCTTCTCAAAGTTGAATATTTTATAGTAGTTTCTATGATAATGATATAAATTATATGAAATAATATGGTTTGTTTGGGTAAACGAACTTGCAGGTATAATTTTGAAAATCTGTTTCCCGAACTAGTTAATATCGAGTTTCATTGATTTGATTTGATTTTTGATCGAACTAAAAATATATCCAACCCAAACACCATGATTTAGTTTTGATTTCGATTTGGTTCTAGTTTGCCCGAACCAATAAACACCCTAGATAGTAATGTGTATTGCTTCAAATCCATTAAAAAAAGAAGTGAGGATATAAAAATAAAGCCGGAACAAATGCTTAATAAATTATAAAGAACAAAATATTACTTATTTTTACACAAAATTTAGCAAAAAGAACTATTATGATTAACATAACAGAATTTAAAAGACTTAAAATAAATGTTTATTAAATAAAAAACTAAAATAAAATCTTAAATTTTTTTTATAAATTGGGCAAAATATAAGAGAAATAGGTACAAAAATTAAAGGAATATAAAGTCAAAACCTCAAACCTATTTGATCCTAAAGTTAGGCAATACTAACCTGTTTAGCCAAAAAATTAAAATTTCCTAGAATATGCGTACAAATGTCCCATCTATTCTTGATTTTCCAAGGCACTACTAATTTAGAGTCTGACTCTAACCAAATATTAGACCAGCCATGAGCATAATCATGCTCGATAGCCAAAATAGCTCCCATAAGCTCTGCAAAAAGAGCATTCACATTGCCTAAATTAGACACAAACCTCTCAACATGATTTCCAAGATGATCCATGAAGATTCCCCCACAGTCTGCCTTAACCGGGACTCCACCAGAAGCTCCATCAACACTAACCTTCATCCACCCTCTAGATGAAGGACTCTAAATAACTTCTGCGCACGTATGAGGTTTATGATAATTGATCGAAAGAGAAAACTTTTTAAGGATTTCAAAATCATATATAGCCAAAGTAGAGGATCCATTTATTGAATTTCCAGCTAGCTGAGATAGAGAATAAATGAATGGGCAAGTAGATCTTCAAGAGATTAATTTATTCTGAAACCTCACAAGATTACGAGCGCGCCAAATGTCGTTGACCACAACAATAACAGAATCACGTAAAATAATCTTGCACTGAGCAGAAACAGAGGTGCTCATAACCGATAAATAATCATCAAGATTTTAGATTCCCGAATTCACGTTAAGGATGTTGCTCAGCCAATTACAAATTGAGGGGATAATCACACCATATTTATGAAGCACATCATCTATTGGCAATCTGTTTTTAGTTAATCTCCAAAAAAGAATAGATTGAGAAGGAGGGATAGCCGAATGCCAAATAATGTCGCCCCAAACATTGTCTGGACCGCGAACCTTACAATTAATGTATGCTTCCTTGACACTAATTTCACCATTGTCGGACCTCATCCAAATTAGTTTATCATCATTCAAACAGTTGACATGAATGTTGGATACAAGTTGAGGAAGAGCAGGACAAAGACGAATTAAAGCATTAGGCAAGATGAAAGAGTTACCACGAAAAATAGAATTAAAACCCCCTTTAGCAAAGACAACCTATCAGCTGAAACATGAAGAAGAGATGTAATAATCAGACCACACCAGTTATCACACCACAAGTTGATTTTGTCTCCCTTGCCAATTGTCCATATATAATGTTCCATCAGATCTGCGAAAACCTCCTTACAGCTTGTCTATATAGAGTAGAACACATGAGACTTTCACATATGTCCCTTCCTGAAAAATCAGGCTTTAATAATAGTGTCCCAAGGTTCAATCTCATTCATGATACTCCAGCATTGCACCAAATTATTAGCTTCATTTGTATCCCTAAGAGACCTAATGCCCAACCCCCATCCTTAAGGTTCTGACAGCAAAACTTCTAAGTCACTGTGGCTTGCTTCCTTTTTTGAATGTCCTCACTCCAAATAAAATTACGACTCCATGTTTCAATATGGGAAATTAAGCTAATAGGCCATTAGTAGATTCTGAAAGAGTAGAGCATCATGGTGTGAATTACCGAGTTAACCATTTGGACTCTACTAGCTATAGACAACAAACTTGCCTTCTAAGTAGCCAACTTATTCATAATTTTATCTACAAGCGGTTGAAAATAAGAAGCATTGGGCCTTCCTTTTAAAATAGGGACCCTAAGATAGAGGAAAGGTGAAAACCCCATCTTAAAACCAATTTTGCTAGCCAAAAAACCATGCCTAACATCAGTCATCGAACCTGCATATAAAATGGATTTAGAAGGATTACAGACTTGACCAGAACAAACAACGTATCTTTCAAATAACTCAGCAATGACATCCAAGAAAGAAGAGCATCCCTTAGTAAAAAGCACGATGTTATCAGCGTACAGAGTATGGGATGAAAACAACACATTCCTACAAGCTTTGATACTTTTCAACCTATTATTTTCTACCAATTAAGAGAGGCCTCTGCTAAGAACATCCTCTACCAAGCAGAAAAGGAGAGGAGACAGAGGATCTCCCTGTCTGAACCCCTCTTGCAATTGAAGAATCCCCTATGATCCCCATTAATTAAAACAAAAACCTTAGCCGGTTCCAATACCAAACTAATTCAAGAACAAAATTTCTTGTTGAACCCGAACTGCTTAAAGATTTTTAAAATAAATTTCCACTCTAGGGTATCAAATGCCTTGGCTATGTCTACCTTGAGCATAACAGTACCACTAAGAGACTTTTTATGGATCACATTGGCCACCTCTGAAGTGAGACAGATACAGTCCTTGATGCTTCTACCTTTAATGAACCCATTTTGCTCCTTTGAGATTATGTGAGGAAGCACCTTAGCCGACCTATCAGCTAGAACCTTAGAGATAATCTTAAATTTGAAATTAGCAAGAGTGGTTGGCATGCATTGATCTATGTTGCTCGCTTCTTTAACTTTTGGAATTATCACAAAGGTATTGGAATTGAAATTGGGAGCTAACCAACCGTCCTTAAAAAACTGAAGAGTTGCCTTGATAACATCATCTTTAATGATGCTCCAATAAGTCTGATAAAAAATGGGACCAAACCATCTGGGTCAGCAGTATTATCTCTCTTGAGATTAAAAATATCACTATGAATTTTTTCAGTAGAGGGCAGAGATGTTAACAAAGAGTTAATTTGGTCAGACACCAAACAAGGATAACTTTCTCCACAAGTGAATTTTCATGCAAAACAATAGACTTTTCAAATAAATTCTAAAAGTGAGAGACCACATGATCAGAATTTGGTCATGATTGTTAATGAAGACACCATCAATTTTCATCGTGTGAATGTAATTAAAGGCATTTCTAATTTTTGTTATCTTGTGGAAATATTTGGTATTCATGTCCCCATTCAAGGCCAATTAACTCTAGCCTTATCCTTCCAAAATAAATCCTCAATATTTAGTGCCTGCTCTAACCTTGATTGAGCCTCTTTCTCCTGTTGAGCCAAAGTGTCATGTTGACCTTCTGAATCAATTCTCTCCTGAATGATAGCAACCTCCTGCTCAGCCATTTTCACCTTATCATGCACATTGCCAAAGCAGTTCTTATTCCATACTCTATGGTTATCCTTCAATACTTTCAACTTAGAGGCTAAAACAAACATATGGCATCCAGCAAAATTAGTCTTCCAAGAAGATTTCACCACCTTAATGCAATCTTGATGTGTGGTCCACATTTGCAAAAATCTGAAATGAAATTTGAACTTGAAATCCTGAAAAATTAAAATGCAGTAGAATGGGATAGTAATTTGAACGGGACTTGATTAGAGTGGAGCAAGAAGTTTAGACACATGAATTAATCCAAGCCTGATTGCAGATGACCCTGTCCAACCTTTTTCTAGTATGATGAGTCCCATTTCTACCATTGGACCATGTAAACTATGCACCAGCAGTAGGCATATGGATTAAATGATTCAGATCTGACCAGCTCATAGTCACATAATTCATAGGTACCCCATGCGAACCGCGAATTGGTTCGTGAGTACCGGTTCGCGGTACTTTTGCGAATTGGTTCACACGAATTCGTGTAGAATTCACGTAAAATGAAGTACCCACAAACCAAATATAAATTTCAAGTTTAAATGAGACAATAATAGTCAAATAAACTAGAAATTAAAAAAACTTTTCAACTAATTTTTTAATTATGATAATGTCTTTATCACTTTGATAAAAGTGAATATTAATGACCATCATCAATTAAAATAAAACAGTTGTGAGCTGATATAAGAGTAATGAGTATATACTAGCTATTTATAACTGATTTTTCAAAGTAGTGTTAATAAAATAGTCGATGTGGGACTATGAAGTCTTTCTCCCAACCAATTTTTATTATAAGTAAACAATTTTTTTAATAATAGCGTACCGACTATTATATTTGAACGTACCACAAACCCAAATACCGTACCGACTATTATATTTGAACGTACCACGAACCCAAATACCGTACCGACTATGTATACCCCTAGCGTACCGAATTTTTAGAGAGTTGCGAACCGCGTACCTGAATTCGTACCACGTACCGAAACGAATTGCGAACCATGTGACTATGGACCAGCTAGCAAACTCATCCATCGGACTTCTGGCTGGGATAAAGGAACCATCATACTCATGCGCACCAAGAACTGTGTTAAAATCACTTATGAAGCACCATAGAATTTTATGAGTTTGGAGGATATTTTGTAGAGAATTCCACAAATTCCTTCTAGTAATGTAAATTTTTAAAGCATAAACAGTGGATATACCAATTAAAGAGAAATTTACCAAAATAGTAAAAGAGATTTGTTGATCATCAATATGCGGCACCTCGGGAGTGAGGTTTATATCACAAAGACACCAGAGGTTAGGGGACAGATCTTCCCTAATATTTACAGTAGAAAAATTAAGATTCAATCTACTGAGCCAAGAATGGGGAAATATATCTTTATCCATCCATGATTCAGCTATGAAGACTGAAGGTGTGAGAAAAACACAAGAGAGGGGGGGTTTGAATTCGGTTTTCAAAATGAAAGCTTTTTGTGAAACTCAAACAAATATCACAAATAAACTAGCAATAGAGAAAGACACACGATATATCCTGGTTCACTTGAAAACTATTAAGTTAATTCAGTTCACCCGCCAAGGTGATTTCGCGTTATACACAAGGACTTAATCCATTATAACCAAACTGATTACAACTGCACTAGAAACTGCTGGTGACTAACATACACAGACTGACCGTCTCTTCTTAAGGATTCTGACCCAACTGGTCCCTTAAGAAAAACAAACAACTATTTGATCAAATACAATGTTTACAATGAAATGCTTCTACACAAGCTGATATAAACACAATTTTTAGCTCAAACTAACTTAGAGAAAATCTATACAGTAAGAACAATTTTCTTCTTTGTATTGTAGTGCTTTACTGTTCACTCATGGATTTTTCTTTTTGTATTTATGTGTTTCATTTCTCGTATGAATCAGTGTCTCAGTATATCTTTTTCACACTTGGTGTCACATGATTCTTTGAGAGATCAAGCCTTTATATAACCAGAAAAAAGATTTGTTGAGGGCAGATCAGGAATATTAGTAAAATTACTGGCGACTTGAAATAATGTCGTTATGCTGGAAAGAAAATCGTATACTAAAATTGTCCTTTTACCCCCAATTCAATGTAGTGGAATGGTAGTGAAAAAGAACGTGTTTGATCTGTACTATGTACTATTTTCCCTCGCAAACATTTCATCTTCTTCTATTCATCAGAGGCTTCTAAATTGATATGGTTGAAGCATGATCAAAAGAATAGATCACTGGGTCTTCAGAGTCTTGAGTCTTCAGAACTTGTTCAGTAGATTCTTGTCTTCAGAGTCTTCAGCACTCCTTCTTCAGAACCCTTAGTTATTAGAAACATAAGTCTTCAGAGTCTTCAGAACTTGTTCAGCAGAACCTTGTCTTCAGAGTCTTCAGAACTTGGTCTTTAGAAACTTAAGCCTTCAGATTCTTCAGAGTGTTGTTCATCAGAACCTTGTCTTCAGAGTCTTCAACACTTAGTCTTCAGAAGATAAATATCAGAGTTATATTCATATCAAGAATCCAAGAGAGCATTGCAGCAGCAACATATTGTCTTCTTAGAGTCTTTCTGAAGCACAATAGATCAGAAGCAATCTTTCTTCTTTGACGCAGAAGCGACTTTTGATAATTTGAGAGTGATGTTTCATATGATCTCTATCAGAGTCAGAGCTATCTTTATCAGAGCCAGAACCTGTTTGTCAATACTTTAGAAAACAAACGTTAGAGTACCAAAATTATTCTCACACAAATACAACTTTGTTATTATCAAAACTTAGAGATTTCTTGCAGAACCAAATCTTGTTCTTACAAAGACAAACTAAGGTTTAAAGCTTATCACTAACCTTTTAAGAGCCAATTTTGTAGAAGAGTTGGCTAATCCTCTCACATTCCAAAACAAATCATTCATGAGGAATTATTTGCACTGTCATGCATTGACATTATCTTATAATTACATCTAGCTGCAGTTATTTATGTGCTTTCTTCTTGTACTTTGACTTCACTTTCATGAAGCCTTCAGAGTCGACTCCCATATAGTTTTTCTCACTATCACCAATGCCTTGTTTTGATAACTCCTGATGCACCATATTATCCCAAGAGGCATTAAGGAACAACAAATCTTGTTGAAGCTCGGGATTAGTTTCAGGGACTTCTTCATCAGAATTCCTTTGTGTGTTGTCGATAAAATTAGAATTTTTCAATTGTGTCCTCTGCCTCACTAACCAAAGCCTGGGTCTTTCATTGTCTTCTATTACATTTTTTACTTCATCCACTACAATATGTTCATCCATGTTTACACTAGGACCACAAAAATCCAAAGGATTCTCATTACCAATTAAGATACTTTTTCCTTTGTCCACTCCATTCACTACTGCACTGGGCGCATTTGAAGGATGAGCCTCCAAATCTATTATGTGTTCCTTTTCTTTGGTTATATTATCTGCTGAATTCGACCCATGAGTCACTTAAACATATATCTGTTTCTTTGCTTTCTTCTGATTACCATTATCTCCCTCCAACACATCCTCCTCTCCTCTCTTTTTCTAATTCCCAGTTTCAATATCTTCTCCTTTACGTTTGCACTTGTCCAGAGAATAACCTATAATGTTGCAATTATTTCAAAACTCCGAGAGATTTTCATACTCAAGATCAATAAAGAATGCATATCTCGTTCTTTCCACTAATACTTTGTATCTGATATCAGGATTCAGATCCAAATCCACTAGACCCTAACAAAGTGTCCAAATGGTCTTTCAAAACTATACGTGTACATTCCAAATATATTTGATGCATGTAGCGCGATTTTTGTGGTCTTGAATCACGATCGCTTGGGTACTACAGTTCAATTCATTTTTTATCCTATTGAGCTGATTAAGGAAGGGAAATAGATGTCTCCAATTAACCCTGCTTGCATACTGAGTTTAAACAACTGTCTGTTAGGTTACAGATGCTATTAAGATGTGAGCCCTTCTTCGGTTTATTTTGTTTAATTTAGAATGTCTGGACTATTTGCGAGGTTTTTGTGGTAAGATGTTAGGATTTGGTGCTTTTCAATTGATGTGTGAAGGTACGGTATTTTGGGTTTTTTTATTAGTATGCTCGCTAAGATTTTGCAATCTTATGCCTACGTATTCCCGTTTAACAAAACAGGGAAATCAGAGCGATCGTAGTTCCTCCTATTCTATGGGAGGAAAGAGGGTTGTTTTGGTGTCTTGTTCAAAGCCCCAGATGTGAAGCTAAAGGTGGTTTGTATCTTGTTCAAAGCCTAAGAGGTGAAGCTAAAGGGTTTTGGCTGAGAGAGAATTTGACATCTCTAAAAAGGAGTTGTTGATGTTTGTATGCTGTGAGCAAGGCACAACTTTGATGCTAAAAGGTTGATTGACTTAACCGGGGTTTTCTTTATACAAAGCCTAAGAGGAGGCGGGAAGTTTAACTTTTCTGGAGAAAATGTTCTTTCTGTCTTGTACAAAGCCCGAGATTGAGGCTAAAAGGGGTTTTTACTCCGTTGGGGAGTGTCATACCCCAAATTTTGACCACTAAGATTTCTCATCATTGTGCAAATCATCATCACAATATGGATGAACCATTATACCTCATCAAATGCCTCAAAGATGAGTGAGCATCCACTACAATCAAAATTAGGGCTTCAAGCCCTCTCAGAGCCTTAGACAAAGGATCAATCAAGGAATGACATGATCTTCAACTTGTCTAACCTCTCAAACATCCACAATGGATCAAAAGGACTCCCACTTCAAGGATCAAGCACAAGGCTGCTCCCTTCTAGGTGGATCAAGCCTCAAGATCGCCAGTATCACCAAATTAGGGTTTTGGTCGATCAGGGCCTCCAGTTGGAAAATTTCCTCTGGGCATGAGCCAATACTTCAAAGCATAACCTAATATACTCCATGGAACCTCATGGACCCAATCATCAAGTCAATTTTGCCTCAGGGGATGCATTCATAAAAAAATCAGGAATTAGGGTTTCTTGACCTAATTCACCCTAAGTTGACTTTTAGGGCAAGTCATGAGCCAAGACCTCAAGAGAGGGGTTGAGGGTCTCTAATGAAATATATTGATCCATTTGGAACAATGGATTAATCCAAGAAGCTTGAGCAACAAGTCTCAATTTCATCTGCACCACAATTAGGGTTTCGCGAGGAAAGTCAACTGTAATTTTGACTTTTGACCAGGACATGCTCCCAAACCCTAAGACATGATTCAATATACCCTATGACACCCATGGAACATGTCCATCAAGTTTGATTTAGGTCAAGGACATGATTTCCTGAAGAATTGCACAGTTTGGAATTCATCTGATAAAAAATCAACTGTGCATAAAAGTCAACTTTGACTTTTTGAGATTTTTCACCAAAATGGATTTTTAACCCTAAAATTATGTTAATGTATGATTTGAATCATCATTCATCAAGAAAAATCAAAGAAAGTGGGATAACTTGTAAAAGGGGTAACCATAAAAACTTAGAAAAATTTCTAAGTTATGGAAAAAGTGACACTAATGTGCCAACTTTGGAGGACCATAACTCCTAAACCACAAGGCCATTGTTCCCCATTCAAAGCTTGATTTATAGATCTCATTGCCCTCTACAAAAGCTTCATACTGACCTATGTCCAAATTCCTCATGGATTTTGAGTTATGGAGTGATCAAAATCAAGAAAAGTCACTTTGTTCCAACACTTAGTGAAAATTTCACTAAGTCAGTTTTTACCCTACTTTTTGCCAAATGTAGGGGGATTTTTCACTTGGATTCAAAAGAGATCAAAACCAAACATGTTCAAACAGTTGTTATATCATGTAAGGGCTTTCCAAAATGGCCAAGAACATTACCAAATTCAATTTGAGTCATGAGATATGACATTGGCAAGTTGCCTTGCTGAAATCTGCCAAGGCAAGGCATATTTTTACACTTTTGGTCGATTTGCCAAAATCAGCCAAATCCAAATGCTCCTATCCACTTGGACACCTCTGAGGATTGAATCTAAAGGGGACAATCACTGAGCCAAGCCTCCAAAGTCTTTGGAACAAGAAATAGCATGTTGAACCTAGAATGGCCAAAATAGGGACAAGACTCCAATTTTGGATTGGAGAATTCAATGGAAGCATCAAGGTGGCATGGACTGAGCCATTCTCAATTGAATTCAGTCAAGCCTTATCCAAGACCAAGGGAACCACAACCCTGTGCCCTAACCTCTAGTCAATGGCTAGAGGAGACTTGCATTTCCATTGGCCAACATTCCATTGGCCAACATTGAACAAACACCTGCTGCAGTTGCCATTCACTGTGGATCCCAAAACAAACTTGCTCTACTATAAATAGAGCTCAGTTGTGATCAGTTTGAGTACACCAAAGCCATCAAACAGATGCTTTCCTCAAAATCTGTTCTTTCACTCCAATTTTGCCTTCTAAGGCAAGTCACTATTGGGTTTTGAGTTTGGGAGCTTTTCCAATCAAACCAATTACACACACACACCTCACATACATCATATAGAAGTGACTCAAACACTCACATAACATCTGGAACACAGATTTCACAAAATCACCAGCCAATTGCTCAAGTTCTTGACAGATTTGCAGTTGAGGTACCATCTTCAGCTCCAAACCATTTCAATCCATTCCAAGCATTCATACACACTCCATGGCACCTAGGGAAGCTATCCAGATCATTGGAACCTAGCTGTAACACCTCCAACACAAATCACGATCACCAGCTGCAAGTGGTAAGCATGAGCTCTTCTAACTCTATGATCCATGCAATTTTTGCTGCACAATAATTTGGTCATATGTTCATAATCATGCATGGAATGTTTCCCCTCAATTAATTGCATTGTTTGAATCATGTATCAAAAATCCTAGCCTTCATGCAGAAATTAGGGTTCTTGAGGTTTTTTCGTGATTTCTTGTTATATGTTTAATTTAAATGAAATTAAATACCATAGACATGATCGTGAGGTTGAAACGAGTTGATTGGTATGTGGATTGCATGATATAATCAAGTATTCAGTGAGATTGGAGAGAAAATGCAAATCTGGGCAAGCACAGAACACGCGCGTGTTCTTGGATGTTCTTGGCGCCATTTTTTTCAAAATTTGAATATTTGAATTTTGTGATTTTATTTAATTGATTCAAAAATTAATTTCTCTCTGAGTTTTAATGATTTTGAGTTGGTTCTTTTTTTAATAATTCACAAAAATGTTAAAATATTTTATTTTCCAAAAAAATCCCAAAAAAAATATTTATTTTATATAATTGATATTTTTGCAAAGAATTAATGTTTTATTTGTTTTTGACATTTAAAATATTTTTTCCACCTTGATTTTGCAACTTTTAATGCCTTCTAATTATTTTGTAGGTCAATACTTAATTTTTGAAGCATTAATCCAAGATCACAATTTGTTTTTCCTATGTTAAACAATTTTGATCATTTTAATTGAATTTTTATTCAATTAAAACACATTTTGAAAATAAATTAGGGTTTTTGGATTAATTCAACCGTCATAAATCATTTTCAAAACACTTTGGGCCTCTAATAGAGTGTAAGACCCAACCCTTTGTAAATACAAAACATTTTGGGCCTCACTTATTGTATAAGTCCCGTTGTATTTCAAAAAGTTCGACGCGATTGTAAGTTCCTGGATTGGCTGGAATTTTGGTAAAACAACAAGGTGTTCAATGCTGATGTCATGGTGTTGATGTTGCAACATTGAGTCTTAGTACTGGGCTGTACTAAGTTGTGAAGGTTAACTATGTTTGATGTCATGGGCTTGATGTCATAACATTGCACTTAACACTGGGCTGTGTTAAGGTTGCTAGTTGCTGAAGTGGATGTCTGATGTCATATAGGTGATGTTGTAACATCAGACCTGCAGAACTGAAGCTAATGACAGCATGGGCTTGTTGTTATTAGGGTCGCGTATTAGCTGGAATTGTGGAGAGTGTTGACTCGTTGGATGAGAATATCTTGGGCTAGATATTTTCTGTTACATGGGAGATTTGATTGCAGGTTTGTTGGAGAATTAAAAGGTGGAAGATTTAAAAAGATTTTGGGGATAAAATCTGTTTTAAAAGATTCAGTTTTTAATTAACAAATCTGATCAAATATTGTGACAAATCCAATCCAAATTCAAGGAGCTATATAAAGCGCACAAGACCAAGGAAGAAGGTACAGAAAACAGATTGAAGATCAAGAGCTGGAGGCTTAGAGTCTAGGGTTTGTTTAGAGTACTTGTAATCACACTATTCTAGGTTTGAATAGGTGTTGAATTTTCTGTCCTCTCTAGAAGCTGTGAAGCAATAGAGAGTTGTTGATTGATCGAAGCTAGGAAGCAAGATCAAGGGATCTCAAAGAGGTTGTTCTTTGAGTGTTTTAGGGGATTGAGTAGTGTTCTCATATCTAAGTGGTTTCTTAGGTAGAAAGTCACTAGTAGAGTATAAGTTTAGGAGATTGTCAACTGGTGTGTTGAGTCTGAAAATTATATCTACAAGTAGTGAATTTCATCCCTGGCTTGGTAGCCCCCAGACGTAGGTAGTTAGACCGAACTGGGTGAACAATTCCTTGTGTTTTCCTGTTGCTTATTCTGTCCATTATTGCAGAGTGTGTTGTTGTGACATCGCACCTTAACATCACACGTCTGGTACCAGAATTTCAATTGGTATTAGAGTAGGCATCCTGTCTGTCTCTGGGTGAGATCTAGGGAAGTACTTTCTGGTGAAAGATGGACAAAGAGGTTGGAGGATTTGTCAACAGACCCCCTATATTGGATGGCTCAAACTATGAGTATTGGAAGCCTAGAATGACTACCTTTTTAAAGTCATTAGACAGCAGAGCTTGGAAGGCTGTCATTAAAGAGTGGGAAGCTCCTGTTGTGTGTGAAAAAGATGATGCTGGCAAGGATAAAGAAGGCACCTCTAAGCGAAAGCCTGAAGAAGAATGGTCCAAGGAAGAAGATGAGCTTGCCCTTGGGAATTCAAAAGCCCTAAATGCTATCTTCAATGGGGTTGACAAGAACATATTCAGGCTGATCAACTCATGTGAAACTGCTAAGGCTGGTTGGGATATTTTGAAGGCTACTCATGAAGGTACATCTAGAGTGAAGATGTCAAGACTTCAGCTTTTAACATCTAAGTTTGAAAGCTTGAAGATGAAGGAAGAGGAAACTATTCATGACTTCCACATGAGTGTTCTTGAGCTGTCAAATGCATCCAGTGCTCTTGGTGAGAAGATGACAGAAGAGAAGCTGGTAAGAAAGATTCTTAGGTCCCTCCCTAAGAAGTATAAGATGAAGGTAACAACCATTGAAGAATCTCAAGACATCAGCAAGATGAGAGTTGATGAGCTTATTGGATCTCTTCAAACATTTGAACTTGGGCTGAATGAGGAAGAACCAGAAAAGAAGCCCAAGAGTATAGCCTTAGTCCCCACTCCTGCAGCAGCTAAAGATGATGAGTCCCAGGAGGATCTGCCTCAGGCTATAGTTATGTTGGGAAGGAAATTCAACAAAGTGTTCAAGAAGATGAACTATAACTACAGGCCTAATGTCAAGAACATCTCCTCTGACATCAGTAAGTCAAAAGAGAAAGATGAAGAGAAGACTGTCCAAGATAAAGGTGTTCAGTGCTTTGAATGTGAAGGGTATGGACATGTCAAGAAAGAGTGTCCCACATTCTTGAAGAAGCAGAATAAAGGCTTGACAATTTCCTGGTCTGACACTGATAGCGAAGATGAAAGTGAGTCAGCAAAGCATGTTACAGCTTTGACAGGAATTGTTGAACCTGATGATGATAGTGATGGAGAAGTCACCTATGATGAGCTAGCTTCAACATACAAGGAGTTGTGTTTAAAGAGTGCTGAAGTTTGTCAAATAAACAAGTGCCACAAGGAACAGATTTCTCAACTTGAGAATGAAAAATCTGATCTGGAATATGAAGTTGTTCTAGTGAGATCCCAACTTGATCAGATGACAAAATCTGTTAGTATGCTGAACAGTGGTACAGCCACTCTTGACAAGATACTCCAGTCAGAACAGGTTGCTGAAAACAAAGTTGGGATAGGATATGTGGCCGAAGACAAGGGTACCTCAGAAGCAAGTACTTCAGGTCTAAAGAAGGAAGAGTCACAAACTGTGCCTCAACATCAGCCAAAGAGGCAGAATCTTACTCCCAAGGAAGCTGATGTTTCACAACCTAAGAAGATTGAGAAGAAGACTGGTCATAATCAGAAGAGAAAGCAGCCACAAGGAGCAAGCCAGAATATGCCCCCCCAATATCATAAGAGCATGGAAGCTGCAAGGGTCAAGCAGACCAGGTCACATCCGATGTCTCAACATCAGGAAAACTGGTATGGACCTGGCCTCAACAATGCTGTGCCGTATAATTATGGAAGAAGGAAGCCTCATCACCATGGGAGATAGCCTAGAAGACAGCATCCTCAGTTCAAATAACACGTGTCTCATCAGGTGTCTCAACATCAGGGGTATGGTTACACTAATGTTGTGTCTCATTATGGAAGGAGAAAATCCCACCATCATGGGAGACAATCCAGGAAAAAGCATTCTCAGCTTCCTTATGGATACCAGCATAATAGAAGGCAGGCAAGCAATGTTAGGAGAAGACCACATTATGGATTGCAACCTATGCAGTCTCATCAAGGCAGAAGATTCAGAGAAGAAAGGGTGAGATGCTTTTATTGTGGAAGGCTTGGACATATGCAATACTCTTACTACAAGCTGCATGGATACCCTCAGACACAGAACAGATGGAGAGATTACATACCCAAAGTCGTTAAACAATTGGTACAGAATGAGAAGATGAAGTGCTTATTGGCTCACCTGGCTGACAAAGAAGCTAAAGAAGAAACATGGTATTTTGACAGTGGGTGTTCCAAACACATGTCTGGATGTAGATCCATGTTTCCTGAATGTAGACCGTGTCCTTCTCTTGAAGTGGTGTTTGGTAAAGGGAATAACGAAGTTGTAGAAGGTATTGGAAAAGTAAGAGGACCTGAACTTGACAATGTCTATCTTGTTAATGGTTTGAATGCTAATCTGATAAGCATCAGCCAATTATGTGATGAAGGTTATTTAGTCAGCTACACCAAAGACAAATGTGTTGTAACGAATGAGAAGGGTGAGGCTGTAATGACTGGTGCAAGATCCAAAGACAATTGTTATCAGTGGATTCCTCAAACTGAAAGCCAGTCTGGTGATGATAAAGAAGATATCAGGTGTAGACATCAGAATGATGAAGGTTCCCTCAAGTTGATGAAGGTCAGAAGAAAAGATGACCTGAAATTAGTCAAGGGCAAATGTTACACATCAGTCCTCACCATTGATGGAAGGATTAAAGGTTCTCAGGAGCTGAATAGAGCAACATCTCTCGAGAGGAAAGATGCTGATGTCTTGACATCTGAATAAATCATCAGTGGTCTAACTGTGAGTAAGTCTAAAAGGCTAGAGATTGAAGAACTCACTGAAGTTATGAGAGATACCAGTGGTAACTATAAAAAATTCTATCATCAAGATCTGAAGAAGATCGATGTCTCAGAAGAAAACCTCCCCTGGATGAATAGCTCTGTGTTGAAAGATACAGATGTCAGAGCAGATGCTGAAACATCTCAAGACAAGAAGAGTATTTCTAGCCTCAAGAAGGATGATGAGCAAAGTGCAAAAATGATTCAGAATAGACTAGAGTCTAAGACTGATCCCAATATGAAAATTGACATGCAGAGGACCTCTGATATTGGGTCTATCAGATCCTGGATTAAAATGTCAAGAATAAATACACATCCTCTAGGATGGAATCATGCTGGTCAAAAGATACAAACTGATCTTGGAAGACTAAGAAGAATAAAGAGGGGCAAAATCAGATTAGTTCTCAGATCTAAGAAGAAGAACAGTCGTAGATCAGTGTTATGTGGAAAGAACTCATGCTATCAACTCTTGTGGAAGAAACGACTGGTGGGCAATCACCATGTCAAGAAAGATGTTACAACATTGCAGAATGTTACTCATCAATGGGATGATGAGCAGGTTGATAGAAAAGATCTGGTTAAATACTCAGATTATTTGGTAAATAAAGAGAAATTAGATGATGAGTTCATGTATGCTAACCAATTTGAGAGCTTAAAATTGGGGAGCGTATTACTTCAAAATTAATTGAAAGATGTTTTATGGTGCAGTTGGCCTATAAGATAATGGTTATTCAACTGCAGATAGTATGGTACATAAAATAGTCTGTTCAATTTTTTAGTGTAGTCTCTCTAAGAAACTCATCTTGGTGCTCTGGTTCTGTTTAATGCAGTACAAATTTCAGCAGTTTAGAATAGTACTGTAAAGTGTTTGGCATGGCAACTAAAAAATCTAAAAATAGGATTTTTATTCAATAGTTGAAAATACAAGATTAGACTACATCCTCATGCCAATCTCCTGCATCCAGAAAAGCCTTCCAATCTGCATCCCATTCATCTTCTGAAGGCTGTTGTTGAGCAGAATGGTTCTTACCAGGCTTCATAGTGGTCACTGAAGTCCTGCCAGTTTTTGTTGCTCCTGTAGAAGGACCTGATGTCGTCTGAGATTTGATCTTCTTCTTCAAAGGGTCTGGTTGTGTATCCTCATGCTTGAGGTTCTTGGTTGGTTCTTTGGAGCTTGATTGACTCATGCTTTATTGGTGTGTTATGCTGAGCATAGGAGAAAGAGTGGTTTTATAATGGTTTGTTCAAATGCTTGGGTTGTATCGCCTGACCAGTCAAGGGGTTGGAAGTTGTTTTTGACTATGTCATTAATAATGTCAGAACATTGTGCTTGGAGACTACATAGGTCTTGTTGCTACTGACAGTGGGACCAGTATTATGTCACCTTGTAGGGCATTTGATTTGGGATAGTTGTCTAATTATGGCTAAAAAGGGGGAGAGTTAAAAATTGCCATGAGGAGAAGAGTAGTTGCTGCTAAAAGAATAAAAATAAAAGGTGTTTTGTTGAAAAGTAATGATGCAGCTGTGGAGGGGGAGTATAGACAACATAGTTGTGGAGCTGCTAGTGAAGAATTCATAGCAATTGGAGAGTGCAGCAAAGCAGACATCAAGGGGGAGATGTTCTGCACATTGTGAGCTACTGAACAGCTGTGATGCTGGTTCAAGTTTTTGAGGGGGAACACCAATTGGCTGTTGTCAATAATGAAGATGGTGCTGCAGCAGATCAAGTAATGAAGACTATATGAAGATTGTCAAACTACTGCAAGTTGAAGTTTCAAAATATTGAAGATATTCCGCTGCTGAAGTCTCTGAAGATGCAGAGATTGTTTTAGCCAAAATTAGCCAAAGGGGGAGATTGTAAGTTCCTGGATTGGCTGGAATTTTGGTAAAACAACAAGGTGTTCAATGCTGATGTCATGGTGTTGATGTTGCAGCATTGAGTCTTAGTACTGGGCTGTACTAAGTTGTGAAGGTTAACTATGTTTGATGTCATGGGCTTGATGTCATAACATTGCACTTAACACTGGGCTGTGTTAAGGTTGCTAGTTGCTGAAGTGGATGTCTGATGTCACATAGGTGATGTTGTAACATCAGACCTGCAGAATTGAAGCTAATGACAGCATGGGCTTGTTGTTATTAGGAATTATGGAGAGTGTTGACTCGTTGGATGAGAATATCTTGGGCTAGATATTTTCTGTTACATGGGAGATTTGATTGCAGGTTTGTTGGAGAATTAAAAGGTGGAAGATTTAAAAAGATTTTGGGGATAAAATCTGTTTTAAAAGATTCAGTTTTTAATTAACAAATCTGATCAAATATTGTGACAAATCCAATCCAAATTCAAGGAGCTATATAAAGCGCACAAGACCAAGGAAGAAGGTACAGAAAACAGATTGAAGATCAAGAGCTGGAGGCTTAGAGTCAGGGTTTGTTTAGAGTACTTGTAATCACACTATTCTAGGTTTGAATAGGTGTTGAATTTTCTGTCCTCTCTAGAAGCTGTGAAGCAATAGAGAGTTGTTGATTGATCGAAGCTAGGAAGCAAGATCAAGGGATCTCAAAGAGGTTGTTCTTTGAGTGTTTTAGGGGATTGAGTAGTATTCTCATATCTAAGTGGTTTCTTAGGTAGAAAGTCACTAGTAGAGTATAAGTTTAGGAGATTGTCAACTGGTGTGTTGAGTCTGTAAATTATATCTACAAGTAGTGAATTTCATCCCTGGCTTGGTAGCCCCCAGACGTAGGTAGTTAGACCGAACTGGGTGAACAATTCCTTGTGTTTTCCTGTTGCTTATTCTATCCATTATTGCAGAGTGTGTTGTTGTGACATCGCACCTTAACATCACACGTCTGGTACCAGAATTTCAGCAATCATCATCCGTTGAAAAATAAACCTTGGGCCTACCCTCGAGTAGTAAGACCCATTTCTTTTCTTTAAAACACTTTGGGCCTCTAATAGAGTGTAAGACCCAATCCTTTTTTGACCAAATCAGTTTTTGGGCCTCAGTGTATTGTATAAGTCCCGATACCGTCAAAAACAAACGGCGCGATCGTCGCCTTTTGAAAAATAACCTTGGGCCTCTCCTTGAGCTATAAGACCCATTCAAAACACTTTGGGCCTTTAATAGAGTGTAAGACCCAATCCCCTTTTAACCAAAACCTTTTGGGCCTCACTTATTGTATAAGTCCCACTGCGTTAAAAGGAAACCTCGGCGCGATCGCCATTTCAAACGAAAAGTCAAATGGGCCTACCCTCGTGTTATAAGCCCCACTCTTTTCCTTTAAACCTTTTGGGCCTCTTGAGAGAGTGTAAGACCCATCCCTTTGTACAGAAAACCTTTTTTTTGGGCCTCAGTCACTTGTATAAGTCCCTCTGTACAAATTCAAACAGTGCGCTCACTGATAAAACCCTGGGCCTCTCCTTGAGCTGTAAGCCCCAAATCTTTCTTTTTCAAAGCACTTTCTCCTTTGATTTTGAATATACTGTTGTTTTCAATCTTTCTTTGTTGAACAACTAACCAAACAGCATGGAAGCTCTACAACCGAGTAAGTGGTTATTGCTTTCATTTACCGCTTTCATATACATATAACTGTATTGTGGGGCTGTTTCACTGTAAGTCTTCTTTTATAAACTCATATCAACTGTGTAATAATAGTATAGATATTTAGAGTTTCCCCGGCAACTACGTCTAGAACTAGGTGACGCCGCTTCGTTTATTCATAGAAATAGACAACTAGATCCCCAATAGGATCACCAGATACAGTCTTCTCTTCGGCTGTCCTCATTAGGAATTGTCAAGAAACTCTACTCCCAGAGATGAATGTATTCTCCGTGAATGGCATCTTTGAGTTTCTTCCAAATTCTCGAACTTACCTGGCTTGATCTATTCCTTGTGAATAACCTGTCTTGAATTTCTCGGGGTTTGGGGACCCACGGGGTTCTTAAAAGCATCGACCTCCTCTTGGGCATCATGCAAGGACCCACAGGCTTCCTAAAAGCAACCCAGCCTCCTCTTGGGCTTAGTACAAGGACCTCTCGGCTTCTTAGAAGTATTCACAGCCTCCTCTTAGGCTTCGTATAATGATCTCTTCCTCTGGGAATGATAGCTTCCTCTTGGGCTTCGTACAAGGACCGATCGGCTTCTTAAAAGTTTCCAGCCTCCTCTTGGGCTTCGTACAAATTGTCCCGACGACCTCCTAGAGGTATAGGAACAGAAATTAGTCATCTGCATAGAACATTCCTTTCAAACAGTCTACTACTGTTTCTCAAAGCATAGTACAAAAGATGAAACTTTAGACTTGGACAGTCTAATTTCCTTGAGTCTCAAAGACATTCTCAAGTGACCCCTTCGTTAAATAGGAAGAAGACCCGTAGATTCGGACAATCTCAATACCCTTCGGATTTCCCAATTCCTTAAGGAATAGGAATAGCCCGGATCCTCGAATCAAATCCTCGAGTACAGTGTTGCTCATATAAGAGCTGATTTTCTCTTTAAATCAGCATACTGGACCTGTCACTCAACTGAAACAGTAACCATAGCCTCCTCTTAGGCTTTGTATAATGATCCTTCTCTAGTGAAGTTAGCCTTCTGTTGGGCTTTATACAATGATTCTCCCTAGCGGAGTCAAACAACGTTTAGCCTCTCTCTCGGGCTTTGTACGAGACACATAAAGAGACTCCCTCGTTGAGTCAATCGCCCTTTAGCCTCCATCTCGGGCTTCGTACGAGATACAAAAAAAACTCTCTTGTTAAGTCAAGTAGCCTTCATTTCGGGCTTTATACGAGATACCAAAAAACTCCATCGTCGAGTCAAAACCTTTTAGCCTTTCTCTCGGGCTTTGTACGAGACACATAATAGCCTCCTCTTAGGCTTTGTATAAGAAAACCACTGGTTGATCCAATCAACCTTTTAGCATCAAAGTTGTGCCTCGTTCACAGTACACAACTTTTTCCCCTTCATCTAATTGCTATAAGCGGCAAGCCTCTGGATCATCTACATCCATGCCACTGTCCCTCTTTTAGTATGAGAAATTCTTAAGGAAAGATAGCATTGCTCTACACTGAGTTAAAGTCTTCTCCTTCAGGTTAAAACCCCCTATAAAGGAAATTATGGCATTGCTAGGATCTGCGTATCCCGGTTAAAGTAATCCTCCTTTACAGTCAGTCACCCAACAGTTGTGACAAACAGACCCCTTTAGAGATGACAAATTCTCTCTAAGGCCAACACTTTTAGCTTCATATCTTGGGCTTTGAACAAGATACAAACTACTTTCAGCTTCATATCTTGGGCTTTGAACAAGATACAAACTACGTTCAGCTTCACATCTTGGGCTTTGAACAAGATACAAACCACCTTTCGCTTCACGTCTTGGGCTTTGAACACGACACCAAAACAACCATTTCCTCCCATAGAATAGGAGGAACTACGATCGCTCTGATTTCCCTGTTTCGGTAAACGGGAATACGTAGGCATAAGATTGAAAGAAAAATCTTAGCGAGCACACTAAACAAAAAACCCAAAATCCCATACTTTCATACATTCGTCCTAACATCCTAGCCAATAGCCTAAAGCACCCCTCGTCAACAAAATAATTTAGGAGAAACCCCGAATCTTTGTAGCATCTGTAAACCAACAGTTTTGACTGTTTAACCTCAGTATGCAAGCAGGGTTAGTTGGAGACATCTATTTCCCTTCCTTCATCGGCTTTAATAGGATAAAAAATGAATCGAACTGTAGTACCAGAGCGATCGTGCTTCGCAACCACATCCAAAAATCACTCGCTACAGAAAAATGGCGACTCTGCTGGGGAGAATTACAGGTCTCTTTAGGGATCTTGTTCTTTTTTTTGTCCCCCAGATAGAAACTTGGACGTCATTAGGATCTTAGGTCAAAACGCCGTTAATTTGGAATGAAACCACAGATAGGGACTTTCGCCGGGGAACCCATTTTCTGTCAGGAACTTAGGATTCATAGCTTTAAAGGTCTAGGATGTTTAGGACAAATATATATACTGCTTTTCCTAATTGCTATACGTGTTTATTTTTCTGCTAATGGGAATGTGTGTGATGCTGCATGTGGAAAGATTGAGTATACACTTAAGATAAGTGATGGCGACGAGGTCGACCATCAACCTCAGTAGAGGCTGACCAATGCAACCCATTCTCTCACCTAGACAATGGGCCGATTGTGATGTCTGAGAAGCTGAGGAGCCAAACCCTTTTGTAGTGCGGAAACTATCGGGAATAGTTGTTACGCGATACTACCCTCATTTGAGGCTGGTGATCTATTCTCGGTGAATGGAACTTACTCTAAGATTGCTCTACAACTCGCTGACGATCCGCTTGTTGTTTTGCTTTCCTGGGAGGAGCTGATGATAATGAGTACAGGTACAAAAATCACCCTAGTATAAACCTTTGGGGATGGGTAGAGCCTTGACTTCATGACAACGACCCTTTGACCCCATGTTTTTCCTATGTTTTTGTGTGCTGTATTCATGCATTCATTTAAAAAACATTAAAACAAGAAAAAATTTCTCTTCTAGTCTCTCTGTTTTTCAAATTAAACTAAGACAATGATTGCAAATATCAGAGAAAGGAATTGCGTTAATGGATTACGGTAGAAGGAGAACTCATACGTACACCTTCAAGGTTCCAAAACTAGAGGATTTAAGAGGTTTGGCGAGGATGATCACAAACCAAGAGGCTTTCAGAGCCAAATACGGAGGTTTGCTACCACTGTTAAGAGTTCATGTGATTGAGGGAATCATGGATGCGCTCATTCAGTTTTATGATCCAGTTTATCACTGTTTCACATTCCCAGATTACCAGCTCGCACCAATCCTGGAGGAGTATTCTCACCTGATTGATCTACACATTACTGATCGAGCTCCATTTTCTAGACTGGAAGAAATTCCAAAGAATCAGACCATTTCAAGAGCAATTCATTTGGACGAGTCTGAGGTTAGGACTCACCTAACCACTAAGGGTGGCATCCAAGGTTTGCCAGCCTAGTTCTTGACAAAGAAGGCCCTGTATATTTCCAGTATAGGAAACGTGACTGCTTTTGAAAGCGTCTTTGTCTTGCTCACCTACGGGTTATTTTTGTTTCCCAACATCAATAACTTCGTCGTTATCAACTCCATTAAGGTTTTTCTCATTAGAAACCCTGTGCCGACTTTGCTCGCAGATGCGTATCATTATGTACATTTGGAAAATTTGTACAGCGGAGGGGAGATCACATGTTGTGTACCTCTGCTTTATAAATGGTTTATCTCCCATTTACCTAAGTCTGCTGCTTTTTGGGATTGCAAGAGTGCCTTACGTTGGTCGCAGAAGATCATGTCTCTTATTAACTCTGATATAGATTGGTGTAATAGGATCTATGATAGAATCAGGATCATTGATCGTTGTGGAAACTTCCCCAACGTACCCCTCATAGGAACTAAAGGAGGAATCAACTATCATCCGGTGTTGGTTCGCCGTCAGTTTGGATACCCGATGAGACACGTCCCACGGGGTGTTCATCTGGAAGGTCTTTTCTTCAAAGAAGGAGAAAACGACAGAGCACTAAAGATGGAAATAGTGTACGCTTGGAAACACGTTCATAAGAAAGGACGGGAGTCTCTAGGAAAACCGGACTGTGTCTCGATGGAGCCTTATCTCCATTGGGTACAAACTAGAGCTCTCAAGCTAAATATGCCTTATCCTCGTTACGGAATTCTTCCACCGAGGGAGTCTGTCATGTACTTCATGACGGAAATTGAAAAGCTTCAGGTTACTCTCAACAAAGTTCAACGGGAGAGAAGATCTTGGAAGAACAAGTACCACACCCTCGATGTGGAGTGTATTAAAATACAACAACTACTGAAAGATAAGGATGCTCTGATTGAGATTTTAGAGCAACATGCTGTGGATAATCAGGATGACCAAAGGAATTTGCTCGCTCCTTTCACTTGGCAAAGGAATGACAACCCGACAACGGCCAAGAGCCCCGGTCAAAGAAAAGGAAGATACCAGAATCAGCACCCGAGTTCTCTCGGGACCCATTAGTTTAGGTTTCTGTTTCTGCACTTTGTAATCTACTGTATTTTCGTTTACGCAATCCTTTGAATTTCAATAAAAAGGGGTTTCCCCACCGTTTGATATTTGCAATCTAATTGTCGAAGTTTATTTTGATTAAACCAAAAAACAATTAATATAATCATTGCATTCATCATTCTCACATCGCGTATTCTTCTTACCTACGAATCTCACGTTTGTGTCTCGATTCTAGAGTCAAACTGTCTCATTCGTATAATA
This sequence comes from Lathyrus tuberosus, assembly GCA_022829125.1. NCBI lineage: Eukaryota > Viridiplantae > Streptophyta > Magnoliopsida > Fabales > Fabaceae > Lathyrus > Lathyrus tuberosus. Next base: position 11,688,663 of record JALAZF010000086.1, read on the forward strand.
CTCGGGCCAATCGTCAGAAAAAGATGGATGATCTTGAGGAAGAAAACAGAGAGTTGAAAGAAGAGATCGACGCTCTGAGAGAGGATATGAGAAAGCTTCGTAATGACATGCAAGCCATGGCAGAAGCTCAGCTACAAAGGACTGTGATCTCAGAGATCACCTCGACACCCATAGTGGAGAAGTATGATCCTAGGTATCAAATACCGAAAGATCTTCCTTGGGGCATGCCTGTTAACTATATCCCGGAAGGATATGTTCCGCTGATCACTGAAGATCAGGGAATCACAACAGAAGCCGCTGGGCCTGAAGGTTACAAACTTCAGGAAAGCGAAGATGCCAGGGGCATACTAAAGACTCCTGAAGGTTACAAACTTCGAGAAATGCCAAGACTTACTGCCGTAGTCACGGTACCACCCCCTGTGGTGCATACTGTCCCGAAAGGACAGATTCCACAAATATCTTCTGGTAAAAAGGAAACCATGTTTGACTGAATGGATGAATTCCAGGAACAGTTCTTGGAAATGCAGAAGGAACTGCAAGTCATCCGCGGTCAGGATTTATTTGGAAAGGACGCCGCAGACCTCTGCTTGGTCCCCAACGTGAAAGTCCCGCACAAATTTCAAGTGCCCGACTTTGAAAAATACAAGGGTAACTCTTGCCCTCAAAGTCACTTGGTGATGTACGCTCGGCAGATGTCAGCTCAGACAGAGAATCAGGACCTACTGATTCACTACTTTCAGGATAGTTTAACCGGTGCCGCACTCAAATGGTACATTTGTTTAAACCGTGCCACGATCAGCACATTCAGAGATCTTGGCACTGCCTTCATCCAACAATACAAATACAATTTGGACATGGCACCCGACAGAGATCAACTCAGATCGATGTCGCAAAAGGACAAGGAAACCTTTAAGGAGTATGCTCAAAGGTGGCGTGAGATTGTCGCTCAAATTTGTCCACCTCTTCAGGAAAAAGAGATGACAAAGATCTTCTTAAAAACCTTAAGCTCATTTTACTATGACCGAATGGTTGCCAGTGCGCCCAGTGACTTCACCGAAATGGTCGGCATGGGCGTACGTCTTGAGGAAGCCGTCCGAGAGGGACGTTTGGTAAAAGACACTGGATCGACGAGCGGTACTAAAAAATACGGTAGTGCTCTCCCTAAGAAAAAAGAGCAAGATATTGGGAATATCTCTCTCGGAAAGCAAAGGCGACGTTATCAACCAGTAGCAGCTGTAACTCCTGCTATCGGCCCTGCGCCTATTCCTACGTATCAACCTCAGGTTGCGCAGAGCCAACCTAATAAGCAAAGGACACAACAGCCTCTTCAGCAGGCTCGTCCTCCATATAACAACAACCGTACAACACGACCATCAGGGTTTGATCCTATACCCATGTTGTACGCATAACTATTTCCGTTACTACTGGCTAAGGGACACATTCAGACTAAATCTCCTCTTATAGTACCGGAAAATCCACCTTTTTGGTTTAAGGTGGATCAAACCCGCCCTTACCACCAAGGAGGATCAGGGCATAACATCGAGACTTGTCTCAATTTCAAGTCCGACGTGCAAAAACTTGTTAGGAGCGGGGTCTTATCCTTCAAGGATACAAATCCTAATGTTCTCACGAACCCGCTGCCTCAACATGAGAAGGCTGCAGTCAATTTGATAGAAGGAGAGACTAACGATGTCTATCAAATTCATAATGTACTCTTGTTGAAGACCAATCTAGTCAAGATGCATTGTAGACAGAGTGGATATGGCCATGTGCCACCTCATAATTATCATCAATGTGATGTCTGCTCTAAAAGCAATCAAGGATGTTCGGTAGTACAATCAGCTCTACAGGAACAGATGGATCTCGGATGGATCCAAGAGCACCGAGTTCGTGGAGTTAACATGGTTTACACGAATTCTAACATCATTCAGAACCACGATATCCGTACAATGAATGTCAACTTGGTGCCAATGCACTCAAGGCAAAGCCAGTATCATAATCTGTCGCGGCACAATTACAGTTCTTGTCTGACTTGCTCGGTAAACAAACAGGGTTGCTCTTTTGTACAAGAAGCCCTCCAGCATCAGATGGATCTTGGATGGATCCAAGACTACCATGATAGGAATCCCTATCAGATTAATATGGTTCAGATCTTCGATATTCGCGTGATGAATACTGTAGCGAGCGATTTTGGACGCGGTTCTTAAGCGCTGGTCGCTTTCTGCGGTTTGAGCTTAAACTACAGGTCGATTCATTTTTTATCCTATTGTTAGCTGGTGAAGGAAGGGAAATAGATGTCTCCAATTAACCCTGCTTTGCATACTGAGTTTAAACAGCGGTCTGTTAGGTTACGAATGCTATCAATGTGGGGGGGCCTTTGTACTGGTTATTTGTATTTTCGCCAATAAAGTTTCTTTTCTTTTATCTAGACAGAAGGTTTCTGGCGGGGAACAAGGATTAGGATGTTAGGACTGATGTTTTTTGATGTGAGAGTATGGGATTTTGTTTTTTTGTTTGTGTGCTCGCTAAGATTTTTCTTTCAATCTTATGCCTACGTATTCCCGTTTACCGAAACAGGGAAATCAGAGCGTTCGTAGTTCCTCCTATTCTATGGGAGGAAATGGGTATTTTGGGTGTCTTGTTCAAAGCCCAAGACGTGAAGCGAAAGGTGGTTTATATCTTGTTCAAAGCCCAAGATGTGAAGCTGAAAAGTTTATTTGTATCTTGTTTGAAGCCCAAGATGTGAAGCTAAAGGTGTTGACTTTAGAGAGAATTTGTCATCTCTAAAGAGGGGTTTGTCTGTCACAACTGTTGGGTGACTGGTTATAAAGGAGAATTACTTTAACCGGGATATGTGAATCCGACAATGCCATAATATCCTTTATAGGGGATTTTAACCTGAAGGAGAAGACTTTAACTCAGTGTAGAGCAATGCTATCTTTCCTTAGGAATTTCTCATGCTAAAAGAGGGACAGTGGCGTGGATGTAAATAATCCAGAGGCTTTCCGCTTATAGCGATTAGATGAAGGGGAAAGGAGTTGTTGATGTTTGTGTACTGTGAACGAGGAACAACTTTGATGCTAAAAGGTTAATTGGATTAACCAGTGGTTTTCTTATATAAAGCCTAAGAGGAGGCTAATATGTGTCTCGTACAAAGCCCGAGAGAGAGGCTAAAAGGTTTTGACTCAACGAGGGAGTCTTTTGGTATCTCGTATAAAGCCCGAGATGGAGGCTAAAATTTGTTTGGCTCAATAAGAACCTTTTTGTATCTCGTATAAATCCCGAGATGGAGGCGAAAGGGTGATTGACTCAACGAGGGAGTCTCTTATGTGTCTCGTACAAAGCCCGAGAGAGAGGCTATGGTTACTGTTTCAGTTGAGTGACAGGCCCAGTATACTGATTTTAAAAGAGAAAACCAGTTCTTATATGAGTAACACTGTACTCAAGGGTTTGATCCAAGGATCCGGGTTATTCCTGTTCTTTAAGGAATCGAGAAATCCGAAGGGTATTGAGACTGTCCGAGTCAGCGGGTTTCCTTCCTATTTAACGAATGGGTCACTTGAGAATGTCTTTGAGACTCAAGGAGATTAGACTGTCCAAGTCTAGAGTGTCATCTTTTGTACTATGCTTTGAGAAACAGTAGTAGACACTGTGAAAGGACTGTTCTATGAAGGTGACTAAGTTCTGTTCCTATACCTTTAGGAGGTCGTCGGGACAATTTGTACGAAGCCCAAGAGGAGGCTGGAAACTTTTAAGAAGCCGATCGGTCCTTGTACTAAGCCCAAGAGGAGGCTATCATTCCCGGAGGAAGAGATCATTATACGAAGCCTAAGAGGAGGCTGTGAATACTTCTAAGAAGCCGTAGGGTCCTTGTACTAAGCCCAAGAGGAGGCGGGGTTGCTTTTAGGAAGCCTGTGGGTCCTTGTAGGATGCCCAAGAGGAGGCCGATGCTTTTAAGAAGCCGATGGGTCCCTAAACCCCGAGAAATTCAAGGCAAGCTATTCACGAGGAATAGATCAAGTCAGGAAAGTTTGAGAATTTGGAAGAAACTCAAAGATGCCATTCACGGAGAATACATTCATCTCTGGGAATAGAGTTTCTTGACAATTCCTAATGAGGACAGCCGAAGAGAAGACTGTATCTGGTGATCCTATTGGGGATCTAGTTGTCTATTTCTATGAACAAACGAAACGGCGTCACCTAGTTCTAGACGTAGTTGTCGGGGAAACTCGAAATATCTATACTATTATTACACAGTTGATATGAGTTTATGAAAGAAGACTTACAGTGAAACAGCCCCACAATACAGTTATATGTATATGAAAGCGGTAAATGAAAGCAATAACCACTTACTCGGTTGTAGAGCTTCCATGCTGTTTGGTTAGTTGTTCAACAAAGAAAGATTGAAAACAACAGTATATTCAAAATCAAAGGAGAAAGTGCTTTGAAAAGGAGAGATTTGGGGCTTACAGCTCAAGGAGAGGCCCAGGGTTTTATCAGTGATTGCAGTGCTGTTTTTGTACAGAGGGACTTATACAAGTGACTGAGGCCCAAAATGTTTTTCTGTACAAAGGGATGGGTCTTACACTCTTTCAAGAGACCCAAATGTTTTAAAGAAAAAGAGTGGGACTTATAACACGAGAGTAGGCCCAGATGATTTTTCCGTTTAAAATGGCGATCGCGCCGAGGTTTTCTTTTAACGCAAAGGGACTTATACAATATCCGAGGCCCAATTGATTTTGGTCAAAAAAGTATTGGGTCTTACACTCTATTAGAGGCCCAAAAGTTTTGAATGGGTCTTATAGCTCGAGGAGAGGCCCAAAAGGTTATTTTTCAAAAGGCGACGATCGCGCCGTTTGTTTTTTACGGTAACGGGACTTATACAATACACTGAGGCCCAAAAATGATTTGGTCAAAAAAAGGATTGGGTCTTACACTCTATTAAAGGCCCAAAGTGTTTTGAAAATGATTTATGAGGGTTGAATTAATCCAAAAACCCTAATTTGTTTTCAAAAATGTATTTAATTGAATAAAAATTCAATTAAAATGATCAAAATTGTTTAACATATGGAAAACAAATTGTGATCTTGGATTAATGCTTCAAAAATTAAGTATTGACCTACAAAATAATTAGAAAGCATTAAAAGTTGCAAAATCAATGTGGAAAAAATATTTAAAATGTCAAAAACAATTAAAATATTAATTCTTTGCAAAAATATCAATTATATGAAATAAATAATATTTTTGGGATTTTTGGGAAAATAAAATATTTTAACATTTTTGTGAATTATTAAAAAAAGAATCAACTCAAAATCATTAAAACTCAGAGAGAAATTAATTTTTGAATCAATTAAACAAAATCACAAAATTCAAATATTTGAATTTGGAAAAAAGGCGCCTAGAACAAGCTGAAGAACATGCGCGTGTTCTGGGTTTGGCTGATTTGCGTTTTCCATCCAATCTCACTGAATACTTAATCATATCATGTAATCCACATATCATTATGCTCGTCTCAACCTCACGATCATGTTTATAACACTTAATTTCATTTAAATTAAACATAAAACATAAAATCACGAAGAAACCTCAAGAACCCTAATTTCTGCATGAAGGCTAGGATTTTTGATACACGATTCAAACAATGCAATTAATTGAGGGAAAACATTCCATACATGATTATGAACATATGGCCAAATTATTGTGCGAGGAAATATGCATAGACTGAGAGATGACCAAGTGTATGCTTACCTCTAAGCCGTGACAGCAAGTGCAATGTGATTTTTGATTTGGAGGTGTTACAGATGAGTGGTGATGATCTGAACAGCTTCCCTACACCCTATGGAGTGTGTTTGAATGCTTGGACTTGATTGGAAATGGCTGGAACGATTTGTGATACCTCAGCTGCAACTTGATTGAAAGTTTGAGCAACCAGCTGGTGATTTTGTGAAATCTGTGTTCCAAATGTTATGTGAGTGTTTGGATCACTTCTATATGATGTATGTGAGGTGTGTGAGTGATTGGTTTGATTGGAAAAGCTCTCAAACTCAAAACCCGATAGCTACCTTGCTAAGAAAAGCATTTTTGCCAAGAGAAAGAGATTTTGAGGAAAGCATCTGTTAGATGACTTGGTGTACTCAAACTGATCACAATTGAGCTCTATTTATAGTAGAGCAAGTTTGTTTTGCAAGGAATAGTGAATGGCAGCTGGTAAGTAGGTTTGGCCAATGTTGGCAAATGAAAATCCAAGTCTCCTCTAGCCATTGACTAGAGGTTAGGGCACAGAGCTTTGGTTCCCTTGGTCTTGGATAAGTCTTGACTGATTTCAGATGATAATGGCTCAGTCCATGCCACCTTGATGCTTCCATTGAATGCTTCAATCCAAATTTGGAGTCTTGTCCCTATTTTGGCCATTCTAGGTTCAACATGCTGTTTCTTGTTCCATGGACTTTGGAGGCTTGGCTCAGTGATTGTCCCCTTTAGATTCAATCCTCTGAGGTGTCTAAGTGGATAGGAGCATTTGAATTTGGCTGATTTTGGCAAATCGAGCAAAGTTGCAAATTCTGCCTTGCCTTTGACAGATTTCAGCAAGGCAACTTTCCAATGTCATAACTCATGGTGTAAGTTGAATTTGGTAATGTTCTTGACCATTTTGGAAAGCCCTTACATGATACAACAACTGTTGGAACATGTTTGGTTTTGATCTCTTTTGAATCCAAGTGAAAAATCCCCCTACATTTGGCAAAAAGTGAAGGCAGATTCTGACTTAGTGAAAATTTCACTAAGTGTTGGAAAAAGTGACATTTTCACTTTTCAGCCATTTTGATCATCCCATAACTCCAAATCCTTAATGAATTGGACTTAGGTCTAGTTGAAGTTTTTGTAGAGGGTAATGAGGGCTACAAATCCATCTTTGGATGAAAAAAATGGCTTTGTGGTTTAGGAGTTATGATCCTTCAAAGTTGGTGCCCTTGTCACTTTATTTTTAACTTAGAAAATTTTCTAAGTTTTTATGGTTACCCCTTTTACAAGTTATCCAACTTTTCTTGATTTTTCTTGATGAATGATGATTCAAATCATACATTAACATCATTTTAGGGTTAAAAAACCATTTTGGTGAAAAATCTCAAAAAGTCAAAGTTGACTTTTGTGCACAGTTGACTTTTTATCAGATGAATTCCAAACTGTGCAATTCTTCAGGAAATCATGTCCTTGACCTAAATCAAACTTGATGGACATGTTCCATGGGTGTCATAGGGCATATTGAATCATGTCTTAGGGCTTGGGAGCATGTCCTAGTCAAAAGTCAAAGTTACAGTTGACTTTTTCCTTAAAACCCTAATTGTTGTGCAGATGAAATTAAGACTTGTTGCTCAAGCTTCTTGGATTAATCCATTGTTCCAAATGGATCAATATAGTTCATTAGAGACCCTCAAACCCTCTCTTGAGGTCTTGGTTCATGATTTGTCCCAAAAGTCAACTTAGGGGTGAATTGGGTCAAGAAACCCTAATTCCTGATTTTTTATGAGTGCAACCCCTGGGGCAAAATTGACTTGATGATTGGGTCCATGAGGTTCCATGGAGTACATTAGGTTGTGTTTTGGATCATTGGCTCATGCCCAGATGAAAAATTTCCATCTGGAGGCCCTGGTCGACCAAAACCCTAATTTGGTGACACTGTCGATCTTGAGGCCTGATCCACCTAGAAGGGAGCATCCTTGTGCTTAATCCTTGGAGTGGGACTCCTTTTGATCCTTTGTGGATGCTTGAGAGGTTAGAGAAGTTGAAGATCATGTCATTCCTTGATTGATCCTTTGTCTAACCACTCAGAGAGGGCTTGAAACCCTAATTTTGATTGTAGTGGATGCTCACCCATCTTTGGGGAGACTGATGAGGTATGATGGTTCTTCCATATTGTGATGATAATTTTCACAATGATGGGAAATCTTAGTGGTCAAAATTTAGGGTATGACAAATACCAACCTGGTAGAGTTACATGCTAAGCAGGTCCGACTCGGATTCTTAATATCACATGACTATCAGAGCTGTAAAGCGGGTTGCGAAAACGATCGAGGTTGTACCCTTGTCCAGGAGGCACTTCAGTACTTGTTAAATCATTGGTGGATGCCAATTTATATGGATGAAGATACTCAGCAAATTAGTATCAATAACAGAAACCCCACTCGACGTCAGAGTCAGGATGTCCGATCTGTGGAAGCTAACCTAGTGAGGTTACATTGTATTCAAAGTGGGCGTGGCCAGGTGGCACCACACAATTATGACCGTTGTAGTGTCTGTTCAGAAAGTAACCAAGGGTGTTACCTTGTGAGAGCATCTCTTCAGGGTCAGGTGGATCGTGGAGAAATTCGTCCATATCCGGGTTCTGGACCCATCAATTGGTCACCGAACTACCTTGCCGATCAAGTTGAGGATGTTGTCACAATCTCTGGTCATCATAGGACCGGGAATATTTTTGCCATCATCCCTCTACTTGACGAATCTAGAATTCCCAACCGGGAACGGATCGAGATTACTTATGATGGTCCGAAAAATTAGAGGACTCCCGTAGTCATCTATCTGCCGGGACCATTACCGTATGAAATAACTAAGGCTATCCCTTACAAATACGGTGCAACAACAATTGAAAATGGAAAGGAACTTCAGACAGAAGCTCCTGATCCATCAGTCGGTCAATCCAGTAATCCCGACCTTTCGAAAAAGGATGATGAGATGTTGAAGCTCATCCAAAGGAGTGAATATAACATTGTTGATCAGTTGTTACAGACTCCTTCAAAGATCTCGGTGTTATCACTGTTACTCAGTTCAGAAGCGCACAGGGAGGCTCTACAGAAAGTTTTGGAGCAAGCCTTTGTGGAACAGGATGTAACAATCAGACAGTTCGATAACATTGTCTCTAACATCACTTCCTACAATAATTTGGGATTTAGTGATAAGGAATTACCCGAAGAGGGTCGCCGTCATAACATGGCGCTCAACATTACAGTTAACTGCCAGGACGATGCTTTAGCCAGCGTACTAGTAGACACAGGGTCAGCCCTGAATGTTATGCTGAAGTCCACTTTGATGCAATTATCATTCAAAAGCCCTCCGATGAGAATCAGCGAGGTCGTCGTCAAAGCATTCGACGGATCCAGAAAAACAGTTATCGGCGAAGTTGATATTCCCATAACTATCGGTCCTCACACTTTCCAGGTCATGGACATCCAGGCAACGTACAGTTGTTTATTAGGAAGACCTTGGATACACCAGGCTGGAGCGGTCACTTCAACCCTCCACCAAAAGTTAAAGTTCGTTCAGAACGATCAACTTGTCACAGTCTGTGGAGAACAGGCCTTGCTCGTGAGTAACTTATCATTGTCTACTTGTGTAGAACCCGAGGAGGTTATTGGAACTCAGTTCCAAGCACTGTCGGTGAGCAAGAACAATCAGTTCAAAGAAGGAACTTCCATTTCTTCATACAATGATGCTATCAAAGCGGTCAAGAGTACCGATACAACCGGATGAGACAGCTTGTCATTCCTATTGACAATAAAACAAAGAAGGGTCTTGGTTTTTCTGCAACCTGTACCTGGACAGCTGCCAACGATGAAAGTCTTCATCCCATTCAGGATTTCTTCCACTATGGAGGTTTCCTTCACCCAATGTCTCAAGCAGTACATGCTATCAATGAGGAAGATCCCTCTGACACAGATGAAGAATGGAAGTCCTGCCTTAATGGGGACGGTTATATGTCTCAGGAAGAGGTGCCTATACCATTTTACTATCCCGCACAGAGTCCTAGATTTATACCACGGTCAGATGTCGAAATGATATATGGAGATCGTGATCCGGAAGGATGCCGTGCTCCTCCAAATTCATTAGAGGAAGACACTCTGATGAAAGACAACTTTGACCACGACTACTATGGCCCAATGGATGGTCTGCCAATGTGGCAACCTTACCCAGGAAACTTGGGGCAAGAGAGTCAGCCGGGAGAATGTATCTTGTATAAAGCCCAAGATGGAGGCTGGAATGGTTTGACTCAACAAGAGAGTACTTTTATCTGTCCTGTAGAAAGCCCAAGACAGAGGCTAAAAAGGTTGACTCAACAAGATAGTCTTGAGCAGGTGATTGACTCAACAAGAGAGTCTTTTATACTCAACAAGAGAGTGATTTGATGTCTCATACGAAGCCCAAGATTGAGGCTAAAAGGAGATTGACTCAACAAGAGAGTCTTTTATACTCAACAAGAGAGTGATTTGCTGTCTCGTACGAAGCCCGAGATTGAGGCTAAAAGGAGATTGACTCAACAAGAGAGTCTTTTATACTCAACAAGAGAGTGATTTATATGTCTTGTACAAAGCCCGAGACGGAGGCTAAAAGTGGTTTGACTCAACAAGAGAGTCCTTTATACTCAACAAGAGAGTGTTTTTCTATCTCGTACGAAGCCCGAGATGGAGGCTAAAAAGGGGATTGACTCAACAAGAGAGTCTTTCATACTCAACAAGAGAGTGTTTTTCTATCTCGTACGACGCCCGAGATGGAGGCTAAAAAGGGAGGTGACTCAACAAGAGAGTCTGAAAAGGTTAGCTCCGCTGGGGAGCATTATTTGTACAAAGCCCAAAAGGAGGCTACCTTACCGCTGTGGATTCTAGAGATCCTGAAGCGGGTCCAAGTGTGGGGAACTCTCATGAGAGAGACCAGAGTTTCTTCCTATGTTTGAAAGGAACTTGAAAATGTCTTTGAGACTCAAGGGTCTTAGACTGTCCGAGTCTAGAGTTTTATCTTCTGCACAATGCCCAAGAGGAGACACGGGCATTAAGGGATGAGTATCAACCCTACAATGGCCGGAGTTTTGACGCTGGAAAGACTGCTCTAGCAAAGGATGACTAAGTTCTGTCTTATACCTTTAAGAGGTTGTCAAGGTCCTTGTATTAAGCCCAAGAGAAGGCATGAGAACTTCTAAGAAGCCGAAGGGTCCTTGTACAACGCCCAAGAGGAGGCGGGGATGCTTTTAGGAAGCATGTGGGTCCCCAAACCAAGAGAAGTTCAACACATGCTATTCACCGAGAATAGATCAAGCCAGGAAAGTTCAAGGATTTGGAAGAAACTCAAGAGATGCCATTCACTGAGAAAAAATCATCTCTGGGGAGTTAGAGTTTCTTTGACAATTTCTAAGAGTGGCAATCGGAGAAAGGGTTCACCGAGAATGCTGCCTTTCTCTTTGTTCCATATTATTTAACCCCAAGAGGAGGGAAGTTTGTGTCTGGTAATCCTATGGGGGATCTAGTTTTGTTTGTATTTAAGAGTGACCAACAAGGCTTTACCTAGTGCTAGACGTAGTTTCCGGGGAAAACTCTAAATAAATATACTAGTATTACACAATGGATATATGACAAGTATATAAAGGATGTGAAAGAAGGCTTACAGTGAAGCAGCCCCACAATACAGTTATATATATATATATATATATATATATATATGAAAGCGATAAATGAAAGCGGATAAACACTTACCCGTTGTAGAGCTTCCATGCTGTTTTGTTAGTTGTTCAACAAAGAAAGCTTTGATAACAATATCATATTCAAAATCAAAGGAGAAAGTGCTTTGAAAAGTTTTTTGGGGCTTACAGCTCAAGGAGAGGCCCAAGGTTTTAACGATGATCGCACCGCTGTTTTGAAAACTATACAGAGGGACTTATACAATATGTGAGGCCCACAAAGTTTTATGTACAAGGGGATTGGGTCTTACACTCTATTAGAGGCCCAAAGAGTTTTTAAAATAAAAGGTGGGGCTTTGTCATACCCCAAATTTTGACTACTAAGATTCCCCATTATTGTGTAAACCATCATCACAATATGGACGAACCATCATGCCTCATTAGTCTCCCCAAAGATGGGTGAGCATCCACTACAATCAAACTTAGGGTTTCAAGCCCTCTCAGAGTTCTTAGACAGAGGATCAATCAAGGAATGACATGATCTTCAACTTGTCTAAAAGGATCAAGAGGACTCCCACTTCAAGAACTAAGCACAAGGCTGCTCCCTTCTAAGTGGATTAAGCCTCAAGATCGCCAGTGTCACCAAATTAGGGTTTGGTCGACCAGGGCCTCCAGATGGAAATTTTCCTCTAGGCATGAACCAATGCTTCAAAGCATAACCTAAAATACTCCATGGAACTTCATGGACCCAATAATCAAGTCAATTTAGCCTCAGGGGATGCATTCATCAAAAAAATAGGAATTAGGGTTTTTTGACCTAATTCACCCCTAAGTTGACTTTTGGGACAAAACATGAGCCAAGACCTCAAGAGGGGATTTTAGGGTCTCAAATACATCACATTGATCCATCTTCAACAATGGATTGATCCAAGAAGCTTGAGCAACAAGTTTCAATTTCATCAGAACCACAATTAGGGTATCGTGGGAAAAGTCAACCGTGCCTTTGACTTTTGACCAGGACATGCTCCCAAACCCTAGGACATGATTCAATACACCCTATAATACCTATAAAATCAATCCATCAAGTTTGATTTAGGTCAAGGACTTGATTTCATAGAGGATCGCACGGTTTGGAATTCATCTGACAAAAAGTCAACTGTGCACAAAAGTCAAACTTTGACTTTTTGAGATTTTTCACAATTATGGTTCTTTGACCCCAAAATGATGTTAATGTATGATTGGAATCATCATTCATCAAGAAAAATCAAGAAAAGTGGGATAACTTGTAAAAGGGGTAACCATAAAAAACTTAGAAAATTTTCTAAGTTATGGAACAAAGTGGCTAGGGTACCAACTTTGGAGGATCATAACTCCTAAACCACAAGACCATTTTTTCCCATCCAAAGCTGGATTTGTAGCTCTCATTACCCTCTACAAAAGCTTAAACTACCACTCATTCCAATTCCCCATGGATTTCAAGTTATGAAATGATCAAAATCAGGAAAAGTGAAAATGTCACTTTTTTCCAACACGTAGTGAAATTTTCACTAAGTCAGAATCTGCCTTCACTTTTTTCCAAATGTAGGGGCATTTTTCACTTGGATCCAAAAGTTATCAAAACCAATTATGATTAAACAGTTGTTGTATCATATGAGGGCTTTCCAAAATGGCCAAGAACTCCATCAAATTCCACTTGAGCCATGAGATATGACAATGGCAATATGCCTTGCTGAAAACTGCCAAGGCTAGGCAGAATTTTGCACTTTTGCTCGATTTGGCAAAATCAGATAATTCCAAGCCTTGTCATCACTTTGGACACATATGAGGATCAAATCTAAAGGGAACAAACACTGATCCAAGCCTCCAAAGTCTTTGGAACAAGAAGTAGCATGCCAAACCTAGAAATCCCTAAAAGAGGGACAAGACTCCAATTTTGGTTTGGAGCATTTAATGGATGCACCAAGGTGGCATGGACTGACACATTTGCAACTGAATTCAGTCAAGATTCATCCAACAACTAGGTAACCACAACTCTGTGCTCTAACCTCTAGACATTGGCTAGAGGAGACTTGGATTCCTATTCATCAACATTGCCCAAACCTCTGCTGCAGTTGCCATTCACTATTGATCCCAAAACAAACTTGCTCTACTATAAATAGAGCTCATTTGTGCTCAGTTTGAGTACACCAAAGCCATTAAACAGATGCTTTCCTCAAAATTGCCTTCTCACTGCCAATTTTGCCTTCTAAGGCAAGTCACCATCGGGTTTTGAGTTTGAGAGCTATTCCAACCAAACCAATCACACACACACCTCATAAACATCATATAGAAGTGATCCAAACACTCATATAACATATGGAACACCAAAATCCCAAAATCACCAGCCAACTGCTCAAGCCTTTGACAGATTTGCAGTTGAGGTGCGAAATCAAGTTCCAGCTCAAATCAATCCACTCCAAGCATCCAGACACACTCCATAACACCTAGGGAAGTTGTCCATAACCTTGGAACCAAGCTGTAACACCTCTAACACAAAACATGATCTCCAGCTACAAGTGGTAAGCATGAGCTCTTCTAACTCTATGATCCATGCAATTTTTGCTGCACAATAATTTGGCCATATGTTCATAATCATGCATGGAGTGTTTTCCCTCAATCAATTGCATTGTTTGAATCGTGTATGGAATTTCTGAACCTTCATGCAAATTTTAGGGTTCTTGAGGTTTCTCTTTGATTTCTTATTCCATGTTTAAAATAAATGAAATTAAAGACCATAGACAAGATCGTGAGGTTGAAATGAGTAGATTGATATGTAGATTGCATGATATAATCAAGTATTCAGTGAGATTGGATAGAAAACACAAATCTGCATAAATAGAGGAAGGGCGCGTGTTCTTGCCATGTTCTTGGCGCCCTTTTTCAAATATTTGAATATTTTTATTTTGTGATTTTATTTAATTGATTCAAAAATTAATTTCTCTCTGAGTTTTAATGATTTTGAGTTGATTCTTTTTTTAATAATTCACAAAAATGTTAAAATATTTTATTTTACCAAAAAAATCCCAAAAATATTATTTATTTTATATAATTGAAGTTTTTGCAAAGAATTAATATTTTAATTGTTTTTTACATTTAAAATATTTTTTCCTTCTTGATTTTGCAAATTTTAATGACTTTTAATCATTTTGTAGGTCAAAACTTGATTTTTGAAACATTAATCCAAGATCACAATTTGTTTTCCACATGTTTAACAATTTTGATCATTTTAATTGAATTTTTATTCAATTAAAATACATCTTGGAAACAAATTAGGGTTTTTGATTAATTCAACCCTCATCAAACTTTTTCAAACCCTTTGGGCCTCTAGTAGAGTGTAAGACCCAACCCTTTTTTAAAACCAAAATAATTTAAGCCTCGGTGTGAAGACATGAGCTTCCAAATTGTTTTGATGACGACAATGTTTCAAGTATCAAGTTAGATCAACAAAAAGAATGGTCAAAGGCATCAAAATCAAATAATGAAGTTTTAACTATTTTTTATCAAGACTTGATGATTTATAAAGTTTGGATGCAAATATTATGGTATAACCATTCAATCTCTATATGGTAATATAAGTGTTCTAATGCATCTCTACTACATGTCATGGTCTTTGGAATTTTTAGTCTGCATTAAAAATGTCACAGCTTTCTGGTTTTAGCAGTTTTTCAAAATCTGGCTTGAGTAATCGATTACCCATTTGGAGTAACCGATTACTCTGAAGGAATTTTTAAAATATTTGTACGTTGGGAGCGAGTAACCGATTACCCACTTGGAGTAATCGATTACCACTGAACCAGTGGCATTTTTCCGTTAGATTTTTCATGTTTCTTGTTTCAAACTCCCTTCTTATGAACCATGACATCCTTTGGTTGTTAGCATCTATTTGTAGAGGTGTCTAGGCATTATATAAACATCCTTATTTCAGATTTTAACTTCACCTCCTCACAAAAATTTTCAAATCAATTACTCATTAACTTTAAAATTCCAAAATATTTCAAGTGTTCATCAGAATTTTTCTAAAGTGAAACTTTGCATAAATCTTCATTCTAAGCATCATAGTTTCATTTGCAGTCAAGAACACTTGTATTATTATCTTGAGTATTGAGTGCTACAAAGGAGAAGATCAATCTTTAGATTGATACATTGAAGATTCAAACTTTCTACACACATACAAAACTCAGATTTGTTATATTTTGATTACAACTTATTTTTAGGATTGTTAAAGATAAGTTTGTAAGGTTTTTCCTTGTTATCCGGATTGTGGATATAAGAGGTCCATTTGTGAGATATTGATTCTCGGTTGGACTTTAAATATTTGTAAATCCAAGAGGGTTGTTCTTGGTTGTTAGAGTAGTATAGAAAGACATAGTTTTGTCTTGTCTAGGAATCTAACATTTAGTGAAATTCTCTTTCAAGTTGAAAGGGGAGTGGAGTACTCTCGACGTGTGAGGGGAACCACTATACGTCTCGGTGTTCATTTACTTTCCGCATTTATCATTTCAGCACTTAGAAATCTTTAGGAAAGTAAAGATCAAAAATCGTCAAAAATCGGGATAATATTCTAAGAACCTAATTCACCCCCCCCTCTTCGGCTCACATATAAGTTACACGGTGTATTGTATAAGTCCCGATAGCGTCAAAAAATTCGGCGCGGTCGTCGCTTTTCTAACAAATCAAACCCTTGGGCCTACCCTCGTGTTATAAGCCCCATTCTTTTTCTTTAAACTATTTTGGCCCTCTAATAGAGTGTAAGACCCAACCCCCTTTTAACCAAAACTATTTTGGGCCTCAGATATTGTATAAGTCCCTCTGTGTTAAAAGAAAATCTCGGCGCGATTGCCAGTTCAAAAACCATTTTTTGGGCCTCTCCTTGAGCTGTAAGCCCCACCACTTGTACAAAAATAAACCTTTGGGCCTCTTGAGAGAGTGTAAGACCCATCCTTTTGTACAGAAAACCTTTTTGGGCCTCAGTCACTTGTATAAGTCCCTGTACAAATTCAAAACAACAGTGCAATCACTGATAAAACTTTGGGCCTCTCCTTGAGCTGTAAGCCCCGATAATCTTTTCAAAGCACTTTCTACTTTGATTTTGAATATAATATTGTTATCAAAGCTTTCTTTGTTGAACAACTAACAAAACAGCATGGAAGCTCTACAACCGAGTTAGTGTTGAAAACTATTGAAAATGGTCCACACCAACCAATGAGTGTTGTAAACAATATTGCAACTCCAAAGATTAAAACTGCTTATAATGAAGATGATAGAAAGAAAGTGCTCGATGAAAAGAAAGATATTAATATTCTTCAAAGTGCATTAAGTATGGATGAATTTTTCCGAGTTTCACAATGTAAATCTGCTAAAGAAATATGGGATACTTTGGTAGAAACACATGAAGGAACGGCTGAAGTTAAAAGATCCAGATTAAATACATTAAGTCAAGAATATGAAATGTTCCGAATGCAGCCCGGAGAAACCATTGTTGCATTACAAAAAAGATTTGTTCATTTGACTAATCACTTAATAGCACTTGGTAAGACATTCTCAAATGATGAACTAAATCTCAAAATTCTAAGATCCTTGACAAGAGAATGGCAACCAAAAGTAACGGCAATATCGGAAAAGAAAAGCCTCTCTACGATGACTTCCGCATCTCTTTTTGGTAAACTTCAAGAACATGAGTTAGAACTTGGACAACTTGAAAAACATGAACTTCAAGACAAGAAATCTAAAGGTATTGCTTTAAAGGTAGATGCAAAAGGAAAACAAAATGACGACTCATCGGAGGAAGACGAAAATTTCATGCTTCTAGTAAAAAGACTTGGAAAATTATTTGGAAATAAAGATAAGTCTTTTATGCTAAAAGGAAGAAACACTTTAAGAAAAAGGATACTTCAACTTCTTCTCAAGACATTACATGTTATGAATGTGGGAAGCAAGGTCATATAAAACCCGAATGTCCACAACTTGCAAAGAAAGGAAGTTTTAAAGGCAAGAAGGAATCAAAAAATAAGAAGGCATACATTGCATGGGAAGACAACAAAATTAGTTCATCATCCGACTCGGAGAGCGATGAAAGCGCAAAACTAGCACTTATAGCTACACATAACTCCGAAGATGAAAATGACGAGGTTAGTACTAAATTTTCTCTTTATGATAATGATGCACAAGAAGCCATAAATGAACTCTTAAATGAATGTAAGGTTTTATGTAAAACAATTTCTTCACAAAAAAGACAAATAACATCTTTAGAAGAAAAAGTCGATGTTATGGAAAAAGAGTCAAAAGATGAAAAACAAAAGAGAGCAAGTGAAGAAAAACAAGAGTTGGTGTGTAAAAATTGTGAGTCGTTTTCATTCCAAATTGTTCAATTAAAAAGAGTCTTAGAAAGATATGAGAAAGGACAAATTGGTTTAGAAGCGGTCCTTAGTCAACAAAGATATTCGAATGATAAAAGTGGACTTGGTTACTCTAAATTTTCTAAACCAAGTTCTAGTAAAACAATCTTTGTTAAGGCTAGTGACCAAACTTCGAAGGAGAAAGTAAACAAACCTAAAATTATGCATCCTTATCCTAAAAATAAAAGAACTCCCATTAAGAAGAGATTTCCTAAAAAGAAATCATATGTTCCTAGATATAAAAGCAATTTTGTTCCTACTTGTTTTTATTGTGGTATTATTGGCCATACACCTAATGCTTGCTAAGTAAGAAACTTTAGTGTTGCAAGTGGGCATTATGTGTGGGTAAAGAAAGGTACTAATTATGAAGGACCCAAGGCTATTTGGATACTTAACAAAATTTAATTTGTTTTGTAGGTTTGCTTGAAGACCACTTCTAATCTATGGTATCTTGATAATGGTTGTTCGAAGCATATGACCGGAGATATAAACAAATTTTCAAGTCTAGTGCTTAAAGCCAAGGGTTATGTTACTTATGGAGATAACAATAAAGGAAAGATTCTTGGCGTAGGCAATGTTGGTTCACCACCTTTCACAACAATTGAAGATGTGCTTTATGTTGAAGGCTTAAAGCATAATCTTATTAGAATAAGCCAACTTTGTGACAAAGGATTCAAAATCAAGTTCACTAAAGATGAATGTTTGATAGAAGACGAAGTCACTAATGAGGTAATGCTTAAAGGTAATAGAATTAACAATATTTTTATGATTTCCCTTGATAACACTTCTTTGAAGGTTAAATGTCTTATGGCAAGCAATAATGATTCATGGCTTTGGCACAAAAGGATTGCTCACATTCACATGGAGCATTTGAATAAATTAATTAAGCATGACTTAGTTATTGGATTACCAAAGATAAAATATACCAAAGATAAGTTGTGTGATGCATGTCAAAAGGGGAAACAAACCAAGTCAACTTTCAAATCTAAAGATGTGGTGTCCACTTCAAGGCCACTACAATTGTTGCATATGGACTTATTTGGTCCATCAAGAACAAGAAGCTTCGGAGGTAATGTTTATGCTTTAGTTATTGTTGATGATTTCTCTAGATATACTTGGACTTTCTTTTTAGTACAGAAAAGTGATGCTTTTAAGGCGTTCAAGAAATATGCAAAGCAAATTCAAAATTAGAAGTCACTTTCAATTGCCTCCATAAGAAGCGACCATGGTGGAGAATTCCAAAATGCTTCCTTTGAAGAATTTTGTGAAGAACATGGAATATCTCACAACTTCTCGGCACCAAGGACTCCTCAACAAAATGGAGTGGTGGAGAGAAAGAATAGGTCATTGGTGGAACTTGCAAGAACAATGCTTAGTGATTCAAATCTTCCAAAATACTTTTGGGCGGATGCGGTAAGCACGACATGTTTTATAAGTAATCGTGTTAATATTAGACCTATTCTAAAGAAGACCCCCTATGAACTTTTCAAAGGGAGGAAACCAAACATTGCTTATTTTCACATTTTTGGATGCAAAAGTTTTGTCTTAAACAATGACAAAGACAATCTTGGTAAGTTCGATGAAAAATCGGATGAAGGTATATTTCTTGGTTATTCTCTTACAAGTAAGGCTTATAGAATTTATAATAAAATAACTTTAACAATTGAAGAATCTATGCATGTTAAGTTTGATGAATCTAACCCCTCCAAGGAGGATATTGTTTTGTGTGATGATGATGATGAAATTGTAGGAGTTCCCAAAGAAGATACTTCAAGAGAGAATCAAGAGGAACTTCAAGAAGAACCAATTCAACAAGAGACAAACTTAAATGATCCACCTAAGGAATGGAGGACTCATAGAGATCATCCAATTGACAAAGTTATTGGTGATATTAGTCAAGGTGTAGCAACAAGGTTAAATCTTAAAGATGCTTGCTTAAATATGGCGTTTGTCTCACAAATTGAACCTTCCAAAGTTGGTGAAGCCTTAAGTGACGACCATTGGATAATTGATATGCAAGAAGAGTTAAACCAATTCGAAAGGAATCAAGTTTGGGAACTTGTTCCTAGACCAAGTGATAAACACATCATCGGTACCAAATGGGTGTTTAAGAACAAACTTGATGAGAATGAGATAATTATTCGAAACAAGGCAAGATTGGTGGCTCAAGGTTACAATCAAGAGGAAGGCATTGATTTTGAGGAGACATTCGCTCCGGTTGCAAGGTTAGAAGCTATCCGTTTATTACTTGCTTATGCATGTTCATTAAATTTGCAGCTTTATCAAATGGATGTCAAAAGCGCTTTCTTGAATGGCTACATCAATGAGGAAGTCTATGTCAAACAACCCCCGGGATTTGAAGACTTCAAGAATCCTTCACATGTCTTCAAATTAAAGAAAGCTCTTTATGGCTTAAAGCAAGCACCAAGAGCATGGTATGATCGTCTTAGCAATTTTCTTTGTGAAAAGGGTTTTGTAAAAGGCAAAGTTGACAAGACATTGTTCATTAAGAAAGCAAAAGGTAATACTTTGTTAGTTCAAGTCTATGTTGACGACATCATATTCGGTTCAACAAACGAAGATCTTTGTAAAGAATTCTCATTGATGATGCAAGGAGAGTTTGAAATGTCAATGATGGGAAAAATGAATTACTTCCTTGGACTTCATATCAAACAACTAAAGGACGGTATATTCATTAACCAATCCAAGTATTGCAAAGAATTGTTGAAAAGATTCGACATGGATAGTTGCAAGGCTATGGCTACACCAATGGGATCCGGAACCTATGTTGATCAAGATGAATCGGGTGCTTTCATTGACATTACGAAGTATCGAGGTATGATCGGTTCTTTATTATATTTGACGGTAAGTCGTCCTGACATAATGTTTAGTGTGTGTTTATGTGCCCGTTTTCAAGCAAATCCAAAGGAGTCACATCTCACCACTGTGAAAAGAATCATGAAGTATCTCAAAGGAACGACGAACGTGGGTCTATGGTATCCAAAAGGTAGTATGTGTAATTTAGTTGGTTATTCTGACGCGGATTATACAGGTTGCAAAACTGATAGAAAAAGCACGAGTGGAACATGTCACATTTTAGGAAATGCCTTAGTTTCATGGTCCTGTAAGAAACAAGCATGTGTTGCTCTTAATACGGCTGAAGCAGAATATATAGCAGCGGGTAGTTGTTGTGCTCAAAATCTTTGGCTAAAGCAACAATTAAGTGACTATGGGATCGATCTTGGATGCATACCACTTCGATGCGACAAGACAAGTGCAATTAATATTACAAAGAATCCCGTCATGCACTCAAGAACCAAACACATAGACATTCGACATCATTTTCTACGTGATCATGTGCTTAAAGGAGATGTTGAAATCACATTTGTGGATACACATAATCAACTAGCGGACATTTTCACAAAACCACTTGCAAAAGAAAAAAATTTTAAGATTCGTCGAGAACTTGGCATTTTAGATGAAGGTGATGTATAAATCTTCAATTATTCAGTATACAAGCCAAGGTACACATTATTTTAATTTTTAATCTTTTTTCTTTTATCATGTTTTTGTGTAGAAATATGTCTCATAAATTTTTTTTTGTTAATTTAATTTTCATGATATGAGTTAGTGTCTCAAAATTTGCATTTCTATGTGATTCATCATGTCCAGCAATTTTTTTGAAAAATCACTTATTTTTTGTTAAGTTGCAAAGCCTCTGTTTTTCCTCTCTACAGTAAAGTAATTGATTACTCAATAGAAGTAACCGATTACTTCATCCTTTCGCTGGCAAAATTATCTAAGTTGTGTCTAAGTAATCGATTACTCAATATGAGTAACCGATTACCACTGTAACTCTCAGAATTTTTTTTATTTCTTTTATCGAGAGAATGTGATAATGTGTTTTTATTTTAGTCTATTTTCACACTCATTGGGACTCCATCCTCCTCATTTCCCAAAGTCTTTTACTCTTCTCATCTTCCATTTCCTCCAAAACCTAGTCAAACATATTAATCACCCACTCACTCTTTTTCTCTCTATAAACTCAAACAAAATCCGAAAATCTCAACAAAACCTTAAACCTCTCAGAGCTCCTTCAATGGCACCAAGGCTTGACAAGGGTAAGAAGAAAATGGCTACAGAAAGCTCAGAACACATGGAGGAAGAACATGCACAAACAGTCAAGGCCAGAAGATTAACCTCAGCTGTCAGGAATCGCATTCTGTTGCCAGTAAAGTATGTTAACCTTAATGATTTCCCTAACCATAGCTTTACTTTTCCAGTCCTTTTAAGAGATTCTGGTGTAGAAGGATTGATTACTGATGTTGGTTGTTACTATCCGGATTTGGTCCGTGAATTTTATCACTCTGTTAAGTTCGAAACTGATGATTTTGATGATTTAGTGTTATCTGCAAAAGTGAAAAATAAGGAGATTTGTATGGATTTGAAGAAATTAGGAGAAGTTTTAGGTGTTCCATATGCTGGTGAGAAGCTCCGTCAAGGGACACAACCTGAGACTGATTTTTGGGAAAAGTTTGATCCCATGGAATACTTTGTAAACATCTCTAGAGGGACTCAGAACGATCTTATGAGTCGACAAAAACCGGACTCTTCAAGGATTATTAAGTATTCAAATTTGTTGACTGTGAGCGACCGTATGCTTCATTATGTGCTAAGCTATGTGTTGGTTCCAAAAGGATCAAATCACTCTCAAGTGAGTGATTTAGAAACTCAATTAATCCGCTGCATGAAATTAGGAAAACCTATCAATTGGGCTTATGTGATTTACCACCATATGAAGTATTTGCTAAGGCTTAAAGGAGGTCTTCCATATGCTAGGTATGTATCAAGAATTTTGGATGCTTCTAATATCTTGCTTCAAAGAGAGCCAAAGGTGGAAATGACGGCAAAAACATGTGAAATTCATAAGGGAACCTCTCTCAAAAATATGGGAATCATTGTTGGACCTAATGGTGTCTATCGATATCGGGATCCAATTGCTCAAGCTCCTCAAGGCCCTATGGCACCTCCACCCATACCGGAAGGAGGAATAACTAATGAGTTTCTTTACACTACTATGATGCGACATCACCGTGAAACCACTCGCGGTATTTCTTCTCTCCGTCGGCTACTTAGAAACATGAACCGTTCACAACATGAAATTGAAGAAAGTGTTGAAGGTGAAGAAGAAAGTGATGAAGATGGAGAAGATGGAGGAAGCGGTGAAGAAGAGAATGATCCCATGAGTGACTAGTGGTTCTATGATGTTCTTTTTGTTAAGTTTGTTTAAAATTCTATTTTATGATTTAAAACTTGTTGTTTTATGTACTTTGTGGAATGTTGTTATGCACTTAGTTTTGCTTAGTTCTAGTACTATGTCGCTTATTTGAACTCTAAGTGATTTATGCATGATAATGTTGTTTTTATGTTCAATAGTATTTGTTATCTTGCTTAACATCCTTTTCCCATCCTTTTTGGTGATGACAAAGGGGGAGAAGAATGTTCATATTATTTCACTAACAATTGCAGAATTTTTAAGCTTCATAAAAAGTATTGGATTTAGGGGGAGCATCTATTAAGGGGGAGATGTTTCCTAAAGTAACCTGCATGATCTTGCTTGGTTCAAGTGTTTATATTTAATGGGTTGTCATCATCTAAAAGGGGGAGAATGAAGACATGAGCTTCCAAATTGTTTTGATGATGACAATGTTTCACGTATCAAGTTAGATCAACAAAAAGAATGGTCAAAGGCATCAAAATCAAATAATGAAGTTTTAACTATTTTTTATCAAGACTTGATGATTTCTAAAGTTTGGATGCAAATATTATGGTATAACCATTCAATCTATATATGGTAATATAAGTGTTCTAATGCATTTCTACTACATGTCATGGTCTTTGGAATTTTTAGTCTGCATTAAAAATGTCACAGCTTTCTGGTTTTAGCAGTTTTTCAAAATCTGGCTTGAGTAATCGATTACCCATTTGGAGTAACCGATTACTCTGAAGGAATTTTCAAAATATTTGTACGTTGGGAGCGAGCAACCGATTACCCACTTGGAGTAATCGATTACCACTGAACCAGTGGCATTTTTCCGTTAGATTTTTCATGTTTCTTGTTTCAAACTCCTTTCTTATGAACCATGACATCCTTTGGTTGTTAGCATCTATTTGTAGAGGTGTCTAGGCATTATATAAACATCCTTATTTCAGATTTTAACTTCACCTCCTCACAAAAATTTTCAAATCAATTACTCATTAACTTTAAAATTCCAAAATATTTCAAGTGTTCATCAGAATTTTTCTAAAGTGAAACTTTGCATAAATCTTCATTCTAAGCATCATAGTTTAATTTGCAGTCAAGAACACTTGTATTATTATCTTGAGTATTGAGTGCTACAAAGGAGAAGATCAATCTTTAGATTGATACATTGAAGATTCAAACTTTCTACACACATACAAAACTCAGATTTGTTATATTTTGATTACAACTTATTTTTAGGATTGTTAAAGATAAGTTTGTAAGGTTTTTCCTTGTTATCCGGATTGTGGATACAAGAGGTCCATTTGTGAGATATTGATTCTCGGTTGGACTTTAAATATTTGTAAATCCAAGAGGGTTGTTCTTGGTTGTTAGAGTAGTATAGAAAGACATTGTTTTGTCTTGTCTAGGAATCTAACATTTAGTGAAATTCTCTTTCAAGTTGAAAGGGGAGTGGAGTACTCTCGACGTGTGAGGGGAACCACTATACGTCTCGGTGTTCATTTACTTTCCGCATTTATCATTTCAGCACTTAGAAATCTTTAGGAAAGTAAAGATCAAAAATCGTCAAAAATCGGGATAATATTCTAAGAACCTAATTCACCCCCCCTCTTAGGGTCACATATAAGTTACACGGTGTATTGTATAAGTCCCGATAGCGTCAAAAAATTCGGCGCGGTCGTCGCTTTTCTAACAAATCAAACCCTTGGGCCTACCCTCGTGTTATAAGCCCCATTCTTTTTCTTTAAACTATTTTGGCCCTCTAATAGAGTGTAAGACCCAACCCCCTTTTAACCAAAACTATTTTGGGCCTCAGATATTGTATAAGTCCCTCTGTGTTAAAAGAAAATCTCGGCGCGATTGCCAGTTCAAAAACCATTTTTTGGGCCTCTCCTTGAGCTGTAAGCCCCACCACTTGTACAAAAATAAACCTTTGGGCCTCTTGAGAGAGTGTAAGATCCATCCCTTTGTACAGAAAACCTTTTTGGGCTTCAGTCACTTGTATAAGTCCCTGTACAAATTCAAAACAACAGTGCAATCACTGATAAAACTTTGGGCCTCTCCTTGAGCTGTAAGCCCCAATAATATTTTCAAAGCACTTTCTCCTTTGATTTTGAATATAATATTGTTATAAAAACTTTCTTTGTTGAACAACTAACAAAACAGCATGGAAGCTCTACAACATAGTAAATGTTTACCCGCTTTCTTTATCCGCTTTCATATATATATATATATATATATATATATATATATATATATATATATATATATATATATATATATAACTGTGTTGTGGGGCTGCTCACTGTAAGTCTTCTTTCACAAACTTTTATATACTTGTCAAATATCAACTGTGTAATACTAGTATAGTTATTTAGAGTTTTCCCCGGCAACTACGTCTAAGCACTAGGTAAATCCCCGTTGATCGCTCTTAGATACAGTCAAAACTAGATCCCCATAGGATTACCAGACACAATCTTCCCTCCTCTTGGGGTTAAACAATATGGAGACGTGAAAGGCAGCATTCTCGGTGAACCCTTTCTCAGTCTGTCACCCTTAGAAGTTGTCAAAGAGACTCTACTCCCTAGAGATGATCTTTTCTCCGTGAATGGCATCTCTTGAGTTTCTTCCAAATTCTCGGACTTTCCTGGCTTGATCTATTCTCTGTGAATGGCATGTCTTGAACTTCTCGGGGTTTGGGGACCCACAGGCTTCTTAAAAGCACCCTTAGAAATTGTCAAAGAAACTCTAACTCCCTAGAGATGATCTTTTCTCCTTGAATGGCATCTGTTGAGTTTCTTCCAAATTCTCGGACTTTCCTGGCTTGATCTATTCTTTGTGAATGACATGTCTTGAACTTCTCGGGGTTTGGGGACCCACAGGCTTCTTAAAAGTATCCTCGCCACCTCTTGGGCGTTGTACAAGGACCCTTCGGCTTCTTAAAAGCTCTCATGCCTCCTCTTGGGCTTAATACAAGGACCCTGACGACCTCTTAAAGGTATAAGATAGAACTTAGTCATCCTTTGCTAGAGCAGTCTTTCCAGCATCAAAACTCCGTCCATTTGAGCGTTAGTACTCATCCCTTAACGTCCGTGCCTTCTCTTGGGCATTGTACAAAAGATGAAACTCTAGACTTGGACAGTCTCAATACCCTTTGGATTTCCCATTTCCTTAAAGAACAGGAAATAACCCCGATCTTCTGATCAGTACCAAAGTATAACCTAACCATTTCACGCTCTCTTGTTGAGTATAAAAGACTCTCTTGTTGAGTCAAAACCTTTAGCCTTTATCTCGGGCTTCGTACGAGATACAAAATCACTCTCTTGTTGAGTCGAACATTTTCAGCCTCTATCTCGGGCTTTGTACGAGATACAAATCACTCTCTTGGTGAGTATAAAAGACTCTCTTGTTGAGTCAAACCCTTTTAGCCTCCGTCTTGGGCTTCGTATAAGACACATATAAAAACACTCTCTTGTTGAGTATAAAAGACTCCCTTGTTGAGTCACTTCCCTCTTAGCCTCCATCTTGGGATTCGTACGAGATACAAAAACACTCTCTTGTTGAGTATAAAAGACTCTCTTGTTGAGTCAATCACCTTTGAGCCTCCGTCTTGGGCTTCGTACAAGACACATATAAAAGCACTCTCTTGTTGAGTCAACCCCTTTTACCCTCTCTCTCGGGCTTCGTACGAGACACATAAAAACTCCCTCTAGTTGGGTCAATAACCTCCTCTTAGGCTTCATATAAGGAAAACCCCGGTTGAGGCAATCAACCTTTTAGCATCAAAATCTTTGCCTTGCTCACAGGATACAAACATCAACAACTTCTTTTCCTTCATCTAATTGTTGTAAGCGGCAAGCCTCTGGATTATTTACATCCACGCCACTATCCCTCTTTTAGCATGAGAAATTCCTAAGGAAAGATGACATTGCTCTAAACTGAGTTAAAGTCTTCTCCTTCAGGTTAAAAATCCCCTATAAAGGAAATTATGGCATTGCTGGATTCATATATCCCAGTTAAAGTAATTCTCCTTTATAATCAGTCACCCAACAGTTGTGACAAAGAGATCAAATATCCCCCTTTAGAGATGACAAATTCTCTCTAAAGTCAAAACCCTTTAGCTTCACATCTTGGGCTTCGAACAAGATACAAATAGTGTAGCGAGTGATTTTTGGATGTGGTTGCGAAGCACGATCGCTCTGGTACTACAGCTCGATTCATTTTTTATCCTATTAAAGCTGATGAAGGAAGGGAAATAGATGTCTCCAATTAACCCTGCTTGTATACTGAGATTAAACAGTCAAAACTGTTGGTTTACAGATGCTACAAAGATTCGGGGTTTCTCCTAGGTTATTTTGTTGACAAGGGGTGCTTTAGGCTATCGGTTAGGATGTTAGGACGAATGTATGAGAGTATGGGATTTTGGGTTTTTGTTTAGTGTGCTCGCTAATATTTTTTTCTTTCAATCTTATGCCTACGTATTCCCGTTTACCGAAACAGGGAAATCAGAGCGTTCGTAGTTCCTCATATTCTATGGGAGGAAATGGTTCTTTTGGTGTCTTGTTCAAAGCCCAAGACGTGAAGCGAAAGGTAATTTGTATCTTGTTCAAAGCCCAAGATGTGAAGCTAAAAGTGTTGACCTTAGAGAGAATTTGTCATCTCTAAAGGGTCTGTTTGTCACAACTGTTGGGTGACTGACTGTAAAGGAGGATTACTTTAACCGGGATTTGTGAATCCGGCAATGCCATAATTTCCTTTATAGGGGATTTTAACCTGAAGGAGAAGACTTTAACTCAGTTTAGAGCAATGCCATCTTTCCTTAGGAATTTCTCATACTAAAAGAGGGACATTGACATGGATGTAGATGATCCAGAGGCTTACCGCTTACAGCAATTAGATGAAGGGGAAAGAGTTGTTGAAGTTTGTGTACTGTGAACGAGGCACAACTTTGATGCTAAAAGGTTGATTGGACCAACCAGTGGTTTTCTTATACAAAGCCTAAGAGGAGGCTAATATGTGTCTCGTACAAAGCCCGAGAGAGAGGCTAAAAAGGTTAACTCTACAGGAGAGTGATTTATACTCAACAAGAGAGTGTTTTTGTATCTCGTACAAAGCCCGAGATGGAGGCTGGAATTTGTTTGGCTCAATAAGAACCTTTTTGTATCTCATATAAAGCCCGAGATGGAGGCGAAAGGGTGATTGACTCAACGAGGGAGTCTCTTTATGTGTCTCGTACAAAGCCCGAGAGAGAGGCTAAACGTTGTTTGACTCTACTGGGGAGAACCATTGTATAAAGCCCAAGAGAGAGGCTATTGTAACTGGAGAAGGATCATTATACAAAGCCTAAGAGGAGGCTATGGTTATTGTTTCAGTTGAGTGACAGGTCCAGTATGCTGATTTAAAGAGAAAATCAGTTCTTATATGAGCAACACTGTACTCGAGGATTTGATTCGAGGATCCGGGCTATTCCTGTTCTTTAAGGAATTGGGAAATTCGAAGGGTATTGAGACTGTCCTAGTCTACGGGTTTTCTTCCTATTTAACGAAGGGGTCACTTGAGAATGTCTGGAAAACTCAAGGAGATTAGACTGTCCGTGTCTAGAGTTTCATCTTTTGTACTATGCTTTGAGAAACAGTAGTAGACTCTTTGAAAGGACTGTTCTATGCAGATGACTAATTTTTGTTCCTATACCTCTAGGAGGTCGTCAGGACAAATTGTACGAAGCCCAGGAGGAGGCTGGAAACTTTTAAGAAGCCGATCGGTCCTTGTACGAAGCCCAAGAGGAGGCTATCATTCCCGGAGGAAGAATCATTATACGAAGCCTAAGAGGAGGCTGTGAATACTTCTAAGAAGCCGACGGGTCCTTGTACTAAGCCCAAGAGGAGGCGGGGTTGCTTTTAGGAAGCCTGTGGGTCCTTGTATGATGCCCAAGAGGAGGACGATGCTTTTAAGAAGCCCGTGGGTCCCCAAACCCCGAGAAATTCAAGGCAAGCTATTCACAAGGAATAGATCAAGTCAGGAAAGTTCGAGAATTTGGAAGAAACTCAAAGATGCCATTCACGGAGAATACATTCATGTATAGGAGTAGAGTTTCTTGACAATTCCTAATGAGGACAGTCGAAGAGAAGACTGTATCTGGTGATCCTATTGGGGATCTAGTTGTCTATTTCTATGAATAAACGAAACGGCGTCACCTAGTTCTAGACGTAGTTGCCGGGGAAACTCTAAATATCTATACTATTATTACACAATTGATATGAGTTTATGAAAGAAGACTTATAGTGAAATAGTCCCACAATACAGTTATATGTATATGAAAGCGGTAAATGAAAGCGGTAAATGAAAGCAATAACCACTTACTCGGTTGTAGAGCTTCCATGCTGTTTGGTTAGTTGTTCAACAAAGAAAGATTGAAAACAACAGTATATTCAAAATCAAAGGAGAAAGTGCTTTGAAGAAGAGAAAGATTTGGGGCTTACAGCTCAAGGAGAGGCCCAGGGTTTTATCAGTGAGCGCACTGTTTGAATTTGTACAGAGGGACTTATACAAGTGACTGAGGCCCAAAAAGGGTTTTCTGTACAAAGGGATGAGTCTTACACTCTCTCAAGAGGCCCAAAAGGTTTAAAGAAAAAGAGTGGGGCTTATAACACGAGGGTAGGCCCAGTTGACTTTTCGTTAAAAATGGCGATCGCGCCGAGATTTTCTTTTAACGCGAAGGGGCTGATACAATATCTGAGGCCCAAATGATTTTGGTTAAAAGGGGGTTGGGTCTTACACTCTATTAGAGGCCCAAAAATTTTGAATGGGTCTTACTACTCGAGGGTAGGCCCAGTTGGTTAATTTTTAAACTGGCGACGATCGCGTCGTTTATTTGAAAATGTACAGTGGGACTTATACAACGAATGAGGCCCAAAAAGTTTTCTGTACAAGAGGGTTGGGTCTTACACTCTAATAGAGGCCCAAAGAGTTTTAAGAAAAGAAATGGGTCTTACTACTCGAGGGTAGGCCCAGAAGGTTATTTTTCAAAAGGCGACGATCGCGCCGTTTGTTTTTTTACGGTATCGGGACTTATACAATACACTGAGGCCCAAAAATGATTTGGTAAAAAAAAGGATTGGGTCTTACACTCTATTAGAGGCCCAAAGTGTTTTGAAAATGATTTATGTGGGTTGAATTAATCCAAAAAACCCTAATTTGTTTTCAAAATGTGTTTTAATTGAATAAAAATTCAATTAAAATTATCAAAATTGTTTAACATATGGAAAACAAATTGTGATCTTGGATAAATGCTTCAAAAATTAAGTATTGACCTACAAAATAATTAGAAGGCATTAAAAGTTGCAAAATCAAGGTGGAAAAAATATTTTAAATGTCAAAATCAATTAAAACATTAATTCTTTGCAAAAATATCAATTATACAAAATAAATAATATTTTTGGGATTTTTTGGGAAAATAAAATATTTTAACATTTTTGTGAATTATTAAAAAAAGAATCAACTCAAAATCATTAAAACTCAGAGAGAAATTAATTTTTGAATCAATTAAATAAAATCACAAAATTCAAATATTTGAATTTTCAAAAAATGGCACCAAGAACACACCAAGAACACGTGCGTGTTATGGGTTTTCCCAGATTTGCATTTTCTCTCCAATCTAACTGAATACTTGATTATATCATGCAATTCACATACCAATCGACTCGTTTCAACCTCACGATCATGTCTATGGCAATTAATTTCATTTAAATTAAGCATAAAATAAGAAATCATGAAAAATCCTCAAGAACCCTAATTTCTGCATGAAGGCTAGGATTTTTGATACACGATTCAAATAATGAAATTAATTGAGGGGAAACATTCCATGCATGATTATGAACATATGGCCAAATTATTGTGCAGCAAAAAATGCATGGATCATAGAGTTAGAAGAACTCATGGTTACCACTTGCAGCTGGTGATCGTGATTTGTGTTAGAGGTGTTACAGCTAGGTTCCAATGATCTGGATAGCTTCCCTAGGTGCCATGGAGTGTGTATGAATGCTTGGAATGGATTGAAATATCTGGAACTTAAGATGGTACCCCAACTGCAAATCTGTCAAGAACTTGAGCAATTGGCTGGTGATTTTGAGAAATCTGTGTTCCAGATGTTAGGTGAGTGTTTGGATCACTTCTATATGATGTATGTGAGGTGTGTGTGTGATTGGTTTGATTGGAAAAGCTCCCAAACTCAAAACCCGATAGTGACTTGCCTTAGAAGGCAAAATTGGAGTGAAAGAAGAGATTTTGAGGAAAGCATCTGTTTGATGGCTTTGGTGTACTCAAACTGATCACAATTGAGCTCTATTTATAGTAGAGCAAGTTTGTTTTGCAAGGAATAGTGAATGGCAACTGCTGAGTAGGTTTGGCCAATGTTGGCAAATGAAAATCCAAGTCTCCTCTAGCCATTGACTAGAGGTTAGGGCACAGGCTGCTGGTTCCCTTGGTCTTGGATAAGTCTTGACTGAATTCAGTTGAGAATGGCTCAGTCCATGCCACCTTGATGCTTCCATTGAATGCTCCAATCCAAAATTGGAGTCTTGTCCCTATTTTGGCAATTCTAGGTTCAACATGCTATTTCTTGTTCCAAAGACTTTGGAGGCTTGGCTCAGTGATTTTCCCCTTTAGATTCAATCCTCAGAGGTGTCCAAGTGGATATGAGCATTTGGATTTGGCTGATTTTGGCAAATCGAGCAAAAATGCAAAATCTGCCTTGCCTTGACAGATTTCAACAAGGCAACTTGCCAATGTTATATCTCATGACTCAAATTGAATTTGGAAATGTTCTTGGTCATTTTGGAAAGCCCTTACATGATACAACAACTGTTTGAACATGTTTGGTTTTGATCTCTTTTGAATCCAAGTGAAAAATCCCCCTACATTTGGCAAAAAGTAGGGTAAAATCTGACTTAGTGAAATTTTCACTAAGTGTTGGAACAAAGTGACTTTTCTTGATTTTGATCACTCCATAACTCAAAATCCATGAGGAATTTGGACATAGGTCAATATGAAGCTTTTGTAGAGGGTAATGAGATCTACAAATCAAGCTTTGAATGGGGAACAATCGCCTTGTGGTTTAGGAGTTATGGTCCTCCAAAGTTGGCATATTAGTGTCACTTTTTCCATAACTTAGAAATTTTTCTAAGTTTGTATGGTTACCCCTTTTACAAGTTATCCCACTTTCTTTGATTTTTCTTGATGAATGATGATTCAAATCATACATTAACATCATTTTAAGGTTAAAAATCCATTTTGGTGAAAAATCTCAAAAAGTCAAAGTTGACTTTTGTGCACAGTTGACTTTTTACCAGATGAATTTCAAACTGTGCAATTCTTCATGAAATCATGTCCTTGACCTAAATCAAACTTGATGGACATGTTCCATGGGTGTCATAGGGTATATTGAATCATGTCTTAGGGCTTGGGAGCATGTCCTGGTCAAAAGTCAAAGTTACAGTTGGCTTTCCTCGCGAAACCCTAATTGTGGTGCAGATGAAATTGAGACTTGTTGCTCAAGCTTCTTAGATTAATCCATTGTTCCAAATGGATCAATATAGTTCATTAGAGACCCTCAAACCCTCTCTTGAGGTCTTGGCTCATGATTTGCCCTAAAAGTCTACTTAGGGGTGAATTAGGTCAAGAAACCCTAATTCCTGATTTTTTATGAATGCATCCCCTGAGCCAAAATTGACTTGATGAATGGGTCCATGAGGTCCCATGAAGTATATTAGGTTATGTTTTGGATCATTGGCTTGTGCTCAGATGAAAAATTTCCATTTGGAGGCCCTGGTCGACCAAAACCCTAATTTGGTGACACTGTCGATCTTGAGACTTGATCCACCTATAAGGGAGCAGCCTTGTGCTTGATCCTTGAAGTGGGAGTCATTTTGATCCATTGTGGATGTTTGAGAGGTTAGACAAGTTAAAGATCATGTCATTCCTTGATTGATCCTTTGTCTAAGAACTCTGAGAGGGCTTGCAACCCTAATTCTTGATGGTAGTGAATGCTCAACAATCCTTGAGGAGATTGATGAGGCATGAAGGTACATCCATATTATGATGATGATTTACACAATGATGGGAAATCTAAGTGGTCAAAATTTGGGGTATAACAGATGCCCCTATTTAATCTTCTTGGACACGAAGGTGTGAATGGCGAAGGTATTCGGGCATTCGGGGTGCAAGAGGATTAAATATCGGAATACCCGAAATTTTGACGGCGTCTATGAATGGTAATTCATGCATTCATATTTTTTTGCTAAGCAATGATGCTTAGAAAAGGTAAACTTCCCCTCGATCCTGGTCTTCAGCCAAGGAACTGGTCTCAGTTTCTGATTTAAACTTCCCCTCGATCCTGGTTACCTACCGAGGAACTGGTCTTAGTTTCTGATGTAAACTTCCCCTCGATCCTGGTTTCCTACCGAGGAACTGGTCTTAGTTTCTGATGTAAACTTCCCCTCGATCCTGGTTTCCTACCGAGGAACTGGTCTTAGTTTCTGATGTAAACTTCCCCTCGATCCTGGTTTCCTACCAAGGAACTGGTCTTAGTTTATGATTTTTGAACTTCCCCTCGATCCTGGTTTCCTACCAAGGAACTGGTCTTAGTTTCTTTCGTCAATAAACTTTACTGACAAGGGACGCTATTCGTAGCGGCTTTCCTTCAAACTTCTCGCCGAATTTTCCTGTGGAGATGCTATTTGAGTGGAAAAAGTTTTGATGTCAGACTTGTTGGGGAACCCAGTCGTCTGAGTTGTAGAGGTGCACAAACTTCTCTGTTTGGAGACGCCATTTGTTGAATCTACTGGGGAAAACGAGTCTCTTGAGAGACTACTTTCGTTCGGGGTCTTTACATCATACTTTTCTCGGAGATCTTCTCGGAGAAATGCCATATGATGTGATCCAATTTTGAGGTGCCGATGACCTTTTCATCAGTGGGTTTTTTGGAGAAAAACTGCCGTACTGCCGAATCTCCGATTTAGGAGGCTTTTTCTCGGGATTTTCTTTAATCCGGGAAAACAAGGATATCATCTTCAATGGAGAAGAGTGATGTTAACTGAGGGCTCTCTGGTCTTTCAAAGGTTCAAGTTATCAAAGTGGTCGAGGACCCAACTTCAATCCAGAAATAAAACTAGAGGAGAGAGATTGTTCAGACGTAACACTTCCTGACGAGGAAAGGGCTGACAACTCGATTGAGAGGACTTTTATCACTAGGGGACAAGATCGACTAGAGTGATAGTGATGCAATATGACTGTGAATGTAAATCAATAATGCATGATGCATGTATGTATATGTGTAATACCCCAAATTTTGACCACTTAGATTTCCCATCATTGTGAAAATCATCATCACAATGTGGATGAACCATCATGCTTCATCAGTCTCCCCAAAGATGGGTGAGCATCCAATACAATCAAAATTAGGGTTTCAAGCCCTCTCTGAGTGCTTAGACAAAGGATCAATCAAGAAATGACATGATCTTCAACTTGTCTAATCTCTCAAACATCCACAATGGATCAAAAAGGACTCCCACTTCAAGGATTAAGCACAAGGCTGCTCCCTTCTAGGTGGATCAAGTCTCAAGATCGACAGTGTCACCAAATTAGGGTTTTGGTCGACCAGAGCCTCCAGATGGAAATTTTCATCTGGGCACAAGGAAATGATCCAAAACATAACCTAATATACTTCATGGAACCTCATGAACCCATGCATCAAGTCAATTTTGCCTCAGGGGATGCATTCATCAAAAATCAGGAATTAGGGTTTCTTGACCTAATTCACCCCTAAGTTGACTTTTGGGACAAACCATGAGCCAAGACCTCAAGAGATGATTTGAGGGTCTCTAATATACCATATTGATCCATTTGGAACAATGGATTAATCCAAGAAGCTTGAGCAACAAGTTTCATTTTCATCTGCACCACAATTAGGGTTTTAAGGGAAAAGTCAACTGTAACTTTGACTTTTGACCAAGACATGCTCCCAAACCCTAATACATGATTGAATATACCCTATGACACCCATGGAACATGTCCATCAAGTTTGATTTAGGTCAAGGACATGATTTCCTGAAGAATTGCACAGTTTGGAATTCATCTGATAAAAAGTCAACTGTGCACAAAAGTCAACTTTGACTTTTTGAGATTTTTCACCAAAATGGATTTTTAACCCTAAAATGATGTTAAT
The DNA here is from genome assembly GCA_022829125.1 of Lathyrus tuberosus. NCBI lineage: Eukaryota > Viridiplantae > Streptophyta > Magnoliopsida > Fabales > Fabaceae > Lathyrus > Lathyrus tuberosus. Next base: position 11,724,017 of record JALAZF010000086.1, read on the forward strand.
GTATGATTTGAATCATCATTCATCAAGAAAAATCAAGAAAAGTGAGATAACTTGTAAAAGGGGTAACCATAAAACTTAGAAATTTTTCTAAGTTAAAAATAAAGTGGCAAAGGTACCAACTTTGGAGGACCATAACTCCTAAACCACAAGGCCAATTTTTTCCATCCAAAGCTTGATTTGTAGATCTCATTATCACCTACAAAAACTTCAACTACAAGGCATTCCAATTCATTAAGTATTTTGAGTTATGGAGTGATCAAAGTGGCTGAAAAGTGAAAATGTCACTTTTTCCAACACTTAGTGAAATTTTCACTAAGTCAGAATTTGCCTTCACTTTTTGCCAAATGTAGGGGGATTTTTCACTTGGAATCAAAAGAGATCAAAACCAAACTTGTTCAAACAGTTGTTGTATCATGTAAGAGCTTTCCAAAATGGCCAAGAACATTGCCAAATTCAACCTACACCATGAGATACAACATTGGCAAGTTGCCTTGCTGAAATCTGTCAAGGCAAGGCAGAATTTGCATTTTGGCTCGATTTGCCAAAATTAGCCAATTGCAATTGCTCCAATCCACTTGGACACCTCAGAGGATTGAATCCAAAGGGGACAATCACTGAGCCAAGCCTCCAAGGTCCAAGGAACAAGGAATAACATGTTGAACCTAGAGTTGCCAAAGTAGGGACAAGACTTCAAATTTGGAATGAGGCATTCAATGGAACCATCAAGGTGGCATGGACTGAGCCATTCTCATCTGAAATCAGTCAAGACTTATCCAAGACCAAGGGGACCAAAGCTCTGTGCCACAACCTCTAGTCAATGGCTAGAGGAGACTTTCATTTCCATTGGCCAACATTGAGGAAACCTACTTACCAGCTGCCATGTACTATTCCTTGCAAAACAAACTTGCTCTACTATAAATAGAGCTCAATTGTGGTCAGTTTAAGTACACCAAAGCCATCTAACAGATGCTTTCCTCAAAATCTCTTTCTCTTGGCAAAAATGCCTTTCTTAGCAAGGTAGCTATCGGGTTTTGAGTTTGAGAGCAATTCTGCACAAACCAATCACTCACACACCTCACATACATCACATATGAGTTGATCAAACACTCACATAACATCTGAAACATCAATTTCACAAAATCACTTGCCATCCACACAAGTTTGAAGTGAAGTTGCAGCTGAGATGCCATAAACTGATCCAGTCCATTTCAATTCAATCCAAGTGTTCAAACACACTCCATATGGTGTAGGGAAGCTGTCCAGATCATCACAACTTGTCTGTAACACCTCCAACTCAAAATCACATCTGAACTTGCTGTCACGACTTAGAGGTAAGCCTAAACTTGGGCATCTCTCAATCTATGCATATTTCCTCGCACAATAATTTGGCCATATGTTCATAATCATGCATGGAATGTTTTCCCTGATTTAATTGCATTGTTTGAATCGTGTATAAAAAATCCTAGCCTTCATGCAGAAATTAGGGTTCTTGAGGTCTCTTCGTGATTTCTTGTTGTATGTTTAATTTAAATGAAATTAAAGTACATAGACATGATCGTGAGGTTGAGGCGAGCATAATGATATGTGGATTGCATGTTATAATTACGTATTCAGTGAGATTGAATGGAAAATGCAAATCTGGGCAAACTGAAAAACGCGCGTGTTCTTGGTGTTGTTCTTGGCGCCATTTTCATATATTTGAATATTTGAATTTTGTGATTTTGTTTAATTGATTCAAAAATTAATTTCTCTCTGAGTTTTAATGATTTTGAGTTGATTCTTTTTTTAATAATTCACAAAAATGTTAAAATATTTTATTTTATCAAAAAATCCCAAAAAATATTATTTATTTCATATAATTGATATTTTTGTAAAGAATTAATATTTTGATTGTTTTTGGCATTTTAAATATTTTTTCTACATTGATTTTGCAACTTTTAATGCTTTCTAATTATTTTGTAGGTCAAAACTTAATTTTTGAAGCATTAATCCAAGATCACAATTTGTTTTTCACATGTTAAACAATTTTGATCATTTTAATTGAATTTTTATTCAATTAAATACATTTTTGAAAACAAATTAGGGTTTTTGGATTAATTCAACCCTCATAAATCATTTTCAAAACACTTTGGGCCTCTATTAGAGTGTAAGACCCAACCCCTTTTTTTGACCAAATCATCTTTGGGCCTCACTTATTGTATAAGTCCCGATACCGTCAAAAAACAAACGGCGCGATCGTCGCCTTTTCAAAAATCATCTGGGCCTACCCTCGAGTAGTAAGACCTATTTATTCATCTCAAAACTCTTTGGGCCTCTTGAGAGAGTGTAAGACCCATCCCCCTTGTACAAAAACTTTGTTGGGCCTCACTCATTGTATAAGTCCCTCTGTACAAGTAAACGATGCGATCGTCGCCCGTTTAAAAATAAAAACCATCTGGGCCTACCCTCGAGTAGTAAGACCCATTTCTTTTTCTTTAAAACATTTTGGGCCTCTATTAGAGTGTAAGACCCAATCCCCCTTTTAACCAAAACTTTTTGGGCCTCACTTATTGTATAAGTCCATCTGCGTTAAAAGAAAACCTCGGCGCGATCGCCATTTTAAACGAAAAATCATTTGGGCCTACCCTCGTGTTATAAGCCCCACTCTTTTTCTTTAAACCTTTTTGGGCCTCTTGAGAGAGTGTAAGACCCATCCCTTTGTACAAAAAGCCATTTTGGGCCCCAGTCACTTGTATAAGTCCCGCTGTACAAAGTCAAACAGTGCGCTCACTGATAAAACCCTGGGCCTCTCCTTGAGCTGTAAGCCCCAAATCTTTCTTTTTCAAAGCACTTTCTCCTTTGATTTTGAATATACTGTTGTTTTTAATCTTTCTTTGTTGAACAACTAACCAAACAGCATGGAAGCACTACAACCGAGTAAGTGGTTATCGCTTTCATTTACTGCTTTCATATTATAAACTGTATTGTGGGGCTGCTCACTGTAAGTCTCCTTTCATAAACTCATATCTACTGTGTAATAATAGTATAGATATTTCGAGTTTCCCCGGCAACTACGTCTAGAACTAGGTGACGCCGTTTCACTTATTCGTAGAAATAGACGCCTAGATCCCCAATAGGAGCACCAGATACAGTCTTCTCTTCGGCTGTCCTCCTTAGGAATCGTCAAGAAGCTCTACTCCCCAAGATGAATGTATTCTCCGTGAATGGCATCTTTGAGTTTCTTCCCAATTCTCGAACTTTCCTGACTTGATCTATTCCTTGTGGATAGCTTGCCTTGAATGTCTCGGGGTTTGGGTACCCACTACGGTCATAATCTTGGACCTTAACTAAGGAACCCTCTTTAAAAGGTTAAAAGTCGCTGGATAGTAAACCTCGCACGTTTACCAGTGGTTTTTATCTTTAAAAGAGTTATCTCTCCTAATGGAAAGGAGATGATAGACCCACAGGCTTCTTAAAAGCATCGGCCTCCTCTTGGGCATTATTCAAGGACCCTACGGCTTCTTAGAAGTATTCACAGCCTCCTCTTAGGCTTCGTATAATGATCTCTTCCTTCGGGAATGATAGCCTCCTCTTGGGCTTCGTACAAGGACCCGTCGGCTTCTTAAAAGATTCCAGCCTCCTCTTGGGCTTCGTACAAATTGTTCCGACGACCTCCTAGAGGTATAGGAACAGAACCTAGTCATCCTCATAGAACAGTCCTTTCAAAGAGTCTACTACTGTTTCTCGAAGCATAGTACTAAAGATAAAACTCTAGACTTGGACAGTCTAACTTCCTTGAGTCTCAAAGACATTCTCAAGCACCTTTTGTTAAATAGGAAGGAAACCCGCAGACTCGGACAGTCTCAATACCCTTTGGATTTCCCGTTTCCTCAAAGAGAAGGAAATATCCCTGATCCTCAAATCAAATCCCTGAGTACAGTGTTGCTCATATAAGAACTGATTTTCTCTTTTAAATCAGTATATTGGATCTGTCACTCAACTGAAACAGTTACAATAGCCTCCATCTCGGGCTTCGTACGAGATACCAAAATTCTCCCCAGTGGAGTCAAAACAACCTTTTAGCCTCTCTCTCAGGCTTTGTATGAGACACAAAAGATTCCCTCGTTGAGTCAATCACCCCTTTTTGCCTCCATCTCGGGCCTCGTACGAGATACAAATTCCTTAAGCAAGAGTCGAACTCTTTTAGCCTCCTCTTAGGCTTTGTATAACGATATGCCCCACTGGGTCAAAAACCTTTAGCCTCTCTCTCGGGCTTTGTACGAGACACAAAATAGCCTCCTCTTAGGCTTTGTATAATGATTTTCCTAGCGGAAATTAGCCTCCTCTTAGGCTTTGTATAAGAAAACCACTGGTTGATCCAATCAACCTTTTAGCATAAAAAATGTGCCTCGTTCACAGTACACAAACTTCAACAACTCCTTCATCTAATCGCTGTAAGCGGCAAGCCTCTGGATCATCTATATCCATGCCACTGTCCCTCTTTTAGCATGAGAAATTCCTAAGGAAAGATGGCATTGCTCTACACTGAGTTAAAGTCTTCTCCTTCAGGTTAAAACCCTTTCTTCGGAAATTATGGCATTGCTCGGATCCGCGTATCCCAGTTAAAGTAATTCTCCTCCCCCCTCTTTAGAGATGACAAATTCTCTCTAAAACCGAGGTCTTTCAGCTTCATGTCTTGGGCTTTGAACAAGACACAAATAGACCTTTTAGCTTCACATCTTGGGCTTTGAACAAGATACAAACCACCTTTCGCTTCACGTCTTGGGCTTTGAACAAGACACCAAAAACCAATTTCCTCCCATAGAATAGGAGGAACTACGAACGCTCTGATTTCCCTGTTTCGGTAAACAGGAATACGTAGGCATAAGATCGAAAGAAAAGATCTTAGCGAGCGCAATCAACAAAAAACCCAAATCCCATATCCCCATCAATCAAAAGCAGTAATTCAAAAGCATCAGTCCTAACATCCTAATCCTTATTCCCCGCCAGAAACCCTTCGCCTAGAAAAAAGAAAGAAAGAACCGTATTGGCGAAATACGAATAACCAGTACAAAGGCCCCCCCACATTGATAGCATTCGTAACCTAACAGACCACTGTTTAAACTCAGTATGCAAAGCAGGGTTAATTGGAGACATCTATTTCCCTTCCTTATTCAGCTCACAATAGGATAAAAAATGAATCGACCTGTAGTCAAAGCTCAAACCGCAGAGAGCGACCAGCGCTTAATAACCGCGTCCAAAATCGCTCGCTATAGAAAAGTGGCGCCCACCGTGGGGGCCGTTCCTTTCTTTCTACTTCTCTTGTGTGAAAAATTACACAAATGGCGACTCTGCTGGGGAGTCTCCTTTTCTGCCTTAGGGCATCATCCCCGTTTTCTACGGAAAATGGGAACTCTACCGAGGAGAAAGATTGACCTATGCTGGTCCATCTCTTAGGCAGGGAACCACAGATTGGGGCTTCCGCCGGGGAACCCATTTCTGTCAGGAACTTAAGAATCGTATCTTTATAAGTCTAGGATGATTAGGACAAATATATATACTGCTTTTCCTAAATGCTATACATGTTTATTTTTCTGCTACTGGGAATGCGTGTGATGCCGCATGTGGTGAGAATGAGTATACACCTAGAAAAGCCAAACCCTTTCGTAGTGCGGAAGCTATCGGAAATAGCTGTTACGCGATACTACCCTCATTTGAGGCTGGTGATCTATTCTTGGTGAATAGCACTTACTCTAAGATTGCACACAACTCGCTGGCGATCCGCTTGTTGTTTTGCTTTCCTGGGAGGAGCTGATGATAATGAGTACAGGTACAAAAATCACCCTAGTATAAACCTTTGGGGATGGGTAGAGCCTTGACTTCATGACAACGACCCTTTGACCCCATGTTTTTTCTATGTTTTTGTGTGCTGCATTCATGCATTCATTTAATAAAACATTAAAATATTCAAAAAAATTTCTCTTCTAGTCTCTCTGTTTTTCAAATTAAACTAAGATTGTGATTGCAAATATCAGAGTAAAAGATTACGCTAATGGATTTCGGTAGAAGGAGAACTCACCAGTATACCTTTAAGATTCCAAAACTAAGGGATTTGAGAAGGTTAGCAAGAATGATCTCTAACCCTGAGGCTTTCAGAGCCAAGCACGGTGGTTTGCTACCACTGTTAAGAGTCCATGTGATTAAGGGGATCATGGACGCGCTCATTCAGTTCTACGATCCGGTTTATCATTGTTTCACATTCCCGGATTACCAGCTGGCACCAACGCTGAAGGAGTATTCTCATCTGACTGATTTACATATCATAGATCGAGCTCCATTTTCTGGACTGGAAGAAATTCCAAAGAATCAGACTATTGCAATAGCAATTCATTTGGACGAGTCTGAGGTCAGGACTCACATGACCACTAAGGGTGGCATCCAAGGTTTGCCAGCCCAGTTCTTGACAAAGAAAGCTCTGTACTTTGCTAGTATAGGGAACGGGACTGCTTTTGAAAGCATCTTTGTCTTGCTCACCTACGGATTATTTTTGTTTCCCAACATCAATAACTTCGTCGATATCAACGCTATTAAGTTTTTTCTCATTGGAAACCCTGTGCCGACTTTGCTTGCAGATGCGTATCATTCTGTACACTTGGGACATTTGTACAGCGGAGGGGAGATCACATGCTGTGTACCTTTGCTTTACAAGTGGTTTATCTCTCACTTGCCCAAGTCTGCCGCTTTTTGGGATTGCAAGAGTGTCTTACGTTGGTCGCAGAAGATCATGTCCCTCACCAACTCTGATATAGATTGGTGTAATAGGATTTATGAGGGAATCAGAATCATTGACCGTTGTGGAAACTTCCCCAGCATACCCCTCATAGGAACTAAAGGAGGAATCAACTATCATCCGATATTAGTTCTTCGTCAATTTGGATACCCGATGAGACACATCCCACTGGGTGTTCATCTGGAAGGTCTTTTCTTCAAAGAAGGAGAAAGTGACAGAGCACTAAAGATGGAAATAGTGCAAGCTTGGAAACATGTTCATAAGAAAGGACGAGAGTCTCTGGGAAAACCGGACTGTGTCTCGGTGGAGCCTTATCTCCATTGGGTACAAACTAGAGCTCTCAAGCTAAAAATGCCTTATCCTCGTTACGGAATTCTTCCGCCGAGGGAAATTGTCATGTACTTCATGACGGAAACTGAAAAGCTTCAGGTTACTCTCAACAAAGTTCAAAAGGAAAGAAGGTCTTGGAAGAACAAGTACCGCACCCTCAACGTAGAGTGTATCCAAATACAGCAACTACTGAGAGAGAAAGATGCTCTGATTGAAATTTTGGAGCAGCATGCTGTAGAGAATCAAGATGATCAAAGGAATTTGCTCACTCCTTTCACTTGGCAAAGGAATGACAACCCGACAACGGCCCAAGCGCCCCGGTCAAAGAAAAGTAAGATACCAGAATCATCACCCGATTCCTCCTCAGAGAGGACTCAGGACCCATTAGTTTAGGTTTCTATTTCTGCACTTTGTAATCTACTGTATTTCCATTTCTGTAATCCTTTGAATTTCAATAAAAAGGGGGTTTACCCACTGTTTGATATTTGCATTCTAATTGTCGAAGTTTATTTTGATTAAACCAAAAAACAACAATTAATATAATCATTGCATTCATCATTCTCACATCGCGTATTCTTCTTCCCTACGAATCTCACGTTTGTGTCTCGATTCTAGAGTCAAACTGTCTCATTCGTATAATACTCGGGCCAATCGTCAGAAAAAGATGGATGATCTTGAGGAAGAAAACAGAGAGTTGAAAGAAGAGATCGACACTCTGAGAGAGGATATGAGAAAGCTTCGTAACGACATGCAAGCCATGGCAGAAGCTCAGCTACAAAGAACTGTGATCTCAGAGATCACCTCAATGCCCATCATAGAAAAGTATGATCCTAGGTATCAGATACCGAAAGATCGTCCTTGGGGCATGCCTGTTAACTATATCCCGGAAGGATATGTTCCGCCGATCACTGAATATCAGGGAATCGCAATAGAAGCCGCTGGGCCTGAAGGTTACAAACTTCGGGAAAGCGAAGATGCCAGGGGCATACTGAAGACTCCTAAAGGTTACAAACTTCGGGAGGCGCCAAGACTTACAGCCGTAGTCACTATACCAACCCCTGTGGTGCACACTGTCCCGGAAGGACAGATTCCAGCAACACCTTCTGGTAAGAAGGAAACTATGTTTGACAGAATGGAGGAATTCCAGGAACAGTTCTTGGAAATGCAGAGGGACTGCAAGCCATACGCGGTCAGGATCTTTTTGGAAAGGACGCCGCAGACCTTTGTCTGGTCCCCAATGTGAAAGTTCCGCACAAATTCCAAGTGCCTGACTTTGAAAAATACAAGGGTAACTCTTGCCCTCAGAGCCATCTGGTGATGTACGCTCGGCGGATGTCAGCTCAGACGGAGAATCAAGACCTGCTGATTCACTACTTCCAGGATAGTTTAACCGGTGCCGCACTCAAATGGTACATGGGTTTAAACCGTACTACGATCAGTACATTCAGAGATCTTGGTACTGCCTTCGTCCAACAATACAAATATAATTTGGACATGGCACCCGACAGAGATCAACTCAGATCAATGTCACAAAAGGACAAGGAAACCTTTAAGGAGTATGCTCAAAGGTGGCGTGAAATTGCCGCTCAAATTTGTCCACCTCTTGAGGAAAAAGAGATGACAAAAATCTTCTTAAAGACCTTAAGCTCATTTTACTATGACCGAATGGTTGTCAGTGCGCCCAGTGATTTCACCGAAATGGTCGGCATGGGCGTACGTCTTGAGGAAGCCGTCCGAGAAGGACGTTTGGTAAAAGACACTGGATCAACAAGCGTACTAAAAAATACGGTAGTGCTCTCCCTAAGAAAAAAGAGCAAGATATTGGGAATATCTCTCTTGGAAAGCAAAGGCGTCGTTATCAGCTAGTAGCAGCAGTTACTCCTGCTATCGGCCCCGCGCCTGTTCTTACGTATCAACCTCAGGTTGCGGAGAGCCAACCTGACCAACAAAGGACACAACAGCCTCTTCAGCAGGCTCGTCCTCCATACAACAACAACCGTACAACATGGCCACCAGGATTTGATCCTATACCTGTAACGTACGTAGAACTGTTTCCGTTACTGCTGGCTAAGGGGCACATTCAGACTAAGTCTCCCCTTTCAGTTCCGGAAAATCCGCCTTTTTGGTATAAAGCGGATCAAACATGCCCTTATTATCAAGGAGGTTCAGGGCATAACATTGAGACTTGCCTCAATTTCAAATCCGACGTGCAAAAGCTTGTTAGTAGCGGGCTCTTATCTTTCAAAGATACGAATCCTAATGTTCTTACGAACCCGCTGCCTCAACACGAGAAAGCTGCAGTCAATCTGATTGAGAAAGAGACTAACAATGTCTATCAAATTCACGATGTACTCTCGTTAAAGACCAATCTGGTCAAGATGCATTGTAGACAGAGTGGATATGGCCATGTGCCACCTCATAACTATCACCAGTGTGATATCTGCTCTAAAGATAACCAAGGATGTTCGGTAGTGCAATCAGCTCTACAGGAACAGATGGATCTCGGATGGATCCAAGAGCACCGAGTTCATGGAATTAACATGGTCTCTACGAATTCTAACGTCATTCAAAACCACGACATCCGTGCGATGAATGTCAACTTGGTGGCGATGCACTCAAGGCAAAGCCAGTATCATAATCTGCCGTGGCACGATTACAGTTCCTGTCTGATTTGCTCGGTAAATAAACAGGGATGCTCTTTCATACAAGAGGCCCTCCAGCGTCAGATGGATCTTGGATGGATCCAAGACTACCATGATAGGAACTCCTATCAAATCAATATGGTTCAGATCTTCGATATCCGCGTGATGAATACCAACCTGGTAGAGTTACATGCTGAGCAGGTCCGACTTGGATTCTTAATATCACATGACTATCAAAACTGTAAAGCGGGTTGCGAAAACGATCGAGGTTGTACCCTTGTCCAGGAGGCAGTTCAACACTTGTTAAATCATTGGTGGATGCCAATCTATATGGACGAAGATACTCAGCAGATTAGTATCAATAACAGGAATCCTACTCGTCGTCAAAGTCAGGATGTCCGATCAATGGAAGGTAACCTAGTGAGGTTACATTGTATTCAAAGTGGGCGTGGCCAGGTGCCACCACACAACTATGACAGTTGTAGCATCTGTTCGGAAAGTAACCAAGGGTGTTACCTTGTGAGAGCAGCTCTTCAGGGTCAGGTCGATCATGGAGAAATTCATCCATATCCAGGTTCTGGACCCATCATTTGGTCGCCGAACTACCTTGTCGATCAAGTTGAGGATGTTGTCACAATCTCTAGTCATCACAGGACCAGGGATGTTTTTGCCATCGTCCCTCTACTTGACAAATCTAAAGTTCCCAACCAGGAACGGATCAAGGTTACTTATGACGGTCAGAAAAATCAGAAGGTTCCCATAGTCATCTATCTACCGGGGCCATTACTGTATGAATCGGCTAAGGCGATCCCTTACAAATACGGTGCAACAATAATCGAGAATGGAAAGGAAATTCCATTACCCTCCGTCGTGAATATTGCAGACATCAGTCGTGTAACACAGAGCGGTCGAATCTTCAACCGAGGGGTTGGAGAATCCAACAAAGAAAAGGAACTTCAGGCAGAAATTCCTGATCCGCCAGTCGGTCAATCTAGTAATCCCGACTTTTCAAAAGACAAAGATGAGATGCTAAAGCTCATCCAAAGGAGTGAATATAACATTGTTGATCAACTGTTACAGACTCCTTCAAAGATCTCAGTATTATCACTGTTACTCAGTTCAGAAGCACACAGAGAGGCTCTACAGAAAGTCTTGGAGCAAGCCTTTGTGGAACAGGATGTAACAATCAAACAGTTCGATAGCATTGTCTCTAACATCACTTCCTGCAACAATTTGGGATTTAGTGATGAGGAATTACCCGAAGAGGGTCGCCGTCATAACATGGCGCTCAACATTATAGTTAACTGCCAGGGCGATGCTTTAGCCAACGTATTGGTAGACACAGGGTCAGCCCTGAATGTTATGCCGAAGTCCACTTTGACGCAATTATCATTCAAGGGCCCTCCGATGAGAGTCAGCGAGGTCGTCGTCAAAGCATTCGACGGATCCAGAAAAATAGTTATCGGCGAAGTGGATCTTCCCATAACTATTGGTCCTCACACTTTCCAAATCACTTTCCAGGTCATGGACATCCGAGCAACATACAGTTGTTTATTAGGAAGACCTTGGATACATCAGGCTGGAGCGGTTACTTCGACCCTCCACCAAAAGCTAAAGTTCGTTAAGAACGACCAACTTGTCACGGTTTGTGGGGAACAAGCCTTGCTTGTAAGCAACTTATCATCATCTACTTGTGTGGAACCCGAGGATGTTATTGGAACTCAGTTCCAAGCACTATCGGTGAGCAAGAACGATCAATCTGAAGGAGGAACTTCAATTTCTTCATACAAAGATGCTATCAAAGCGGTCGAGAGTACCGATACAAAAGGATGGGGACGGCTTGTCATTCCTAATGACAATAAAACAAAGAAGGGTCTTGGTTTTTCTGCAACCTGTACCCAGACAGTTGCCAACGATGAAAGTCTTCATCCCCTTCAAAACTTCTTCCACATTGGAGGTTTTCTTCACCCAGTGTCTCAGACAGTTCATGCTATCAATGAGGAAGATCCCTCTGACACAGATGAAGAATGGAAGTCCTACCTTAACAAGGACGGCTATATGTCTCAGGAAGAGGTGCCTATGCCTTTTTGCTTTCCTACAAAAAGTCCGAGATTTATACCAAGATCAGATGTCGAAATGATCTACGGAGATTGTGATCCGGAAGGATTCCGTGCTCCGCCAAATTCATTAGAGGAAGACACTCTGATGAAAGAAAACTTTGATCACAATTACTATGGCCCGATGGATGGTCTGCTAATGTGGCAGCCTTACCCAGGAAACTTGGGGCAAGAAAGTCAGCCGAGTAATGAAACTCAGCTGAGCGTCATTGAACAGAATACCTGTGTCCCCGCCATGTCATGGGATCAACACTCAGGTTATTCGGAAACTACTCAACATGAAGATGAATTCGCAATGTTTACAGGACTAAAATTCATCAACTATGCTTTTCCTGAGGTCAATGTCATCGAGAGGGATGACTTCTCCAATTCCAAAGAAGTTTGGGACACTTTGGGACAACCAAGTGGAAAATACGACTATATGGTCAAGTACACCGCTCCCGAAAGCTCTCGTATCAGGCTCGAAGACATCCAGCCAACAGGATGGGGAGATACAGCTGAGAGCACAAATGCTATGCAAAATGTAACAGAGGAATCCTCCTACGACAATTCTGCCTGGGAAACAGATTCCAATGATCCTACTCCACCAGAAATCAGCGTCATTTCTGAAGACAAATCAAGGAAGGTGCCTGACTTTGTGATTCACCGAGGAGTTCGCCGCCAATGGGTTGCTGTCGAGGTTCCGAAGGTCGTTCATCAGTCAAAGTAATTGCCATCTTTAACCTTTCACCCTGCCCAGGTGAAACAGATGTTGTGATAGGGCTCGTTTTCTGTAAATTTCCCTCTTCGCTTTGCCCGAAGCGACAGAGTTTTGTTTTATAGGGCTGTAGTTTCAAGATTCGACTTGTTCATTAATAAAATAAAGTCGTTCTGTAATTTCCGCATTAATTGTTGTTTTCTCTTTTTGCTTTTTCAGAAAATGGTAATCCTAAAAAACAATTCAATAATAAAAACAAGCAGTAAAAACAAATACACTGCACACACTTGCATTTTCTCTATCTCTTCTAAACATGAATCATCACGTCATGCAGATTGCTTGTTTTATACCCAGTTGAAACATACGATCCGATGCCTTCTCCCAACTTTGAGTTCCCGGTATTCGAGGCTGAAGAAGAAAATAACAACGAAATTCCAGAAGAGATCTCCCGACTACTCAGACAAGAGGAAATGTCCATTGAACCTCACAAAGAGCCGTTGGAAATGGTAAACTTGGGTTCAGAGCAAGAGAGAAAAGAAATCAGGATTGGGGCACTGCTCAGTCCAACTGCCAGAGAGGGTTTGATAAAGCTTCTCAAAGAATTCCCCGATGTGTTCGCTTGGTCCTATCAGGATATGCCAGGGTTGGATACCAGCATCGTGGAACATCACTTACCGTTGAGATCGGAATGTCCGCCAGTAAAGCAAAGGTTGAGACGCACTCACCCGGACATGGCCATCAAAATCAAAGAGGAGGTACAGAAACAGATCGATGCGGGTTTTCTCGCTACATCTGAATATCCTCAATGGTTAGCCAACATCGTACCCGTTCCCAAAAAGGATGGAAGGGTCAGAATGTGTGTTGATTACAGAGATCTAAACAAGGCAAGACCAAAGGACGACTTTCCTTTACCACACATTGACATGTTGATTGACATCACAACAATGTTCAAAGTATTCTCCTTCATGGATGGATTCTCGGGCTATAACCAGATCAAAATGGCGCCGAAAGACATGGAGAAAACTTCGTTCATTACCCCATGGGGTACCTTTTGTTACAAGGTAATGCCGTTCGGTTTGAAGAATGCCGGGGCAACCTATCAAAGGGCCATGACTACTCAGTTTCATGACATAATACATAAGGAAATCGAGGTATATGTCGATGATTTGATTGCAAAATCAAGAACAGAGGATGAGCACGTTGAACATTTTTCAAAATTGTTCGAACGTCTAAGAAAATTCAAGCTCCGCTTGAATCCCAACAAGTGCACCTTTGGTGTCCGTTCGGGGAAACTACTAGGGTTCATCGTCAGCCAGAAAGGAATTGAAGTTGATCCTGACAAGGTCAAGGCCATTCAAGAAATGCCTTCTCCGAAAACTGAAAAACAAGTCAGAGGATTCCTGGGACGTTTGAACTACATCTCCAGATTTATATTCCTTATGACCGCGACGTGTGCGCCGATTTTCAAATTACTCAAAAAGAACCAGGATTGCGTTTGGTCAGAAGATTGCCAAACCGCCTTCGACAGTATTAAGGAATATCTGTTGAATCCTCTAATTCTATCACCTCCAGTGGAAGGAAGACCACTAATCATTTACCTCACAGTCCTAGAGGACTCAATGGGATGTGTACATGGCCAACAAGACGAAACTAAAAGGAAAGAGTCTGCCATTTACTATCTAAGCAAGAAATTCACCGACTGCGAGACTCGGTACACAATGCTTGAGAAAACTTGCTGTGCTTTGGCTTGGGCAGCCAAACGTCTTCGCCAGTACATGATTCGTCATACTACTTGGTTGGTCTCCGAAATGGATCCAATCAAGTACGTTTTCGAAAAACCTGCTCTCACGGGAAGGATTGCCCGTTGGCAGATGTTACTATCAGAATATGACATAGAGTACCATGCTCAGAAAGCCGTTAAAGGAAGTTTAGCCGATCATTTGGCTCATCAACCGATTGACAATCAAGAATCAATCGGGTTTGACTTCCCAGACGAAGATGTCATGTTTCTAAAGATGAAAGATTGCGATGAACCGCTACCCAGTGAAGGGCCAGAACCAGGTTCCCAGTGGGGACTTATCTTTGACGGAGCAGTCAATCATTATGGAAATGGAATTGGGGCAATCATTGTTACCCCTCAAGGTTCCCACATTCCTTTCACTGCCAGACTTACGTTCAAATGTACGAACAACGAGGCCGAATACGAAGCATGCATCATGGGTCTCGAGGAAGCGATTGATTTAAGGATCAAAAACTTGGACGTATACGGCGATTCAGCCCTGGTTATTAACCAGATAAAAGGAGATTGGAACACATACCAATCAGGATTGATTCCTTACAAAGACTATGCAAGAAGGTTGTTACCCTTCTTCAACAGAGTTGAGTTTCATCACATCCCTCGTGATGAGAATCACATGGCTGATGCATTAGCCACTCTCTCTTCCATGATTAGTGTAGGTCGATGGAATGACATACCTAAGATCGACATAATGCACCTTGAACGGCCCGCTTACATCTTCATGATTGAAGCAGTCATAGACGACAGACCTTGGTATCACGATATCAAATGCTTTCTTCAAAAACAAGAGTACCCATCAGGGGCACTCAGAAAAGACAGGAAAACCCTCAGAAGATTGGCTGGAAACTTCTTCCTGAGCGGTGACACTCTTTATAAGAGAAATTTTGACATGGTCTTGCTCCGATGTGTCGACAGACCAGAAGCAGGCATGCTCATGAAAGAAATTCATGAAGGATCCTTTGGCACTCATGCCAACGGACACACAATGGCGAGAAAAATTCTCAGGGCCGGGTACTATTGGTTGACAATGGAATCCGACTGCTACAAGTACATTAGGAGGTGTCACAAGTGTCAGATATACTCCGACAAAATTCATGTACCGCCATCACATCTCAAAGTTCTTTCTTCCCCGTGGCCTTTTTCCATATGGGGAATCGACATGATTGGTATGATTGAGCCCAAGGCTTCAAACGGACATCGATTCATCCTGGTAGCCATTGATTATTTTACCAAGTGGGTCGAAGCAGCGTCATTCGTCAATGTAACCCGACAAGTGGTGGTCCGATTTATCAAAAATAATATCATCTGCCGTTATGGTGTTCCGAGCCAGATCATTACTAATAATGGATCTAACTTGAACAATAAGATGATGAAAGAGTTGTGTGCAGAGTTCAAGATTGAACACCATAACTCATCTCCCTACCGACCCAAGATGAACGGAGCGGTAGAAGCGGCTAACAAGAACATCAAGAAGATCATTCAAAAGATGGTTGTAACCTATAAAGATTGGCACAAAATGCTACCCTTTGCTCTTCACGGTTATCATACATCTGTCCTCACTTCAACAGGGGCAACCTCTTTCTCTCTAGTATATGGCATGGAGGCAGTTCTCCCCATAGAAGTAGAGATCCCATCAATCCGGGTATTGATGGAAGCTAAGCTCACCGAAGCTGAATGGTGTCAAAGTCGACACGACGAACTGAACCTGATCGAAGAAAAGAGAATCATGGCACTATGCCATGGTCAGTTGTATCAACAGAGAATGAAGAGGGCGTTCGACAAAAAGGTCTGACCTCGTGTCTTCAAAAAAGAAGACCTCGTGCTCAAGAAGATACAATCATTTCTCTCTGACTCTCGGGGCAAATGGACCCCAAATTATGATGACCCCTATGTGGTCACGAAAGCTTTCTCAGGCGGCGCCTTGAGACTTGCAACCATGGACGGAGAGGAATTTGCCTACCCCACGAATGTTGATGTAGTCAAGAAATACTTCGCCTAAATATAAAAAAAAAAAAAAACGTCTCGGTGGATTGAAAACCCGAAAGGGCGGTCCAGGCAAAAGTTAGAGACATGAAAAATAAAATCATCCCGATGGATTGGAAATCTCATAGTACAATCCAGACAAAAATTAGGGATAATGGCAAGTAACTATGTTCAACAGAGGCAAGTCCCTCAGCAGCAGTTGCATCATCTGTCAGAAAACTCCAGTCAAAGGTCATCTTCGACGGAAGCTCAGGATGCCCCGAATTCAAAGTTGGTAGAAGGATAGTGGTCGTTATGTTTCAACGTAGCCCTTTTCCCTGTAAATTACCATTTTCTAACTTTGTATATACTCTTTGGAATCACGCGTTTGGCTGATCTCCATCTTATCAATAAAATTTGAGCCTTTGTGCTTTTGTTTGTAATTCTTAACTTGCTTTAGCTTTACAGAACGACGTTGTTTAAACTTAATCAGCGATTCTTGAAATAAAACAAAAATGAATTTACTTGTTAAAACTTTTTCTGCTTTTAAATTAAAGATGGCATTTCTTTTGACTGTTGAACATCAGAAGAACATCGATTGCTTCTCCCGAAGTAAGCGAACTTCAAAGTGCAGAATCAAAGTACTCCTTCTAAGCCAGTATGCCTGAATGAAGGGATCAACTGTGTCAGAGACCTTGTTTCGTCTGACACCTTCGGCCGAGTTCTCATCTCCTAAGCCCGATCAACATAGCTCCCCGCGTGGACTATCTCTCCTAAGCAAGGTGGAATTGCTATTTTGAATCAACGGTACTTCTTCGCCCCGCGATGGCCGAGTATCCAATTGTGTTCATCTCTTAGTCTGTATGTCGCGTCTGTTTTGTCAGCATATACATGCATACATCATGCATTTTTTATTTGCATTCACATTTCATATTGCATGACTATCACTCTAGTCGGTCTTGTCCCCTAGTGGTAGAAGTCCTCTCAATCGAGTTGTCAGTTCTTGCCTCGTCAGGAAATACTGTGTCTGAACAACCTCGCTTCCAGTTTAATTCTGGAAAGAAGTTGGTCCTTGACCACTTTGATAACTTGAACCTCTGAAAAGCCAGAGAAAACTTTCAATAAGTATCACTCTTCGCCATTGAAGATGATATCCTCGCTTTCCCGGATTAAGGAAAATCCCCAGAGAAAGCCTCTTAAACAGAGATTCGGCAGTACATCAGTATTTCTCCGAAAAGTCGTTGATGAGAAGGTCATCGGCACCTCAAAATTAGATCCCATCATATGGCATTTCTCCGGGAAGATCCCGAGAAAAGTATGATGTAACCCCAAACGAAAACAGTTTCTCAAGAGACTCGCTTTCCCCAGTAGAATCGATAAATGGCGTCTCCAAAACAGAGAAGTTTGTGTACCTCTACAACTCAGACGAATGGGTTCCCCAGCAAGTCTGACATCAAAACTTTTTCCACTCAAATGGCATCTCCCCAGGAAAATTCGGCGAGAAGTTTGAAGGAAAACCGCTACACATAGCGTCCCTTGTCAATAAAGTTTATTGACAAAAGAAACTAAGACCAGTTCTTGGTAAGAAACCAGGATCGAGGGGAAGTTTAAATCAGAAACTAAGACTAGTTCTTGGTAAAAAACCAGGATCGAGGGGAAGTTTAAATCAGAAACTAAGACCAGTTCCTTGGTAGGAAACCAGGATCGAGGGGAAGTTTGTTTCCACAACTGAGACCAGTTCCTTGGTAGGAAACCAGGATCGAGGGGAAGTTTGTTTCCACAACTGAGACCAGTTCCTTGGTAGGAAACCAGGATCGAGGGGAAGTTTTTTTCAAAAGAGACTAAGACCAGTTCCTTGGTAGGAGACCAGGATCGAGGCGAAGTTTACCTTTTCTAAGCATCATTACGTAGCTAAAGAAGATGAATGCGTAAGCTACCATTCATAACCACCATCAAAATTTCGGATATTCCGATATTTAATCCTCTTGCACCCCGAATGCTCGAATCCCTTCGTCATTCACACCTTCGGGTCCAAGAAGATTAAATAGGGGCATCTGTAATACCCCAAATTTTAACCACTTAGATTTCCCACCATTGTGAAAATCATCATCACAATGTGGATGAACCATCATGCTTCATCAGTCTCCCCAAAGATGGGTGAGCATCCAATACAATCAAAATTAGGGTTTCAAGCCCTCTCTGAGTGCTTAGACAAAGGATCAATCAAGAAATGACATGGTCTTCAACTTGTCTAATCTCTCAAACATCCACAATGGATTAAAAAGGACTCCCACTTCAAGGATTAAGCACAAGGCTGCTCCCTTCTAGGTGGATCAAGTCTCAAGATCGACAGTGTCACCAAATTAGGGTTTTGGTCGACCAGAGCCTCCAGATGGAAATTTTCATCTGGACACAAGGCAATGATCCAAAACATAACCTAATATACTTCATGGAACCTTATGAACCCATGCATCAAGTCAATTTTGCCTCAGGGGATGCATTCATCAAAAATCAGGAATTAGGGTTTCTTGACCTAATTCACACCTAAGTTGACTTTTGGGACAAACCATGAGCCAAGACCTCAAGAGATGATTTGAGGGTCTCTAATATACCATATTGATCCATTTGGAACAATGGATTAATCCAAGAAGCTTGAGCAACAAGTTTCATTTTCATCTGCACCACAATTAGGGTTTTAAGGGAAAAGTCAACTGTAACTTTGACTTTTGACCAAGACATGCTCCCAAACCCTAATACATGATTGAATATACCCTATGACACCCATGGAACATGTCCATCAAGTTTGATTTAGGTCAAGGACATGATTTCCTGAAGAATTGCACAGTTTGGAATTCATCTGATAAAAAGTCAACTGTGCACAAAAGTCAACTTTGACTTTTTGAGATTTTTCACCAAAATGGATTTTTAACCCTAAAATGATGTTAATGTATGATTTGAATCATCATTCATCAAGAAAAATCAAGAAAAGTGAGATAACTTGTAAAAGGGGTAACCATAAAACTTAGAAATTTTTCGAAGTTAAAAATAAAGTGGCAAAGGTACCAACTTTGGAGGACCATAACTCCTAAACCACAAGGCCAATTTTTTCCATCCAAAGCTTGATTTGTAGATCTCATTATCACCTACAAAAACTTCAACTACAAGTCATTCCAATTCATTAAGGATTTTGAGTTATGGAGTGATCAAAGTGGCTGAAAAGTGAAAATGTCACTTTTTCCAACACTTAGTGAAATTTTCACTAAGTCAGAATTTGCCTTCACTTTTTTCCAAATGTAGGGGGATTTTTCACTTGGAATCAAAAGAGATCAAAACCAAACTTGTTCAAACAGTTGTTGTATCATGTAAGAGCTTTCCAAAATGGCCAAGAACATTGCCAAATTCAACCTACACCATGAGATACAACATTGGCAAGTTGCCTTGCTGAAATTTGTCAAGGCAAGGCAGAATTTGCATTTTGGCTCGATTTGCCAAAATCAGCCAATTGCAATTGCTCCAATCCACTTGGACACCTCAGAGGATTGAATCCAAAGGGGACAATCACTGAGCCAAGCCTCCAAGGTCCAAGGAACAAGGAATAGCATGTTGAACCTAGAGTTGCCAAAGTAGGGACAAGACTTCAAATTTGGAATGAGGCATTCAATGGAACCATCAAGGTGGCATGGACTGAGACATTCTCATCTGAAATCAGTCAAGACTTATCCAAGACCAAGGGGACCAAAGCTCTGTGCCCTAACCTCTAGTTAATGGCTAGAGGAGACTTTCATTTCCATTGGCCAACATTGAGGAAACCTACTTACCAGCTGCCATGTACTATTCCTTGCAAAACAAACTTGCTCTACTATAAATAGAGCTCAATTGTGGTCAGTTTAAGTACACCAAAGCCATCTAACAGATGCTTTCCTCAAAATCTCTTTCTCTTGGCAAAAATGCCTTTCTTAGCAAGGTAGCTATCGGGTTTTGAGTTTGAGAGCAATTCTGCACAAACCAATCACTCACACACCTCACATACATCACATATGAGCTGATCAAACACTCACATAACATCTGAAACATCAATTTCACAAAATCACTTGCCATCCACACAAGTTTGAAGTGAAGTTGCAGCTGAGATGCCATAAACTGATCCAGTCCATTTCAATTCAATCCAAGTGTTCAAACACACTCCATATGGTGTAGGGAAGCTGTCCAGATCATCACAACTTGTCTGTAACACCTCCAACTCAAAATCACATCTGAACTTGCTGTCACGACTTGGAGGTAAGCCTAAACTTGGGCATCTCTCAATCTATGCATATTTCCTCGCACAATAATTTGGCCATATGTTCATAATCATGCATGGAATGTTTTCCCTCAATTAATTGCATTGTTTGAATCGTGTATCAAAAATCCTAGCCTTCATGCAGAAATTAGGGTTCTTGAGGTCTCTTCGTGATTTCTTGTTGTATGTTTAATTTAAATGAAATTAAAGTACATAGACATGATCGTGAGGTTGAGGCGAGCATAATGATATGTGGATTGCATGTTATAATTACGTATTCAGTGAGATTGAATGGAAAATGCAAATCTGGGCAAACTGAAAAAACGCGCGTGTTCTTGGTGTTTTTCTTGGCGCCATTTTCATATATTTGAATATTTGAATTTTGTGATTTTGTTTAATTGATTCAAAAATTAATTTCTCTCTGAGTTTTAATGATTTTGAGTTGATTCTTTTTTTATTAATTCACAAAAATGTTAAAATATTTTATTTTATCAAAAAATCCCAAAAAATATTATTTATTTCATATAATTGATATTTTTGTAAAGAATTAATATTTTGATTGTTTTTGGCATTTTAAATATTTTTTCTACATTGATTTTGCAACTTTTAATGCTTTCTAATTATTTTGTAGGTCAATACTTAATTTTTGAAGCATTAATCCAAGATCACAATTTGTTTTTCACATGTTAAACAACTTTGATCATTTTAATTGAATTTTTATTCAATTAAATACATTTTTGAAAACAAATTAGGGTTTTTGGATTAATTCAACCCTCATAAATCATTTTCAAAACACTTTGGGCCTCTATTAGAGTGTAAGACCCAACCCCTTTTTTTGACCAAATCATCTTTGGGCCTCACTTATTGTATAAGTCCCGATACCGTCAAAAAACAAACGGCGCGATCGTCGCCTTTTCAAAAATCATCTGGGCCTACCCTCGAGTAGTAAGACCTATTTATTCATCTCAAAACTCTTTGGGCCTCTTGAGAGAGTGTAAGACCCATCCCCCCTTGTACAAAAACTTTGTTGGGCCTCACTCATTGTATAAGTCCCTCTGTACAAGTAAACGGCGCGATCGTCGCCCGTTTAAAAATAAAAACCATCTGGGCCTACCCTCGAGTAGTAAGACCCATTTCTTTTTCTTTAAAACATTTTGGGCCTCTATTAGAGTGTAAGACCCAATCCCCCTTTTAACCAAAACTTTTTGGGCCTCACTTATTGTATAAGTCCCTCTGCGTTAAAAGAAAACCTCGGCGCGATCGCCATTTTAAACGAAAAATCATTTGGGCCTACCCTCGTGTTATAAGCCCCACTCTTTTTCTTTAAACCTTTTTGGGCCTCTTGAGAGAGTGTAAGACCCATCCCTTTGTACAAAAAGCCATTTTGGGCCCCAGTCACTTGTATAAGTCCCGCTGTACAAAGTCAAACAGTGCGCTCACTGATAAAACCCTGGGCCTCTCCTTGAGCTGTAAGCCCCAAATCTTTCTTTTTCAAAGCACTTTCTCCTTTGATTTTGAATATACTGTTGTTTTTAATCTTTCTTTGTTGAACAACTAACCAAACAGCATGGAAGCACTACAACCGAGTAAGTGGTTATCGCTTTCATTTACTGCTTTCATATTATAAACTGTATTGTGGGGCTGCTCACTGTAAGTCTCCTTTCATAAACTCATATCTACTGTGTAATAATAGTATAGATATTTCGAGTTTCCCCGGCAACTACGTCTAGAACTAGGTGACGCCGTTTCACTTATTCGTAGAAATAGACGCCTAGATCCCCAATAGGAGCACCAGATACAGTCTTCTCTTCGGCTGTCCTCCTTAGGAATCGTCAAGAAGCTCTACTCCCCAAGATGAATGTATTCTCCGTGAATGGCATCTTTGAGTTTCTTCCCAATTCTCGAACTTTCCTGACTTGATCTATTCCTTGTGGATAGCTTGCCTTGAATGTCTCGGGGTTTGGGTACCCACTACGGTCATAATCTTGGACCTTAACTAAGGAACCCTCTTTAAAAGGTTAAAAGTCGCTGGATAGTAAACCTCGCACGTTTACCAGTGGTTTTTATCTTTAAAAGAGTTATCTCTCCTAATGGAAAGGAGATGATAGACCCACAGGCTTCTTAAAAGCATCGGCCTCCTCTTGGGCATTATTCAAGGACCCTACGGCTTCTTAGAAGTATTCACAGCCTCCTCTTAGGCTTCGTATAATGATCTCTTCCTTCGGGAATGATAGCCTCCTCTTGGGCTTCGTACAAGGACCCGTCGGCTTCTTAAAAGATTCCAGCCTCCTCTTGGGCTTCGTACAAATTGTCCCGACGACCTCCTAGAGGTATAGGAACAGAACCTAGTCATCCTCATAGAACAGTCCTTTCAAAGAGTCTACTACTGTTTCTCAAAGCATAGTACTAAAGATAAAACTCTAGACTTGGACAGTCTAACTTCCTTGAGTCTTAAAGACATTCTCAAGCACCTTTCGTTAAATAGGAAGGAAACCCGCAGACTCGGATAGTCTCAATACCCTTTGGATTTCCCGTTTCCTCAAAGAGAAGGAAATATCCCTGATCCTCAAATCAAATCCCTGAGTACAGTGTTGCTCATATAAGAACTGATTTTCTCTTTTAAATCAGTATATTGGATCTGTCACTCAACTGAAACAGTTACAATAGCCTCCATCTCGGGCTTCGTACGAGATACTAAAATTCTCCCCAGTGGAGTCAAAACAACCTTTTAGCCTCTCTCTCAGGCTTTGTATGAGACACAAAAGATTCCCTCGTTGAGTCAATCACCCCTTTTTGCCTCCATCTCGGGCCTCGTACGAGATACAAATTCCTTAAGCAAGAGTCGAACTCTTTTAGCCTCCTCTTAGGTTTTGTATAACGATATGCCCCACTGGGTCAAAAACCTTTAGCCTCTCTCTCGGTCTTTGTACGAGACACAAAATAGCCTCCTCTTAGGCTTTTTATAATGATTTTCCTAGCGGAAATTAGCCTCCTCTTAGGCTTTGTATAAGAAAACCACTGGTTGATCCAATCAACCTTTTAGCATCAAAAATGTGCCTCGTTCACAGTACACAAACATCAACAACTCCTTCATCTAATCACTGTAAGCGGCAAGCCTTTGGATCATCTATATCCATGCCACTGTCCCTCTTTTAGCATGAGAAATTCCTAAGGAATGATGGCATTGCTCTACACTGAGTTAAAGTCTTCTCCTTCAGGTTAAAACCCTTTCTTCGGAAATTATGGCATTGCTCGGATCCGCGTATCCCAGTTAAAGTAATTCTCCTCCCCCTCTTTAGAGATGACAAATTCTCTCTAAAACCGAGGTCTTTCAGCTTCACGTCTTGGGCTTTGAACAAGACACAAATAGACCTTTTAGCTTCACATCTTGGGCTTTGAACAAGATACAAACCACCTTTCGCTTCACGTCTTGGGCTTTGAACAAGACACCAAAAACCAATTTCCTCCCATAGAATAGGAGGAACTACGAACGCTCTGATTTCCCTGTTTCGGTAAACGGGAATACGTAGGCATAAGATCGAAAGAAAAGATCTTAGCGAGCGCAATCAACAAAAAACCCAAATCCCATGTCCCCATCAATCAAAAGCAGTAATTCAAAAGCATCAGTCCTAACATCCTAATCCTTATTCCCCGCCAGAAACCCTTCGCCTAGAAAAAAGAAAGAAATAACCGTATTGGCGAAATACGAATAACCAGTACAAAGGCCCCCCCACATTGATAGCATTCGTAACCTAACAGACTGCTGTTTAAACTTAGTATGCAAAGCAGGGTTAATTGGAGACATCTATTTCCCTTCCTTATTCAGCTCACAATAGGATAAAAAATGAATCGACCTGTAGTTAAAGCTCAAACCGCAGAGAGCGACCAGCGCTTAAGAACCGCGTCCAAAATCGCTCTCTATAATATGCTGACAAAACTGACGCAACATACAAACTAAAAGATGAACACGACTGGATACTCGGCCATTGCAGGGCGAAGAAGTACCGCTGGTTCAAGATAGCAATTCTGCCTTTCTTAGGAGAGATAGTCCCTGTTGGGAGCTATGTTGATCGGGCTTAGGAGATGAGAACTCGGTCGAGGCGTGTCAGGCGAAACAAGGTCTCTGACACAGTTGATCCCTTCATTCAGGCGTACTGGCGTAGAAGGAGTACTTTGATTTTGTACTTTGAGGTTCGATTACTTCTGGAGAAGCGACCGATGTTCTTCTAATGTTCAACAGTCAAAAGAAATTGTTGTCTTTATTAAAAAGCAGAAAAAGTTTTAACAAGTAAATTCATTTTTGTTTTATTTCAAGAATCGTTAATCATGTTAACAACGTCGTTCTGTAAAGCTAAAACAAATAAGAATTACAAACAAAAGCACAAGGGCTCAAATTTTATTAATAAAATGGAGATCAGCCAAACGCGTGATTCCATTGAGTATTTACAAAGTTAGAAAATGGTAATTTACAGGGAAAAGGGCTACGTTGAAACATAACGACCGCTATCCTTCTACCAACTTTGAATTTGGGGCATCCTGAGCTTCTGTCGAAGATGACCTTGATTGGAGTTTTCCTCCGATGGATTATGTAACCGCTGCTGAGGGACTTGCCTCCGTTGAACATAGTTACTTGCCATTATCCCTAATTTTTACTTGGATTGTACTATGATGTTTCCAATCCACCGGGATGATTTTTTTTTATTTTGTCTCTAAATTTTGCCTGGACCGCCCTTTCGGGTTTTCAATCCACCGAGACATTTTTTTTTAGTTTAGGTGAAGTATTTCTTGACTACATCAACATTCGTGGGGTAGGCAAATTCCTCTCCGTTCATGGTTGCAAGTCTCAAGGCGCCTCCTGAGAAAGCTTTCGTGACCACATAGGGGCCATCATAATTCAGAGTCCACTTGCCCCGAGAATCAGTGAGAAATGATTGTATCTTCTTGAGCACAAGGTTTCCTTTCCTGAAGACGCGAGGTCGGACCTTTTTGTCGAACGCCTTTTTCATTCTCTGTTGATACAGCTGACCATGGTATAATGTCGTGATTCGCTTCTCCTCGATCAGATTCAGTTCGTCGTGTCGACTTTGACACCATTCAGCTTCGGTGAGCTTAGCTTCCATCAATACTCGGATTGACGGGATCTCTACTTCTATGGGGAGCACTGCTTCCATGCCATACACTAGAGAGAAAGGGGTTGCCCCTGTTGAAGTGCGGACAGATGTGCGATAACCGTGAAGAGAAAAGGGTAGCATCTCGTGCCAGTCTTTGTAGGTTACAACCATCTTTTGAACGATCTTCTTGATGTTCTTATTGGCCGCTTCTACCGCTCCGTTCATCTTGGGTCGGTAGGGAGATGAGTTATGATGTTCAATCTTGAACTCTGCGCACAACTCCTTCATCATCTTGTTGTTCAAGTTAGATCCATTGTCAGTAATGATCTCGCTTGGAACACCATAACGACAGATGATATTGTTTTTGATAAATCGGACCACCACTTGTCGGGTTACATTGGCGAATGACGCTGCTTCGACCCACTTGGTGAAATAGTCAATGGCTACCAGGATGAACCGATGTCCGTTTGAAGCCTTAGGTTCAATCAAGCCAATCATGTCGATTCCCCATATGGAAAAAGGCCACGGGGAAGAAAGAACTTTGAGATGTGATGGCGGTACATGAATTTTGTCGGAGTATATCTGACACTTGTGACACCTCCTCATGTACTTGTAGCAGTCGGATTCCATGGTCAACCAGTAGTACCCTGCTCTTAGAATTTTTCTCGCCATTGTGTGTCCGTTGGCATGAGTGCCAAAGGATCCTTCATGAATTCTTTCATCAGCATTTCTGCTTCTGGTCTATCTATGCATCGGAGCAAGACCATGTTAAAATTTTTCTTATAGAGAGTGTCACCGCTCAGGAAGAAGTTTCCAGCCAATCTTCTGAGGGTTTTCCTGTCTTTTCTTAGTGCCCCAGGTGGGTACTCTTGTTACTGAAGGAAGCATTTGATATCATGATACCAAGGTTTGTCGTCTATGACTGCTTCAATCGTGAAGATATAAGCGGGCATTTCAAGGCGCATTATGTCGATCTTAGGTAAGTCGTGACATTGACCTACACTAATCATGGAAGAGAGAGTGGCTAATGCATCAGCCATGTGATTCTCCTCACGAGGGATATGATGAAACTCAACTCTGTTGAAGAAAGGTAGCAACCTTCTTGCGTAGTCTTTGTAAGGAATCAATCCTGATTGGTATGTGTTCCAATATCCTTTTATCTGATTGATAACCAAGGCTGAATCGCCGTATACATCCAAGTTTTTTATCCTTAAATCAATTGCTTCTTCGAGACCCATAATACAAGCTTCGTATTCGGCCTCGTTGTTCGTACATTTGAACGTAAGTCTGGAAGTGAAAGGAATGTGGGTACCCTGAGGGGTAACAATGATTGCCCCAATTTTGTTTCCATAATGATTAACTGCTTCGTCAAAGACAAGTCCCCATTGGGAACCTAGTTCTGGCCCTTCACTGGGTAACGGTTCATTGCAATCTTTCATTTTTAGATACATGACATCTTCGTCTGGGAAGTCAAACCCGATTGATTCTTGATCGTCAATCGGTTGATGAGCCAAATGATCGGCTAAAATACTTCCCTTAACGGCTTTCTAAGCGTGGTACTCTATGTCATATTCTGATAACAGCATCTGCCAACGGGCAATCCTTCCCGTAAGAGCAGGTTTTTCGAAGACGTACTTGATTAGATCCATTTCGGAGATTAACCAAGTAGAATGATGAATCATGTATTGGCGAAGACGTTTGGCTGCCCAAACCAAAGCGCAACAAGTTTTCTCAAGCATCATGTACCGAGTTTCGCAGTCGGTGAATTTCTTGCTCAAATAGTAAATGGCAGACTCTTTCCGTTTGGTTTCTTCTTGTTGGCCAAGT
The DNA here is from genome assembly GCA_022829125.1 of Lathyrus tuberosus. Lineage (NCBI taxonomy): Eukaryota > Viridiplantae > Streptophyta > Magnoliopsida > Fabales > Fabaceae > Lathyrus > Lathyrus tuberosus. The sequence goes on from JALAZF010000086.1 coordinate 11,751,549, forward strand.
ACACACCCCATTGAGTCTTCCAAGACTGTGAGGTAGATGATCAATGGTCTTCCTTCCACTGGAGGCAATAGAATCGGAGGATTCAACAGATATTCCTTAATACTGTCAAAGGAGGTTTGGCAGTCTTCTGACCAAACGCAATCCTGGTTCTTTTTGAGTAATTTGAAAATCGGCGCACATGTCGCGGTCATGAGGAATATGAATCTGGAGATGTAGTTCAAACGTCCCAGGAATCCCCTGACTTGTTTTTCAGTTTTCGGAGAAGGCATTTCTTGAATGGCCTTGACCTTGTCAGGATTAACCTCAATTCCTTTCTGGCTGACGATGAACCCTAGTAATTTCCCTGAACGGACACCGAAGGTGCACTTGTTGGGATTCAAGCGGAGCTTGAATTTTCTTAAACGTTCGAACAATTTTGATAGATGTTCAACGTGCTCACTCTCTGTTTCTGATTTTGCAATCATATCATCAACATATACCTCGATTTCTTTGTGTATCATGTCACGAAACAGAGTAGTCATGGCCCTTTGATAGGTTGCCCCAACGTTCTTCAAACCGAACGGCATTACCTTGTAACAAAAGGTGCCCCATGGGGTAATGAACGAATTTTTCTCCATGTCTTTCGGCGCCATTTTGATTTGATTATAGCCCGAGAATCCATCCATGAAGGAGAAAACTTTGAACTTTGCTGTACTGTCTGCCAGCATGTCAAGGTGTGGTAAAGGAAAGTCGTCCTTTGGACTAGCCTTGTTCAGATCTCGGTTGTCGACACACATTCTGACCTTTCCATCCTTTTTTGGAACGGGTACGATATTGGCTTACCATTGAGGATATTCTGACGTGGCGATATGTTTCTGTACTTCCTCTTTGATTTTGATGGCCATGTCCGGGTGAGTCTGTCTCAACCTCTGCTTTACTGGCGGACATTCCGATCTCAACGGTAAGTGATGTTCCACGATGCTGGTATCCAACCCTGGCATGTCCTGATAGGACCAAGCGAATACATCGGGGAATTCTTTGAGAAGCTTTATCAAACTCTCTTTGGCAGTTGGACTGAGAAGTGCCCCAATCCTGATTTCTTTTCTCTCTTGTTCTGAACCCAAGTTTACCGTTTCCAACGGCTCTCTGTGAGGTTCAATGGACCTTTCCTCTTGTCTGAGTAGTCGAGAGATCTCTTCTGTAATTTCATCATCAACTTCTTCTTCAGTCCCAAATTTCGGGAACTCAAAGTTGGGAGAAGGCATCGGATTGTATGTTTCAACTGGGTTTAAAACAAGCAATCTGCATGACGTGATGATTCGTGTTTAGAAGAGATAGAGAAAATGCAAAAGTGTGCAGTGTTTTATTATTGAATTGTTTTTTAGGATTACCATTTTTTGGAAAAGCAAAAAGAGAAAACAGCGATTAATGCGGAAATTACAGAACGACATTATTTTATTAATGAACAAGTCGATCCTTGAAACTACAGCCCTATAAAACAAAACTCTGTCGCTTTGGGCTAAGCGAAGAGGGAAAATTTACAGAAAGCGAGCCCTATCAAAACATCTTTTTCACCTGGGCAGGGTGAAAGGTTAAAGATGGCAATTACTTTGACTGACGAACGACCTTCGGAGCATCAACAGCAACCCATTGGCGGCGAACTCCTCGGTGAATCACAAAGTCCGGCACCTTCCTTGATTTGTCTTCAGAAATGACGCTGATTTCTGGTGGAGCAGGATCATTGGAATCTGTCTCCCAGGCAGAATTGTCGTAGGAGAATTCCTCAGTTGTATTTTGCATAGTATTTATGCTCTCAGCTGTATCTCCCCATCCAGTAGGTTGGATATCTTCGAGCCTGATACGAGAGCTTTCGGGAGCGGTGTACCTGACCATATAGTCGTATTTTCCACTCAGTTGTCCCAAGGTGTCCCAAACTTCTTTGGAACTGGAGGAGTCATCTCTCTCGATGACGTTGACCTCGGGAAAAGCATAGTTGATGAATTCAAGTCCTGCAAACGTTGCGAATTCATCTTCATGTTGAGTAGTTTCTGAATGACCTGAGTGTTGATCCCATGACATGGTGGGGACACAAGTATTTTGTTCAATGATGGTCAGCTGATTTTCATTATTCGACTGACTTTCTTGCCCCAAGTTTCCTGGGTAGGGCTGGCACATTGGCAGACCATCCATTGGGCCATAGTAGGTGTAGTCAAAGTTGTTTTTCATCAGAGTGTCTTCCTCTAATGAGTTTGGCGGAGCACGGCATCCTTCCAGATCATAATCTCCATAGATCATTTTGACATCTGACCGTGGTATAAATCTCAGACTCTGTGCGGGATAGTAAAATGGTATAGGCACCTCTTCCTGAGACATATAACCATCCCCGTTAAGGTAGGACTTCCATTCTTCATCTGTGTCAGAGGGATCTTCCTCATTGATAGCATGTACTGCTTGAGACACTGGGTGAAGGAAACCTCCACTGTGGAAGAAGTTTTGAAGGGGATGAAGACTTTCATCGTAGGCATCTGTCTGGGTACAGGTTGCAGAAAAACCAAGACCCTTCTTTGTTGTATTGCCAGTAGGAATGACAACCTGTCCCCATCCTGTCGTATCAGTACTCTCGACCGTTTTGATAGCATCGTTGTATGAAGAAATGGAAGTTCCTTCTTTGAACTGATTGTTCTTGCTCACCGACAGTGCTTGGAACTGAGTTCTAATAACCTCCTCGGGTTCTATACCAGCAGATGATGACAAGTTATTCACCAGCAAGGCCTGTTCCCCGCAGACTGTGATGAGTTGGCTGTTCTGGACGAACTTTAGCTTTTGGTGGAGGGTGGAAGTAACCGCCCCAGCCTGATGTATCCAAGGTCTTCCTAATAAACAACTGTACGTTGCACGGATGTCCATGACCTAGAAAGTGACTTGGAAAGTATGAGGACCGATAGTTATAGGAAGATCAACTTCGCCGATAATTGTTTTCTGGATCCGTCGAACGCTTTGACGATGACCTCGCTGATTCTCATCGGAGGGCCTTTGAATGATAATTGGATCAAAGTGGACTTCGGCATAACATTCAGGGATGACCCTGTGTCTACCAGTACGCTGGCTAAAGCATCGTCCTGGCAGTTAACTGTGATATTGAGTGCCATGTTATGACGACGACCCTCTTCAGATAATTCCTCATCACTAAACCCCAAATTGTTGCAGGAAGTGATGTTAGAGACAATGCTATCGAACTGTCTGATTGTTACATCCTGTTCCACAAAGGCTTGCTCCAAAACTTTCTGTAGAGCCTCCCTGTGGGCTTCTGAACTGAGTAACAGTGATAATACCGAGATCTTTGAAGGAGTTTGCAACAACTGATCAATAATGTTGTATTCACTCCTTTGGATGAGCTTCAGCATCTCATCATTATTTTTCGAAAGGTCGGGATTACTGGATTGACCGACTAGTAGATCAGGAGTTTCCGTCTGAAGTTCCTTTTCTTTGTTGGATTCCCCAACTCCTCGATTGAAGATTCGACCACTCCGTGTTACACGACTGATGTCTGCAATATTCACGACGGAGGGTAATGGAATTTCCTTTCCATTCTCTACTATTGTTGCACCGTATTTGTAAGGGATAGCCTTATTTGATTCATACGGTAGCAGTCCTGGTAGATAGATGACTATGGGAACCTTCTGATTTTTCTGACCATCATAAGTAATCTCGATCCGTTCCCGGTTGGGAACTTTAGATTCGTCAAGTAGAGGGATGATGGCAAAAACATCCCTGGTCCTGTGATGACCAGCGATCGTGACAACATCCTCAACTTGATCAGTAAGGTAGTTCGGCGTCCAGTTGATGGGTCCAGAACCCGGATATGGACGAATCTCTCCACGATCCACCTGACCCTGAAGAGCTGCTCTCACAAGGTAACACCCTTGGTTACTTTTCGAACAGACGCTACAACGATCATAATTGTGTGGTGGCACCTGGCCACGCCCACTTTGAATACAATGTAACCTCACTAGGTTAGCTTCCACAGATCGGACATCCTGACTCTGACGCCGAGTGGGGTTTCTATTATTGATACTAATTTGCTGAGTATCTTCATCCATATAAATTGGCATCCACCAGTGATTTAACAAGTGCTGAAGTGCCTCCTGGACAAGGGTACAACCTCGATCGTTTTTGTAACCCGCTTTACAGCTTTGATAGTCATGTGATATTAAGAATCCGAGTCGGACCTGCTCAGCATGTAACTCTACCAGGTTGGTATTCATCACGCGAATATCGAAGATTTGAACCATGTTGATCTGATAAGGGTTCCTATCATGGTAGTCTTGGATCCATCCAAGATCCATCTAACACTGGAGGGCCTCCTGTATGAAAGAGCATCCCTGTTTATTTACCGAGCAAGTCAGACAAGAACTGTAATAGTGTCGCGGAAGATTATGATACTGGCTTTGCCTTGAGTGCATCGCCACCAAGTTGGCATTCATCGCACGGATATCGTGGTTTTGAATGATGTTGGAATTCGTGTAGACCATGTTAACTCCACGAACTCGGTGCTCTTGGATCCATCCGATATCCATTTGTTCCTGTAGGGCTGCTTGCACCACAGAACATCCTTGATTGTCTTTAGAGAAGATATCACACTGGTGATAATTATGAGGTGGCACATGGCCATATCCACTCTATCTACAATGCATCTTGACCAGATTAGTTTTCAACAAGAGTACATCGTGAATTTGATAGACATCGTTAGTCTCTCCTTCTATCAAATTGACTGCAGCCTTCTCATGTTGAGGCAGCGGGTTCGTGAGAACATTAGGATTTGTATCCTTGAAGGATAAGACCCCGCTCCTAACAAGTTTTTGCACGTCGGACTTGAAATTGAGACAAGTCTCGATGTTATGCCCTGATCCTCCTTGGTGGTAAGGGCAAGTTTGATCCACCTTAAACCAAAAAGGCGGATTTTTCGGTACTGTAAGAGGAGATTAGTCTAAATGTGCCCCTTAGCCAGTAGTAATGGAAACAGGTCTGCGTACGACACGGGTATAGGATCAAATCCTGGTGGCTGTGTTGTACGGTTGTTGTTATATGGAGGACGAGCCTGCTGAAGAGGCTGTTGTGTCCTTTGCTGATCAAGTTGGCTCTGCGCAACCTGAGGTTGATACGTAGGAACGATGCTGATAGCAGGAGTTACAGCTGCTACTGGTTGGTAACGTCGCCTTTGCTTTCTGAGAGAGATATTCCCAATATCTTGCTCTTTTTTCTTAGGGAGAACACTACCGTATTTTTTAGTACCACTCGTCGATCTAGTGTCTTTTACCAAACGTCCTTCTCGGACGGCTTCCTCAAGACGTACGCCCATGCCGACCATCTCAGTGAAATCACTGGGTGCACTGGCAACCATTCGGTTATAGTAAAATGAGCTTAAGGTTTTTAAGAAGATCTTTGTCATCTCTTTTTCCTCAAGAGGTGGACAAATTTGAGCGGCAATCTCACGCCACCTTTGAGCATACTCCTTAAAGGTTTCCTTGTCCTTTTGCGACATCGATCTGAGTTGATCTCTGTCGGGTGCCATGTCCAAATTGTATTTGTATTGTTGGACGAAGGCAGTGCCAAGATCTCTGAATGTGCTGATCGTGGCACGGTTTAAACCCATGTACCATTTGAGTGCGGCACCGGTTAAACTATCCTGGAAGTAGTGAATCAGTAGGTCCTGATTCTCCCTCTGAGCTAACATCCGCCGAGCGTACATCACCAGATGGCTTTGAGGGCAAGAGTTACCCTTGTATTTTTCAAAGTCGGGCACTTGAAATTTGTGCAGAACTTTTACATTGGAGACCAAGCAGAGGGCTGCGGCGTCCTTTCCAAATAAATCCTGACTGCGAATGGCTTGCAGCTCCTTCTGCATTTCCAGAAACTGCTCCTGGAATTCATCCATTCTGTCGAACATGGTTTCCTTTTTACCACAAGGTATCTGTGGAATCTGTCCTTCCGAGACAGTGTGCACCACAGGGGGTGGTACCGTGACTACGGCAGTAAGTCTTGGCGTTTCCCGAAGTTTGTAACCTTCAGGAGTCTTCAGTATGCCCCTAGCATCTTCGCTTTCCCGAAGTTTGTAACCTTCAGGCCCAGCGGCTTCTGTTGTGATTCCCTAATCTTCAGTGATCGGCGGAACATATCCTTCCGGGATATAGTTAACAGGCATGCCCCAGGGACGATCTTTTGGCATCTGATACCTAGGATCAAACTTCTCCACTATGGGCGTTGAGGTGATCTCTGAGATCACAGTTCTTTGTAGCTGAGCTTCTGCCATGGCTTGCATGTCGTTACGAAGCTTTCTCATATCCTCTCTCAGAGCGTCGATCTCTTCTTTCAACTCTCTATTTTCTTCCTCAGGATCCTCCATCTTTTTCTGACGATTGGCCCGAGTATTGTACGAATGAGACAGTTTGACTCTAGAATCGAGATACAAACGTGAGATTCATAGGGGAGAAGAAAACGTGATGTGAGAATGATGAATGCAATGATTATATTAATTGTTTTTTTTTTAATCAAAATAAACTTCGACAATTAGATTGCAAATATCAAACGGTGGGGAAACCCCTTTTTATTGAATTCAAAGGATTATAGAAATGGAAATACAGTAGATTACAAAGTGCAGAAATAGAAACCTAAGCTAATGGGTCCCGAGTCCTCTCTGAAGAGAAATCAGGTGCTGACTCTTTCCTTTTCTTTGACCGGGGCTCTTGGGCCGTTGTCGGGTTGTCATTCCTTTGCCAGATGAAAGGAGTGAGCAAATTCCTTTGGTCACCTTGATTCTCTACAGCATGTTGCTCCAAAATTTCAATCAGAGCATCCTTTTATTTTAGTAATTGTTGTATTTTGATGCACTCTATGTCGAGGGTGTGGTACTTGTTCTTCCAAGACCTCCTCTCCCGTTGAACTTTGTTGAGAGTAACCTGAAGCTTTTCAGTTTTCATCATGAAGTACATGACAGACTCCCTTGGTGGAAGAATTCCGTAACGAGGATAAGGCATCTTTAGCTTGAGAGCTCTAGTTTGTACCCAGTGGAGATAAGGCTCCACCGAGACACAGTTCGGTTTTCCTAGAGACTCCCGTCCTTTCTTATGAACGTGTTTCCAAGCGTGCACTATTTCCTTCTTTAGTGCTCTGTCACTTTCTCCTTCCTTGAAGAAAAGACCTTCCAGATGAGCATTCAGCGGAATATGCCTCATCGGGTATCCAAATTGACGACGAACGAGAACTGGATGGTAGTTGATTCCTCCCTTAGTTCCTATAAGGGGTACGTTGGGGAAGTTTCGACAACAATCAATGATCCTGATCCCATCATAAATCCTATTACACCAATCTATATCAGAGTTGGTAAGAGACATGATCTTCTGCGACCAAGGTAAGGCACTCTTGCAATCCCAAAAAGCAGCAGACTTGGGTAAGTGGGAGATAAACCATTTGTAAAGCAAAGGTACATAGCATGTGATCTCCCCTCCGCTGTACAAATTTCCCAAATGTACAGAATGATACGCATCTGCGAGCAAAGTCGGCACATGGTTTCCAATGAGAAAAACCTTAATGGAGTTGATATCGACGAAGTTATTGATGTTGGGAAACAAAAATAACCCGTAGGTGAGCAAGACAAAAATGCTTTCAAAAGCAGTCACGTTTCCTATACTGGCAAAATATAGGGCTTTCTTTGTCAAGAACTGGGCTGGCAAACCTTGGATGCCACCCTTAGTGGTTAGGTGAATCCTAACCTCATACTCGTCCAAATGAATTGCTCTTGCAATGGTCTGATTCTTTGGAATTTCTTCCAGTCCAGAAAATGGAACTCAATCAGTAATGTGTAGATCAACCAGATGAGAATTCTCCTCCAGCGTTGGTGCGAGCTGGTAATCTGGGAATGTGAAACAGTGATAAACTGGATCAAAAAACTGAATGAGCGTATCCATGATTCCCTCAATCACATGGACCCTTAACAGAGATAGCAAACCTCCGTACTTGGCTCTGAAAGCCTCTTGGTTTGTGATCATCCTCGCCAAACCTCTTAAATCCTCTAGTTTTGGAACCTTGAAGGTGTACGTATGAGTTCTCCTTCTACCGAAATCCATTAGCACAATCCTTTTCTCTGATATTTGCAATCACAATCTTAGTTTAATTTGAAAAACAGAGAGACTAGAAGAGAAGATTTTTTTGTAATGTTTTAATGTTTTTTAAATGAATGCATGAATGCAGCACACAAAAACATAGAAAAAACATGGGGTCAAAGGGTCGTTGTCATGAAGTCAAGGCTCTACCCATCCCCAAAGGTTTATACTAAGGTGATTTTTGTACCTGTACTCATTATCATCAGCTCCTCCCAGGAAAGCAAAACAACAAGCGGATCGCCAGCGAGTTGTAGAGCGATCTTAGAGTAAGTGCCATTCACCGAGAATAGATCACCAGCCTCAAATGAGGGTAGTATCGCATAACAACTATTCCCGATAGTTTCTGCACTACAAAAGGGTTTGGCTCCGTAGCTTCTCAGACATCACAATCGGCCCATTGTCTAGGTGAGAGAATGGGTTGCATTGGTCAGCCTCCACTGAGGTTGATGGTCGACCTAGTCGCCATCACTTATCTTAAGTGTATAATCAATCTTTCCACATGCGGCATCACACGTATTCCTATTAGCAGAAAAATAAACACGTATAGCAATTAGGAAAAGCAGTACATATATTTGTCCTAATCATCCTAGACCTTTAAAGCTATGAATCCTAAGTTCCTGACAGAAAATGGGTTCCCCGACGGAATTACCATCCTGTGGTTTCATTCCAAATTAACGGCGTTTTGACCTAAGATCCTAACGACGTCAAGGTTTCTACCTAGGGGACAAAAAAAAGAACAAGATCCCTAAAGAGACCTGTAATTGTCCCCAGCAGAGTCGCCATTTTTCTGTAGTCAGTGATTTTTGGATGTGGTTGCAAAGCACGATCGCTCTGGTACTACAGCTCGATTCATTTTTTATCCTATTAAAGCTGATGAAGGAAGGGAAATAGATGTCTCCAATTAACCCTGCTTGTATACTGAGATTAAACAGTCAAAACTGTTGGTTTACAAATGCTACAAAGATTCGGGGTTTCTCCTAGGTTATTTTGTTGACAAGGGGTGCTTTAGGCTATCGGTTAGGATGTTAGGACGAATGTATGAGAGTATGGGATTTTGGGTTTTTGTTTAGTGTGCTCGCTAAGATTTTTTCTTTCAATCTTATGCCTACGTATTCCCGTTTACCGAAACAGGGAAATCAGAGCGTTCGTAGTTCCTCATATTCTATGGGAGGAAATGGTTGTTTTGGTGTCTTGTTCAAAGCCCAAGACGTGAAGCGAAAGGTAATTTGTATCTTGTTCAAAGCCCAAGATGTGAAGCTAAAAGTGTTGACCTTAGAGAGAATTTTTCATCTCTAAAGGGGCCTGTTTGTCACAACTGTTGGGTGACTGACTGTAAAGGAGGATTACTTTAACCGGGATTTGTGAATCCGTCAATGCCATAATTTCCTTTATAGGGGATTTTAACCTGAAGGAGAAGACTTTAACTCAGTTTAGAGCAATGCCATCTTTCCTTAGGAATTTCTCATACTAAAAGAGGGACATTGGCATGGATGTAGATGATCCATAGGCTTGCCGCTTACAGCAATTAGATGAAGGGGAAAGAGTTGTTGAAGTTTGTGTACTGTGAACGAGGCACAACTTTGATGCTAAAAGGTTGATTGGACCAACCAGTGGTTTTCTTATACAAAGCCTAAGAGAAGGCTAATATGTGTCTCGTACAAAGCCCGAGAGAGAGGCTAAAAAGGTTAACTCTACATGAGAGTGATTTATACTCAACAAGAGAGTGTTTTAGTATCTCGTACAAACCCCGAGATGGAGGCTGAAATTTGTTTGGCTCAATAAGAACCTTTTTGTTTCTCGTATAAAGCCCGAGATGGAGGCGAAAGGGTGATTGACTCAACGAGGGAGTCTCTTTATGTGTCTCGTACAAAGCCCGAGAGAGAGGCTAAACGTTGTTTGACTCCGCTGGGGAGAATCATTGTATAAAGCCCAAGAGAGAGGCTATTGTAACTGGAGAAGGATCATTATACAAAGCCTAAGAGGAGGCTATGGTTACTGTTTCAGTTGAGTGACAGGTCCAGTATGCTGATTTAAAGAGAAAATCAGTTCTTATATGAGCAACACTGTACTCGAGGATTTGATTCGAGGATCCGAGCTATTCCTGTTCTTTAAGGAATTGGGAAATCCGAAGGGTATTGAGACTGTCTGAATCTACGGGTTTTCTTCCTATTTAACGAAGGGGTCACTTGAGAATGTCTGGAAAACTCAAGGAGATTAGACTGTTCGTGTCTAGAGTTTCATCTTTTGTACTATGCTTTGAGAAACAGTAGTAGACTCTTTGAAAGGACTGTTCTATGCAGATGACAAATTTCTGTTCCTATACCTCTAGGAGGTCGTCGGGACAATTTGTACGAAGCCTAAGAGGAGGCTGGAAACTTTTAAGAAGCCGGTCGGTCCTTGTACGAAGCCCAAGAGGAGGCTATCATTCCCGGAGGAAGAATCATTATACGAAGCCTAAGAGGAGGCTGTGAATACTTCTAAGAAGCCGACGGGTCCTTGTACTAAGCCCAAGAGGAGGCGGGGTTGCTTTTAGGAAGCTTGTGGGTCCTTGTATGATGCCCAAGAGGAGGCCGATGCTTTTAAGAAGCCCGTGGGTCCCCAAACCCCGAGAAATTCAAGGCAAGCTATTCATAAGGAATAGATCAAGTCAGGAAAGTTCGAGAATTTGGAAGAAACTCAAAGATGCCATTCACGGAGAATACATTCATCTCTGGGAGTAGAGTTTCTTGACAATTCCTAATGAGGACAGCCGAAGAGAAGACTGTATCTGGTGATACTATTGGGGATCTAGTTGTCTATTTCTATGAATAAACGAAACGGCGTTACCTAGTTCTAGACATAGTTGCCGGGGAAACTCTAAATATCTATACTATTATTACACAGTTGATATGAGTTTATGAAAGAAGACTTACAGTGAAACAGCCCCACAATACAGTTATATGTATATGAAAGCGGTAAATGAAAGCAATAACCACTTACTCGGTTGTAGAGCTTCGATGTTGTTTGGTTAGTTGTTCAATAAAGAAAGATTGAAAACAACAGTATATTCAAAATCAAAGGAGAAAGTGCTTTGAAGAAGAGAAATATTTGGGGCTTACAGCTCAAGGAGAGGCCCAGGGTTTTATCAGTGAGCGCACTGTTTGAATTTGTACAGAGGGACTTATACAAGTGACTGAGGCCCAAATAGGGTTTTCTGTACAAAGGGATGGGTCTTACACTCTCTCAAGAGGCCCAAAAGGTTTAAAGAAAAAGAGTCGGGCTTATAACACGAGGGTAGACCCAGTTGACTTTTCGTTAAAAATGGCGATCGCGCCGAGATTTTCTTTTAACGCGAAGGGGCTTATACAATATCTGAGGCCCAAATGATTTTGGTTAAAAGGGGGTTGGGTCTTACACTCTATTAGAGGCCCAAAAATTTTGAATGGGTCTTACTACTCGAGGGTAGGCCCAGTTGGTTAATTTTTAAACTGGCGACGATCGCGTCGTTTATTTGAAAATGTACAGTGGGACTTATACAACGAATGAGGCCCAAAAAGTTTTCTGTACAAGAGGGTTGGGTCTTACACTCTAATAGAGGCCCAAAGAGTTTTAAGAAAAGAAATGGGTCTTACTACTCGAGGGTAGGCCCAGAAGGTTATTTTTCAAAAGGCGACGATCGCGCCGTTTGTTTTTTGACGGTATCGGGACTTATACAATACACTGAGGCCCAAAAATGATTTGGTAAAAAAAAGGATTGGGTCTTACACTCTATTAGAGGCCCAAAGTGTTTTGAAAATGATTTATGTGGGTTGAATTAATCCAAAAAACCCTAATTTGTTTTCAAAATGTGTTTTAATTGAATAAAAATTCAATTAAAATGATCAAAATTGTTTAACATATGGAAAACAAATTGTGATCTTGGATAAATGCTTCAAAAATTAAGTATTGACCTACAAAATAATTAGAAGGCATTAAAAGTTGCAAAATCAAGGTGGAAAAAATATTTTAAATGTCAAAAACAATTAAAACATTAATTCTTTGCAAAAATATCAATTATACAAAATAAATAATATTTTTGGGATTTTTTGGGAAAATAAAATATTTTAACATTTTTGTGAATTATTAAAAAAAGAATCAACTCAAAATCATTAAAACTCAGAGAGAAATTAATTTTTTAATCAATTAAATAAAATCACAAAATTCAAATATTTGAATTTTCAAAAAATGACGCCAAGAACACGCGCGTGTTCTGGGTTTTCCCAGATTTGCATTTTCTCTCCAATATCACTGAATACTTGATTATATCATGCAATCCATATACCAATCAACTCGTTTCAACCTCACGATCATGTCTATGGTATTTAATTTCATTTAAATTAAGCATAAAACAAGAAATCATGAAAAATCCTCAAGAACCCTAATTTCTGCATGAAGGCTAGGATTTTTGATACATGATTCAAACAATGCAATTAATTGAGGGGAAACATTCCATGCATGATTATGAACATATGGCCAAATTATTGTGCAGCAAAAAATGCATGGATCATAGAGTTAGAAGATCTCATGCTTACCACTTGCAGCTGGTGATCGTGATTTGTGTTAGAGGTGTTACAGCTAGGTTCCAATGATCTGGATAGCTTCCCTAGGTGCCATGGAGTGTGTATGAATGCTTGGAATGGATTAAAATGATCTGGAACTTGAGATGGTACCCCAACTGCAAATCTGTCTAGAACTTGAGCAATTGGCTGGTGATTTTGAGAAATCTGTGTTCCAGATGTTAGGTGAGTGTTTGGATCACTTCTATATGATGTATGTGAGGTGTGTGTGTGATTGGTTTGATTGGAAAAGCTCCCAAACTCAAAACCCGATAATGACTTGCCTTAGAAGGCAAAATTTGAGTGAAAGAAGAGATTTTGAGGAAAGCATCTGTTTGATGGCTTTGGTGTACTCAAACTGATCACAATTGAGCTCTATTTATAGTAGAGCAAGTTTGTTTTGCAAGGAATAGTGAATGGCAACTGCTGAGTAGGTTTGGCCAATGTTGGTAAATGAAAATCCAAGTCTCCTCTAGCCATTGACTAGAGGTTAGGGCACAGGCTGCTGGTTCCCTTGGTCTTGGATAAGTCTTGACTGAATTCAGTTGAGAATGGCTCAGTCCATGCCACCTTGATGCTTCCATTGAATGCTCCAATCCAAAATTGGAGTCTTGTCCCTATTTTGGCAATTCTAGGTTCAACATGTTATTTCTTGTTCCAAAGACTTTGGAGGCTTGGCTCAGTGATTGTCCCCTTTAGATTCAATCCTCAGAGGTGTCCAAGTGGATAGGAGCATTTGGATTTGGCTTATTTTGGCAAATCGAGCAAAAATGCAAAATCTGCCTTGCCTTGACAGATTTCAACAAGGCAACTTGCCAATGTTATATCTCATTACTCAAATTGAATTTGGTAATGTTCTTGGTCATTTTGGAAAGCCCTTACATGATACAACAACTGTTTGAACATGTTTGGTTTTGATCTCTTTTGAATCCAAGTGAAAAATCCCCCTACATTTGGCAAAAAGTAGGGTAAAATCTGACTTAGTGAAATTTTCACTAAGTGTTGGAACAAAGTGACTTTTCTTGATTTTGATCACTCCATAACTCAAAATCCATGAGGAATTTGGACATAGGTCAGTATGAAGCTTTTGTAGAGGGCAATGAGATCTACAAATCAAGATTTGAATGGGGAACAATGGCCTTGTGGTTTAGGAGTTATGGTCCTCCAAAGTTGGCACATTAGTGTCACTTTTTCCATAACTTAGAAATTTTTCTAAGTTTTTATGGTTACCCCTTTTACAAGTTATCCCACTTTCTTTGATTTTTATTGATGAATGATGATTCAAATCATACATTAACATCATTTTAGGGTTAAAAATCCATTTTGGTGAAAAATCTCAAAAAGTCAAAGTTGACTTTTGTGCACAGTTGACTTTTTATCAGATGAATTCCAAACTGTGCAATTCTTCATGAAATCATGTCCTTGACCTAAATCAAAATTTATGGACATGTTACATGGGTGTCATAGGGTATATTGAGTCATGTCTTAGGGCTTGGGAGCATGTCCTGGCCAAAAGTCAAAGTTACAGTTGACTTTCCTCGCGAAACCCTAATTGTGGTGCAGATGAAATTGAGACTTGTTGCTCAAGCTTCTTGGATTAATCCATTGTTCCAAATGGATCAATATAGTTCATTAGAGACCCTTAAACCCTCTCTTGAGGTCTTGGCTCATGATTTGCCCTAAAAGTCTACTTAGGGGTGAATTAGGTCAAGAAACCCTAATTCCTGATTTTTTATGAATGCATCCCCTGAGGCAAAATTGACTTGATGATTGGGTCCATGAGGTCCCATGAAGTATATTAGGTTATGTTTTGGATCATTGGCTTGTGCCCAGATGAAAAATTTCCATTTGGAGGCCCTGGTCGACCAAAACCCTAATTTGGTGACACTGTCGATCTTGAGACTTGATCCACCTAGAAGGGAGCAACCTTGTGCTTGATCCTTGAAGTGGGAGTCCTTTTGATCCATTGTGGATGTTTGAAAGGTTAGACAAGTTGAAGATCATGTCATTCCTTGATTGATCCTTTGTCTAAGAACTCTGAGAGGGCTTGAAACCCTAATTCTTGATGGTAGTGAATGCTCAACAATCCTTGAGGAGATTGATGAGGCATGAAGGTACATCCATATTATGATGATGATTTGCACAATGATGGGAAATCTAAGTGGTCAAAATTTGGGGTATGACAAATTGACCCTTCAGCTTCACATCTTGGGCTTTGAACAAGATACAAACCACCTTTAGCTTCATGTCTCGGGCTTTGAACAAGACACCAAAACACCATTTCCTCCCATAGAATAGGAGGAACTACGATCGCTCTGATTTCCCTGTTTCATTAAACGGGAATACGTAGGCATAAGATTGAAAAATCTTAGCGAGCACACTAATCAAAAACCCAAAATCCCGTACCTTCATACATCAATCGAAAAGCATCAGTCCTAACATCCTACCAATAGTCTAAACCCTGTGTTCTTAACAAAATAACCTAAGAGAGACCCACAATCTTTTTGGCATCTGTAAACCAACAGTTATCTGTTTAAACTCAGTTTGCAAGCAGGGTTAATTGGAGACATCTATTTCCCTTCCTTCATCAGCTTCAATAGGATAAAAGATGAATCGAACTGTAGTACCCCCAAAGTGATAGTGCTTCGCAACCACAAAAAAACTCGCGCTACAGAAAAATGACGACTCTGCTGGGGATCTAACCTTGTCAGGTGTTCCCATCTCTTAGGCAGAGACCTTGAGTTCACATTCATATCACAGAAATGACTGCTCTGTTGGGGTGTCGTTGTCTGTATTGGATCATAAGACTAGAGGTCTAGGATGATTAAGAAAAATATATATACTGCTTTTCCTAATTGATATCTGTGTTTATTTTTCTGCTAATGGGAATGCGTGTGATGCCGCATGTGGAAAGATTGAGTAAACACCTAAGATATGTGATGGAAATGTGGGTAATCTTACTGGGAGTGAATTCCAGTTAAGAGCCCCCGATCGACCATCAAACTCAGTGGAGACTCCCTTTGCAGATACATTACCTATACGACTTCGGTTATTGAAAGTAGTGTGGTTGACTTGGTTATCTGAAAAGCTGAGGTTTTTAGCAGACTTAAGCCATTTTGTAGTGCGGAAGCTATCGAAAATAGTTGTCACGCAATACTACCCTAATCTGAGATCACTCCAGGATACATCAGCTCGCTGGCGATCCGCTTGCTGTTGTTATCCTAGAGGGGTCAATGATTTTGCAGACGGGTACAAAAAATACCAATATAAACCTTTGGGGGGGGGGTAGAGCCTTGAATTCATGACACCGACCCTTTGACCCCATGTTTTTTCTATGTTTTTGTGTGTTGCATTCATACATTCATCTAAAAAACATTAAAACAAAGAAAATCTTCTCTTCTAGTCTCTCTTTTTCAAATTAAACTGAGACAATGATTGCAAATATCAGAAAAAGGAGATTGCGCTAATGGATTTCGGTAGAAGGAAAACTCATAAGTACACCTTCAAGGTTCCAAAGTTAGAGGATTTGAGAGGTTTGGCGAGAATGATCGCCAACCATGAGGCTTTCAGAGCCAAGCACGGGGGGTTGCTGTCCTTGTTAAGGGTCCACGTAATTGAAGGAATCCTGTCCACATTAATCCAATTCTACGAACTGGTCTATCACTGTTTCACATTCCCGAATTATTAACTAGCACCAACACTGGAGGAGTACTCTCACTTGACTGATTTACATATCAATGATCAAGCTCCATTTTCTGGAGTGGAAGAAATTCCAAAGGATCGGACTATTGCACGAGCAATTTATTTGGACTAGTCGGAAGTCAGGACTTACATGACCACTAAGGGTGGCATCCAAGGTTTTCCAGCCCAGTTCTTGACAAAGAAAGCCCTGTACTTTGCTAGTATAGGGAACGTGGCCGCTTTCGAGAGCATCTTTGTTTTGCTCACGTACGGGTTGTTTTTGTTTCCCAACATTGATAACTTCGTAGATATCAACTTCATTAAGATTTTCCTGATTGGAAACCCTGTACCGACCTTACTCGCAGATGCATATCATTCGGTACACTTAAGGAATTTATACAGCGGAGGAATGATCACGTGCTGTGTACCCTTGCAATACAAATGGTTCACTTCCCATTTGCCCAAATCTGGTGCATTTTGGGATCAAAAGAATACTTTACGTTGGTCGCAGAGAGTCATGTCTCTTACCAACTCGGACATCGATTGGTACAATCGAATCTACGACGGGATCAGAATCATTGACCGTTGTGGAAATTTCCCAAATGTACCCCTTATAGGAACTAAGGGGGGAATCAACTATCATCCGGTGTTAGTTCGTCGTCAATTTGGATACCCGATGAGGCATGTCTCGCGCAGTGCTCATCTGGAAGGTCTTTTCTTCAAGGAAGGAGAAAATGACAGGGCACTAAAGACAGAAATAGTGCACGCTTGGAAACACGTTCATAGGAAAGGACGAGAGTCTCTAGGAAAACCAAATTGTGTCTCGATGGAGCCTTATCTCCATTGGGTACAAACTAGAGCTCTCAAGCTGAGGACGCCTTACCCTCATCAGGAAGTTCTTCCACTAAGGGACTCTGCCCTTTATTTTATGTCTGAGACGGAAAAACTTCAGGTTACTCTCAGCAAAGTTCAGTAGGAGAAGAGGTCTTGGAGGAATAAGTATCGTATTCTCAATGTGGAGTGTAAGAAAATACAGCAGCTATTAAAAGAAAAAGATGCTCTGATTGAGATTTTAGAGCAACATGCTGTAGAAAATCAGGATGACCAAAGGAATTTGCTCGCTCCTTTCACTTGGCAAAGGAATGACAACCCGACAACGACCCAAGAGCCCTGGTCAAAGAAGAGGAAAGCACCCGAACCAGCACTTGAGCTATCTTCAGAGAGGACTCAGGATCCATTAGTTTAGATTTCCTTTTCCAGCACTTTGTAATCTACTGTATTTCCATTTCCGCAATCCTTTGAATTCAATAAAACGGGGTTCTCCCCATTGTTTGATATTTGCAATCCAATTGTCGAAGTTTACTTTGAATAAACAAAAATAATTAATAATCATTGCATTCATCATAAACGTATTCTTCTTAACTACGAATCTCACGTTTGCGTCTCGATTTTAGAGTCAAACTGTCTCATTTGTACAATACTCGGGCCAATCGTCAGAAAAAGATGGATGATCTCGAGGAAGAGAACAGAGAGCTGAGAGAAGAGATTGACACTCTGAAAGAGGGTCTGAGAAAGCTTCATAACGACATGCAAGCTCTAGTAGAAGCTCAGATGCAACAACAAAGGATTGTGATCTCGGAGATCACATCAACGCCCATAGTGGAGAAGTATGATCCTAGGTACAAGATACCGAAAGATCGCCCCTGGGGCATGCCACTTAACTATATCCCGGAAGGAAATGTTCCGCTGATCAATGAGGATCAAGGAACTGCAGCAGGAGCCGCTGGGCCTGATGGTTACAAACTTCGGGAAAGCGAAGATGCCAGGGGCATGGCAGCAACTCCTGAAGGTTACAAACTTTGGGAGGCACCGAGAGTCTCGGCCATAATGACTATACCACCACCTGTGGTACACACTGTCTCGGAAGGACAGATTCCACAGATACCTTCTACTGGAAACGAAAACATGATCGACAGAATGAATAAATTCCAGGAACAATTCCTGGAGATGCAGAAAGAACTACAAGCCTTTCGCGGTCAGGACTTATTTGGAAAGGACGTCGCAGACCTCTGCTTGGTCCCCAATGTGAAAGTTCCACACAAGTTCCAAGTGCCCGACTTTGAAAAGTACAAGGGTAACTCTTGCCTTCAGAGCCATTTAGTGATGTACGCTCGGCGAATGTCAGCTCAGACAGAGAACCAGGAGCTACTAATTCACTACTTTCAGGATAGTTTAACCGGTGCTGCACTCAGATGGTACTTGGGTTTAAACCGCGCTACGATTGGCACATTTAGAGATCTTGGCGCTGCCTTCGTTCAACAATATAAATACAATTTGGACATGGCACCGGACAGAGATTAACTCAGATCGATGTCACAAAAGGACAAGGAAACCTTTAAGGAGTACGCTCAGAGATGGCGTGAAATTTCCGCTCAGATTTGTCCACCTCTTGAGAAAAAAGAGATGACAAAGATCTTCTTAAAGACCTTAAGCTCATTTTACTACAACAGAATGGTCGCCAGTGCGCCCAGTGACTTCACCGAGATGGTAGGCATGGGGGTTCGTCTTGAGGAAGCCGTCCGAGAAGGACGTTTAGTAAAAGATGCTGGATCATCAAGTAGTACAAAATGATACGGTAGTGCTCCCCCTAAGAAAAATAGCAAGATATTGGGAATATCTCTCTCAGAAAGCAAAGGCGACGTTATTAACCAGTAGCAGCTGTAACTCCTGCTATCAATCCTGCGCTTGTTCCTACGTATCAACCTTAGGTTGCGCAAAGCCAACCTAATCAACAGCAATTTTAGCAAAGGACACAACAGTCTCTTCAGCAGGCTCGTCCTCCATACAACAATAATCGTACAACGCGACCACCAGGGTTTCACCCTATACCCATGTTGTACGCCGAACTGTTTTCGTTACTACTAGTCAAGGGGCATGTCCAAACTAAGTCTCCTCTTATAGTACCGAAAAATCTGCCTTTTTGGTTCAAAACGGATCAGACGTTTCCTTACCATCAAGGAGGACCAGGGCATAACATAGAGAAGTGTCTCAGTTTCAAATCCGATGTGCAAAAGCTTGTTAGGAGTGGGGTCTTATCTTTCAAAGATACGAATCCTAATGTTCTCACAAACCCGTTGCCACAACACGAGAAAGCTGCAGTCAATTTGATAGAGGGAGAGTCTAACAACATCTATCAAATTCACGATGTACTCTTATTGAGGACCAATCTGGTCAAGATGCATTGTAGACAAAGTGGATATGGCCATGTGCCACCTCATAATTATCACCAGTGTAATATCTGCTCTAAAAATAATCAGGGATGTTCTGTGGTGCAATCAGCTCTACAGGAATAATTGGATCTCGGATGGATCCAAGAGCATCGAGTTTGTTGAGTCAACATGACCTATACGAATTCCAACATCATTCAGAAGCACGATGTCCGTACAATGAATGTCAACTTGGTGGCAATGCACTTAAGGCAAAGCCAACATCATAATCTACCGCGGCACGATTACAGTTCCTGTCTGACTTGCTCGGTAAACAAACAGGGATGCTCTTTTGTACAAGAGGCCCTCCAGCGTCAGATGGATCTAGGATGGATCCAGGACTACCATGATACGAATCCCTATCATATCAATATGATTCAAATATTTGATATTCGTCTGATGAATACCAGCTTGGTGGAATTACATGCCAGGCAGGTCCAACTCGGTTTTCTCATTTCGCATAATTATCAGAACTGCAAAGGATGTTGTGAGAGTAACCAAGGGTGCGCTCTCCTTCAAAGAACTTTACAACACTTGTTAAACCACTGGCGGCTTCCAATATATATGGATGAAGACACGCAAAAAATCAGTGTGCATAATGGAAACCCTACTCGGCGTCAAAGTCAGGATGTCCGATCTGTGGAAACTGACCTAGTGAGGTTACATTGTATTCAAAGTGGGCATGGCCAGGTGCCACCACACAACTATGAACGTTGTAGATTCTGCTCGGAGAATAACCAAGGATGCTACCTCGTGCGAGCAGCTCTCCAAGGTCAGTTGGATCGCAAAGAGATTCACCCAAACCTAGCTTCAGGGTCTGTTGACTGGACGCCAGACTACTTCGCAGATCAAATCAGGGACGTGGTTGTAATCTCTGACCCTGAGAGGAACAAGGATGTTTGTACCATCATTCCTCTACTGGACGAATCAAAAGTTCTTAGCAAGGAACTGATTGAAGTTAATTACGATAGTCAAAAAAATCAGAAGGCTCCTGTAGTTATCTATCTGCCAGGCCCATTACCGTATGAATCAGCTAAGGCGATCCCTTACAAATACGGTGCAATGATAGTTGAAAACGGAAAGGAAATTCCATTACCCTCCGTTGTGAATATTGAAGACATCAGTCGAGTAACACGGAGCGGTCGAATCTTCAACCGAGGAGTTGGAGAACCTAACAAAGAAAAGGAACTTCCGACAGAAGCTCCTGATCCACCAGTTGGCCAATCCAGTAATCCCAACCTTTCAAAGGACGATGATGAGATGCTGAAGCTCATCCAAAGGAGTGAATACAACTTTGTTGATCAGCTGTTACAAACCCCTTCAAAAATCTCAGTGTTATTAATTTTACTCAGTTTCGAAGCCCACAGAGAGGCTCTACAGAAAGTCTTAGATCAGGCCTTTGTAGAACAGGATGTGTCAATACGACAGTTCGAAAACATCATCTCTAACATCACTTCCTACAACAACTTAGGATTCAGTGATGAGGATTTTCCAGAGGGGGGCAAAAGCCACAACATGGCGCTCAATATCACAGTTAACTGCCAGGACAATGCTTTAGCCAGCGTACTGGTAGACACAGGATTGGCCATCAATGTTATGCCGAAGTCCACCTTAATGCGACTATCATTCAAAGGACCCCCGATGAGGGGCAGTGAGGTCATCGTCAAAGCATTTGATGGGTCTTAGAAAGCAGTTATCGGCGAAGTCGGCCTTCCCATAACTATCGATCCTCACACTTTCCAAGTCACTTTCCAGGTCATGGACATCCGGGCAACATACAGTTGCTTATTAGGAAGACCTTGGATACACCAGGCTGGGGCAGTCACTTCAACACTGCACCAGAAACTGAGGTTCGTCAAGAACGATCAACTCGTCACAGTCTATGGAGAACAAGCTTTGCTCGTGAGTAACTTATCATCATCTACTTGTGTAGAACCCGAGGAGGTTGTTGGAACTCAGTTCCAAGCACTGTCATTGAGCAATGAGAATCAATCAGAGAAAGGAACCTCAGTTTCCTCATACAAAGATGCTCTCGAAGTGATCGAGAATAAGAATGCAAAAGGATGGGGACAGCTTGTCATTCCTAATGATAATAAAACAAATAAGGGTCTTGGTTTTTCTGCAACCTGCACCCAGACAGCTGCTAACAATAAGAGTCTTCATCCCATTCAGGATTTCTTCCACAGTGGAGGTTTCCTTCACCCAGTGCATCAAGCAGTCCATACCATCAACGAGGAGGATCCCTTCGATGCGGATGAGGAATGAAAGTCCTATCTTAACGAGGACGGTTATATGTCTCAGGAAGAGGTGCTTACACCATTTTACTATCCTGCACAGAGTCCGAGATTTATACCCAGGTCAGACGTCAAAATGATATATGGAGATTGTGATCCGGAAGGATGTCGTGCTCCGCCAAACTCATTAGAGGAAGACACTCTAATGAAGGACAACTTTTCCCACGACTATTATGGCCCAATGGATGGTCTGCCTATCTGGCAGTCGTACCCAGGAAACTCGGGGCAAGAAAATCAGCCGAACAATGAAAATCAGCTGAGCATCATTGAACAGAATACATGTGTCCCCACCATGTCATGGGATCAACACTCAGGTCATTCAGAAAATATCCCGTATGACGATGAATTGGCAAAGCTTTTCGGACTAGAATTTATCAACTATGCTTTTTCCGAGGTCAACGTCATCGAGAGAGATGACTCCTTCAGTTCAAAAAAAGTGTGGGACACCTTGGGACAACCAAGTGGAAAATTTGACTTCATGGTCAAGTACACCACTCCCGAAAGCTCTCGTATCAGGCTCGAAGACATCCAGCCAACTGAATGGGGAGATATACCTGAGAGCACAAATACTATGCAAAATACAACAGAGGCATCCTCCTACGACAACGCTGCCTGGGAGACAGATTCTAATGATCCTGCTCCGCCAGAAATCAGCATCATTTCTGAAGACAAATCAAGGAAAGTACCAGACTTTGTGATTCACCGAGGAGTTCGCCGTCAATGGGTTGTTGTCGATGTTCCGAAGATTGTTCATAAGTCAAAGTAATTGTCATCTTTAACCTTTCACCCTGCCCAGGTGAAATAGATGTTTTGATAGGGCTCGCTTTCTGTAAATTTCCCTCTTCGCTTCGCCCAAAGCGACAGAGTTTTGTTTTATAGGGCTGTAGTTTCAAGAATCGACTTGTTCATTAATAAAATAACGTCGTTCTATAATTTTTGCATTAATTGTTGTTTTCTCTTTTCGTTTTTTCAGAAAATGGTAATCCTAAAAAACAACTCAATAATAAAAACAAGCAGTAAAAGAAATACATTGCACACACTTTTGCATTCTCTCTATCTCTTCTAAAACACAAATCATACTGTCATACAGATTGCTTGTTTTCAACCCCATTGAAACATACGATCCGATGCCTTCTCCCGACTTTGAGTTTCCGGTATTTGGGGCTGAAGAAGAAGTTGACAACGAAATTCCAGAGGAGATCTCCCGATTACTCAGACAAGAGGAAAGGTCCATTGAACCTCACAAAGAACCGTTGGAAACGGTCAACTTGGGCTCAGAAGAAGAGAGAAAAGAAGTCAGGATTGGGGAACTATTCTGTCCAATGGCCAAAGAGAGATTGACGAAACTTCTCAAAGAGTTTCCCGATGTATTCGCTTGGTCCTAGCAGGATATACCAGGGTTGGATACCAGCATCGTGGAACATCATCTACCGTTGAGATCAGAATGTCCGCCGGTAAAACAAAGGTTGAGACGGACTCATCTAGACATGGCCATCAAAATCAAAGAGGAGGTACAGAAACAGATTGACGCAGGTTTCCTTGCCATATCGGAATATCCTCAATGGTTAGCCAACATAGTACCCGTTCCGAAAAAGGACAGAAAGGTCAGAATGTGTGTCGACTACAGAGATCTAAACAAGGCTAGTCCAAAGGACGACTTTCCTTTACCACACATTGATATGCTGGTAGACAATATAGCAAAGTTCAAAGTCTTCTCCTTCATGGATGGATTCTCGGGCTATAACCAGATCAAAATGGCGCCGAAAGACATGGAGAAAACTTCGTTCATTACCCCACGGGGTACCTTCTGTTACAAGGTAATGTCGTTTGGTTTGAAGAACGCCGGGGCAACCTATCAGAGGGCCATGACTACTCTGTTTCATGACATGATACATAAAGAAATTGAAGTGTATGTCAATGATATGATTGCAAAATCTAAAATAGAGGAGGAGCATGTGACCCACCTATCAAAGCTATTTGAGCGGTTGAGAAAGTACAAACTTCGCTTGAATCCCAACAAGTGCACCTTCGGTGTCCGTTCAGGGAAACTCTTAGGGTTCATCGTCAGCCAGAAAGGAATTGAGGTTGATCCTGACAAGGTAAAGGCCATTCAAGAAATGCCTTCTCCGAAAACTGAAAAATAAGTCAGAGGATTCCTGGGACGTTTGAACTACATCTCCAGATTCATATTCCTCATGACCGCGACATGTGCGCCGATTTTCAAATTACTCAAAAAGAACCAGGACTGCGTTTGGACAGAAGACTGTCAAACCGCTTCCAACAGTATTAAGGAATATCTATTGAACCCACCGATTCTATCACCTCCAGTGGAAGGAAGACCACTGATCATCTACCTCACAGTCCTAGAGGACTCCATGGGCTGTGTACTTGGCCAACAAAACGAAACCAAAAGGAAAGAGTCTGTCATCTACTATTTGAGCAAGAAGTTCACCGACTGTGAGACTCGGTACACTATGCTTGAGAAAACTTGTTGCGCTTTGGCTTGGGCAGCCAAACGTCTTCGCCAGTACATGATTCATCACACTACTTGGTTGGTCTCCGAAATGGATCCAATCAAGTCAGTATTTGAAAAACCTGCTCTCATGGGAAGGATTTCCCGTTGGCAGATGTTGTTATCAGAATATGACATAGAGTACCACGCTCAGAAAGTCGTTAAAGGGAGTATTTTAGCCGATCATTTGGCTCATCAACCGATTGAGGATCAGGAATCAATCGTGTTTGACTTCTCGGACGAAGATGTTATGTATTTCAAAATGAAAGATTGCGATGAACCGCTACCCAGTGAAGGGCCAGAACCAGATTCCCAATGGGGACTAATTTTCGACGGAGCAGTTAATCATTACGGAAATGGAATTGGGGAAATCATCATAACACCTCAGGGTACCCACATTCCTTTCACTGCCAGACTTACGTTCAAGTGCACAAATAATGAGGCCGAATACGAAGCCTGTATCATGGGTCTCGAGGAAGCGATTGATTTGAGGATCAAGAACTTGGATGTATATGGCGACTCAGCTTTGGTCGTCAATCAGATCAAAGGGGATTAGAATACATACCAATCAGGATTAATTCCTTACAAAGACTATGCAAGAAGGTTGTTACCCTTCTTCAACAGAGTCGAGTTTCATCACATCCCTCGTGATGAGAATCACATGGCTGATGCATTAGCCACCCTCTCTTCCATGATTAGTGTAGGTCAATGGAATGAACTACCTAAGATCGACATAATGCGCCTTAAACGGCCCGCTTACATCTTCACGATTGAAGCAGTCATAGACGACAAACCTTGGAATCACGATATCAAATGCTTTCTTCAGAAATAAAAGTACCCACCTGGGGTACTAAGGAAAGACAGAAAAACCCTCAGAAGGCTGGCTGGCAGTTTCTTTCTAAGCGGTGATACACTCTATAAGCGGAATTTCGACATGGTCTTGCTCCGATGCGTAGACAGACCAGAAGCAAACATGCTGATAAAAGAAATTCACGAAGGATCCTTTGGCACTCATGCCAACGGACACACAATGTCCAGAAAAATTCTTAGCCCTGGTACTATTGGTTGACCATGGAATCCGACTGCTACAAGTACATGAGGAGATGTCACAAGTGTCAGATATACTCAGACAAAATCCATGTACCGCCTATACATCTCAAAGTTCTTTCTTCCCCATGGCCTTTGTCCATATGGGGAATCGACATGATTGGTATGATCGAACCCAAAGCTTCAAATGGACATCGGTTTATCCTGGTAGCCATTGATTACTTCACCAAGTGGGTCGAAGCAGCGTCATATGCCAATGTAACCCGACAAGTGGTGGTCCGATTTATTAAAAACAATATCATTTGTCGTTATGGTGTTCCGAGCCAGATCATTACAGATAATGGATCTAACTTGAACAATAAGATGATGAAAGAGTTATGTACTGAGTTCAAAATCGAACACCATAACTCATCTCCCTACCGACCCAAGAAGAACGGAGCGGTAGAAGGGGCTAACAAGAACATCAAAAGGATCGTTCAAAAGATGGTTGTAACCTATAAAGATTGGCACGAGATGCTGCCCTTTGCTCTTCATGTCTATCGTACATCTGTCCGCACTTCAACAGGGGCAACCCCTTTCTCTCTAGTTTATGGCATGGAGGCAGTTCTCCCCATAGAGGTAGAGATCCCATCAATCTGGGTATTGATGGAAGCTAAGCTTACAGAAGCTGAATGGTGTCAAAGTCGACATGAAGGACTAAATCTGATTGAGGAAAAGCGAATCACGACACTCTGCCACGGTCAGTTGTGTCAGTAAAGAGTGAAAAAGGCCTTCGACAAAAAGGTCCCACCTCGCGTCTTCAGGAAAATAGACCTCGTGCTCAAGAAGATACAATTGTTTCTCACTGATTCTCGGGGCAAATGGACTCCAAACTATGACGGCCCCTATGTGGTCAAGAAAGCTTTCTCAGGCGGTGCCTTGAGACTTGTAACCATGGACAGAGAATAATTTGCCTACCCCACGAATTTTGACGTAGTCAAGAAATACTTCGCCTAAACTAAAAAAAATGTCTCGGTGGATTGAAAACTCGAAAGGGCGGTCCAGGCAAAAGTTAGAGACATAATCAAAAATCATCCCGGTGGATTGGAAACATCACAGTACAATCTAGGCAAATATTAGGGATAATGGCAAGTAACTACGTCCAACAGGGGCAAATTCCCTAGCGGCAGTCCTGCCATCCATCAAAAAACTCCAGTCACGGTCATCTTCGACGGAAGCTCAGGATGTCTAGAATTCAAAGTTGATAGAAGGATAACGGTTGTTATGTTTCAATGTAGCCCTTTTCCCTTAAATTACCATTTTCAAACTTTGTAAATACTCTACGGAATCACGCGTTTGGATGATTTCCATCCTATCAATACAATTTCAGCCCTTGTGCTTTTGTTTGCAATTCTTATTTGTTTTAGCTTTATAGAACGACATTTTAACATGATAAACGATTCTTGAAACGGAACAAAATTAATTTACTTGTTAAATTTTTTCTGCTTTAAAATAAAGATGGCAATTTCTTTTGACTGTTGAACATCGAAAGAACATCGATCGCTTCTCCCGAAGTAAGCGAGCTTCAAAGTGCAGAGCAAAGTACTCCTTCTAAACCAGTGCACCTGAAGGAAGGATCGACTATGTCAGATGCGAATACTCTATCTGACATCCTCAGCAGAGTTCTTACCTCCTAAGCCCGACCAACGGTTGTTCCCCGTAGGGACTACTTCTCCTAAGCAAGGCAGAATTGCTATCTTGAACCAACGATACTTTTTGTCCCCTGCAGTGGCCGAGTATCCAATCATGTTCATCCACTAGCCTGTATGTCGTGTCAGTTTTGTTAGCATACACATACATACATCATGCATTATTGATTTACATTCGCATTCATATTGCATCACTATCACCCTAGTCAGTCTTGTCCCCTAGGGATAAAAGTCTTCACAATTGAGTTGTCGGTTCTTTCCTCGTCAGGAAATGTTGCGTCTACACTACCTCTCTCCTCCAGTTCATTTCTGGGATGAAGTCGTCCCTTGACCACTTTGATAACTTGAACCTCTGAAAAACCAGAGAACCCTCATCCAGCATCATTCTTCGCCATTGAAGATGATATCTTTGCTTTCCCGGATTAAGAAAAATCCCCAGAGAAAGCCTCACAACTAAAGACTTTCAACAACAC
Organism: Lathyrus tuberosus; assembly: GCA_022829125.1. Lineage (NCBI taxonomy): Eukaryota > Viridiplantae > Streptophyta > Magnoliopsida > Fabales > Fabaceae > Lathyrus > Lathyrus tuberosus. The sequence goes on from JALAZF010000086.1 coordinate 11,779,222, forward strand.
ATTGATTTTGCTCTCCGGAGAGTCGATGTTAATGAAGTCATCAGCACCTCAAAATTGGATCGCATCATATGGCATTTCTCCAAGAAGATCTTGAAGAAAAGTATGATGTAATATCCCCAAGCGACAACAGTCTCTCAAGAGACCTGCTTTCCCTAGTAGAGTCGACAAATGGCGTCTCCAACGGAGAAGTTTGTACACCTCTACAATTCAGACAGATGGGTTCCCCAGCAAGTCTGACATCAAAATTTTTTCCATCAAATAGCATCTCCCCAGGAAAATTCGGCGAGAAGTTTGAGGAAAACCGCTACGCATAGCGTCCCTTGTCGATAAAGTTTATTGACAAAAGAAATTAAGACCAGTTCCTTGGTAGGAAACCAGGATCGAGGAGAAGTTTAAATCAGAAACTAAGACCAGTTCCTTGGTAGGAAACCAGGATCGAGGGGAATTTTATTTTAGAATCTAAGACCAGTTCCTTGGTAAGAAACCAGGATCGAGGGGAAGTTTACTTTTTCTAAGCATTATTGCTTAGCAAAAGAAGAAGGATGTGTGAACCGCCATTCTTAACCACCATCAAAATTTCGGGCATTCCGATATTTAATCCTCTTGCACCCCGAATGCCCGAATACCTTCACCATTCACACCTTCGGGTCCAAGAAGATTAAATAGGGGCATCTGTCATACCCCAAATTTTGACCACTAAGATTCCCCATTATTGTGCAAACCATCATCACAATATGGATGAACCATCATGCCTCATTAGTCTCCCCAAAGATGGGTGAGCATCCACTACAATCAAACTTAGGGTTTCAAGCCCTCTCAGAGTTCTTAGACAGAGGATCAATCAAAGAATGACATAATCTTCAACTTGTCTAAAAGGATCAAGAGGACTCCCACTTCAAGGATTAAGCACAAGGCTACTCCCTTCTAAGTGGATTAAGCCTCAAGATCGCCAGTGTCACCAAATTAGGGTTTAATCGACCAGGGCCTCCAGATGGAAATTTTCCTCTAGGCATGAGCCAATGCTTCAAAGCATAACCTAAAATACTCCATGGAACCTCATGGACCCAATCATCAAGTCAATTTAGCCTCAGGGGATGCATTCATCAAAAAATCAGGAATTAGGGTTATTTGACCTAATTCACCCCTAAGTTGACTTTTGGGATAAAACATGAGCCAAGACCTCAAGAGGGGATTTGAGGGTCTCAAATACATCACATTGATCCATTTGCAACAATGGATTGATCCAATAAGCTTGAGCAACAAGTTTCAATTTCATCAGAACCACAATTAGGGTTTCGCGGGAAAAGTTAACTGTGCCTTTGACTTTTGACCAGGACATGCTCCCAAACCCTAGGACATGATTCAATACACCCTATAATACCTATGAAATCAATCCATCAAGTTTGATTTAGGTCAAGGACCTGATTTCATAGAGGATCGCACTGTTTGGAATTCATCTGACAAGAAGTCAACTGTGCACAAAAGTCAAACTTTGACTTTTTGAGATTTTTCACAATTATGGTTCTTTGACCCCAAAATGATGTTAATGTATGATTGGAATCATCATTCATCAAGAAAAATCAAGAAAAGTGAGATAACTTGTAAAAGGGGTAACCATAAAAAACTTAGAAAATTTTCTAAGTTATGGAACAAAGTGGCTAGGGTACCAACTTTGGAGGATCATAACTCTTAAACCACAAGGCCATTTTTTCCCATCTAAAGCTGGATTTGTAGCTCTCATTACTCTCTACAAAAGCTTCAACTACCACTCATTCCAATTCCCCATAGATTTCAAGTTATGGAATGATCAAAATCAGGAAAAGTGAAAATGTCACTTTTTTCCAACACTTAGTGAAATTTTCACCAAGTCAGAATCTGCCTTCACTTTTTTCCAAATGTAGGGGCATTTTTCACTTGGATCCAAAAAGTATCAAAACCAATTAGGATCAAACAGTTGTTGTATCATATGAGGGCTTTCTAAAATGGCCAAGAACTCCATCAAATTCCACTTGAGCCATGAGATATGACAATGGCAATATGCCTTGCTGAAAACTGCCAAGGCTAGGCAGAATTTGGCACTTTTGCTCGATTTGGCAAAATCAGATAATTCCAAGCCTTGTCATCACTTTGGACACATCTGAGGATCAAACCTAAAGGGAACAAACACTGATCCAAGCCTCCAAAGTCTTTGGAACAAGAAGTAGCATGCCAAACCTAGAAATCCCTAAAAGAGGGACAAGACTCCAATTTTGGATTGGAGCATTTAATGGATGCAACAAGGTGGCATGGACTGACACATTTGCAACTGAATTCAGTTAAGATTCATCCAACAACTAGGGAACCACAGCTCTGTGCTCTAACCTCTAGTCAATGGCTAGAGGAGACTTGGATTCCTATTGATCAACATTGGCCAAACCTCTGCTGCAGTTGCCATTCACTATTGATCCCAAAACAAACTTGCCCTACTATAAATAGAGCTCATTTGTGCTCAGTTTGAGTACACCAAAGCCATCAAACAAATGCTTTCCTCAAAATCACCTTCTCACTTCCAATTTTGCCTTCTAAGGCAAGTCACCATAGGGTTTTGAGTTTGAGAGCTATTCCAACCAAACCAATCACACACACACACACACACACACACACACCCCTTATAAACATCACATAGAAATGATCCAAACACTCACATAACATCTGGAACACCAAAATCACAAAATCACCAGCCAACTACTCAAGCCTTTGACAGATTTGCAGTTGAGGTGCCAAATCAAGTTACAGCTCAAATCAATCCACTTCAAGCATCCAGACACACTCCATAGCACCTAGGGAAGTTGTCCATAACCTTAGAACCAAGCTGTAACACCTCTAACACAAAACATGATCACCAGCTGCAAGTGGTAAGCATGAGCTCTTCTAACTCTATGATCCATGCAATTTTTGCTGCACAATAATTTGGCCATATGTTCATAATCATGCATGGAGTGTTTTCCCTCAATTAATTGCATTGTTTGAATCGTGTATGGAATTTCTGAACCTTCATGCAAATTTTAGGGTTCTTGAGGTTTCTCTTTGATTTCTTATTCCATGTTTAAAATAAATGAAATTAAAGACCATAGACAAGATTGTGAGGTTGAAACGGGTAGATTGATATGTAGATTGCATGATATAATCAAGTATTTAGTGAGATTGGATAGAAAACGCAAATCTGCAGAAACAGAGGAAGGGTGCGTGTTCTTGCCATGTTCTTGGCACCCTTTTTCAAATATTTGAATATTTGAATTTTGTGATTTTATTTAATTGATTCAAAAATTAACTTCTCCCTGAGTTTTAATGATTTTGAGTTGATTCTTTTTGTAATAATTCACAAAAATGTTAAAATATTTTATTTTACCAAAAAAATCCCAAAAATATTATTTATTTCATATAATTGATGTTTCTGCAAAGAATTAATATTTTAATTGTTTTTGACATTTAAAATATTTTTTCCTTCTTGATTTTGCAAATTTTAATGACTTCTAATCATTTTGTAGGTCAAAACTTGATTTTTGAAACATTAATCCAAGATCACAATTTGTTTTCCACATGTTTAACAATTTTGATCATTTTAATTGAATTTTTATTCAATTAAAATACATTTTGGAAACAAATTAGGGTTTTTGATTGATTCAACCCTCATCAAACTTTTTCAAACCCTTTGGGCCTCTAGTAGAGTGTAAGACCCAACCCTTTCTGAAAATCAAAATAATTTAGGCCTCAGTGTATTGTATAAGTCTCGATACCGTCAAAAAATTCGGCGCGGTCGTCGCCTTTCTAACAAATCAAACCCTTGGGCCAACCCTCGTGTTATAAGCCCCATTCTTTTTCTTTAAACTATTTTGGACCTCTAATAGAGTTTAAGACCCAACCCCCTTTTAACCAAAACTATTTTGGGCCTCAGATATTGTATAAGTCCCTCCGCGTTAAAAGAAAATCTCGGCGCGATCGCCAGTTCAAAAACCATTTTTTGGGCCTCTCCTTGAGCTGTAAGCCCCACCACTTGTACAAAAATAAACCTTTGGGCCTCTTGAGAGAGTGTAAGACCCATCCCTTTGTACAGAAAACCTTTTTGGGCCTCAGTCACTTGTATAAGTCCCTGTACAAATTCAAAACAACAGTGCAATCACTGATAAAACTTTGGGCCTCTCCTTGAGATGTAAGCCCCAACAATGTTTTCAAAACACTTTCACCTTTGATTTTGAATATAATATTGTTATCAAAGCTTTCTTTGTTGAACAACTAACAAAACAGCATGGAAGCTCTACAACCGAGTAAGTGTTTACCCGCTTTCTTTATTCGCTTTCATATATATATATATATATATATATATATATATATATATATATAACTGTGTTGTGGGGCTGCTCACTCTAAGTCTTCTTTCACAAACTTTTATATACTTGTCAAATATCAAATGTGTAATACTAGTATAGTTATTTAGAGTTTTCCCTGGCAACTACGTCTAAGCACTAGGTAAAGCCCCGTTGATCGCTCTTAGATACAGTCAAAACTAGATCCCCATAGGATTATCAAACACAGTCTTCCCTCCTCTTGGGGTTAAACAATATGGAGACGTGAAAGGCAGCATTCTCAGTGAACCCTTTCTTAGACTGTCACCCTTAAAATTTGTCAAAGAGACTCTACTCCCCAGAGATGATCTTTTCTCTGTGAATGGCATCTCTTGAGTTTCTTCCAAATTCTCGGACTTTCCTGGCTTGATCTATTCTCTGTGAATGGCATGTCTTGAACTTCTCGGGGTTTGGGGACCCACAGGCTTCTTACAAGCACCCTTAGAAATTGTCAAAGAAACTCTAACTCCCTAGAGATGATCTTTTCTCCGTGAATGGCATCTCTTGAGTTTCTTCCAAATTCTCGGACTTTCCTGGCTTGATCTATTCTCTGTGAATGGCATGTCTTGAACTTCTCGGGGTTTGGGGACCCACATGCTTCTTAAAAGTATCCCCGCCTCCTCTTGGGCGTTGTACAAGGACCCTTCGGCTTCTTAAAAGCTCTCATGCCTCCTCTTGGGCTTAATACAAGGACCCTGGCGACCTCTTAAAGGTATAAGACAGAACTTAGTCATCCTTTGCTAGAGCAGTCTTTCCAGGGTCAAAACTCCGGCCATTTGAGGGTTAGTACTCATCCCTTAACGCTTGGGCATTGTACAAAAGATGAAACTCTAGACTTGGACAGTCTCAATACCCTTTGGATTTCCCATTTCCTTAAAGAACAGGAAATAACCCCGATCTTCTGAGCAGTACCAAAGTACAACCTCACCTGGAATTAGTCTCTTTATAAGAATTGATTTTCTTTTTTAACCAACATACTGGACCTGTCACTCAACTAAAACAGTTACCGACACCAATAGCCTCCTCTTGGGCTTTGTACAATGATTCTCCCCAGCGGAGCTAACCTTTTCACACTCTCTTGTTGAGTATAAAAGACTCTCTTGTTGAGTCAAAACCTTTAGCCTCCATCTCGGGCTTCGTACGAGATACAAAATCACTCTCTTGTTGAGTCGAACATTTTCAGCCTCTATCTCGGGCTTCGTACGAGATACAAATCACTCTCTTGGTGAGTATAAAAGACTCTCTTGTTAAGTCAAACCCTTTTAGCCTCCGTCTTGGGCTTCGTACAAGACACATATAAAAACACTCTCTTGTTGAGTATAAAAGACTCTCTTGTTGAGTCACTTCCCTCTTAGCCTCCATCTCGGGCTTCGTACGAGATACAAAAACATTCTCTTGTTGAGTATAAAAGACTCTCTTGTTGAGTCAATCACCTTTGAGCCTCCATCTTGGGCTTCGTACAAGACACATATAAAAGCACTCTCTTGTTGAGTCAACCCCTTTTAGCCTCTCTCTCGGGCTTCGTACGAGACACATAAAAACTCCCTCTTGTTGGGTCAATAGTCTCCTCTTAGGCTTCGTATAAGGAAAACCCCGGTTGAGGCAATCAACCTTTTAGCATCAAAATCTGTGCCTTGCTCACAGGATATAAACATCATCAACTCCTTTTCCTTCATCTAATTGCTGTAAGCGGCATGCCTCTGGATTATTTACATCCACGCCACTGTCCCTCTTTTAGCATGAGAAATTCCTAAGGAAAAATGGCATTGCTCTAAACTGATTTAAAGTCTTCTCATTCAGGTTAAAAATCCCCTATAAAGGAAATTATGGCATTGCTGGATTCACATATCCCAGTTAAAGTAATTCTCCTTTATAATCAGTCACCCAACAGTTGTGACAAACAGACCAAATATCCCCCCTTTAGAGATGACAAATTCTCTCTAAAGTCAAAACCCTTTAGCTTCACATCTTGGGCTTCGAACAAGATACAAATAGACCCTTCAGCTTCACATCTTGGGCTTTGAACAAGATACAAACCACCTTTAGCTTCATGTCTTAGGCTTTGAACAAGACACCAAAACACCATTTCCTCCCATAAAATAGGAGGAACTACGATCGCTCTGATTTTCCTGTTTCATTAAACGGGAATACGTAGACATAAGATTGAAAAATCTTAGCGAGCACACTAATCAAAAACCCAAAATCCCATACCTTCATACATCAATCGAAAAGCATTAGTCCTAACATCCTACCAATAGTCTAAACCCTGTGTTCTTAACAAAATAACCTAAGAGAGACCCACAATCTTTATAGCATCTATAAACCAACAGTTATCTGTTTAAACTCAGTTTGCAAGCAGGGTTAATTGGAGACATCTATTTCCCTTCCTTCATCAGCTTCAACAGGATAAAAAATGAATCGAACTGTAGTACCCCCAAAGCAATAGTGCTTCACAACCACAAAAAAACTCGCGCTACAGGCTTACAACACGAGGGGAGGCCCAGATGATTTGTTTGGCAGCGATGATCGCGCCGAGGTTTTTTCTTTTAACGCAGAGGGACTTATACAATGTTTGAGGCTAAAAAAGGTTTTGGTTAAAAGGGGATTGGGTCTTACACTCTATTAGAGGCCCAAGAGTTTGTTAAGAAAAAGGAATTGAGACTTATAGCTCGAGGAGAGGCCCAAATGATCATTTGTTTGAAAAGTGGCGATCGCACCGAGGTTTGAAAATACAGTGGGTCTTATACGATGACCGAGGCCCAAAAGGTGGTGTATTTTCAAAGGGGTTGGGTCTTACACTCTATTAGAGGCCCAAAAGTGTTTAAAAAGGATTTGTGAGGGTGAAAATCAAAGAAACCCTAATTTTGTTTTCCTTTAAAAGTAAATATTTAAAGAAAATCAATTAAAATGATAAAAATACCAAATAAGTTTGAATAAACCACTTGTAATTTTTACTTAAGGTTTGAAAAATGGGGTTTTAATCATAAGATAATTTATAACTCATTTGGTTTTGATTTTCAAAATAAACATTCACTTTTAAATGTTTAAAAACAATTAAAAATGAATTTATTCACAAATATACTAATTATATTAAATAACTAATATAAATTTGATTTTTTTGTGGAATAAAATATTTCAACATTTTTGTGATTTTTTGCAAAAAGAACCAATAAAAAATAATTAAAATTGAGGAAGTTATTAATTTTTCAAATCATTAAAAATAATATGAAAAACAATAAAAAAAGGTGAAAAAACCATTAAAAAGGGGTCTGGGGCGAGGGGATTTCGAACCCCAGACCTCTTATGTGCAACATGTGCGCCTTACCACTGTGGTGGTGATACATCCGTGTATCAAACCCCAGCCATAAATATACAAGGCTTGCCTTGTTCTTGGCCTTGCCAAGGCAAGGCAAGGCAAGGTTTTTGGTCAGAAACGTGAAGGTCATAATTTCTTCATTTCTCCATGGATGGAGACAAAATTTATATGCATCTGGCCAAGAATTTCACAAGGAATCCAATGCTGGTGGTGGTTTTTCCAAAAAATCAATCCTCCTTAAAACCCGATAGTGGTTTTGAAATAGGCTATGATTTGCATTTTTTGTGTTATCCCTTGTTATAGGCATGAATTACATGATGAATTGGTTCAAACACAACACATATAACATGTATGAGATGTGCATGATCAGTGGACCTCAAAGAAATGTATATTTTAAAAAGTTCAAGTTGAGATGCTTACCTCTTTAGGAGCTTTTTGGGCAATCTGTCAAGTGCCTTGTTCCAGAAATATTTTGATGCTTTGAACACTCTAAAATTATCCCTTGGAAGCTTTTAGGATGATTGGAATTAGCTGGAGACCTCAGGAATGGAAGTTGGCCATTTCTTGCAAAAGGGGCAAAAGTAGCCAAAATAGCAACACTCTTAAATGATGTTCCAGATGTGTGGAACCATTTGGGACAGTTCAAGGATGATATTTGGAGTGTGTTTGAGGTTTTATCTGGTTTTAAAAGTGACTAAATCAAGACATGGCTTGAAAAATGCAAAAAGGCCCTATTTTGAGGTTTTGAGAGGGGACTTTGTGATTTTGGTGTTACAGGTCACTTGTGAGAGTTTGGACAGCTTAGATATGACATATTGGATGTGTTTGGATCATGAGCTGTGATGGAAATTCTCTCTAACTCAAAAACTCATAATTACCTTGCTAAAGAAGGTATTTTTGCCTAGAGAAAGAGATTTTGAGGAAAGCAAGTGTTGTAGTGCTTTGGTGTACTCAAATTGAGCACAAATGAGCTCTATTTATAGTAGAGCAAGTTTGTTTTGCAAGCAATAGTGAATGGCAACTGCAGCAGAGGTTTGGCCAATGTTGATCAATAGGAATCCAAGTATCCTCTACCCTTTGACTAAAGGTTAGAGCATAGGCTGCTGGTTCCCTAGTTCTTGGATAAGTCTTGACTGAATTCAGTTGGAAAGGGCTCAGTCCATGCCACCTTGGTGCATCCATTAAATGCTCCAAACCAAAATTGGAGTCTTGTCCCCTCTTTAGGGATTTCTAGGTTTGGCATGCTACTTTTGGTTCCAAGGACTTGGAAGGCTTATGGATCAGCGTTTGTCCCTCCTTGGTCCCTCACTAAGGTGTTTAGATGGATAGACATGTTTGTCATTTGCACAAATTTGGTAAATCGAGCAAAATGCACAAATCTGCCTTGCCATGACAGTTTGCAGCAAGGCATATTGGCATGGTCATATCTCATGTCTCAAATGGAATTTGATGGAGTTCTTGGCCATTTTGGAAAGCCCTCATATGATACAACATATGTGTGATCATAGTTTGTTTTTATACCTTTTGGATCCAAATGAAAAATTCCCCTACATTTGGAAAAAAGTGAAGGCAGATTCTTACTTAGTGAAATTTTCAATAAGTGTTGGAAAAAGCTACATTTCATGTTTTCAGCCATTTTGATCATTCCATAGCTTAAAATACATGAGGAATTGGAATGAGTGGAAGTTGACGCTTTTGTAGAGGGTCATGAGAGCTACAAATCCAGTTTTGAATAGGGGAAAATGGCCTTGTGGTTTAGGAGATATGATCCTCCAAAGTTGGTACCTTAGCCACTTTGTTTCATAACTTAGAAAATTTCTAAGTTTTTTATGGTTACCCCTTTTTCAAGTTATCCCACTTTTCTTGATTTTTCTTGATGAATGATGATTCAAATCATACATTAACATCATTTTAGGGTCAAAGAACCATATTTGTGAAAAATCTCAAAAAGTCAAAGTTGACTTTTGTGCACAGTTGACTTTTTATCAGATGAATTCCAAACTGTGCGATCCTCTATGAAATCAAGTCCTTGACCTAAATAAAACTTGATGGACATGTTCCATGGGTGTTATAGGGTGTATTGAATCATGTCCCAAGGTTTGGGAGTATGCATGGTCAAAAGTCAAAGGCACAGTTGACTTTTTCTTCAAAAACCCTAATTGTGGTTCTGATGAACTTGAAACTTGTTGATCAAGCTTCTTGGATCAATCCATTGTTGCAAATGGATAAATATAGTGTATTAGAGACCCTCAAATCATGTCTTGAGGTCTTGGCTCATGTTTTGTCCCAAAAGTCAATTTAGGGGTGAATTAGGTCAAGAAACCCTAATTCCTGATTTTCTGATGTATGTCTCCCCTGAGGCGAAATTGACTTGATGATGGGGTTCATGAGGTCCCATGGAGTATCTTAGGTTATGCTTTGAAGCATTGGCTCATGCCCAGAGGAAAATTTCCATCTGGAGGCCCTGGTCGACCAAAACCCTAATTAGGTGACACTGGCGATCTTGAGGCTTGATCCACTTGGAATGTTGTAACTTTATGCTTGATTCTTGATGTGGGAGTCCTCTTGATCCATTGTGGATGTTTGAGAGGTTTAGAAAAGTTGAAGATCATGTCATTCCTTGATTGATCCTTTGTCTAAGAGCTCTGAGAGGGCTTGAAATCCTAAATTTGATTGTAGTGGATGCTCACCCATCTTTGGGGAGACTAATGAGGTATGATGGTTCATCCATACTGTGATGATGATTTGCACAATAATGGTAAATCTTAGTGGTCAAAATTTGGGGTATGACAATGCCGAGTTGAATGGTCGGCCAAGAGTAAGCACGGACTAGAATACGGTAGCAGGAAAGGTCGTACAATGTAGAGAGCTAGACAAGTATCATTCACAACCTGGGTCAGTTAAGGAGCCCGACTCTCATCAGCCGAGTTCCTACGAGGCCGGGTACTATACCCCATCAACCCGGCATTAATGTCGGTTATGAACTCAACAAGTTCCACTCTATAATACCCCAAAATTTGCCCTCCTATTTATACCATCAATAACTGGCTTTTGTTTCGCATTCATCTGCATCTCCATTAGGTCATAACTCATTCATTTATTTGCATTGGGCTCCTGAGGCGTGGGATCATGGTTTCTTGTCTTCTGTGCGAATTGGTTAATATTCATCAATTGAAGGTGGTGGTTAGGGTTCATGGCAAAGGCATCTTAACATGAGATCCAACTGTGGATTTATATTGTGGTCAGGACATAACTATTCTCTCAGTTGCTTATCGTTCATTGCGTATAATACAAGTTAATGAGATAGGAGATTGAAGTTGATTAGAGTTGGGAATTCATTAAGTATTTGAGTTTTGATCTGGATGTAAATTTTGATTGAGCAAGGTTTAAGCATGTGAAGTTTGAAAGCGAGGTTCATGTGGATTACTTGGAACTCAAGATACAAGCTCGTAAATCTGTATCCACCCCATATCATAAACCATAATCCATTTCAACCGTAAACCATTATCCCATTCCTAAAATCCACTTTAAAACCATTTTTGATGTCCATTTTAGAATTCAAATCCATTTCCATTCACTTTACAAATAATCATTTTCTATATCCTAAATCCATGCCCATTTTATTGATTCCCAAATCTTTTGTTCAAACCAATTTCCACTTCAAAAAGTCTAGCGGTTAGTCAACCATAAATTCACATTAAACCATATTCCCAAACCAATATATCCAGAAGAGGTCCATAACCTTTTTTTAGATACATTCCATAACAACTATCATTTTCACGGCGGATGAAAGATATATAAGAAAAAACTCTAACATCTTCCCTAACCAACTAACTAACTCCTAACCAATTAACTAACCACACTTCACAACTAAATTTCTGATAACCTTTCATAACAATTCTAACAAAAAATCCTAACCTCTAACAGTTTCAATCTAACCTAACTAACTTCTAACAAAACCGTTACAACTTTCTCCAATCTTCAATCTTCGTTTTTCTTCTTCAGCGATGCTTCAGCTATAATCTTCATCATCAATTCACCAATCCAACGCAATATCTGCAAAACAAGAACATATTCAACACATTAGCAATACGTATCATCAAGAACGCCCCACAACAACAACAATGCAACAATCGGCATCGACGAATTCGCAACGAAAATTGCAATTGCGGCCAAAATACAGAACAACATCAACCACGAGCAAAGTTTAACGAACTCAGAAGCAACGTCAACACGCGAAGAAGAAATGAAGTAAGAGGAGACAAGAGCGGATTGTACCTGAACTTTTGTTCGTAGTCACAAATTTGTAGGTATATAAGCTTCTTTGTCTCGCCGCCGCAAGCTCATTATCGTTACTTATTGTTGAGATTGATTGTCTCTTTACGTGTTATTGTTGTACCTCTGATCCGGTAGTTTGGCTGAGTCTTTGAAAAATCCAATTGCGAATTCGTGATCGCCATTAAATTCTAGTGAGGGTTCGTGTTTGGGTTTCTTTGATTGGTGGTGGTAGGTCGCCGGAGAAGACGGTGGCGTCACCGCCAGCCACCGGCCTTCTCCGTCCAGATTAGGTTTTCGGTGAGGTTTATTTTGCAGAGAGAGAGACCTATGTTAGAGAGAGAAGAGAATAATGCAATCCCTTTCATGTTCTATAGATATAATAAGATGAGGGTGGTGGTGAGGTCCACTCTGGCGGTGACACTTGTCACCGTTCAGTGGGTCCTCTCTTTAATCTAATGCATACCGTCCCAGGCTTCTTACCCTACACCCCTCCGTTTACTACCCTATGATGCATCATCATCATCATCATTCATGCAATCTGAAGGTCCAGATCAGTCAAGAATGTTGACCGAGGGACTACCGTAGACCGTCTGGGCCCCCTTGTTCCATGGGCCTATATGTTTCGCTAATTGCACCCTCTTGGCGCAGCCCAACTATCATTTCGAACTAATTGAATTGATGTTTGCACCCCCAGCTTGTGTTATTCATTTTTGTTCTTTTCCTTTAATACATGCTAGAAATTCTATCTTTAAAAATAGTTTCTGTTTGAGGAAAGTTATTAGTAAATTCAGGTGTGTACCTGAAGATGTTAATTAATTTTCCTCAATTTTTATTTCCATTTTTTGTATGATTTGTTTTTTTTCTACTTGAATTTACCTTGAAATATGTTTCTATGATCATACCCTTGATTACATGCTTCCTAATTAATTTTTCTTAGTTAGTTGGGAATTGAATTTTTGTACCTAATTTGATACTTGGTTTGTGCACATATTGAAGGACCTTATACATTTGTTTGAGATTTTTTAGAGCCTTTTAAGTGTACTTTTGGTAATCTCTTGTGGATATATAGTCATTGATTATAGGTGAATTGTTTGCACTAATTTGAACATGATAAAAGCCAAATTTTGAGCCCATCTTCTTGACATGTTTAGGCCCTGACCTCATCCAAATATACTTTAAATCACACATTTTTCCAATGCTCATAACTATTTTTCCATGCATTTTCATTATGATTAACACACTTGTGCCCATGTTGTATTCGTGAGATATTTGATGAGAAGGCATTTATGCCACGACTTGGAAACTTATATTGATCTTATATGCTTGAAATGTGACACAATTTAGAGTACATATAATCCATTCCAAGTCATTTTTGTATGTCCATAGTGTGCATGGAAGCTTGTATGTTTAAGCATCATTTTGCATCAACTTTGTGGCATTCTACTTATGCTTTTGAGACCTCTTGTTGTCAATCCCTTTTGATACTTGTAAGCATGATGCTATGAAGCATAGGTACTGACCTATAATGTTTGTTTTCATTTAAATTGGACCTACCATTCTGATTTGCATAATCAAATTTACTTTGGCTTTTAAGAGGGAATCAACACTTGCTTGTCTCGTTTGCTTAATCCTTTGAGTTTCCCTTGTGTGCGTTGATTGTATGCTTTGAACATGACTTATAGGAACCCTCACCTACTGACCCAAACTTGTTCAACATGTGTAGGCATCCTTTGTGCTTCACTTCTTACTTGCATTACAAGTTGTTAGCTTTTAGGGCTTACTTGAAGTTGATTTGTGGTTGCTTTGCTTTAGTTGCTAAAACATGTAATGACTTGAGATCTTATGATGATTATAGGTTGTTTTAGGCATCTTCAACATGACTTCATTTTTTATTTTATGCTATACTAATTGCATACATCAATAACTATTGGTGCTTTACATGAACACAAGTTGCATGTTGCATCCTAGTTGACCTAACTGCGCATAACTTGTTTAATCATCATGATACTTCAACATGTGATTTCCTTGTTCATTCAATGACATTTGCACATATCAATACATGGTGTACATTCTGACCTCATTCCATTCTCATGTCATATGGCTATTCATTTGACTTCTAAATGATATTCTTTTGTAGTTTGCAAACAACTTAGAAGTAGACATTTACTCTTGACATAGTTTATGATTGTGTGACTTCTTTTAGTTCTTTAACATTAGATAGGGATTAACCGGGTGTACCTATCAACTTAACCATTGTTTCATGTACGTTCATTGTGCTTTTTGTCTTGTTATCACTAATTCGTTTGTTGACTTGTGCAAGGCATCTCAAGGAAGCTTCCAATTGCGGTGTGATTGGTTCTTTCCACTTTATTTTTGTGAATTAAGTTCACTTCTAACATTTTTGCTCATTGATGTTAATAGGCTCGATGCTTTCAGGTGCTTACGTTTCTTTGCTTACGTTGCTATCCGGTAGTGCTCTTCATCCCTTATACTCACTTTCTCCTTTTCAAATAACATGAGAAGTAGGATTGGAGTCCCGACCGTTTCTTTTTGGTGGGCATTTTTCTGGAAAGTCCTCAAAGGAGGCTCTGTATGTGTGTGTTTATATTGGTGCTAAAGACCTCTATGAGGCATCCCATCCCCAATTTCCCCGAAAAGTCCTCAAAGAAGGCATTAGGCGGAATGAGAGTCCGCAATCGACTCCCGCCATTTCTAGTCTCAAGTCGTTCATAGCTCACATTTCATGTTGATGCTTTGAACACAGCTTACTCTTGTTATCGAGCTGGTCAAGTGGAAAAGGTTTTTATAATTAAACCCCCACGCTTTGTCTTTAGCTCGCATCGGACGATGTTGATGCTTTATGTCATCTTATTCACATCCCCCCATATTCTGCTCACCGTGATCCTCGATATCAGGGGTTAAAGAGCATTTTGATTTCCCACGGTTAGCTTGCCTCGATGATCGATATCTTGGCTAAGCCTCCCTTTTATCCTACCTTGATCTTCGATATCATGGTTAGGCGCCCCCTCCCCTTATCATACTTTGATTTTCTATATCATTGTTAGGTGACGATGTTTTACCTCTTTCATTTCTTTTTTTATTTCTTTTTCATTTGTGGATTGAGCTACATAATGTCTACTTGTCTCGCATGTTCCCCATAGGGCTCCTAGATTGAATCTAGTTTTGGATTAGGTTCAAAGTAGGATAGACATTATGTTACCAATCCATGTATGCTAACTTAGGTAGAAATCTTCCCTTTCTTCCTCATACTTCAATCATAGGATCAATGATGCATGCAAACACTAGGATTGAGTCCCCCATTAGATTTTTTGTTCAAACCTTGAGTCATTTCTTCTCTCTCTCTCTCAAAGAAAATCTAAAACACTTAATGAATAAAGATGTGCTTTGTGTGCCATGAGCCTTAAGTACATAGTATGTTTTGTCGCGCGAGGCGTGTGACTCGTTACGCAAAGTATTCACTATGTCATAGACTTTAACACTTTGCATATCGCAAACAAAACAACCAAAACACTTCTTCTAAAAGACAATAAACAGACAAACGTCTTTTTCTTCTCATCTCAAACTCTCACTCGACGTAAGGGCATACTTCTCCTTGTTCTACTGCAAGCCGGTAACACGAGCCTCGATTCAGTGAGTCATAACACCTAAGCTAGAACATTAGCATTGCCCAGTTAAAAGACACAAACAAAGCAGTGGTCACCCTTAGTTAGGGGAACTGCGTCGCTCTGATTCTTCATTGGTTAATGGAGATACGTAGGCAGGAGATCGTGCGAGATCTCTGCGAGCACAACCTTATTTATCAACCTCTTTGTTTCTCCTTTCTTTTATACCGATTCTGACAGGTAGTATGAGCACCCTTCCTTTTGTCGTACGTCCGCCTTCGGTCGGCGATCCTTTTGTCTCCCTTTAGCAACCCGTAGTGAGTCGAACTACGACGCTCTGATTCTCATTCCCGATGAGATACGTAGGCACAGGCGCTATGCCTGGCGAATGCAATCCCCATTCATTCTAGAACTGCGTTGGCTCTGATTCTCATTGAGATACGTAGGCACATGCGTGATGCTTGCCGAGTCACCTTTCGTGCTATCTCCCCCCGCTCCTTTATTTTCATTTCATTTCGTTCCAGTTAGCAGTTGAGCTTCAGATACCTACACCCTTTGATCGTTAACAGCAAGCGTGGATCCCATCGAGTACGATGGATGCGAGGGGGTGCTAATACCTTCCTCTTGCGTAACCGACTCCCGAACCCAGGCTATGGTTGCGATGACCATTCCTTTCCTTTTGTTGAGGTTTTCTTTGATCTTTTCCTTTCCCTACGTCGGGATAAATAACCATCGGTGGCGACTCTTCTGTCTTTTCCGCTGGTTGATTCTCGCAGATGTGACACACTCCAACAGTTGTAACGACGGCGGCGCATCAATGCAGACGTTACCATGTCTTAAAAGCATGCATTCATGAAGAGGAGTTACGGTAATGATAGACATGCAACGTCATAAGGCCAAGAGACTTCTCTTAATGGCATACCTTAAATAAAGATTAAACAAAGGCTATAAAAAGGGCTCCCACATGAGGGTTAAGCAAGACACATTCATCTTGAGACAATATACATCACCTATATAGCTCTCAAATCCCCAAAGATACTCAAACAGTATAGACAACGTAGTTTTCTCTGCCCTAAAGTAAAAGACTAACACTTTTGGTGTATCTAAACATTTTTGGCTAGAACATTTGGCACCCACCGTGGGGCCTAGGTAAAACTCTCCCAGGCCACACCTTACACTAACAACATGTCCTCTGAAGGAGATCCTCCAGACATGGCATAACTGCTAGCCATGATGGAGACCATGTGACAATAGAATGAGACACTGCAAGACAGCATACAAGTTCTGCAGCAACAAAGTTAGGCTGACGGTGACTGTGGGGAGGAGGTTCTCGAGCCGCAACCTCTTTCTCATGAGGTTTGGGACGACCACGTCCCAAAAAACTTCAAAGCACCATCATTAACCTCTTATGATGGGAAGACGGATCCTCAGGAGCATGTTATTGCCATTAACAATCAGATGACCATAGTTGCCCCTTCGGATTCACTGAAGTGCAAACTTATGGCTGGAACCTTTAAAGATGTAGCTCTAAGATGGTACATGAGCCTTCCGGGGCTCTACGTCGTAAGCTACCAAGACTTGACTAAGAAGTTAATACAACACTTCTCGGCAAGCAAACGCTGAAAGGTGTCCACGACCGCATTGTTCAGTGTTCGACAGAAACAGTCAGAATCACTATGTGATTATCTGGCTCGATTAAATGAGGAAACCCTCAAAGTATCTCATCCCAATCAGGAACTATTTGTGGGAGCTTTTTAACATGGATTACGAGCCAGATAATTCAATGAGTCGTTAGCTCAGAAGTCGGCTATCAACATGGACGAGATCACTACTCGGGATGAGTGTTACATCAAAGGAGAAGAAAGAAACCAAGAAAAAATATCCTGGGACAGCAGTGAAAAGACAAAGAGCAAGGAAGAGGCGTCAAATAGGAGGAAGGAGCATCCTCAGGGAGCTACACGCGAGCGACATGCTCCCAGACCATACAGACAGTCATATGAACCGGACAGAGACCTCACCTCATTGAATACAAGAAGGGGAGATATCCTTAATAAAGTCGGCCATATGAATCTGTTACCAGAGCCTCATCGTCCTAAAAGAGCCAACGCTATCATGGGAAGGTAACCTGAGGCTTGGGGTAATTACCGGCGTGTACGAGGACATCACACCGAGGATTGTCAACAGCTGAAAAAAGAAATTGAAGCTCTAATCCAGAGAGGTAATCTCTTGGCATATGTGAAGGATTCTCAACCACAAAATAACAAGAGAAGTCCTTGCCGAGATGATCAGGGACCAGAAAAGTCATCCCGGAAGAAGAGTTCAGATGCCGAAGAGGGTCACGAGACAAAGGCAGCTCGACACACACTAAACACCATTTCTAGAGGGTTTGCTGGTGGTGGAGAGACAAGTTCAGCCAGAAAGAGATATGTTAGGGCAGTCATGCATATCGACCAGAGATCCCCAGAGAAACCAGAAGGCAATTTAGATGTTGTAACATTCTCCAAACAAGACGCCATAGGAATCCTAGCTCATGAAAATGATCCTATGGTTATCAAAGTACATATAAGAGACTTGAGCGTGAAAAGGGTATTGATAGACCCAGAAGCTCAGACGACGTATTGTATTGGGATGCTTTCAGAGGAATGGGGCTCGATGCGACTGATTTATTACCATTCAAAGGCAGTCAAGTAGGATTCTTAGGATAGCAGGTTCAGGTGCTCGAACATCTAGCATTGTCGACTACCTTTGGTAACACGGCAAATGCGAAGACCATCCGAGTGAGGTACTTGATAGTCAATGCTGCTTCACCCTATAACATCATTATAGGCCGGCCTTCATTCAACGCCCTGGAAGCCTAAATTTTGACTCTATATTTGACCATGAAATTCCCACTCGGAGATGGCCGGGTTGGAATTGTCAAAGGCGACCAGGGGATGGCAAGAAAGTGTTATAAGGATAGCTTGAAGTTGAAAACAAAGGAACCCGCAGGAGAAGCAGATCCCAAGAATTCCCTCAAAGTTCACCTAGTCGACATAGACCCACGTGACTATTCAGTTGAAGACAACATAGTTCCCAATAAAGAAACAAAGCAAGTCCAGATTAGGCATCTACCATCCCATGTTACACACATCGGAGTCAACTTGTCCCCTGAAGAGGAGAAGGAGATCGTCCAAGTGCTAAAAGACAATGTGGATCTTTTCACCTGGAAGCCTTCAGACATGCCAGGGATAGATCCCAATTTCATGTGTCATCACTTAGCAATCAATCCAGATATCAAGCCAGCTTCCCAAAGGAAAAGAAAGGGTGACGATGAAAAGAGGAAGGCAATTGTAGAGGAAGTCGAGAAGCTGTTATAGGCCGGGTTCATCAAGGAGATCAAGTATCTGACCTGGTTATCCAACGTGGTGATGGTAAATAAGAAATCTGGGTGAAATTCTGGCATATGCAGACAGCAGATGTCCTAACACATATCAAGACATTATGCTACATAATTATTTAAACACAGAGGCGCAACAGCATACTGATACCTTGAATATCAGAACTACAGGATCATAGATGTTACGACATCTGATCCAATATGTTTATAATGAACCCTAATAGATAATGTAAATCTGCAGAATGATAAAGAACACAACAATTGTTAACCCAGTTCAATGCAATTCACCTACATCTGGGGGATACTAATCCAGAAAGAAGACTCCACTATCTGTAGAACTGTTACAAAGCTAAACTCCCCCGTTTACAACTTTATACCTAACATCTACCTAATGAACATCTTTACCAAAGTTAAACTCCATCGTTTACAACTCTAATATGAGATACCCCACTCACTTCCCTTAATCACCAACTATGATTTCTACATCATCCCTGTCAATACAGAAATCTGTCAAGCTTTCTTGACAAACAAGCTAACTTGGATTTGCTTAAAAGCTTCATCCAAGAACAATACACAATCCAATACCTCAAGGTTTATGGATCTATGCGACACCTATATCTGCCACAATGCATCAACTGATACAAAGGGAGACTTACAACCTAGAGAGCCAATGACTCTCAAAACCCTAAACCCTTGTTTCTTACCCAAGAGAACTAGGTTACAAAAGGCATAAAAAATCTTAGGTCTAAGTCTTCTATTTATAAAGTCTTCTGCTGCCTTGGGCTTCAATCTTCTATTTGCTGATTCCTTGATCCACGTTCTGATTGCTTCCTTAATTCTTGGACCATACTTAAATACAGCCAGCTGTATCAGTTTAAGATGTCAGGATATTTGTTAGGACATCATGTCTTCTACATGTTGGAACACTTCATTCAAATCTGCAGAGCCTTCAATCTCCCCCTTTTGACTAATTTTTGGTTAAAACTCCTTTGGTGGAAAAAGAAAGACTGGGCGTTTGGTAGATATGATTGGAACCCCTCTGAGACTCTTTCTTACCCCTAAAATTTCTAGCTATATGTTGGTGTATATGAGGAAGAGTATATAACTCTCTCCCCCTCAAACCAGTACTTGCCACGGAGGGATAAATCTTCCTCTTGAGGGGCATAAGAGAACCCACAAGAAGATCCAGAAAGAGCTTAAGACGAAACAGTTGTATCATTTGTAACACAGAGTTCACAAAGAATATAACTCAGGTCACAAGACACAACCTGCTTCATAACTCAGATCACAAGGCACAAGGGAAGGACTCAAGGTTGTCAGAACATCTCATCCAACACCCCTGCTTGCACAAGTGAGTATGTATTATAGCAACCAACACTAATTGAGATGCATCCATACTTCTTATCTCTTATCTCCCCCTTTTTAGCCAAAAATTGGCAAAAGTAGCCAATGCAGTTCCATATCTATATGTTACTTATCCAAACACGAATGAAAGACACGATGATTCAACCCAAAGCCTGGAATTCCACACACAGATGCACTCTTTAAATACCTAAACATTTTCTCTAGATATCCACGGTCCACAGAAGTTACCGCTGAACAACTCAAAGGAGAAATTAATTTAAGTAGGTAAATTCAACATTAATAACTGTGCACCGCCCAGCTAGGATAAGACTGTTCAAACTTTTAAGAGTAACCATCCAAAAAGGAACACTTGTAACAAAACACATGTTACCCAGGCCTTCTCTTAGGAAGCACTCCCCACCGTTCAAAACAGCCAGTTAGGACCCACCCCCAGATCTTAAATAATATCCTGACATTTTGTCAGTCTTGTTCAGTCTATCTGAATCATAGTCACCGCCCTTTTGATGAGTCCCAAGGATAATCCTTTTAACCAGAAGAAAATAGAACATACCAAAAAGTTAAGACATTTCTTCAAACATTTCCCAGTTAGCACCCAAGATACTTCTGTATTGATCAATAACTTCACAGTCTTAAGATCATAGTCTGCAGAGGAAAATAAATTCTTCCAGGCCTCACCAATGATTCTTAGGCAACCATTAAGAACCATGGAGCTTGTACTGCCAAGTCTCCCCCAACTTGCAATAATACAAATGTCAAGACATCCTTCTTGACATCTCATCCTCCTGGGATGGAAACATAATCACAGCTTGCTTGACACACAATACAAACTGGAACCTGAACTGCACCCCTTCAGTAATATGTCTTAGATCAAGGAACATCTCCCCCTATTTGAGATAACCAGTGCTCCTCCAATGAACACTATGCTAATGAATGGAAAACATAAGACGCATCTTCATGTCTTCAAGAGCGCGCCCTCTGTCCAACCTACCTGCTGAACACAATCATCAACCCCTCTTATTGCTTCTTCTGACAAGAACCAATAATCACTCACACATGAACACCATCATGCTACCCATGAGGACATATCAGGATCACCATCCTAACATAACAAACTCTTAGATTGAGATCAAAGCTCAATTGGTCCCTCTCGTCCAGAAACTATCCATACACCACACGAATTCCTTCTGAATTCTCATGTATAGACCTCCTTGTTCCCTGAGATATAACCCAATTGATCTGGAATGATCCATATTCCTCAAAGAGATGCACATGACCCCTTAGTTTGTTATAACGATGTCATATATCGTATACATGCTCCAGAACTTCTCAGCTTGCCAAGTTGGTCCACTACTAGCATGACTTGTAGCAAGGGGCAGTATCCCCTTCACAAGATTTTCCACTGACCTTAGCAAGGCCATCAACTGAGATAGACACCCCATAATCCAAGACAGTCATTCCTTCATCATTCTCCCGTATGATAACCTGGAATACTTCTGATTTTCCCGGTGAATATCCACTTCTAAACGCATCAGAATCCAGACCTTCATGCAATTAACCCGTGATCCAGTCCAGTCTTACCAAAACCCTTACATCAGACTTCCAAGACAGTTCTTCTACTCCATCATTCTCTCGTATGACAAGGTAGACACTTCTTAGACACGATGCAAGTGACCAGTTCCTCATAGAACTTGAAATCCTCCTCCAAGGATAACCAACCCAGAAAATGTTCTAACATCAGTTAGGACATCCTTCACACATCAAAGACACCACACATCATGGTTCTTGATATGCTCCACCACTGGACTTACTATCTGCATAGTAATCCAAACTGAAGATCTTCAGACAACACTGCGCCACCTGCTTGAACAAAGAGAACTTCAGAAACCCAGAGAGAAATAAACTCTCATCCACCAAAATAAGGTATACTTCCATCCTCAACCTAGAACTTCTACCACAAGCTCCAAGAGAACCAGAACCTCCTTACGTTTTCAACTAACTACCCTTCTGCACAAGAGCAATCAGTTTCAAGCATCCTACTTGAATGCACACTATGAAACCAACCAAATGCCACCTTTTGATTGATCTCACTCTTCTTCAAAACTCCCACAAGATACACTGATCCACCAATGAAATCAGATCTTCAAGTCACATGAACTACTTGCTCCATAGAAAGACATCTTGGATCCACCAAGCCTCTAGACATTTAACATCTTCCCATCCATAGCTCCTGCAAACTGCATGAGATAGACCTTTTTGAAGCATCCATAACTTCCATTCTCCTGTAGATCACCTTATCTTAAGCTGATGTGCCACACCACCAGCTGAGACTCTGAGTTAAACTAGATGTCAAAACATTCTGATACGACATCCAGCTGCCGAATTTAGCTCCTCCTTCTGCCACTTAGAAGAACCTCCTCCCTATTACAGAACAAGAGTTCCATGCTCTCATAGATTTAATTCAACAACCAAGTTTGAGTAGACAACCTCCATCCTGCTTTGAAACTCCAAAGACTTCACACCTGCCACGTCTGAATCTTCAGATGAAAAAGTAGTCCTGACTACACCATTGCCATACCAAAGAATGCCACTTTCCTTAGTAGAGCAGTCTGTAGAAAGTCAGAGATAACTGCCACTTAACTTTGACTTCCAAGAAGAGCAAGATTTCATGCTCCAAAGTACCTAGATCAGAAATAAACTGATCCAAGTTGTGCCTTCACCAGCACTCCAACCCTCCAAAATCAGAAATAAACTGATCCAAGAAGTAACAATCAAGATTAGGATGTATTCATCTTCATCTTCAACAGCATCAAAGTCCATACCAGTTTCTTTCCAGAAAACTCTCCAGAGAACACATGCTTCTGTCACACCCGAATGAAGCAGATTCTTAGGTCACCACCTAAGATCAAGCGTATGCAATACCCCTCCCATGATTCTGCACAAACTCTGATGATGAGATGTTCTAACATCTTGTTGAACATAAGCAATCTTGACTTTCAAGGATAATCAATTAAATACTTGTGAATTCCACAAATAGCAATTGATCTTAAATCCTTGTCAAATAACCCTTCTTCACTATTGTATCTAAGCTCCACCAAATCACTTCATAAACACTTATCAAGTATTCACTCTTTTGCAAGTATCTTCTTTGAAGAACAGTGTTGAGATACCAAGGCTGCCACCCTTGACTCAAGTAACTAAGATGCTCTCTGAGCGAACCTTATTTACCTTAACGATTCTAAGACCTCCCATCAGATTAGATCCACCCTTAGGGTTAAGAGAGATGAATCCTTCCTTGCTGTTTTGGATGGTGAAAATAAATCACCTCCACTTTCTTTGGGTTGTGTTTCATAGAAACACCTTCTAGTCAGAAGAATAATTAGAAGACTCCATATGCACAACTGAGACACCTTTATGAGTGGATTTGAGAGAATTCTCAAGTATCTTTGACAACCTAGCCGATCAATAATTCATCAAACTCCTAGAGAAAGAACTTGATAAACTTAAACTTAACTCCTCTCCTCTTCAACTGACTTCAACTGCACCAAGAAACCAAGCTTCCAAGCACCAAGTCACCATACCAGATATCTTCCAACAACTCTCTTCATTCCATCGCTCTCGACTTTGGAATAAAATAATGTAGATATCTTCACATATAGAGGCCGACGATTGAGATCTTCCACCAACTGTCTTCAGTAACAACTCCAGAATCCCATAATTCTAGAGCTCTTCCATCAAAAACACATGCAGCAGAACCACCAAGGAACAGATCCTGCTTGCCCTAATAAGATGTCGGAACATCTTACAAGACACCCCAACAAGAGAACTAGCCACTTCTCCTACAGTTGTTGTAGAACCTCCTCAGCAACAAAAACAACCTCTGGGTTGTTACCTTCGATCCAGAACATCCATCTCATCCATTAATACCCTTGAGTATGTCTGAGTTGATTGATCTGATCTTCAAAACTTCTCCTTGTTTAAACGCCAGAAAGTATCTCCCAAAGATCTCATCAAGAACCAGACAGGATGCTTGCTCTGATACCAATTGAAATTCTGGCATATGCAGACAGCTGATGTCTTAACACATGTCAAGACATTGTGCTACATAATCGTTTAAACACAGAGGCGCAACAGTAGACTGATACCTTGAATATCAGAACTGGGGATCATAGATGTTACGACATTTGATCCAACATGTTTATCATGAACCTTAACAGATAACGTAAATCTGCAGAATGATAAAGAACACATCAATTGTTAACCCAGTTCGGTGCAATTCACCTACATCTGGGGGATACCAATCCAAGAAGAAGACTCCACTATTTGTAGAACTGTTACAAAGCTAAACTCCCCCGTTTACAACTTTATACCTAACATCTACCCAATGAACATCTTTACCAAAGTTAGACTCCATCGTTTACAACTCTGATATGAGATACTCCACTCACTTCCCTTAATCACCAACTATGATTTCTACATCATCCCCGTCAATACAGAAATCTGTCAAGCTTTCTTGACAAACAAGCTAACTTATATTTGCTTAAAAGCTTCATCCAAGAACAATACACAATCCTATACCTCAAGGCTTATAGATCTGTGCGACACCTATATCTGCCACAATGCATCAACTGATACAAAGAGAGACTTACAACCTAGAGAGCCAACGACTTTCAAAACCCTAAACCCTTATTTCTTACGCAAGAGAACTAGGTTACAAAAGGCATCAAAAATCCTAGGTCTAAGTCTTCTATTTATAGAGTCTTTTGCTGCCTTGGGCTTCAATCTTCTGTTTGTTGATTCCTCCACGTTCTGATTGCTTCCTTAATTCTTGGACCAGACTTAAATACAACCTGCTGTATCAGTTTAAGATGTCAGGACATTCGTTAGGACATCATGTCTTCTACATGTTGGAACACTTCATTCAACGCCTTGTTTTACCAAAAATTTGCTAAAATCTACAGAGCCTTCACCGGGAAATGGCGAATGTGTGTGGACTTTAAGGACCTCAATAAGGTGTGTCCTAAAGATCCGTATCCACTGCCAAACATTAACCGACTGATAGATGCTACATCTGGTTTCTGTTTGCTCAGTTTTATGGATGCATACTCCAGGTACAACCAGATCCGCATGAATCAAATAGACGCACTAAAAACTTCTTTCATGACCCAGCAGAGCAATTACTATTATGAGGTCATGCATTTTGGACTAAAAAATGTTGGGGCTACTTACCAGAGGCTAATGGATAAGGTGTTCGTTACTCAGATAAGTCGAAATCTGAAGGTCTATGTAGATGACATGGTGATCAATACAAGTGTAAACTGGTCACATGTAAAGGATTTAATATAAACCTTTGCATCCATAAGAAGCTACAACATGAGACTGAACCCGGACAAGTGTACCTTTGGAGTGCAAGCCGGGAAGTTCCTCGGATTTATGCTCACTAATCGGGGAATAGAGGCAAACCCAGACAAATTTTAGGCTATAATAGATATGATAAGTTCAACCACAAAAAAGGAGGTCCAACAACTGACAGGGAGACTAGCCGCATTGTCGCGGTTTTTATCATGTGCAGGAGACAAGTCAATACACTTCTTTGCAGCCATAAGGAAGTCTAAGGAGTTTGAATGGATAGAGGCATGTGAAGAAGCCTTTCAAGAAGTAAAGTGTTTTCTATCCTCGCTTCCCATCCTAGTAAGGCCCAAAGAAAACACACCTTTAGTCTTATACTTATCGGTCATGGATAAAGCCCTGAGCTCGGTTTTAGTACAAGACAGAGAAGATGGAGAGCGACTCGTATACTTTATCAGCAAAGTTCTAAAAGGGGCAGAGCTAAGGTACCAGAAGATTGAACGTTTAGCATTGGCAGAAGTTATCACAGCCCGGAAGCTGAGACATTATTTTCAAGGTCATCCTACCACAGTAAAGACGAATTACCCAATCAGACAAATACTGAAAATGCCCAACTTAGAAGGACGGATGGTCAAGTGGGTAGTAGAGCTCTCCGAGTATGACATCAACTTTGTACCCAGAACCAGTATCAAGTCACAGACACTGACCGATTTTGTGGTAGAATTAAGTGCACCGGCTGGAGAAGAAATCTCAAACAGATGGATCCTTTATGTAGATGGATTTTCAATTCTCAAGGGAAGCGGAGCTAGAATAATTCTGGAAGGACCCGGAGATCTAACATTAGAATACTCTTTATGTTTCAATTTTTAGGTTAACAACAACTAGGCAGAGTACGAAGCCTTGATTGGCGGAATGAAATTGGCAAGAGAAGTCGGAGTAACACACTTATTAGTAAAGACCGACTCCTAGCTAGTGGTCGGGCAGATGAAGAACGAGTACCTGGCGAAGGATTCCACCCTGATAAAATACCTTTAGAAAGCTTTGGGAATATCCAAAGCATTCTCAGAATTCGAAGTCGTCCATATCCCAAGAGAAGATAATACTCGGGCCGACCTCCTAGCTCGGTTAGGAAGCTCAAAGAATTCAGGAATGAATAAGACTATGATTCAAGAAGTTCTCGAAGCGCCCAACATTCAGTCAGAGGAAGTATTAACAATAGAGGATGTCCAAGGATGGATGAGACCCATCATCAGCTATTTGACCCAGGAAATACTACCTGAAGATGTCAATGAAGCCCAGAAGATTAAAAGGATAGCATCTCGATACATCATAATCTAGGACACACTGTACAAGATGGGTAGATCAACACCTATAATCAGATGTGTATTAGAACCTGAGATTGAACTGGTAATTAAAGAAGTTCATGAGGGAGCCTGTGGTAGCCACATCGGTGGGGGAGCACTATCCGGAAAAATCCTAAGAGTCGGGTACTACTGGCCACATATGATGCGAGATTGCATCGAATACAATAGCAAGTGTGAAAAGTGCCAAGTATTCGCTCCATTTAAAAATCTACCAGCTGAGTCACTCCATTTGATTTCATCCCTATGTTCGTTCCATCAGTGGGAATCAGACATCCTAGAACCATTCCCAATTGCTTCGGGATAGCTCAAGTTCCTAATCGTTGCATTTGACTATTTTACAAAATGGGTGGAAGCCGAAGCTGTTGCTCGGATCTCCGCCGAGAGGGTTTGCAAATTTTATTGGAGGAATATCATATGCCGGTTTGGGTTGCCGAGAATCATAATCTTGAACAATGGAGCCCAATTTGCAAGCACTTCTGTCGTAGACTTTTGCAGGGATTATGGAATATAAAACAGGTTCACATCAGTAGAACACCCCTAAACCAATGGCCAAGCAGAAGCTGCCAACAAGGTTATCCTAGGTGGAATAAAAAAGAAGCTGAAGGAAGCAAAAGGAATGTGGGTCGAGTACTTACCTGAGATCTTGTGGTCATACCACACAACACCACATTCTACTACTCAAGAGACACCCTTCAGGATGGTATATGGAGCTGATGCAATGATATCAGTGGAAATCAACACCCCGACTTGGAGGTGTGAACACTTTGATGAAATCGCCAACATGGATAATTTGAACATCTCGGCTGACTAGATAGATGAGGTCAGAGAGACAGCACAGATCAGAGAAGTCGCTAGAAAACAGAGGTTGGCAAGAAGATACAACCTGAAAGTCTGGCAGAGGGAGTTCCAGGAAGGCGACCTGGTCATGAAGAAAATCACAGACCCAAAAAACAAGGGAAAGCTCGCCCCCAATTGGGAAGGCCCATTCAGGGTACTTCGAAAGCTAAACAACGGAGCATACAAGCTGGAAACATTAGACTGAGTAGAAATACCTAGGACATGGAATGTATCCAATCTTAGGTTGTATTTCAGCTAAATATTATGTAATTCAATAATGAATAAAGGATCCGGGTTGCACTTTTTCCCTTGCAAGGGCAAGGGTTTTTAACGAGGCACCTGGACTTAAATTTTTTTTATGTCTTATTTATAGGTAATCAGCTGGAGGTGATGAGTTATAACTCGGAAAACTCCTATAAACGTGTTGACTTGCTCCACGTACATAGGTCGCCCATGAATGGGTTGATTAAACCCCTATAAACGTGTTGACTTGCTCCGCGTACATAGGTCGCCCATAAACGCTCCGCGTACAAGGGTTGACTAAACTCCTATAAACATGTTGACTTGCTCCGCGTACATACGTCATGATCGGAAAAATAGCAAGTGTACTATTTTTACCGATGTAGTAATAGTTGGGGTTATCCCCAGAATCGATCTCTCGGGACTGCGTGCAATTGTAAGTACAGATGTTATTTCAATTAAACAAAAATATCCTTTGGGGGTTTTGTTTGGTGGTTTTGAAAATAATTATAATGACAGTATGAAATAAGCAGAATAATAAAAATGACTTTAACAATCATGAGAAAATATGTTAGGGAAAGGTGTATGAATTGCTCTGTAAGAACCCTAAATCATTATCAAAGAGACATGCCTCAAAACCTTAATTTTACTGAATCTCAATAATATTTTTCTTTAATTCCTTAACAGAAAAACCTTTAAGATTCTCCCTTGACCCTAATTCCTCAGCAGTCAAGGAAGAACATCAAGCAATAGTTCTAACAAGACTTTATCAATCACTACAGGATATCCCCATTCCTAGGCAATATCTACTGTAATGTTATTACGCAAAAGCATTAGGTTGGTTTTTCAGGCCTAATCCCTAATCGTAAATCATTCCCAATTCGTCCAATCGAAAAAGCTTTAAACACATTGCATAACAAAAGATTAAGGTAAAAATGCATAGTCTCATCAAATAATTCAAAAGGTATTCATTACATAATAATTCAGGGACACCCCCTAGCATTGGGGGGTTTAGCCTCTCATAGTATTCAAAACAAAAACAATGAGAAAATTAAAGTTAGACATTACAATTTGATTGGAGGAAAACTAATTCTTCAATCGCTTCCGCTCATGAACGATCGTCTTCTCCCAATCTCCTGGACCGTATAAACTCTATTGTAAATTATTCGTCAAAGTAAAAGTGTCTTCTTTTTCTCTCAACCTAGCCTAAGTAGTTCCAAATCAATCATAACAGTGTGAAATTCCCAGAATACCCCTCAGGGCACTTAACTCAGAAAATATGAAAAAATCACAAAGTTGTCTCTCCCAGGCTTGCTGACACGGGCTGTGTCAGCTGACATGGGCACCCGTGTCAACCCTCTGACTCTCTGCGCAAAACGTTTCCACTCCAGGTGTGCTGACACGGGCCGTGTCAGCTGACACGGGCCCGTGGCAGCTCTCTGACTCTTGCCCAAATTCTTATTTTCATCACTTCTTCTGACACGCATGTCAGGCAACACGGGGGCCCGTGTCAGGCATCTGGCTTCTTCCAAAAAGCTTTCGAAACACTCCGAACTTTTCCATTCTTCGCGTAAGTCCTCCGGGGCTTCCACGTTGTGATCTGAAACCAACCCAAACTACCAAAACACGCATAAAATGCATAAAACAATGAAAACTACTAAAATTAAACCATTAACTAATTTTTCAAAAGAGCGAAGAAACAATAGAAATACTAAATGAAATGTTACCGATTTATTGACTTTATACCGAATGAATAGATGAAAAACTCATAGAATTGGTGACCGATCAGGTGACCTATGAATGGGTTGATAAAAGTCCTATAAACATGTTGACTTACTCCAAGTACATCGGTCGTCCACGAACGGGTTGATTAAACTCCTATAAACGTGTTAACTTACTCCGCGTACATAGGTCTCCCATAAATGCTCCGCGTATAAGGGTTGATTAAACTCCTATAAACGTGTTGACTTGCTCCGCGTACATGGGTCGCCCATGAACGGGTTGATAAAACTTCTATAACCATGTTGACTTGCTCCGCGTACATAGGTCGCCCATAAACGCTCCAAGTACACGGGTTGAACAAACATGTCTACTAGTTCCGTGCACACAAGTCGGACAATCAACTATAAAAATGATGAAACATCCAAGCCCAAAACACGTCAAAAGATACTTGGGGCTTGTGAGTAAAAAAGTCATACATGACCAAACTGCCAAAGGCTAATAAGAACTAGGAGCAGATCTCTAATAAAAGGACACCTGAGTCCATCCCATAATCGGCATCTAAGCCTACAAGAGGCCAGGACTCTCAAGAGTGGCAAGGCTATACACACGCGATAGCTAAAGGCTCCTTAATAATTAGCTTCACGGTGAGCTATCCGAAAAGTCATGGAAATCAAACATAAGCAAAATAAAAATAATACCCGACACTAAATAATCTGACACCTTAAGTTAATCTAACTTAGTGCCCGAGGGGCTGGATATATGCACGAGATTATTTTGCAAAGGAATAAACATGATAAACAACAATGACATAAACAAAAGCCTCAGAAGGGCCAAACATTGTACATTACAAAGCCCGAAGGCTAAAAAGTCATGGGCATGAAGGGGGGGGGGGGGGAAACACCACGCTCCCTCGCCAAAATTTAAAAATAAATCTAGAAGGATGACTAACTAAAATAAGAAAACATCAACATTATGTAGCGTCCGAAGTCTCATTGGCGACATCATTATGGGTCGGGTTCACATTCCCGTCAGCGTCATTGACCAGGCCTTGGGATCTCTGCGGGATATCTTTCTCCAGCACACTAAGATCCACAAGACGACCATCCTGCACCACCTTGAAGTAATCCATCTCTGACAAATCCAAGTCAAGATGGAGACAGAGAACTTGATCTTTGGCTCTATCAAAAGCTTCGTCACCAGCTGACAAAATATCAATATAAGCTTTCTTCAGAGATTCTTTAAGATTGCTATTGGATGATAAGAGCTCAACATTGGAGGCCTCAGATATCTTCAACTGATCAGTAAGTTTGGCTAAGGTCGACTTGTGATCAGACTCCAAAGCCTCGTTTTCCTTCCTCGCATTAGCCAGATCCTTCTACAAGCTGGAAAGCTTCTTAGACTGAGATTCTTAGGTGCTCTTCAACTGAGCGACTTTGGCCTTAAATTTTGACTCAATCTTTTCAGAGTCATAAGATAATTCAAACAAACCATGGGCGAGGACAACCCATCTCATCAGATAGGAACTAAGGTTTTGGGTAATCTTCTGCTGACCAATGTATATAACTTTATTAATATCCTCGGTAGCATTGAGATGATCACGCAGATATCTTAAGCCATCAAAATCATTGGACCAAAACTTGAATTCCTCATACGCAGACTCCTCCCCTGGGCCTCGCATGAGGGAGTTAATCTCCATTTCGGCTTGATGGATATCCTCATTCATTAGAACCTTCAGCTTCTTCGGGTCACCTTGAGAGATCTCGTCTTGAGCAGGAAGAATAAGAGGCTGGGGCTCACCTTTACTCGGGACGGCTTTAGTACTCGTTCCCCTGGGTCATTTTGGTGCCCGGACCTCTAACCCACCTAAATCAGATTTGGATGCAGATGCACCCCCAGCTCCTCTCCGGGCTTCCCGAGCTGCCTGCATCAACTTCTTTTGCTCTGCTACAGATAGATCAGTCATCTTGTCTGTAAACAAACAACATAAGGTTAGAGTAAAAGGAAGACGAGAAATATTTAAAACGAAAAATGATGATTACCCAGAAACACAAGAAGTCGTTCGTCATCTAAGGGCAACAATTCTTTAATCCTCATCATACGGAATGAGTCAAGAATGGCCCGGAACTGGAGTTCCAAGTCATTCAGTTTGTCATAGTTAAAACCAGTAATCGATAAGGGATCGTTGGTCCAGTAGTGAGGAAAGCACGGATGTCCATCTAAGGCGTATAACACCTGTGGACACCTCGGCCCACATCGGACCCTCAAAAAAAGATCTTTATAATTCTTATAATTTGAGGTATAAGCCTAAAGGAAACTTCGGCCAGGCATTCCACTAATTTGAACCCAGCTCCGCTTATCAACTTCTTTTACCTCAAAGAAGGAAAATAATAAGCCTATGGTTGGAACAATGTTCAAAACCTCACAAACCCTCTCAAAGGCCTTTATAAATCCCCAACTGTTGGGACGGAGTTGGGAAGGTGCTATATTGACGGTCTTCAACATGTCCACCTCGAAGTCAGAAAAAGGGATACGGATGTTGAAATCTTCCAAAATACTAGGATAAAAGTAGAAAAATTCTTCAAAAACAACTTTTGGCCAGAGTATACACACTCTTTCCTTTGGACCACATGGTTCCAAAATAACATCATCTTCAGAACCAGTAGAAGATATAATCCTCAGGGATCGGATTTTAGCAATTTCCAGGTCATCAGCAGTACTATTCTTATGGTTCATAACCTCATAATCAAAGGGATCAGCAGTCTCCATTAGAATTTCTATAGAACCCGAAGAGTCAAAGTCAAAGTCACTTTCAGAAGTGAGAATGTCATTATAAAACTTATCCATGACTCGCTTATACTCTTCTACCCCTATAGAATCCATCATCTCTTGTATGTTTTCTTCCCATAATCTTTTTCTCTCCTCGCCACTCTTATGGATAACCTTACCCTCATCATCACATTCCCTAAGAACTACCATTTTTGTTAAAGAAAAACAGAGAAAAATCAAGAGGGAAAGAAAAAAAATACCTGAAATGAAGAACGCTTGAAGATGAAATAGACTTGTTTAAAGAAGAATAAGAGCGTATGAGTAGAGGGAAGAAGAAGAATGACTTTAATAAGAGCCCAACGTTCAAAAAATAGATAGAGAATAGCCACTCATGACGTATTAAAGTCATCATAACGCTAGGGAAGATTAGGGGACACGGCCGTTCAAAGTTTTTTGACACGTAAGGACTCAAGAAGAAAAGCTGACCTACATCACGACACCTAGCAAATATATCCAGGCCCATGTTACTACCGAGTATTGTACCCTTGTAAACGGATATAGTACTCGGGGGGCTTATATACATGCCAAATAAATATATTTGATGTTGAGTTGAATGGTCAGCCAAGAGTAAACACGGACTAGACTATGGTAGCAGGAAAGGTTATACAATGTAGAGAGCTAGACAAGTATCATTCACAACCCGGGCCGGTCAGGGAGCCCGACTCCCATCAGCCGAGTTCCTACGAGGCCGGTTACTATACCCCATCAACCAGGCACCAACGCCGATCATGAACTTAACAAGTGCCACTTCAATAGTTGTAACGGCGGCGACGCATCAATGCAAACGTTACCATGTCTTCAAAGCATGCATTCATGAAGAGGAGTTATGGTAATGATGGCCATGCAACGTCAGAATGCCAAGAGACTTCTCTTAATGTATACCTTAAATGAAGACTAAACAAAGGCTATAAAAGGGGCTCCCATATGAGGGTTAAGCAAGACACATTCATCTTGAGACAATATACATCACCTGTATAGCTCTCAAATCCCCAAAGATACTCAAACAGTATAGACAGCTAGTCTTCTCTGCCTTAAAGTAGAAGACTAGCACTTTTGGTGTATCTAACCATTTTTGCCAAGAACAATACTTATTAGACGTTGAGTCAGTGCACAAAGGTTTTCCAACACTACTTGCTATCGCAAAAACAATTTTATAATGCCAATATTCCTGCGACGAACCATGGATACAGATCCACGCTTGTGCAGAGGATTGCTTCAACAGAGATGGGTTGAAATCCTTAGTCCACAGAAACAACTTAAGAAAACCTGGACTAAGATTCCAAGAGGTGATAGACCTAA
Organism: Lathyrus tuberosus; assembly: GCA_022829125.1. Taxonomy (NCBI): domain Eukaryota; kingdom Viridiplantae; phylum Streptophyta; class Magnoliopsida; order Fabales; family Fabaceae; genus Lathyrus; species Lathyrus tuberosus. Next base: position 11,813,196 of record JALAZF010000086.1, read on the forward strand.
CACGCCTAACATCTTCAAAAGTAGAAAATGAAAATTCAAAGTACCCTTTACCTAGGGATGTGATGCCACATTTGCCAATTGATTTCCATAGACTCAAGAGTATAGTTTTGAGATTTTGAACCGTCTACGACGAGGAACCCTTTGGCCAGATAACCTTACCATGAAGATTATGCTTGCAAGCTTCTACGCCCAACAAATATTCCTCCTCAGAAATAACAATAGACAAACTATCCCCTTTGACACACGACTTTGGTAGTTGTCTAACCGGTATATCACACATATTATCCACCGCTTCAACAAAAGATTTTGGTGGTTTGGTAGAGATAACCCGCTTTTTCTCTTGAACTTTCTTTTTCGTGTCATCTGTTTCTCCCGAAATATCCAAAAACTTCCATCGTATAATTGATTCCTTCATCATAAAAAAAAAATTAAGTTAAGAAATGAACAGTGTTTCAAAGTTCATCATTTGAATTTTTTACCCATATCACCATGTTTCTCCATAAGATATTCCAATATACCCACCTTTTCATCAAATTTTCCAATCTACCCAAGTTTTAAAAAAAAACGTAGTCTTTGAAGGGGGGCGCCATCTGGTTTGGCTCCCCCTTGTAAAATTGTGATGAGTCGCCATCTTTAATGGAGTCACCCTTTATATTTAAAGGGGGCACCATCTTTATTGGAGTCACCCTTTAAATTTAAAGGGGGGCGCCATCTGCCTTGGAGTCTCCCTTTTAATTAATTTTTTTATTAATATATTATATGTTATTATTTTTATTAAATAGTATTTAATTTGAAATTTTTCTTATATAAATAGATGTCAGTCTTGTACATTTGTTGACAACAAAATTGTCATTATTTCTTAAAATTTTAGCGAATTCAATCATGTATCTCAGAAGATACGGTCATGTTATTTTTTCAAGGACTAAGCCGCCGATAAGGATGCTGTTCTGGAACATCCAAAGCTTAGAGCAACTACGAAGGATTTTGAATCGATGGTTAGAAAGAGACATTGCAGATGGTGAAAGAATTAGAAGTATTGAAAGACAAGTTTCTTACTTCTCGATTGAAGATGGCAATATTCGACCTGAGTGGCTCCGAATTAGAAATGACAACGACGTTAGGTCTATGATGTTTGGAACTGATGATATTGTTTTGATTGTTGTTATTTCTTATTTTATGTTGTATTAATCTTGTTATGTTTAATGGTTGATGTGTTGGGTTAGAAGTATTTCAGACTGTTTTCTTGTAACTAGTAGTTGTTATAAATATTAAATTCAAAGGTTACAACTTTTCTAATGACAAAAGTAAATCTATCCAGAACTTGTTCCAACATTTGGACAACTTTTCCGTGTATGCCCGGGAAGACGACATATTCCACACAGTTTTTCCATTTTCTCATATATGTCCATTTCAGTTCTATTTCGCGTGCTTTTGGGGCGGCCCTTTTTGTTTCTTCTCATGTTTTCGTTGTGGTAAATAGTGTCCCCATGATAGGTTGACCAATAGTCCTCACTAGCCAGCATTGGAAAGCTGTTACTGTAGATACCGAATAAGTTCACGACCTTGTAAACTTCTGATAGTTGCAAGAAAGGATCATGACGAGCACTATAACATGCTGCAATGACATGTGAACAAGGCATACAGAGTGCTTGAAACTTTCTGGAGTCGCACCAATATTTATGAATTTCCACCCTGTATTGTCCCATTGGCCGACCCTCATTGTGATCCTTTGTCTCTTCAACAATGAAGTTGTAATCGTGACGGTCAAATGATCTAACTCGATGTGAGGTCGCTTTATCAGTTTCCTCCTTCATAAATGTCATGCAGCTTTCGCTGAATAACTGCCATGATTCCAAAACAGAGCTCCATTTTTTTCCTCTTGTTGCAAATAGTGACCCCAACCTGTAATAGGTTGCTCTTACCAACACAGTGATGGGTAGGTTTCTAGTTTCCTTGAATACGCCGTTCAAGGATTCGACAAGGTTTGTGGTCAGGTAACCCCATCAAAATCCTCCATCAAATGCCCTTGTCCACTTCTCCACTGGAATGTTATCCACCCAACTTAATGCTTCTGTGTTTGACAATCTTATTTCTTCGCGGTAATACATGAATGATGGTTGGTTTAATGCATACCCCGCGTTCACAAGTTTCATCTTGAGTTTTTGTCTTTAAATTCCCACATAAAATTCTGCGAAATATGTCTTATGCAATAGACATGGACAGAAGGAGGATTATGCCAACCATTTGCAGGATTATTGTAAGCGCTTACAATAGAGGCGTGCCTGTCAGAAATCAGACATAAGTGGGGTTGCGGGGCTACATGTGTTCTGAGATTTTTGAGGAAGAAACTCCAAGCCTCACCTATCTCACCTTCTACCAGAGCAAATGCAATTGGAAATATATTATTATTTTCGTCTTGTGCTACCGCCATCAACAATGTTACTTTGTATTTTCCATACAACCACGTGCCGTCCACTTGAATAACAGGTTTGCAGAAAGCAAAACCTTTGATGCACGGTTGAAATACCCAGAAGAGGCGAGAGAATATCCTACACCCATCAACACATGTTCCATCAGGAGTGTATGCTGCAAGCGACTCCAATATTACAACTGTACCAAGAACATATTTTTGAAGTGCTAGCAAATACTGTGGAAGTTGATTGTAAGACTTTTCCCAATTCCCATATACATGTTCAACCGCTTTAATTCTTGCAATCCAAGCTTTTCGGTAGGATAGAGTATAGTTAAATCGTGCAACGACATGAGAGATAATCGTGCTCACCTTCACAGATGGATCTACTCCCACAAGATGCAAAATCTCTTGGCATATTAATTAGGAGCTTAGTTTACCATGATCTTGCCGATTAATGTTGGTTGTACAAGTGTGGGGTGGATCAATTGAACCGATCTCCCAACAACCACTTCTCTTCCGACAGGAGGCTGCTAACCGAAACTTGAAAAGTTTGTTTCGACAAACAACGACATATCGATTTGAGTCGTTGTGGTTTACCTCAAAATCAACAAAATGTTCCATATGAAACCTTACTATAGCTTGCATGCACTCTGCTTTTGTGCGGTACTGGTTCCCCACTTTTAAGACACCTTTGACTTGTTGAGAAGGATTGTAGAACAGTTTCGAGGATGGCTCGTCTCCACTCAATTGCAAATTAGTCATGTGCTGGGGAGGACAATAGGCTTGATTTAATGGTAATACCTCTTCATCTACATCTTCAAGTGGAATGATCGCGGTGTAGTCCCCAGTCCCAAACAAATTCACCATTTGATCAACAATGGCCTCGGGTTCTTCTTCCTCCTTGTCAACTGCATCAACTTCGTGTTGTTCCAATGACTGTGACTGATCTATTACCTGAGATTCACCAAACACCTGTGATTGTTGAGTCTGGTAGAGTAACAGATACAACTCAATATAGTCGAACCCAGAGTTTTCATGGCTATCAAACATGCGTTGAACATCGTCATTGTCCTCTATGTTCTCTTAAAAATACTTGACCCGACCATGTTAAAAAAAATGGGACTTCTATATATGATTTTCAATATTGGACCTGACAACACCTTTGACTCTATTCGCTCTTTGAAATGGAAGAAATTGGACTTCCTACTCATTGTTAATCGGGTAACATCAGTATTTTGAAACCCGAAATCGGAAATATCGGAAATGAAGGTGTCTCCATTACAATGAGCATGTACAACATAATTTGGTGTTCTAGACATAATTCTATATTTTGAAATGTAGTTGAAGATGATACTTACCATTTCTAATGTGTAGTATAAATATAATAAAAGAAACAGAATAAAAAAATAGTATTTTTTCCCTCCACAGGGGAGGCGCCATTCAAATTGGAGTCCCCTACTTAAATTTTAAGGGAGGCGCCATTCAAAATGGAGCCCCCTCCCACGAATTCTAACCATGGCGCTATTCAAAATGGAGCCCCCCTTTAATGCACCAGAAAAAAGAATCCTGCATACATGTAAACGTACAAGTGTCATAATTCATGGCTAAAAAATTATTACTATCATGGCTCAAAAACATGTATAGAGCAATAAGGTTAACAGATGACTCTCCAGAATTATTTAAAGTACGAAAAACAAGAATTTATTTAATGCTAGTAATAGGTTTATTTTTATTTCCGGATGCAAGTGGTAACGCTGTGCATCCTATGTACTTACCTTTATTACAAGAAATAGACAAAATAAAAACGTATAGTTGGGGGTCTGCCACACTATCCCACCTATATAGGTCTCTGTGTAACAACGCATATGCAAATTCAGATAATTTTACCGGATGTTCTGTTCTTCTTCAAGCTTGGGGTTGGTCGAGAATGACCAACCTAGCGCCTGTCAACCACAACAATTTTGAATTTCCATATGCTACAAGGTAATGTCTTAAACCAATTCTTTGAAGCCCAAGTTTTCTGTTTTTTAATTTATTCTATTACTAAAAAATGTTGCCTTTTCAATTATAGGTGGTCTGCACTAGGGATGAATTATGACAATTGTCCCCATTACAGCATCACCCAGTACCAAAATCTTTTTGATCATTTGGGTCCCGATGATGTATTGTCACTAACCTATCTATTTAGGATATAGTCACATTTAATATTAACATATTATTTAAAATATACTAAATATTTTTTTCCTCCTACAGTTTCTTTGGCGGCCATATCTTGGTCTAGAGGTCATTCATGAAGCTAATGAACAAGACGCTGTTGTGTGGACTGCAAAGGTACCGATTATCCACTTCACAACAGTGGAAATGCACAATAGTGATTGTGTCAAGCTTCAGTTTGGAATGATACAAGATATTCCAGGTCCACCAAAATGCATCGACGAGAAATATCACACAAGCAAACTCTCTGACCTATGGAACTATAAGCCATGGAAAACCTTTGCAAAATATGAGTGTCGTGAATGGAAGCATCGCAACCATTTTGTTTTGAACGACAATGTTATGCCATTTGAGAGCAAACCGTCTAGCCAATACATGACTTGTTATAGGTCGATTTCCATTAGTTTCTTATCCCATCCTAGATATCTTGTTGACCCACGCCAACAAGCCACATCATCATGGACCTAACAGCAGACCAATCAGCCAAGCCAACAGCCAACCCAACCCCCACTCACACAACCACAACTCCATGAAAATACCCCTTACCAATCCACCACATTCCAACACGGTTATTCTTAGTCCCCATACCAGCAAAACCCACCATAACACCAATCATACTTCTATGACACTACAACCCAAATTAACACGGAGTATCAAACACCTAACCAAACCTTACCCACCCAGACATTTACACCCTTGACCGCTTACGACCAAGCAGGCTATCGTCCTAACATAGCCTCATCGAGCCAACCACCCCAACATAATTATGCAAGCATGGGAAACACTATTAATATGAACGCCTTGACTAATATCGACTCGTCTTCATGGGGCCAATATATCGAAGAAAACCAAATACCAACATCGGCCCCTATGGACCCAACGCCTCTGCCACCGCGAAGACAACCAAGAAACGTACGTACACGAGGATGTGGTACAGGCGGACAATTTCCTAGACCACGTTGTCAAAATTAATGTACTATGTTTCGTTTATGTACTCTTTATTATTACAAGAAATAATTCATTATTATTATTTATATGTTAATTCAGAATTATTGTAAAAATATTAAAAAAAATTCGTTTTTAATGGGAGCTCCATAGCAGATGACACCTCCCTTTATTTTACAAAGGGGTAGCCATAGCAGATGACGTCTCCCTTTAAATTACAAAGGGGTAACCACAGCAAATGACGTCACCTCTCACATTTCAATGGGGTCGCCAATCCAGATGGCGCCCCACTTCAACGTACTTTTTTTTTTTGAAACATGGGTATTTGGGCAATTATGTTGAAAACATGGGTAGAATGAAATTTATCACTTGGAATGGTAGTTATATAGGTAAAAAAACTCATCATTTTCCTAGATTTTTAAAAAAATCTCAAATTAAATTAAAGCCTAAAATAAATTTTAATTGTGACACTCAAACCATCCAACAATAGAATGCTCAGCAAATATATTTTGTCAAGAAAATCAACGCATTAAAAGTTTTTGATGGATCAAATGATAGAGATTGAGTGAAATATATAATGACTTTTAGTCGGATATTGACAAGTAGATATGATTCATCGAGATCATCACCATATTAAAAAACAAATATTATTATTTTTAATTGTTATTAATGTACATTAAAATTTTATTATTCAAGATTTTATTTTTATGTCATAAATAATTTTAATTAATAACAATGACAAAAAATAAGTTTTATTAATTAACAATAACGAAAATCAAGTTTTATTTTTAAAAAAAAAAAAAAACAAGTTGAGGAGTAAATGAGAGGAAAAAACAGCTGAAGAAGTAGTTGAGACACGCTTATTATAACTCAAAATATCCACACATAAAAATATAGAAAAACATAATCCACATTTCAGTTTCAGTGAGCATTATAGCCAGAATGGTGCACCCAGTAGCAGAGGCAAACGATCACAGCCCTTTCGGCACCCTCACTTCGGACGAGTTCTACACTCGCCACTCAGTGACTCACTCCTCCGAGTATGTTACTAACCCTAGAGGCCTGAAACTCTTCACTCAGTGGTGGATCCCTCTCCCTCCAACTAATATCATCGGAACCCTCGCCGTTGTCCACGGCTTCACCGGCGAGTCCAGCTGGCTAATTCAACTAACCGCTGTTTACTTCGCTAAGGCCGGTTTCGCCACTTGCGCCATTGACCACCAAGGCCACGGTTTCTCCGACGGTTTAATCGCTCATATTCCCGACATCAACCCCGTCGTCGATGACTGCATCACCTTCTTTGAATCCTTCCGCTCCCGCTTCGATCCCTCGCTGCCTTCCTTTCTCTACTCAGAATCTCTCGGTGGAGCTATCGCGCTTTTCATCACTCTCCGCCGTACCGGATTGCCGTGGAACGGGCTAATCCTCAACGGCGCCATGTGTGGCATCAGTGACAAGTTCAAACCCCCGTGGCCGCTCGAACACTTTCTCTCTATCGCAGCAACAATCATCCCGACGTGGCGCGTGGTTCCCACGCGCGGCTCAATTCCGGACGTGTCGTTTAAGGTGGAGTGGAAGAGGAAGCTTGCGATTGCGAGTCCTAAAAGAACAGTGGCGCGTCCACGCGCCTCGACGGCGTACGAATTGTTGAGGATCTGTAGAGAGCTGCAGGGAAGGTATGAGGAAGTGGATGTGCCGTTTCTGGTTGTGCACGGAAGGGAAGACGTTGTTTGCGATGCAGCTTGTGTGGAGGAGTTGTACGCACGCGCGGCGAGTAAAGATAAGACGCTGAAGATATACGATGGAATGTGGCACCAGTTGGTGGGAGAACCTGATGAGAGTGTAGAGTTGGTGTTTGGTGATATTTTGGAATGGCTTCGCAAGCGCGCCAGTTAGATAGAGATCCAAGCGTTTAGACTTGTTTAATTATGATATGTACTTTCCAATGTAATGTAAACCATCAAATAACAACAGTGTATTGCTCCTATTATGTTTGATGAAATGCCATAGATCCATTTTAGTTGCAAAAAACTAGCAGTTTGGGCATGCTATTGCAAAAAACTAGCAGTTTGGGCATGCAAAAAATTCCTCATCGTTTATAGAAACATGGCATGGTGCATTATCTTGTTGTATGTAAATTGTCTCTGATACATGTTCTCGTGGCCATTTTTCTTTGATGGCTGGTAAAACTTTGTTTATTAAAAACATTCGACTAACTTCCTTAGTGATAGAAGTAATCGGCTTTGTTTCAAGTGTCCCTGATGGTCTATTAACACTTGATCTTTTTGCGGGTACTTTATCAACTAGAGGAAACACTCCAATTTTTCCCGACCAAGTTTCATTACCTTCATTATCAAATCTAGGTCTTGCCACCGCAACTAAAAACATAACTTTCATGATGAAATTTTTGTTCTTGCAAGAACGATATGGTTCATCCTCATTTGAAAGAAGATAATAATTCTTATTTTTTTTTGTCATATAGAACCATTTTTCATCAATATGCACAACATTGTACATTGACTTAAACTTTGGATCATACGGAATGCTACTTTCTTCAAGCATGGACAAGCAAAATCTAAGACGAGCTTTCATATTATCTTCTGTCATATGAGGTTTTAGTGCACTTGAATGTCGACGCAAAATACCTTTTTTTAAATACTCTCCTATTTTTCTCGGACTAGTCTCTAAGGCAAATGCTAGAGATCGGATAGTGGTACGTTTAAGTAATGGTAGACTACGCATTTTTTCAATATCTAGTCCAACTCTCTTCCGACCACAATTTTTGGTTTTCTTATGAGAAACATCCCCCATTTCTTTTGCCCGCTTCCAAATTCGATAAATAACATCTATGGATACTTGATAGGAAGAAGCCAATTGTTTAACAATTCCTCTTTTAATTTTTCCCTCAAAACTTGAATTATTCAACACTTGAAATATATTATCACGTTGCCTATTATCTAAAAAACAACGCTTTTTCGGAACTGTTTCCACCTCATTGTGAATATCACTTCCTGTTTCATAAAATATGCATGTAGTAAGTGGAAAAGCATTAAGAAAAATATTTACAAAAATATTAAAAAAATAACTACTCCATTAGTTACAGTAGAGTCACGATATTGAGATACTCCATGTAATAGTTGGAAAAGCATTAAGAAAAAATTATTTTAAAAGCATGGAGAAAAATAATTAAAAAATTGTAATATGCATGCAAGTGGAATGGAAAAGAATGACACATCATTAACAATATGCATGTGTAATGGGCTAAGGAAATGATATTGAAACGTGTAATACCTATAAAAGAAAAGAAAGTAGTACAAATGTGACCATATTTAAAGGAAGGGTGTGCTATTCATACCTGTAAATACGTCTTCATTCTCATTTTCATTAAAATTGTCAATCTCATATTCACACAGATTTTCAATTTCATGTACTTCATCCACATATTCTTCTTCATCTTCTTTATATAGAGCAACATCAAACTCACTTTCAACTATATGATCTTCTTCTTCTATTGAGGAATTCAAACCAACATTTGGAGGAGCATTCAAATCAATATTTGAAAGAGAATTTGGAGCAACATTCAAATCAATATTCAAAGGCATGTTTGAGAGGTGATTAGAGCTGTTTAACTCATCCAATTTATAGAAATTGCAATATGTTTAAAAAAATTTATAGTGCGCCAAACTGAAAATTTTAGTGCCGCCAAATTGAAAATTGGAAGTGCACCAATACTTGTTTACAATAAGCGTGAGATAAATACTGCAGTGCATTAAATATGAAAGTTTTTATTTATTGCATAGAATTTGAAACGTTAAGCATGCTTGTTGTTTTGTAAGGATAATTTTGGTATTTTAATATTTTAATGAGGATAATTTAGGTATTAAAAGTATCCAATAATTATGTTGAACAATTTTATTAAACAGTGTGAAAAAGTTGACTTTTGCTTATAATATGGGACGGAGGGAGTATAATAGATGGCTTTTACTATTAAAATTTGAGCTTTGTTTTCAAGCACGCAGTGATGATGTTGAATTACTTTTCCTATTTAGATCACTCTAGATTCAGAGGTCAGGGCACACACGAGTATATGATGCTAGTTGAAGTGCATACCTGTTTTCCCATTCAAGTTAGAAATTTAGAATTCCATTGTGAGTAGTCTCTGTAGTATCATGTCTTTCTTGTTGCTTTCGCACCACATACGAATTAGAGATGGGATTATCTGCCACACAACTATATAATATAAGAAGATACATAAATTAGCATTTCAGCCCCTTTTTTTGACTTTTCTCCAATATTGGGTTTAATATTTATGAATAGTGGTAAGATAAACCATTTTGTAAATTCATTTTGTGTAATTCCATTTTGTAAGACAGTGCAGGTGTCTAGGTTGGGATTTGGATGTGGAGGTTTATCTGGAACTTATAATGCTCCCCTCTCATCTTAAAATGGATGCTCAATTCTTAAGGAAGTAGTATTCATTAGAGGGGTTACTTTTTTTGATACATCTGAGATCTACGGACACAACTTAGTCACATAAATAAACTTTAGATGTGAATAATGACTTGTACTTATTTTATATCTTACACTATGAGGAGGAAAGATAAACTTATTGAGGAGTATTTTATCTGTCATAAGGCACTAAAAGAACTTCCTCGAGAAAGAGTGCAATTGGCTACGAAGTTTGGCGTTACTATATCCGATGTGATGGGTTTCCGGGGGTAAATAGCACCCCTGCATATGTGAGGGAGTGCTCTGAAGCTAGTCTCAGGCGGCTTGATGTCAAGTATATACTTCAGGCGGCTTGATGTCAAGTATATAGATGTATAGTACTAACCGAGTTGACATTTCAGTTCCAATCGAAGACAATATAAGCCTTGAATGGTTTTTCTCTCCTCTTATTTTTGCATACCAATCATTTACAACACTTGTAAATTCTAGGCGATTAAGAACATCCACACTCATCAACTTCACTTTAGTTTATTAAATGGGACTCACACAATTTTTTATATTATATTACACTATTATATTTTTTAAACAACCCAACTACATTTTTCAAATATTCATATAACTCATCAAAAAATTTAAAGTGGGTCTACCAAATCCCACAATATACCCTATATTTATATTAAATAAATAAAAAATTGAAACAAATGATGCTATTTGATCAATGTTGACAGTTAAAAACGTTCTCTGGCTGACGAACGGTTACAAACCAAGTAATGCTATTTTTTCTCAATCACCCATCATACTCTGACATGGAGTCTTGGAAAAAGTGTAGAAACGTTACTTTTCCACCGATAATCATGCTCTAAGAGCCCGTTTGTTTTGGTTTTTTTTTAAATGATTTTTATAGTATAACATAATTTTGTGAAAAAAAAATTTACAAAAAAACTTTTCATAAAAATTTCAAATAAAAATTTGATTTGAATAGTTATTTTTAAAATATTATTTTAGGTATTTCATTATTTTATAAAAAAAAAATTTGGATATCAAAATTTTAAAAAATCATTTGGAAGCTATTTTAAATAACTTTTCATAAAATTCATTTTTGAAATATGATTTTTTGAAAAAATTGTGATTTTGATTATATTTTGAATTATGTATATTAATGTTATAGAATATCAAAATTAATCTTTTAATTTATAAAAAACAATTAAAAAAACTTATAATATTTTAAAAAACAGTTTTGTAAAATTTATTTTTAAAAATATAAAAAAAAATCTATTTTTTTATAGTTAAAACAAACTTGCCCTAAGTGACTTAAAATCCACACTTTTGTAAAAGATGGAGGACCTCACCAACTTAATGAAGGAAAGAGAGTACACACATGTCATCCTATTATCGGTTTATAAATGGAGTATTATTTATGGTCATCCTATTACCGCTTTATAAATTGAAATATTTTATTTTCATGGTGCATTTGTGTTGAGTGGTTACAATTATACTCCAGTTTATCATAATATATGTGGAAGTTTGCAACTACACGGCTCAAGTAATTTCATAGGGAGAAGTTTGCAACTCTAATAAACAAGAGTTTATATTCCACCAGTATGCTTCTTGTCTCAATAAAATAACCTCTCCACAAGTTACATGGGAAATAAATATTTCTTTTGTTAATGAAATTTGTTTATATAACTACAAGTTACATGGAAGAATTGTCCTTTTAAGCCTGTCTTCTAGTATTTTTTACATGGTAAATGGCAAAGCAGTTATGCAATTATGCTGCCTCTGCCTCTGCCTTCTTAGCTCAATTGATTAGCTGGAAATCAGATTTTCTCATAAATCCCAGTTATAGAACACTGCAATTTAAGATCTGTGATTGTTTTGACCTTTGGTAACAATTCATGGTAACAACTCAAAGACTTAAAAATCAGTTTCTCAGGTACAATTAACAAAATCACAGTTCCTGATTTTTAAATTTATGTGGCAGTAAAAAAAACTGACTTAATAATTTTAATCACCATGTCCATTTTTTTTTATATGTTTATAATTTATTTTTGTAAATTTCCATTTTCTTTTGAAAATTATAAAGTTAGTTTAATGTGAAGATGTCTATTATCATGAAATAAAATAATAATAAAATGTTAAATTCTTTTTATATTATCTCATTTAGAGAGCAATATAATGTTCTAGAATATACCTTATAATCAGCAGTGGTAAATAACAACAACAATTTAGATTCTGCACATTCCAAATTTAGTACTTCCTGGTCATAACTTGAGCCACGTCTGTTGCTTTTAACATATGTGCACTAATGAGCCCACGTGAATTAATCACCTTTTAGGACACATATACTCATTACGTGGAACTTAAATATCCCTCACAATGCTCTTCATAGTACTCCTATTCTATATAAACAACCTTCTTCAATGCTATATACCTACCAACTACCTTAACCATTAAAGCCATATTAAAAGAGTTAGTGAGATTCAAAGTTATCCTATCCTCAGAATAGGCATTGTAGAATTAAGGAACCATCAATGGCTGTTTCATCTTATCAATCAATCATGTCAAGCTCTATGACCAGCATTTCCAGCAGGTCTAGAGTTAACCAATTTAACAACATCCCTTCTGTGCACATGCCGAGCTTGAGAAGGAATGCTAGCCTCAAAGTTCGGTCCATGGCTGAGGTAATTATGGTTTTATGCAGCAGTTTTTGTTTATTCATATGAAATATATGTTTATGATTTACTAAGAATGATTGGTTGCTAATTATTTATTACATTATTCAGGGAGAGCAGAAAGATCAACCAAAGGTGTCAGGTGACCCAATTGCACCAACACCAACACCACAACCAGCCTATACTCGTCCACCAAAGGTGAGTTGACTCGAGTAATTGCTATTGCTTTTTCTGTTAGATTAGATTTATATAGCAGAAATTTTGATCTAAATTAAAATGACCCTTTTAACATTTAAAAATGATGATATTATGGCAGATGAGCACCAAATTTTCGGATTTGATGGCATTTAGTGGGCCAGCACCAGAAAGGATCAATGGAAGGTTGGCTATGATTGGTTTTGTAGCAGCAATGGGGGTGGAGATAGCAAAAGGGCAGGGTTTGTTTGAACAGTTATCAGGTGGTGGAGTTCCATGGTTCTTGGGGACAAGTGTGTTGTTGTCACTTGCTTCATTGATTCCATTTTCTCAAGGCGTTAGTGTAGAGTCTAAATCAAAAAGTCTCATGTCTTCAGATGCAGAGCTTTGGAATGGTAGAATTGCTATGTTAGGTTTAGTTGCTTTAGCTTTCACAGAATTTGTTAAGGGTACCTCCCTTGTGTAATAGAGTTCTTTGAATAAGCAATCAAGGTCTATAGGATTTGCGGTTAGAAGCCAATCTAGGAATTATGTATATTCTTTAGTTACTTCTTTGAAGTACTTCATATTCCCATGTTACAAGAGAGCACTAATTGAACTTTCGTTGTACTTGAAAGAGCTTCTCTAATTTCTTCACGTTGAAAATTGTCATTACAATACTGAAATAATATTATTTAAATAAAGAGAAAAATAAATTTAATAGGCTTTGATCGATAAGTTTTAGTGTTTGTTTGGTCAAACTTTTTTTTCTACTTCTCTTCTTATAAAGAGATGGTGGCTCAAACACATTTTTTTAAAAATAAAACTCTTATTTAAAAAGTAATTTTTTAATATAAAAATCTGAATAAAAAGAGTTGGCTATAAAAGGTGTTAAATCAACTTTTAAACACTTTTTCATAGCTTAATACATTTGGGTCATACTTTGAATTTTAATAAGAAAATTTTACCTCATGTCTCTATATTTATTTTCATACACTTATAAATTTTCAAAAATTTCAATTTTATCCTTTTATTTTTTATTTAATTTGTTTTTTACTTTTTACTGTACAGTCAGATGAGTCCAAAAATACTTTTTGTCAGTATTCAACGAGAACCGGAAAACACAAGGTAAGAATTTTTGGAATGTGTTTTTTTAAATCGGAAAACTTTATATGATGAAATCCGGTTAATTATTTTTTCTAAACCGGAGAACACAACATCAAGTTTTCCGGTTTACGTTGTGAAGGCCAGACATATAACCGGATAACTTGTCTCCAAGATATCCGGTTGGTATACTTTTCAACACCAGATTACTTATTGTTAAGTTATCCGGTTTAGATTTTTTGTCAGCTGGATAACTTGGTGCATAGTTATCCGGAGCGTTTTGTTTAATTTTTTTTAATTTTATTTTTATTTTTTTTTAAATTTATGTTTGGTTAGGAGACATGGAAATTCCTTTGATGATATGAGCCAAAGACCAAACAAGTGTAGATACAACAAATATATTCTCGACTACAGAAAAATTTCCTACAAGAGAAGAGGCGACTAGGTGGATTAAGGAGGTTGTACTCAGAAATAGAGTCACTGTTATAATAACCTGATCGGACACCAATACTGGCAAGAGAAGAAGAAGTGACAAAGTTATATTTGGCTGTGATAGAGGTGAAAAATACAAAGAAGGGGATAGCGAAACACAAAGTGCTACCAAAAAATGTAATTGTCCTTTCAAAGTAAGATCAACACCTTTAAAAGATGGTTTTGGTTCAAAAATTGATGTAAAATGTGGAGTTCACAACCATGGTTTACCTGATAGATTTGAAGGTCATGCGTTTGTAAGTCGACTAAATGATGATGACCAACAACATATTGTTGATTTGTCAAAACGTCATGTTCCTCCAAGACACATATTGTTGTCATTGAAAGAACGAGATCCAGAGAATGTGACTCGAATCACCCAAATATATAAACATAAGAGTAAGATTCAAAAAAATATCAGGGGGCCTAGAACGAAAATGCAACAGTTGTTTAAGTTGATAGAGGAATCTGATTATGTTTATTGGAGTAGGAAAAAAGATGAGTCAGAAGTTGTGAGAGATATCTTCTGGGCCTATCCAGACTCTGTGAAGTTGTTGAATATGTTTCCTATTGTATTGATTATGGATAGTACTTACAAAACCAATAAGTATAGGTAACCTTTGTTTGAAATAGTTGGTGTGACATCAACTGAGTTAACATTTGCTGTTAGCATGCTTGTTTGGAATATGGACCTTTTCTAGATTATGTGAAAGAAACATGGTTGACACCTCATAGGCATAGATTTGTTGAAGCTTGGATCAATAAAGTGTTGCATTTAGGCAACATAGCGACTAACAGGTAATGTGTTTGTTTTATAGCCATAGTTTGTTTATGGTAATATTAATGATACTTATACTGAACTTTTTTTTGTTAGGGTCGAATCTGCGCATTGGAAGCTGAAGCAGATGTTGGAGAACAGTTTAGGTGATATGTGCAAATGCTGGGAGGCTATGAATGGCAACATCAAGGTTCAAGTGGGCAATATTAGAGCTTCATTTTAGAATAGTTTTTATGAGTTTGAGCATGCACACACTAGTTCATATTATTTGAATTTGCGTGGATCAATATCTAGAGTTGCTTTGCGACACATTGCTGAAGAGTGGTATAGGGTTGACATGGTAGGTACAAACACCTAGATGTACAGGTGTTTTCGTAGAACAGTATATGGGTTACCTTGTGCCTGTGAGTTAGGGAGATACACATTGAGTGGTGAACCAATACCAATTGATGGTATTCATATCCATTGGAGAAAAATGAGTATGGAAGGTGAACAAGAGGTAGATACAGAGGATGGAGCAGAGGTGGACATAACAAATGCGATTGAAGCACTGTGAAAAATGTTTCATTCATTAGATGTTATAGGAAAGAGAGCACTAAAAAGCAGGGTGTGCGAAATTGCTTTCCCCACTACAACAAAGATGGTACCACCCCCTGAAAAAATAAAGACCAAAGGAGGAGTGAAGAAAAAAGGGAAGAAACCTGTTGGGTATGATGTTTATCGCGATCCTTCATATCATGGGTATGTTGATCAAGAACACAACAATTCCCAAAAATCTTCAAAGAGGCCTTGTTCACAGTTATCCCAGACCTCAAAGAAAAAACCATCTCATAGGTACATTGTACAATTTATAGAACATATCAGACCATTTATTGATGACATAAGTAACCGGTCCACCCTGAGGTACCAGTCCACCCTGAGCTAGACGTAGTGCTTGAAAGATCTCAACATAATCATCATCATCCTCCTCCTTGGCCTCGTGATGAGCGAGATAGCGACGCAGCTCATGTGAAATATGTCGTAACCTCGGATCTGCCGGTCCATCATCAAACTCAGGAACTGAAACCTCTCTGACCTCTCCCTGAGGTGGTGGTATCAAACGAGGATGAGAAACTGTGTAGTACCAAGCCATGTAATCAGCCACCGTATCATACGAAGTATCTGCAAACTCGGCCTGCTGCATCACTTGCGAGACGCTTGCATGGTAAGTAACCCACTCAAAGTCTATATCAAGTGTGTCAATATCAGGTGGATGAGATGGTATGAACTGCCTGTATCCAAACTGACGTAAAAATCTGTCAGATAAATAAAGAACAGTTGTACCATACCACTTCAGGCCACCCCTGTACATGCAAATATCAGTAAATGGTATGTGCTGTCTGTGATCCTCAAACGGGCGCCAAATGACATCAGTAAGTGTCAATCTATCCAGCACTGCATTAATCTCATCAACCTTTTGTGTCCCTTGCTTGTATTTCCACTTCATCACCCTGGGAAGTGGACTACCAACACCAGCAATCTTCGAAAATCCTCTCTTTCCAACAGTTGGGAAATACTCATGAATCCAACACTGTGACACATCATGAATATCATCAATTAAAGGTATTATAAATAATATAATACAAGTTTAAATAAAATTAAAATTAAGCATTTGTACCTGTAGTAGAGAGGCATATCCACCAAGCTGTCTGCAACTATAGAACTAAGCATCTTCGAGATATCTATATAGTGTGACAAGTGCAGCAGCCCCCCAATAGTATCTACCACATCTATCCAAGTCCTCAAAGAGTGGTAAATACTTTGCCTCTACAAGAGTAAAGGTCTTATCTGTAAGAATAATGCATCCTAGTAGCAACAACATATACGCCTTAGCTGCACAATCAAATATGCTCTCAGCTCGCAGACAGATAAATAGTTTCTTCAACCAATCTAGCCTATAGTAAGGACCTCTGTTTATACGAATCTCCTCAGCTGCATCCTCCAGTGAAACACCCATCAGACCAATAGCCTGGGTAATAGCATCCGAGTCAGTAAACCCTTGTGTAGGGTTACATAACTCCCCTCTAATCGGTATATGAAGGAGGCAAAAAACATCGTCCAGTGTAATCGTCATCTCGCCAAACGACATATGGAAGGATGATGTCTCGGGATGCCACCTCTCCACAAATGCAGATAACAAGTTCTGATCTATCCTCGATAAACTGGTATTCTGCAGAGAGGATAAACCAGAACCAGATATCCACCGCTCAATCATAGATGGGAGATATGATGAAACCCATCCAATCAGTTTGCTGCCATGTGCAACAACCTTCAGCTCCTTCTTCGGAACTCTCTCCTGAAAAATAATTCGTAGAATATATCATAATACATAAGTAATTAAAATTACATTTTATTTACCATAGAAAGGTCACAGATTTACTTGGTCATCCCACAGATAGTGAGCCACGTGGTTCTAATACCTCACCAAAAGTGATGTATCAGTCGGTCCTCCATGAAATGGTGGATGCGGTGGAATGTGAGCCGTTGCTGGTACAGGTGCAGGACCAGCTATCCGATCTTCATCTCGAATATATTATGCTCGAACTACTGATCCATCAGCGTATATTCGATAAATAAATCTGTCGCGTCCTCTAAAGCTAGCCACTAAAAAAATTAAATAACGAAACAAAACAGGAAAACGCAACATCAAATTCTCCGATGAAGAACTTTTACGAACCGGATAACTTGACATCAAATTATCCGGTGTAGGAATTACACAAACCAAATAACACGATGCCAAGTTATCCGGGGTATACCAAAAAGTATCATGTCCTCAGATGTGGAATGGAAGAATTGCTATGTTAGGTTTGATTGCTCTGGCTTTCATAGAGTATGTTAAGGGTACATCCCTTGTGTAATAGACTTCTTTGAATAAGCAATCAAGGTCTATGGGATTTGCGGTTAGAAGCCAATCTAGGAATTATGTATATTCTCTAGTTACTTCTTTGAAGTACTTCATATTCCCATGTTACAAGAGAGCACTAATTGAACTTTCTTTATACTTGAAAGAGCTTCTCTAATTTCTTCACGTTGAAAATTAAAATTTTGATATATTGAAAATTGTCATTACAATACTGAAATAATATTATTTAAATAAAGAGAAAAATAAATTTAATAGGCTTTGATTGATAAGTTTTAGTGTTTGTTTAGTCAAACTTTTTTTCTACTTCGCTTCTTATAAAGAGATGGTGGGTCAAACACTTTTTTTTTAAAATAAAACTCTTATTTAAAAAGTAGTTAGGGGTGGATAAAAAAACTGAATCCAACCCAAACGCATATAATTAGGCAATTTCTTATCACACCACCTTTTTTTTTTTAGGCACCATCTGAATTTTCGGTTTTGTCCCCTGATTTTGGATGTGTACATCCGGACGCACCAATTTTTTTAAAAACGCTGATTCTTTTCGGAAGTGTACATCCGGAAACATTTCTGATCTGCAGATCCAGAAAAAGGCAGAACATTATTTTTTTTTAAAAATCGGTTTTTTTGCTTGATCACATATGTTAATAAATCGTCGCAATTTAATATACATTTGACAACATCCATATATAAAATAAAATGATATATATATATATATATATATATATATATATATATATATATATATATATATAAAATAAATCTCTGTCAAAATACAGTGCATACATCTAATATAAATATAATACATCAAACAAAAAACTACTGCGTATGGCGAATGATCTCTCCTGACTCCCCTGCTCCTCTGCCCCTACCCGCCATCCTGGATCGATGTCTGCGGTACTGAAGTGCCCCCTGAGCAATCGCAATAATCCTGTCCACGGCAAGTCTGGCACCAGAGCCCTCAGGGAGGTGACCGTCCGCAATAGCCTGCTGCGCTATCTGCTCTATCTGACGACAGCGTGGTAGGACATCCTGAGTGTGGTCCAGCTGAGACTGCCGCTCCTCTAATATCTCCTGATGAGCAGGTCTGGGTGGCGATCCCTCAGCAGTGGGCACCATGCATGGGTGTGAGACGGTGTAGAACCACACGATGTACCCGGCAGCAACACTCCAGTCTGTCTCCGCTCTGGTCGCCCGAGCCTCCTCCGGTACCAAGTGGGACTGGTAGTCAGCATATAGCTCATCTATCTTCCTGCGGGTCAAGCCTAGAGGGGCAGACTCATGAGGCATCCTGGGGATCGTCTGCGTGTAACCGAACTGACACAAGACGCGCTCTGGCAGGTATCGGGCAGTAACGGTTGAACTGCATGCCAACCATCCTGAGAACAAACAAACCTCATCGAACGGGCACGTCACACGGTGAGCGGCATAGGGGCAATACAAAACGTCCTCAGCAGCCATCCGATCTAGATACACTCTGAAGGGGTCCGGCGCCTGGTTCCCTCTGAGCAGGATAAATGCAGCAGCACGTGGCATATCCTCAGTGTACCCCTGGGCACTCCCTCAACCAGTAATATAGGGAAAGTGCTGTAAAATCCACGCCTGAAATGGAAAACATAACATGGGTGTCAAACATTATAATGAATACAGAAAGAAAAGAAATGAAAAAATCACTTAGAATATCATATTGTTACCACGTATAGCGTACAACTGCCTGCCACAGTCTTGGCTGCCCAGCGGCAACCATCAGAGAGCCTGGAATAGGTGAATGCCAGCGCAGCCGCCCCCAAGTTGTACCCATGGATCTCTATCTGATCCGAAAGGTACCTGAGGTAGACGATATCAACATAATAGGCGCTGGTGTCCACAAACACCTGCGTGCCTAGCAAAAACAAGTAGTAGCACCTTAGGGCACGCGTCCTGTGGATCGCCACCTCAGCTGGATCACCATCTGCCCGTCCTGCCTCTGCAAGCTCCTTAGTAAATCTATCCATCAAAAATAAGAACCGGACGTGTGCGCCCCTCAACTGGTGCACCTCCGCATGTGCCTTCTCTGGGCTAGCCCCAAGCTCTGTAACCAACAACTCTATGCCGTCCGCCTTCGTCATCCTACCGTGACTCAGAAGGGTACCCGTGATCGGTAGATGTAAGAGGCACGAGATGTCGTCTAGCGTGATCGTGATCTCGCTGTACGGTAGATGGAATGAGGATGTCTCAGGGTGCCATCTCTCAACAAATGCCATCAGGATACCGTACTGGATCTGGGAATACCCAATCCTAGACAGGCCTCAAAGACCAGACTCCGCAAGTGCAGACGTGAACCACTCAGCCTCTGGCAGCATCTCAATCGTGTCCATAACCTTGCCCCCATGGTTATAGAACTTCTGTGAATCCTTATCCTGAAAATTTCCAAATAAAACAATGTTACAAATGAACATATTTTCAACGACTACAATTCTATAAATAAACCGAGAAAGGTTACCTGTCCTAGCCAGACATATCTGGCAGTATGCTCAGAGTACCCCGCGAGTAGGGACATATTAGACGGTCCCCCGGGGTAACCGCCCAGCTCATCGAAATCGTCATCATCGTCAACACCCTCATGTGTTGGGTGATCACCCTCTGGAACAGGAACAGCAACAGGGGAACGAGGAGGAGCAGCTGATGGAGCTGTAGTCTCCCGACGACGCCTGCGTGCGGGCTGGGACCCTGATGAACTAGCAGTAGAAACTCGACGCCTCCGAGATGTAGAATCGGCGGCTGACGAGGGAGTGGCCTGAACCTATGATGTGGATGGCTGTGGTGTAGGATGTGGTGTAGGATGTCCCTCAGCTGTAGGGGCTACCCCAACTCCCTCTGCGTCGGAAGCCTCGGTTGTAGACTGCATCCGCTCACGTTGGACAGATGCATGCTGAGCTGTCCGTCCATGTATGGTACGATCGTCTCTGCCAGCCATCTAATCTGCAAAGCATAATAAATAAATTAAATTTTGTTTAAAAATAATTAAACAAAAACAAATAAACAAGCAAAATTAAAAAAAGAAAAAAAATAGTCTTCCGGATGTGCACATCCGGAAGGACTCAGAATTTTAAACGTTAGGTATTCCCGGATGTGCACATCCGGAAGGACGCAGAATTTTAAACGTTGGGTATTTCCGGATGTGCACATCCAGAAACACTAAACATTTCAATATTTCCGGATCTGTACATCCGGTACGTATTTTGAAGTTTAAAAACGACAGCCATGGCTACTGTAACAATCAAAAGGGCATTTTTATGCCCTGATCGTCCGTTTGAAGCAGTAAAAATGACCTACATTGTCTCTAACCTATGTTATTCATACAACCTAACAATTTCTATACCTAAATGTCTACTCTAAATCGATTACTCGAAAATTACTCCGAAACTCTAAAATTTAAAAACTTACCGATTAAAATGTGATACGGAGGATTTGGAGTGTGTTGATCGTTGTAGCAGTTGCTCTGCGCCGAACTCGAGTGGAAAAAATCGAGATTTGTGGTGATTGAAAATTTGAGAGTTTGAGAGAGTTTGAGAGATTTTGGAAATGGAAAGGTGAATAATGAGGGGGAAGAACGTCTACCGCGAACTAATAAGAAATACTTCCGGATGTGCACATCAGAATTCTTTCCGGATATGCATATCCGGAAAATCTCTACGATTTTTAAAAATTTGGTGCGTCCGGATGTGCACATCCGGAATAGAGGGGCAAAAAAATAATTTCACATGATGCCTAAGAAACTTGAGTGGTGCATTAAGAAATTGCCTATAACTATGAGTCTATGATTAAGGAAAGAACAAATGATTTTAAACGAACTTATATAATCACAGTTTGCACTTTCTAATTTTAAATGGAATAGTATGATCGAAATTGAATTTTAAACTTGATTCCATCACAAAACCGAAACCGACCATGTTTCATGTATAGTTGACAACTCTTCTTTTATAGAGTTTTATAGTGATGTGAAAAAAATGTTACTCCCTCCGTTTTAAAATGACTGTCGTTTAAGATTTTTGTACACAAATTAAATAATGCAATGATATTGTCATAAAATATTATATTTTTACTAAATTAGTTTTTTTAATGTGTTGGAAATAATGTATAAAGTAATAATTAAATGACACAATTGAAAAAATGACAATTATAACTACGTTGAAAAGTGAAAATGCCATTTATTTTAAAACAATTTTTTTCCTCTAAAACGACAGTCATTTTAAAACAGAGAGAATAAAATTCAAAATTTTCACTATGTCAATATAATGGACTGAACACAATATTTAATGCCCTCAATTTTGACGGAGCATTGCTTTTGCTTTGGAAGTTAAAATGACAACTAATTCATTTTGTTATATTTATATTTCTTAAAGAATACAATTTGCCTACATTTCCACTTTTCAATTTTTTTAATATTTTAACACACATAAATAAAATATTTGTGTTAAAAAAATATACATAAAAAATACTTTATCTATTTCACAATAGGTATCCTCTTTCCTATTTTTATTTATCTCAAATTATTTATCTATTTAAAATAATAATGTGAAATTTATTATTTTTTTCTATTAACTTACATTTATTTATTATATTTTAAATCATATAACTACCTCGCTATCTATTATTAATAAGAATATTTTAATAAATGACATTTATTTTATCATTGAAATTAACACAACTAATCATTATCTTAAAAAATATAAATTTTTTTAAAAAAATACCTATTGTGAGACAGAAAAAGTGCCTCTTTAGTTTAATATAACACTATTTTATTTATATTAATTTTAAACAATCTTCTCTCTCTCCCACCCACTTGAACAAAAACAAGCCTTACCTAGCCTTACCTATTGGATTAATTCATTAATCTAATAATTATGACTCATATAATTATTTTGAAATTTAAAATTTAAATCTCTCTTCTCTCTTCATAGATGTTGGGACATAACTCTTGGAAAGAAATGTGATTGTTAGAATAAGAGTCTATAAATATAGAGACCTTTAAAAAACAACATCAACTTCTCTCATTCTTTCTCATTTTTCTCACAAATAAACAAAAGTATCTTCATCATCAAAGATACACATAAGAAAGAAGTAGGAGATGAGAGAACAATTGGAAACAAGATCGAGAACCAGACAAGAATCAGCGTTATGGATTCGAGTACGTTTTTATTATTTTGCACAGAAATTAAAATAGTGTGAAAATCATGATATCAAGATCCTAAAAATAAAATTTGCTAACATATGGTATCAGAGCATTGATTACCGATATTGTGTTTTTTTCCGATATTAAAATTAATATGAATGTGTTATATATATTTGTGTTATTTAATATGAATTTTGTCTGACATGTATTTCATGCAAATGAACATATATGTGACATACTAGAATATATATATAGGGTATAGGGTTATGCTAATGCACACCCATGTAGGTGTGCATTAGCAACATACACCTTAGTATATTTTTGTGTGGGACCCACCAATTTTAGGTGGGACCCACATTAGAAAGATGAAGAAAAAATAGAAAAAAAATAGATGTGGTGTATTTTTGTGTGAGGTCCACCAATTTTAAGTGTATGTTAGCATTTCTCATATATATATATATATATATATATATATATATAGGAGGGGATTATTTGACACCGATGTCAAAATATTAACTTTGACACCAAATCCTACCCCTTTAGTATTATCCATTCAATGGCTAAGATAAATTCCCTTAAAACACTCATGTGTTAGTTTTAAGTGATTATATCTTAGCCATTGAATGGATAATACTAAAGGGGTAGATTTGGTGTCAAAGTTAATATTTTGACACCGGTGTCAAATGATCCCCTCCCTATATATATATATATATATATATATAAAATCATACTATTGAAACACGTATATGCACATATACGAACAATTGAGTGTCACTTTATATTTAATGGTTACAAGCAGGGACAGACCCACTTTTGTCAACATGGGGGCAAGCGCCCCCACTATCTTTTAAATAATTTTGTTGGGTCTTATAGTCTACACATTGCACACTCAACAAAATACATCTTAGGTAAATCATTTACCAACATACAAAACATAGAATTTATTCTCACTACTTACAATAATAAATCATTTTGCCATTTATTTTTAGAGTATAGATCAAATTAATAATATATTTTATGAATATATTTAATATATAATTATTATTAAGTGTATTGTGTGTATATATGTAACACCCATATATAACATCATACATCAAAGCATAAATATTATACATGAATCCAAGTTTTGGTACTGAAATACCATAAGTTCCTAGTTAACACATCATACATATACATGTCCAAAATACTACATACAGAAAACTATGGCATAATATATACAAGATGTTCCAATACACTAAGAACTACCATCCCAAAAAGCCAAGGAACGTAAGGAAATCAAACGACTTTATCCTTACCCTTTGCCGAACCTGTAGTACCTGTAATATAATCAACAACATGGGGTGAGATATTAAACCTCAGTGAGTTCCCTATCTTAGATTCTCTCGGCTTTACAAGGTTCTATCATCCTAACCCAAGTCAAAAGAGAAGGGAAGTGACCTTGAGTACTCACTCACACTATATGGATACATGTTCATGGGTCTGTTAACTCAAAGTTTATCACTAATCGTTAACCTTACCAAGGTATCCCTTTTTCCCGTCCGCTTCTACGTCTAGAAGTCGACCCGAGTCATGGATCCTTGTAATCTACTTGACATACAAAATGGATTCGGGATCATCGACCTGTTAACCTTGAACCGTCACTTCTCATGACCTGTTAACCATCACAAGTCTCTTTACCATATAGGCTCCATTCGTACTACACGCGGGAATCAAACCTGCCAAGTAGTCATGCGTACGTTTCAGACGGGCTCGTTACTCATGAAACTGCATCTCAGGAGAAACGGTTATGATTATGTGATCATATACACAAACGTGATTGTATTCGACAATCACAAGGCCACATTCACCTTAAGGCCCTTTCGCCTTTCACTTATTCTAGGTCCACACATGTTCCATACTAGCATTTCACTCTCTTCTAGACCATTACTCGGCAAAGATGCACCTTTCTACATCGCATGCTCGAGCATCGCCATCTAGAGTTTTCTATCAATTTCTAGTCACAATACTAGATTCTAATACAGTTTCGTGTTGAGGTTTCCTCACTCTTCCTATTCCATATTTTAAACATGCATATCTCTCATTCATGTTCAACAACAATAGGTTAGGCAAAATATATTACAATTGCACAATAAATACATATAATGAATAAATCATACTTTATACACGTTTTGGGTTTTCCTCCGATTATTTAATCGGGCAACAAAACCGACATTTTTCACTTTCATGGTGTAGAATATTTCCACAGCTTTCCATCGGTACCAAGAACTCCTCGATCGGAAACACGGTTCAAAAGTTATGAATTTTCAAAAAAAGTATTTTTCAACAACTTACAGTGGTAATCAGTTACTCTAAATGAGTAACCGGTTACTCAAACTGCACTATTCATACAGAGGCTAAATGAGAGTTAGAGACACATTTCGTAACCGATTACTCTAAATGAGTAATCGATTACTCCATCAAAACTTACGCAGATTTTCATCTTTTCCACAGAGTAATCGGTTACCCTAAATGAGTAATCGGTTACTCGGCTGGCTGTATACCAGAAAAATTCTGGTTTTTCATATTTCAAAATTCTTCCAAATTCTTTCAATCTTTCACATAACTCATAGAAACAATTATCCATTCATTAGACAACATTTTCACACTTGCATTGATCATATAATGCAATCTATTTCACATTTCAACCATAGAAACAACATTAAATCAAAATCCTCCATTTTTACTCAATTTCTAACCTAAGTTTCTATACTTAGGGTTCTAACTAGAACTCACCAATGATCAAGATGATGAAGATGTTTGGTTGAATGGATGAAGAAGAGATGATTCCAAGATCTTGTTCTTCTCTTCCAAGTTTCTCCTCTTTCTTTCCTTTCTCTTCCTTCTTTCTAACCCTTTCTATCTTTTTCCACTTTTGTTTCTATTTTTGGAAAAGGATGGAAAATGAAATGATATAGAGAAATGAAATTCTGGTATCAGACGTGTGATGTTAAGGTGCGATGTCACAACAACACACTCTGCACAATGGACAACAATAACAGTAAATAAATTAACACAATGATTTGTTCACCCAGTTCGGTCTAACTACCTACGTCTGGGGGCTACCAAGCCAGAGATGAATTTCACTACTTGTAGAATTAAATTACAGACTCAACAACCCAGTTGACAATCTCCTAATCTTAATTCCTACTAGTGACTTTCTACCTAAGAAACCACTTAGATATGAGAACACTACTCAATCCCTAAAACCACTCAAATAACAACCTCTTTGAGAAACCTTGATCTTGCTTCCTAGCTTCGATCAAGTCACATAACTCTCTTTGCTTCACAGCTTTAGAGAGGACAGAAAATGACACAGCAATTCACCCTAGAATTCTGGTTATACACCTCGTACAAAATACTCAAGACACTCAGCCTCTGCTCTTGATCTTCTCCCCGTATTTCTGTCGCTTTTTCCTTTGGTCTTGTGCACTTTATATAGCTCCTTGAATTGGTCTTGGACTTGCTACAATATCTCCCAGATTTGTTATTTAAAACTGAATATTAAAACAGATTTTCTCCTAAAATCTTTTTAAATCTTCAACCTTTTAAATCTCCTACAAATCTGCAGCAGATCTCCTATGCAACAGCAAATATCTATCCCAAGATATTCGCATCCAATGAGACAGCTTGCTCTCCACAATTCCAGCTAATACGCAACCCTAACAACATCACAACCTGCTGTTGTTAATTCTGCAAATCTGATGTTACAACATCACCTGTGTGACATCAGACATCCAACTTCAGCAATTAATTACTTAACACAGCCCAGTGTTAAGACTTCAATGTTGCAACATCAGCACCTTGACATCAACATTGAATATACTTTGTTTTACCAAAATTCCAGCCAATCCAGGAACTAACAATCTCCCCCTTTGGCTAATTTTGGCTAAAACAACCTCTGAACCCTCAGAGTCTTCAGCAGCGGAAAATCTTCAGTAATTTGAACTCTTTATCAGCAGCAGTTTGACAATCTTCATAGTCTTCATCACTTGATCTGCTACAGCACCGTCTTCATTATTGACAACAGCCAATTGGTGCTCCCCCTCTAAAACATGAACCAGCATCACAGCTGTTCAGTAGCTCACAATATGCAGCACTTCTCTCCCTTGAAGTCTGCCTGGCTGCACTCTTCAAATGCTATGATATCTTCACTAGCAGCTCAGTCTAAACTCCCCCTCAATAACTGTACTTCTGCATCACAACTAGCAGCACTTGACCTTCTTTGATACTCTTGACTCTCTTGGCTATTTCTCCCCCTTTTTAGCCACAATTTGACAAACCTCAACAAGTAAGTCCTATGACACCCTTTGCTGCAAAATCCATGGACAAGTACTCCCCCTGTCATGATTAACAAATGCTCTAGATGAATATGAACATTTGAGCACACTTGCTGAGCACATTCATTTTGGTACCACTGTCCCTTTTTCCACAGATAGTCATTCCCTATCATAATCTTCATCTTCAGACTTCCTGATCAACTTCAGTCTTCTCTACATTCTCCATCCAAGACAAACCTTCTACTTCATCATTCTCCCGTATGACTATGCAGATGCTCCTTAGATATAATGTAAGCACTAAGCTTCAGATCCAGAACAAAGACATCCTTCACCAAGGATACTCTTGACACTCTTGACACCAGGGTATTACATATGCTCCACTACTGGATTTACTATCAAAGTAATCCAAACTCAACACTGTGTCACAAACTCCACAAATTCTCAGCTTACTTAAAAGCTTTATTGAGATCCAGACTCTTCAAGAGATAATGATCAGATCACAAGACCTCTACCATTACATCCACCAGTAGTTATTGATACTAGTGAAGCCATCAAAATCAGTAGTCATGCTAAACTTCACATTCTAATTCACATAAACAGAAACACTTCTTCCACATGTCCAATCTTAATCATCTTCCAGATATAACCACCAGCAAACGTGATGTTACAACATCTTTTGGGACATCAGCTTCACCATCCAAAGGACTCATTGCACAAAGAAGTCCTTCAAGAAGCTCCAAAAAAAAAACACAGTCAGAGCAGCTTAGTCAGGTTAACATACACACCTGAATACCATAAGTTCCCACACCCTCTCTGAACCATATCCTAGCAAACTCAACCATATCCAGAGTATCTATACCAAATTCTTTTTCCAGAACATACTTCCACCATTTTATGAAAAGCACAGGAATGTTATCTAGTATGGCCTTTTGAATTTTCTCTGAAGTTCTAACAACAACGGCTTCCTTCATTTGAGAGATATCCTGGACATTATCATCAGACTTATCTCTGATCTTCCTATTTCTGGAAGAGATGAACACTTTACTCTTGGATTTTGTAGTATCATCCACATAGATCTTCTGCTTATCAGTTCTCATCTTTGGAGGTGACTCAATAGCTTTCCTCTTCCTTGATTTCAGTAGTTTAGCAACCCCATGAACCACTTTTGCAATTAGTTCATCATCACTCTTCTTTATTTTAAGGTTAGAAGTACCTTTCTTGACATGAGATGTTTTAACATCAGCTCTAGCATCTGTATCTTCCAACCTAAGGATTGTCAACTTGTGAAATTTTTCTTCTGAACTAGAGGAGTCATTAGTCAGGTTGTCATCTTTCTTGGCCTTGCAAGTATTCAGCTCCCAACACTTCTTAAGGTCACAACTTTTAATCCTTCCATCAGCATTGTTGACTCCTTCATCTTGCTCACATAACTGACTACTCAAGTTGGCTTTTAACACATCATCCAACTTAGGAGTAACATCACCATAAGTCATTAACCCATATTGACTTTTCACCATACTTTCACACTTGATGTCACCATCTGATGTTACAGCATCAACCTTAACATCACTAGATAAGCTGTCCACTTGAGGTATCCACTGATAACAATTATCTTTGGATCTTACTCCCTTCATCATTACCTCATTCTGCTCATCAGCTACCACACATTCATCTTTGGTGTAGCTTACCTTGTAACCTTCATCACAAAGTTGACTTATGCTAATTAAATTAGCACTCAACCCTTGAACCAGGAGCACATTATCAAGAGTAAGACCATCATAATTCTTCACTCTTCTAACTCCTTCTACTACTCCTTTTTCACCATTGCCAAAAATAACATCATTTGCATGGCAAGGATTGAACTCTACCAAATGCTTCTTGGATCCAGTCATGTGCTTTGAACATCCACTGTCAAGGTACCATGCATCCATAGCAAAATGTCCATCTGATGTGCGAGCCAATAGACATGTGACCTGAGCTTTAGGAACCCATTGTTTTACTACTTTGGGCCTGACCTCCTTCTGTCTGGGTTGAGGAGCAGAATTTGGATAACCATGAAGCTTGAAGCAAGAGAACTGCATATGTCCAAATCTGCCACAGTAGAAGCATCTAACTCTGTCATCTCTAAAGTGGTTAAACCTTCTGTCACCATGATGATGATGTTGCTGGTGCTGCCATCCATAGTGTTGATTTCTTCTTCTATGATAAGGCTGTTGTCTTCTACTACCATAGTTTGACTGTCTTCTATGGTAAGGATACTGTCTTTTGAACTGTCTCCTATGGTGATGAGGCTTCCTTCTTCCATAGTAATGAGGCACATCATTGTTGTATCCATATTCATACATGTTTCCCTGATGTTGATGAACCATGTTCTGATTAAACCTAGCAGCCTTCATGCTCTTGTGACATTGAGGTGGCATATACTGACTAGCTCCCTGAGACTGCACCTTCTTCTGATGATGAGCATTCTTCTTCTCAACATTCTGAGGCTGTGGATGAGTAACCTTCTTAGGTGTAGAATCATGTCTCTTTGTTTGATGCTGAGACATTGGTTGGGACACCTCCTTCTTTGTTCCAGAAGTGCTTGCTTCTGTAGAACTATTTTCCTCAATCACATATCCTATACCTGATTTATCTCCAGCAACTTTCTCTGACTGAAGAATCTTATCAAGAGTGGCTGTACCACTATTCATCATCCTAACAGATTTTGTCATCTAATCAAGTTGAGATTTAACTAGTACAACTTCATTTTCCAGATCAGCTTTTACATTCTCAAGCTGAGCAATCTGTTGCTTGTGACACTTGTTTTCTTGACAAATCTCAGCACTTTTTAAACACAGCTCTTGATAAGTAGATGCTAACTCCTCATAAGTTATTTCTCCATCACTATCATCACCAGAACAACAGTTCCTGTTAAGGCTCTAACATGCTTTGTTGACTCACCTTCACTTTCACTATCAGATTCAGACCAGGAAACTGTCATGCCCTTCTTCTGCTTTTTCAAGAAGGTGGGACACTCTTTCTTGACATGTCCATACCCTTCACACTCAAAGCACTGAACTCATTTATCTTGGGCAGTTTTTTCTTCATCCTTCTCTTTTGACTTGCTGATGTCAGAAGATATGTTCTTGACATTAGGCCTAGAGTTATTGTTCATCCTCTTGAACACTTTGTTGAACTGTCTTCCCAACATAACTATGGCCTGAGATATATCCTCCTTGGATTCAGAACTATTTCCTTTTTCTTCTTGATCATTTGACACCAAGGCTATATTCTTTGGCTTCTTTTCTGGTTCTTCCTCATTCAACCCAAGCTCAAAAGTTTGAAGAGATCCAATGAGCTCATCAACTCTCATCTTGCTGATGTCTTGTGATTCTTCAATGGAAGTTACCTTCATCTTATACTTCTTAGGAAGGGACCTAAGGATCTTCTTTACAAGCTTTTCATCTGACATTTTTTCACCAAGAGCACTGGATGCATTAGCTAGCTCCAAAATATTCATGTGGAAGTCATGAATAGTCTCATCTTCCTTCATCTTTAGGCTTTCAAATTTTGATGTTAGAATCTGAAGTCTTGACATTTTAACTCTAGATGTTCCTTCATGAGTGGCCTTCAAAATATCCCATGCTTTCTTAGCAACCTCACTGGTATTAATTAACCTGAAAATATTCTTATCCACTCCATTGAAGATTGCATTTAAAGCTTTGGAATTTCCAAGGGCAAGCTCATCTTCTTCCTTGGTCCATTCTTCTTCCGGCTTCAGCTTTGAGGTGCCCTCTTTATCTTTGCCAACACCATCTTTTTCAAACACCACAGGAGCTTTCCATTCTTTAATGACAGCCTTCCAAGCTCTGCTGTCCAATGACTTTAAGAAAGTAGTCATTCTAGGCTTCCAATACTCATAGTTTGAGCCATCCAATATAGGGGGTCTGTTGACAAATCCTCCAACCTCTTTGTCCATCTTCACACCAGAAAGTATCTTCCCTAGATCTCACCCAGAGACAGACAGGATGCCTGCTCTGATACCAATTGAAATTCTGGTATCAGACGTGTGATGTTAAGGTGCGATGTCACAACAACACACTCTGCACAATGGACAGCAATAACAGTAAATAAATCAACACAATGATTTGTTCACCCAGTTCGGTCTAAATACCTACGTCTGGGGGCTACCAAGCCAGGGATGAATTTCACTACTTGTAGAATTAAATTACAGACTCAACAACCCAGTTGACAATCTCCTAATCTTAATTCCTACTAGTGACTTTCTACCTAAGAAACCACTTAGATATGAGAACACTACTCAATCCCTAAAACCACTCAAAGAACAACCTCTTTGAGAAACCTTGATCTTGCTTCCTAGCTTCGATTAAGTCACACAACTCTCTTTGCTTCACAGCTTTAGAGAGGACAGAAAACGACACAGCAATTCACCCTAGAATTCTGGTTATACACCTCGTACAAAATACTCAAGACACTCAACCTCTGCTCTTGATCTTCTCCCCGTATTTCTGTCGCTTTTTCCTTTGGTCTTGTGCGCTTTATATAGCTCCTTGAATTGGTCTTGGACTTGCTACAATATCTCCCAGATTTGTTATTTAAAACTGAATATTAAAACAGATTTTCTCCTAAAATCTTTTTAAATCTTTAACCTTTTAAATCTCCTACAAATCTGCAGCAGATCTCCTATGCAGCAACAAATATCTATCCCAAGATATTCGCATCCAATGAGACACCTTGCTCTCCACAATTCCAGCTAATACGCAACCCTAACAACATCACAACCTGCTGTTGTTAATTCTGCAGATCTGATGTTACAACATCACCTGTGTGACATCAGACATCCAACTTCAGCAATTAATTACTTAACACAGCCCAGTGTTAAGACTTCAATGTTGCAACATCAGCACCTTGACATCAACATTGAATATACTTTGTTTTACCAAAATTCCAGCCAATCCAAGAACTAACAAGAAATATCATTAATTAGTAACACTACTAAACATCCAAATAGTCTCTATAGCTCCAATCAATAAAACCTCAGAGTCAGATAATATTAATTTGATTTGATCTGAGCTCATCGGTTGCTCAAATTATCTTTGCAGTTAAAATCTCAGAGTACACCAGAACCCAGTTGGTCAAAACTAATATTATCCAGAGCAAAATAAAATACGGGGTATTACATCCTCCCCTTATTAAATAGAAATTCGTCCTCGAATTTAAAATTACCTGAAAAGATGAGGGTAGGCATCTCGCATCTCTGATTCTAGTTCCCAAGTTGCATCACCCGGATGCGTCTCATCCCACTGAACTTTCACAAGAGGAATCTCTTTATTCCTTAACACCTTAGTTTCTCTTCCTATGATACGGCTTGGTTGAGGTTCAAACGTCAAATATGTTTCTATCTCAATCGTATCTGGTAGAATCGGCTGAAGAGGATCTGGAACAAACTTCCGAAGCTGAGACACATGAAAAACATCATGCATTTCTGACAGAGAAGACAGTAAGGCTAATCTGTAAGCTACTTCACCAATTCTTTCTAAAATCTGATACGGTCCCATGTATCTTGGACTTAACTTCTGTGACTTAAACGGTTCTTTCAATCTCAATCTTGGAGTAACTTTTAAAAACACATGGTCACCTTCATCAAAGTCTAAAGGTCTCATACGGTTATCCGCATAACTCTTCTGACGATCTTGTGCTTGTTTAACTTTATCACGGATCATTCTAATCTTTTCCGTAGTCTCTTGAATAATCTCGGGTCCCAAAATTCTATCTTCGCCAACTTCCGCCCAACACAAAGGCGTCCTATATTTCCTTCTATACAGTGCCTCGTAAGGAGCCATACCAATACTCGCATGATAACTATTGTTGTATGAAAACTCAATCAATGGTAAAAGTTCTATCCAATTTCCTCCACTTCCAAGCACACATGACCTTAACATATCTTCCATTGTTTGTATCATCCGTTTCGTCTGACCATCCGTTTGCAGATGATTCAATGTGCTCAAACACGACTTTGTTCCCATAGCTTGTTGAAAAGCTCTCCAAAACCTCGAAAGTAAACTTTGGATCTCTATCGGACACAATACTAGAGGGAATACCATGTAACCTAACAATTTCTGAAATGAACAACTTTGCGAGATGGCTCGCCTTGTAAGTAGTCTTTACGGCTAAGAAATGCCACCTTGTGCACCTTGTGCACGGGGTAATCCAACTGCAAAATCCATGGAAATACTATCCCACTTCCATACCAGAATTTCTAATGGTTGTAATAGGCTACCTGGTCTTTGGTGTTTAATCTTTACTTGTTGGCATACCGCACACTCCGATACATACACCGCAATATCTCTTTTCATACCGGACCACCAATAGACCCTCTTTAAGTCTTGATACATTTTCGAAGAACCAGGATGTATAGTAAAAACACCCTTATGCGCTTCCTCTAAAATCCATCTTTTCAATACCGCATCATCCGGAACACAGATCCTTTGGTTAAACAAAATGATTCCGTCAGTAGCTCGCGAGAAACCCGGTTGAACCAACACTTCTTGCAACTTCTCATCCAACACTTGCCCTTGTTGAATTTCCTCCCTAAGAGTAGAATTAACATTCAAATTTCCCATAATCACACCATTAGGAGTCCAAACAAATTGAAGATTAAGATCTCTAAATTTTTCCAATAAAGCGTACTCTAACATCATCAATTCGGTATTATGCAACACTTTTCGGCTTAATGCATCCGCCACTTTATTCGCTTTACCCGGGTGGTACTTTAGTTCCAAGTCATAATCCTTCAAATACTCCATCCATCTCCTTTGACGCATGTTCAACTCTTTTTGGTCAAATAGATACTTCAAACTCTTGTGGTCGATGAACATCTTAAACCGTACACCATACAAATAATGATGCCACACTTTCAAAGTAAAGACAACTGCCGCCAATTCTAAATCATGCGTTGGATAATTCTTCTCGTGAACCTTTAATTGTTGAGAAGCATAAGCCACCACGTGAATATCTTGCATCAAGACACCTCCTAATCCCATCTTTGATCCGTCACAAAATACCTCAAACGATTTGCTAGGATCAGGAATGATCAAAATAGAAGCAGTTGTCAATCTTTCCTTCAAACTCATAAAACTTTGTTCACAAGCCGAATCTCATTCATAAGGACAATCCTTTCGTGGTAAGGCCAATTGAGAAAAAACCCTTGATAAACCTTCTGTAATAACCTGTCAGTCCTAAGAAACTTTTGACTTCGGAAACATTCTTCGGTCTCTCCCAATTAACTACCGCTTCAACTTTTGATGGATCAATCGCCACACCTCCTTGAGATATGACATGACTAAGAAAACTAACCTCCTACATCCAAAACTCACACTTGCTCAACTTGGCAAAAATTTGCTTCTCTTGTAAGATCGATAAAACAATTCTTAAATGTCCTTCGTGCTCTTGAGAAGTACGAGAATAAATAAGAATGTCATCAATGAAGATCACTACAAATTGGTCCAAGTAAGGTTGAAATATCCGATTCATATAATCCATAAAAGCTGCCGGAGCATTCGTCACACCGAAAGGCATTACTAAGAATTCATAATGACCATAACGGGTTCTAAACGGGGTCTTTGATTCATCTGAACTCTTCACACGGATTTGGTGATAACCCGACCGTAAATTAATCTTCGAGAACACACAGGCTCCTTACAATTGATCTAACAGGTCGTCTATTCGGGGTAATGGATATTTTTTCTTGATGGTGACTTTATTCAACTGTCGATAATCAATACATAACCGCATTCTACCATCTTTCGTCTTTACTAACAACACTGGAGCTCCCTAGGGCGAAACACTGGGTCGAAGAAAATGCTTAGCCATTAATTCTTCTAATTTCTCCTTCAATTCTCTTAACGCAAGTGGTGCCATCCGATACAGAGAAACGAATATAGGAGCCGTTCCTGGTATCAGGTCAATAGAGAATTCCATTTCCCTTTCCGGAGGAAAAGAAGTGACATCCTCGGGGAAAACTTCGAAAAACTCACAGACTACAGGAATACTTAGAATTTAAAGGTTGCTACTCTCCTCCTTAGTGAAAACCAAAAGAACAGACTTTTCCTTCTCAAACAAGAAATTTATCATTCCAATCGCACCTTCCAAAATGGTAGTTAACACATCCCTCGGAGTAGCCTCAACAGACAGAAAGATGATTAGCTTTTCCTCACAACCAATAAATACCGAATTAGTAGAAAGCCAATCCATTCCCAAAACAACATCCACTTTCTTAAGCGGAAAACAAATAAGATCAATCTGAAAAACTCTCTCATCCACAGATAAAACACAATTTTCACACATTAAAGGTATTTCAACCATCTCATGCATGGCAGTAGTAACCACCATGGGTGGAGACAACGGAATAGCTTGCAACCCAAGTCGCTTCACACATTGCTTCGACACAAAAGAGTGTGTTGCTCCACAATCAAATAATACAAAACAAGGATTCCTATTTACGAAACACGTACCAGCAATTAAAGAGTTGTCACCCATAGTCTTCCTTGCATCCAACGTATAAACTCGACCGGTACTCCTTTCTTGCGTTTGATTCCTATTCTGAGGACAATCCCTCTTTAGATGACCCACTTTCTAACACTGATAACACTTCATTCCTTCGATACTGCATCTACCAAAATGCATCTTACCGCAAGTACGACATACAGAAGGCGCACTTGGTCTAGAATCCTGAACTTATTTTCCCTTGAAGGCTTGTTGTCTAGGTCTAACTTATTGATTCGCTCTCCCACGATCACTCTGATTCAACCTACTCAAATCTCCTTATGCCTGAACTTTCTTTAAACTATTCTCTGCCACATAACATTGCCTTAGCAATTAAGCATAACTAGTGAACTCTCTTTGAGTCACACTATGCAAAATTTTAGCTTTCAAACCAAAAAGAAACTGGTCAATTTTCCACCTCTCATCCGGGGCATACATGGCCTGCATAGAATAAGCAGCCATAATCTTAAACCTCTCAGCATAAGCAGCCACAGTCAAAGTACCCTGTCTCAACTGTTGAAAATTAAATTCTTTCTGGGTCCTCAAGGAACTAGGGAAATAATTCTCCATAAAATTAATCTTAAATTGCTCCCAGACCTTAGGTACCTCTTGAATAGTTATTATGGCTGAGGCACTCTCCCACCACCTCATGGCAGGACCCTTCAACGAATGAGAAACGAATACCACCTTATTCTCCTCACTATAATGGACTATCAAGAAAATTCTCTCCATGACAGCTATCCATTCATGAGCTTTCACAGGATCTAACCCGCCATGAAATTCTGGAGGATTCATGTGGATGAAATCCCGAAAGATCCCACCTGCAGTATCTGGAACAACCACTGGAGGATGAAGACCCCCATTTATTTGTTGTACCATCTGCTGCATGAATTAGTTCTGCTGCTGTTGCATCTGTTGGAAAAACTGACGCCATGGGACATACGCCATGGGACATACGCCTCGCCGCCCGGCGGATTCGTCCCAACTGGAGTGGTTCTGGGTCTACCATAATTGGTTTTGTGTCTTTCAGCCATGTTCCTAAATGTCATACAGATAGGATTAAGTTGATCAGGCTCAATGCCATAAATATAACACTTAAGACCAATGGCGACACCACGCATATGAAACGAAAAGAAATACTTATACTATTTCATGGCTATGTCGAGGATACGACCTGCTCTGATACCAACTGTAACACCCATATATAACATCATACATCAAAGCATAAGTATTATACATGAATCCAAGTTTTGGCACAGAAATACCATAAGTTCCTAGTTAACACATTATATATATACATGCCCAAAATACTACATACAGAAAACTATGGCATAATATATACAAGATGTTCCAATACACTAAGAACTAGATCAATACAATGATCTCAAAAAAATAGAACTCCAAAGCGGAAGCCATGCCATCCCAAAAAGCCAAGGAACGTAAGGAAAATCAAACGACTTTATCCTTACCCTTTGCTGAACCTGTAGTACCTGTAATATAATCAACAATATGGGGTGAGATATTAAATATTAGTGAGTTCCCTATCTTAGATTCTCTCAGATTTATAAGGTTCTATCATCCTAACCCAAGTCAAAAGGGAAGGTAAGTGACCTTGAGTACTCACTCACACTATATGGATACATGTTCATGAGTCTGTTAACTCAAAGTTTATCACTAATCGTTAACCTTACCAAGGCATCCCCTTTTCCCGTCCGCTTCTATATTTAGAAGTTGACCCGAGTCATAGATCCTTATAATCTACTTGACATATGAAATGGATTCGGGATCATCTGCCTGTTAACCGTGAACCATCACTTCTCATGGCCTGTTAACCATCACAAGTCTCTTTACCATATAGGCTCCATTCGTACTACACGCGGGAATCAAACCTACCAAGTAGTCATGCGTACGTTTCAGAGGAGCTCGTTACTCATGAAACTGCATCTCAAGGGAAATGGTTACGATTACGTGATCATATACACAAACGTGATTGTATTTGACAATCACAAGGCCACATTCGCCTTAAGGCTCTTTCGCCTTTCACCTATTCTAGGTTCACACATATTTCATACTAGCGTTTCACTCTCTTCTAGACCATTACTCGGCAAGGATACACCTTTCTACATCGCATGCTCGAGCATCGCCATCTAGAGTTTTCTATTAATTTCTAGTCACAATACTAGATTCTAATACAGTTTCATGTTGAGGTTTCCTCACTCTTCCTATTCCATATTTTAAACATGCATATCTCTCATTCATGTTCAACAACAATAGGTTAGGCAAGATATATTACAATTGCACAATAAATACATATAATGAATCAATCATACTTTATACACGTTTTGGGTTTTCCTCCGATTATTTAATCGGGCAACAAAACCGACATTTTTCACTTTCATGGTGTAGAATATTTCCATAGCTTTCCATCGGTACCAAGAACTCCTCGATCGGAAACACGGTTCAAAAGTTATGAATTTTCAAAAAAAAGTATTTTTCAATAACTTACAGTGGTAATCAGTTACTCTAAATGAGTAACCGGTTACTCAAACTGCACTGTTCATACAGAGGCTAAATGAGAGTTAGAGACACATTT
Organism: Lathyrus tuberosus; assembly: GCA_022829125.1. NCBI lineage: Eukaryota > Viridiplantae > Streptophyta > Magnoliopsida > Fabales > Fabaceae > Lathyrus > Lathyrus tuberosus. The sequence continues at coordinate 11,851,926 of JALAZF010000086.1, forward strand.
CGTAATTGGTTACTCTAAATGAGTAATCGATTACTCCATCAAAACTTACGCAGATTTTCATCTTTTCCACAGAGTAATCGGTTACCCTAAATGAGTAATCGGTTACTCGGCTGTATACCAGAAAAATTATGGTTTTTCATATTTCAAAATTCTTCCAAATTCATTCAATCTTTCACATAACTCATAGAAACAATTATCCATTCATTACACAACATTTTCACACTTGCATTGATCATATAATGCAATCTATTTCACATTTCAACCATAGAAACAACATTAAATCAAAATCCACCATTTTTACTCAATTTCTAACCTAAATTTCTATACTTAGAGTTCTAACTAGAACTCACCAATGATCAAGATGATGAAGATGTTGGGTTGAATGGATGAAGAAGAGATGATTCCAAGCTCTTGTTCTTCTCTTCCAAGTTTCTCCTCTTTCTTTCCTTTCTCTTCCTTCTTTCTAACCCTTTCTATCTTTTTCCACTTTTGTTTCTATTTTTGGAAAAGGATGGAAAATGAAATGATATAGAGAAATATCATTAATTAGTAACACTACTATACGTCCAAATAGTCTCTATAGCTCCAATAAATAAAACCTCAGAGACAGATAATATTAATTTGATTTGATCTGAGCTCATCGGTTGCTCAAATTATCTTTGCAGATAATACCTCAGAGTACACCGGAACCCAGTTGGTCAAAACTAATATTATCCAGAGCAAAATAAAATACGGGGTATTACATCCTCCCTTCCTTAAATAGAAATTCGTCCTCGAATTTAAAATTACCTGAAAAGATGAGGGTAGGCATCTCGCATCTCTGATTCTAGTTCCCAAATTGCATCACCCGGATGCGTCTCATCCCACTGAACTTTCACAAGAGGAATCTCTTTATTCCTTAGCACCTTAGTTTCTCTTCCTATGATACGGCTTGGTTGAGGTTCAAACGTCAAATATGTTTCTATCTCAATCGTATCTGGTAGAATCGGCTGAAGAGGATCTGGGACAAACTTCCGAAGCTGAGACACATGAAAAACATCATGCATTTCTGACAGAGAAGACGGTAAGGCTAATCTGTAAGCTACTTCACCAATTCTTTCTAAAATCTGATACGGTCCCACGTATCTCGGATTTAACTTCTGTGACTTAAACGGTCCTTTCAATCTCAATCTCGGAGTAACTTTCAAAAACACATGGCCACCTTCATCAAAGTCTAAAGGTCTCATAAGGTTATCCGCATAACTCTTCTGACGATCTTGTGCTTGTTTAACTTTATCACAGATCATTCTAATCTTTTCCGTAGTCTTTTGAATAATCTCGGGTCCCAAAATTCTATCTTCGCCAACTTCCACCCAACACAAAGGCATCCTACATTTCCTTCCATACAGTGCCTCGTAAGGAGCTATACCAATACTCGCATGATAACTATTGTTGTATGAAAACTCAATCAATGGTAAAAGTTCTATCCAATTTCCTACACTTCCAAGCACACATGCCCTTAACATATCTTCCATTGTTTGTATCGTCCGTTCCATCTGACCATCCGTTTGCGGATGATTCGACGTGCTCAAACACGACTTTGTTCCCATAGCTTGTTGAGAAGCTCTCCAAAACCTCGAAGTAAACTTTGGATCTCTATCGGACACAATACTAGAGGGAATACCGTGTAACATAACAATTTCCGAAATGAACAACTTTGCGAGATGGCTCGCCTTGTAAGTAGTCTTTACGGCTAAGAAATGCCACCTTGTGCACCTTGTGCACGGGGTAATCCAACTGCAAAATCCATGGAAATACTATCCCACTTCTATACCGGAATTTCTAACGGTTGTAATAGGATACCCGGTCTTTGGTGTTCAATCTTTACTTGTTGGCATACCGCACACTCCGATACATACACCGCAATATCTCTTTTCATACCGGACCACCAATAGTCCCTCTTTAAGTCTTGATACATTTTCGAAGAATCAGGATGTATAGTAAAAACACCCTTATGCGCTTCCTCTAAAATCCTTCTTTTCAATACCGCATCATTCGGAACACAGATCCTTTGGTTAAACAAAATGTTTCCGTCAGTAGCTCGCGAGAAACCCGGTTGAACCAACACTTCTTGCAACTTCTCATCCAACACTCGCCCTTGTTGAATTTCCTCCCTAAGAGTAGAATTAACATTCAAATTTCCCATAATCACACCATTAGGAGTCCAAACAAATTGAAGATTAAGATCTCTAAATTTTTCCAATAAAGCATACTCTAACATCATCAATTCGGCATTATGCAACACTTTTCGGCTTAATGCATCCGCCACTTTATTCGCTTTACCCGGGTGGTACTTTAGTTCAAAGTCATAATCCTTCAAATACTCCATCCATCTCCTTTGACGCATGTTCAACTCTTTTTGGTCAAATAGATACTTCAAACTCTTGTGGTCGATGAACATCTTAAACCATACACCATACAAATAATGACGCCCCACTTTCAAAGTAAAGACAACCGCCGCCAATTCTAAATCATGCGTTGGATAATTCTTCTCGTGAACCTTTAATTGTCGAGAAGCATAAGCCACCACGTGACTATCTTGCATCAAGACACCTCCTAATCCCATCTTTGATGCGTCACAAAATACCTCAAACGATTTGCTAGGATGAAGAAGAGATGATTCCAAGCTCTTGTTCTTCTCTTCCAAGTTTCTCCTCTTTCTTTCCTTTCTCTTCCTTCTTTCTAACCCTTTCTATCTTTTTCTACTTTTGTTTCTATTTTTGGAAAAGGATGGAAAATGAAATGATATAGAGAAATATCATTAATTAGTAACACTACTAAACGTCCAAATAGTCTCTATAGCTCCAATCAATAAAACCTCAGAGTCAGATAATATTAATTTGATTTGATCTGAGCTCATCGGTTGCTCAAATTATCTTTGCAGATAATATCTCAGAGTACACCGGAACCCAGTTGGTCAAAACTAATATTATCCAGAGCAAAATAAAATATGGGGTATTACAATATATGTGATCGTGAAGGCTGGATCAGATCCTGTAGAATCAGGCCGCCAAGTGCGTCAGGGATGCTGGTCGTATGGAGAGGAGGGGGGTGTACCTGCAAGGCACTCCGACACTCAAGTAAGTAAAGGTCAGAGAAAAAGGGGCAAGTACAAGAGTGAATTCTTAGGGTGAATATTGGACACCTGACCCTCTCAAGCGAGAGGGTTTATATAGAGCCCCCAGCGCGTGACCAACGGTCCTATTTTTGGGGTGAAATAACCATTTTCCCCAAAGAATAGGTAACTGCCCAAACTAGCCGTTATGTCGGGCAGGGTGCCCGAAACTAGCCGTTATGTCGGGCATAAACGCAGTTCCGGGCACCCGTCCTCTGCTGTTTGGGCAGTGAGAAAGCCGTGCGTAATGGGCATAAATTCCGGGGAGGAACGTTGCATTCCTTGCCCGGTTGGAGGGGCAGAAAGGTCACTTTTGCCCCTCTGTGGACTGGACTTAGGCAATTTGGGCCGCTCTGGAGCAGAGGCGGATTGGGCCAATTCTAGCCATTGGTCCAGTCCAGAACAGGAGCCCCCCAAGTCGTTGCTCCCGAGCATGGGAGTGATGACTTAAGGACTGCTCGTCGCTTCGGGGAGCTAGCGTGAAGTCGTCGTTTGGAGACGAGGATGATTGTCTCGAGGTGCTCGTGGCTCTCTGTGTCCGTGATATTCGTGGTCGAGACCCTATTGCCCGGTATTCGGGGAGATAAAGCGTCAGACAGAATGAGAAACGTTGGGTTGCCACCTGTGCTTCGAGCCCTGTGTAGCAGTTAATAGGTAATGATGGCTAGTGGGCAGTCATTATTGCCTACGGGCGCGTGTGTGCACGTGCCCCTCAGTATAAAAGGGGGGAGATTGTCTCATTTTGCACTTTTTCTCTCTGATTTCTCTTTGCCTCTTCTGCGTTCTTGCCCGTCACCGTCTTCAGAGCATCCGACCACCGTGCCAAGCTTCGAGCAGTCTCTTTCTTCTACCCAAATCAAGTAAGTTTTCTGATTTCCAGCTTGTTTTACTTTCTTTTGTTGTTAGTGGTAGATTGCATGCGGCTAGTGTGACGCCCCCAATCTAATACCCCCAATTAGCATGCATTTAAAGCAGTTAAAAGAAAAATTCAAAAATTGATCAGAGTACATTTGAAATCACGGCATAGAAAGGAGACATCCCATCAACGTAACCAAAATATACACATAACATGCAACACCTGCCCATAATGATATGTAACTGTGGGGTAGCAATCATACAGAGGAAACTTCGTTCCTTACACCCACTTTTCAGAAATTAGAAATAAAACGGAAAATCTAAAATCTGATTAACATATACACATATAAACAGTTTGTCATACATCAAGTAGCATATGTACAACCAAAATATAATATATCATCAGATATACAAAACAATAGCACGCGGCCACCCTAACTACCCGGAGTCACATATCAGAGCCGACCGACCAAAATAATGAAGATGCAAAGCTTCACAAAAAGAATACCTCCAGCAAACCTAATCTGCAACGCCTCATAGAGCGTTATAAAACAGCAGAAGGGTGAGAAAAACAACCATAATATAATTGCATAAAATTATATATATTAACACAAAAATACACAAGCAACACATTCTCACCACAAATGCTCAACAGTCGCATATAATATCACACGGTACAATTCTCACTTATCGTATACCACATCACATCAATCATTCACAATACAATCAAACACGTTCCAAGCACAATTACTCATGATTTATGCAATGCACATAGACCGACACAACGACTCTATGCACATGCCATGCGGTACCGACTTCAAATCTTGTAATTCATTAGTCCCCCAGGAACTCTTGGAATCATCGCTCGTTACATAGAGTAACTCCCCGTCGGGCCTACGATGTTCCCCGTCGCTATAAACCAATATTTCAGGGCGAACGACGTTTATGGATTGCTTTCTACCAGTATTTCAGGGCGCACAATCCGATTGCTTTCTACCAGTATTTCAGGGCGCACAATCAATTGGGATTAATCGCTTCTACCAATATTTCATGGCGTAAGACTATAAAACTGATTCATCTATGAATCTTCCCATGCAAGAATACATATCATGATACTTGACACATTAATGACTCATGCCAACATCAAATACTCATGCATCAACAATATTCATGTATTTCAAGTGCACACAAAGTAATGCACACAATTGCCCAAAATGGCCACAAACACCAATATACCACACTTAGCATTTTCTTGCCTCTCGGCCACAAATCGTCATCACAACAGCACATAAGGCATACACATCCAAAGCACAAACATATAACACAATACAAGTCAAATACGCACTATTAAAAACGACAAAAGTCGAGATTCGACACTATTCACATTTTCCGACCAAATTTAATCGGCTAACGATTCTCAAAACCTCATATTCACAAAGTACAACTCGATACCTTTCTAACGACACCAAGAATTCAAAAATCGGATAATCGGAACCAAAGTTACGGACAAAACCGAAAACACATTTTGAAAAATCACATTTTTGACATTCTCCTGTCCATACGCGTATCACTCATGTCCATACGCGTACGGACAGAACCCATTTCCTTCACAAATTCCTCGTTCCAAAACCCATACGCGTATTGGCCCATGGCTCGCCCATGTTACGCGTAATGCCAAGATTCATACGCGTATTGGCCCAAAAACAAGCCAATGATACGCGTATCGCCTTGGCTCATACACGTATGGACATGCCCCTTACGCGTATGGCCAGAGCATACCCAGAAAAATTCTGCAGAACAATTTCTGCGTTTTCCTACCCAACATCAACCAATTTCTTCACCTAAAACTCAGAAAAACAGCAATTTGAAGTGTAATAGCATACCACAAACATGTATGAACAATCAACAATGCATTCAACAAGATTTTTACCACAATCAAATTCATTTCTAATCAATTCTTACACAATCTAAGTTTTACTAATATTCTCCAAATCAATCCAAAAACAACAACAAAACACATACATAATCATATACAATCATAGAATAATCGAGTTTTGCACCCTTACCCGATTAATCGATTCCTAGAAATTGTTCTTGATGATTTTTCCACTCTTTCTCCAATTTTCTCTCTTCTCCTCTTTTCTTCTCTTTTTCCTTCTTTCTTCTTTCTTTCTCTCTATTTTTCTTTCCCTTTTCTTTTCTATTTTCTTTTCTTTCTTACTAACTTAGTAAAAATATCTATGAAATGTCCAAAATACCCCCACACTCAAATATCCCGCAAATGTTCCCAAAACGCGATAAAATATAATCACGACGAAAAATAACATATTTTCGCATAAAAGTCGAGAATAAAATAAAATAATAATAAAATAATCCAAAAAGGACTCAACAAACAAAACTGGCAAAACTGGGGCGTTACAATTCTCCCCCACTTAGAAATTTTCGTCCTCGAAAATCTTACCTGATTCAAATAACTCTGGATACGATTCTCGCATCCTACTCTCCAACTCCCACGTCAGATTACCATCAGCAGCGCCTCCCCACGCCACTTTCACAAGTGCAATCTCTTTACCCCTCAACCGCTTCACCTCGCGATCCACAATACTAACTGGTAATGCCTCGACCGTAAGGTTATCTCTTACCTCAACCTCGTCCATAGGAATCACATGTGAAGGGTCTGAAACATACTTCCGCAACTGCGAAACATGAAACACATCATGCAAATTCGACAGATTCGGCGGTAACGCCACCCGATACGCTACAGCACCAACTCTCGCAGATATCTGGTAAGGACCAATAAATCGAGGAGTAAGTTTCTTAGATTTCAAAGCACGACCAACACCCGTAACCGGCGTAACCCTCAGAAATACGTGATCACCCTCTTGAAACTCAAGATCCTTCCGTCTCTTATCATGATAACTCTTCTGCCTACTCTGAGAAGCCTTCATTTTCTCACGAATAAACTTTACCTTTTCCGTCGTCTGTTGCACCAATTCCGGTCCAACCACAGAACTCTCACCTGTTTCGTGCCAACACAACGGCGTTCGACATCTTCGCCCATATAAAGCCTCAAAAGGTGCCATTCCAATACTAGAATGGAAACTGTTATTGTACGTGAACTCAACCAAAGCAAGATAACTGTCCCACGCACCACCTTGTTCCAAAACACACGATCTCAACAAATCCTCCAAAGACTGAATAGTTCTTTCGGTCTGACCATCCGTCTGCGGATGATAAGCCGAACTCAACTTTAATCTAGAACCCAAAGCCTTCTGTAGACTCTCCCAAAATCTCGATGTAAACCTCGGATCTCTATCAGAAACAATGCTCAACGGGACACCATGCAATTTCACAACCACACCGACATAAATCTCAGCTAACCTCTCCAAAGAAAAACTGATGTCAATCGGAATGAAATGCGCCGATTTAGTCAGCCTATCCACAATCACCCAAATAGCATTATGCCCTCGCTGAGTATTCGGTAACCCCGTTACAAAATCCATCGAAATGCTATCCCATTTCCACTCAGGAATGTCTAATGGTTGCAACAAACCACTAGGCCTCAAATGTTCCACTTTCGATTTCTGACAAGTTAAACAAGCATAAACAAATTGAGCCACATCTCTTTTCAAACCAGACCACCAGAAAATCTTCCTCAAATCTTGGTACATCTTATTCGCACCCGGATGCATACTTAAATTACTCCGGTGTCCTTCCTCCAAAATCATTCTTTTCAACTCCGCATCGTCAGGAATACAAATACGACCACGAAACCTCAAAACACCAAAATTATCCACCTTGAAATCCACATTCTCATTCCGCATCAAATCAACAAATTTCAAATCCAGCTTTTGTTTCTCACTTACCGACAACAAAAATTCATTAGTAACTTTCAACATTCCAAGCCTTATACTAACCGATGTCACTTCGCAAACTAAACTCAAGTCTCTAAATGATTCCAAAAGTTCCCACTCTTTCGCCATCAATGCGGACATATGCAAAGACTTACGGCTCAATGCATCGGCTACCACATTAGCTTTACCAGGATGGTAATTCAAGCCAAAGTCATAGTCTTTCAAGAATTCCAACCATCTCCGTTGCCTCATGTTCAACTCTTTCTGATCAAATAGATATTTCAAGCTTTTATGATCACTAAAGACTTCGAACCTCGCACCATAGAGATAGTGTCTCCAAATCTTTAACACAAAAACCACAGCAGCTAATTCAAGATCATGAGTAGGATAGTTTTTCTCATGAACTCTTAATTGCCTTGAAGCATAAGCTACAACTTTACCTTCCTGCATCAAAACACCACCCAAACCAATTAAAGAAGCATCACAATACACAACGAATGGTTCATTAGGATTAGGTAAAATAAGAATCGGAGCTGTCGTCAATCTTCTCTTCAGCTCACAAAAACTCTCTTCACACTGAATATCCCAAATGAACGCTTTGCCCTTACAAGTCAACTGCGTCAAAGGTAATGCTAGCTTGGAAAAACCTTCAATGAACCTCCGATAATAACCATCCAAACCCAAAAAGCTTCGAATTTCAGTAACGGATCTAGGAGCCTCCCATTGTAGAACTGCTTCTACTTTAGATGGATCCACAGCAATACCATTACCTGAAATCACGTGCCCGAGAAAACTCACCTCCGACAACCAAAATTCACACTTGGACAATTTGGCAAAAAGCTTCCTTTCTCTCAAAACCTGCAAAACAATACGTAAATGCTCTGCATGTTCCTCACGAGACTTAGAATAGATTAAAATATCATCAATAAACACCACCACAAAACGATCCAAATGCTCGTGGAAAATCCGATTCATGTATTCCATGAACACACCAGGCGCATTAGAAACCCCGAACGGCATCACAGCAAACTCGTAATGCCCGTAGCGTGTCCTAAAGGCCGTCTTCTGAATATCTTCTTCTTTCACCCTTATCTGATGGTACCCCGATCTCAAGTCAATCTTACTAAATACACAAGCACCAACCAACTGATCCATCAGATCATCAATCCTTGGAAGCGGATATTTGTTCTTAATCGTCACTTTATTCAACTGGCGATAATCAATACATAATCGCATACTCCCATCTTTCTTTTTCACCAACAAAACTGGAGCACCCCAAGGAGAAACACTTGGTCTTACGAACCTCTTTTCCAGTAAGTCATTCAACTGCTTTTTCAACTCCACCAATTCAGATGCCGACATTCGATAAGGTGCCATAGAAACAGGTCTAGTACCAGGGACTAGATCTATCGAGAATTCCACCTCTCTCTCCGGCGGTACATCTGAAATATCTTCAGGAAATACCTCAGGAAAATCACACACAACAGGAAACACCTCAAGAGAAACTTTACTCTCCACCGACAACGATGCAAACACACCGAACAACTGAGCCTCATCCGCCAAAAGTCTCTTCAACTCTTTGGTAGATAAGAAACTCGAGTCTTCGTCTTCCTCCAGAGAAGGAAACCTTACTAGCTTATGATAACAATCAATGTGAACCCGATTAAATTGTAACCAGTTCATTCCCAACACCACATCTAACCCTTCCAATGGTAAACACACCAAATCCATCACAAAATCTTTACCATAAATGGCTAAAGGACAATTTAGACAAACCATAGAAGTAGTTACTGATCCCATCGCTGGAGTATCAATAACCATCTCAACACCCATCACAGACAACACAAGATTCAAACTCTTCGCGCACTCAGACGAAATAAACGAATGAGTCGCTCCAGTATCAATAATAGCAATTAAAGGCGTATTATTAATAAAGCAAGTACCTCTAATCAAACGATCTGCATTCGAGGTCTGAGTTCCTGCTAGTGCAAACACTTTTCCTCCAGGTTAAGCCTGTCTTGGTTTCGTACACCTTGTACTAACATGACCAACTTCCCCACAATTATAACATGTAACTCCATTCTTCCTCCTACAATCAGCAGCCACATGACCTTTCAAACCACAACTAGCACACATATCCACATTATTCATTTTCCTCTTACATTCCGATATACGATGTCCTAAACCACCACAATTGTAACATTTCACAGCAGAATTCATTCCTCCACCACTAGGCTTCCTATCAAAAGCAAACTTCTGTTTCCCTTTGTCAACAGGGGTAACATAAGGCCTACCTCTGAACTGCCCCTTTCCTTTCTTATCATTCAGATTCTTGTAATGAGTAGCACGTGCTTTGCTATCCTCATCAAAGATCCGACTCTTGTTCACCAACACTGAAAACTGTCTTATCTCCTGATAACCGATACCCTGCTTGATTTCTGGCCTCAAGCCATTCACAAACTTCAAACACTTCGACCTCTCTGAACCCGCTGTATTATAATTAGGACAGAACTTCACAAGTTCCTCAAACTTAGCAGCATAATCCGCAACAGAGGAATTATCCTGTTTCAGTTCAAGAAATTCAATTTCCTTCTTACCTCTCTCATCTTCCGGAAAATACTTTTCAAGAAAAGCATCTTTGAACACAGCCCACGTAACCACTATTTCATCCTCCTCAAACCTCTGAGAAGCATTTATCCACCAATCTCCAGCTTCCTTTTCCAGCACATGAGTACCAAACTGCACTTTCTGATCCTCGGAACACTTAATGAAACGGAAGATCTTCTCAATCTTCTTCAGCCAAATCTGTGCTCCCTCAGGATCATGAGTACCATTGAAGCTCGGTGGGTTATTCTTCTGAAACTTATCCATACTACGCGACTCCTCGTCCGCCGCAGCATTCGGTAAATTCTGCATCGCCTGCGCCATAGCTTGCATGGCCGCAGTCATAGCAGCATCACGTCTTCCAGCCATAATCTGAACGTTTCCAATGATAACAAATTATGGTTAAACAACAACTCGTCCAACGTAACTCGCCCAATATGCCAGACACAACAACCACAACTGACACAAACTGACACAAACAGCTCTGATACCACTTAATGTGACGCCCCCAATCTAATACCCCCAATTAGCATGCATTTAAAGCAGTTAAAAGAAAAATTCAAAAATTGATCAGAGTACATTTGAAATCACGGCATAGAAAGGAGACATCCCATCAACGTAACCAAAATATACACATAACATGCAACACCTGCCCATAATGATATGTAACTGTGGGGTAGCAATCATACAGAGGAAACTTCGTTCCTTACACCCACTTTTCAGAAATTAGAAATAAAATGGAAAATCTAAAATCTGATTAACATATACACATATAAACAGTTTGTCATACATCAAGTAGCATATGTACAACCAAAATATAATATATCATCAGATATACAAAACAATAGCACGCGGCCACCCTAACTACCCGGAGTCACATATCAGAGCCGACCGACCAAAATAATGAAGATGCAAAGCTTCACAAAAAGAATACCTCCAGCAAACCTAATCTGCAACGCCTCATAGAGCGTTATAAAACAGCAGAAGGGTGAGAAAAACAACCATAATATAATTGCATAAAATTATATATATTAACACAAAAATACACAAGCAACACATTCTCACCACAAATGCTCAACAGTCGCATATAATATCACACGGTACAATTCTCACTTATCGTATACCACATCACATCAATCATTCACAATACAATCAAACACGTTCCAAGCACAATTACTCATGATTTATGCAATGCACATAGACCGACACAACGACTCTATGCACATGCCATGCGGTACCGACTTCAAATCTTGTAATTCATTATTCCCCCAGGAACTCTTGGAATCATCGCTCGTTACATAGAGTAACTCCCCGTCGGGCCTACGATGTTCCCCGTCGCTATAAACCAATATTTCAGGGCGAACGACGTTTATGGATTGCTTTCTACCAGTATTTCAGGGCGCACAATCCGATTGCTTTCTACCAGTATTTCAGGGCGCACAATCAATTGGGATTAATCGCTTCTACCAATATTTCATGGCGTAAGACTATAAAATTGATTCATCTATGAATCTTCCCATGCAAGAATACATATCATGATACTTGACACATTAATGACTCATGCCAACATCAAATACTCATGCATCAACAATATTCATGTATTTCAAGTGCACACAAAGTAATGCACACAATTGCCCAAAATGGCCACAAACACCAATATACCACACTTAGCATTTTCTTGCCTCTCGGCCACAAATCGTCATCACAACAGCACATAAGGCATACACATCCAAAGCACAAACATATAACACAATACAAGTCAAATACGCACTATTAAAAACGACAAAAGTCGAGATTCGACACTATTCACATTTTCCGACCAAATTTAATCGGCTAACGATTCTCAAAACCTCATATTCACAAAGTACAACTCGATACCTTTCTAACGACACCAAGAATTCAAAAATCGGATAATCGGAACCAAAGTTACGGACAAAACCGAAAACACATTTTGAAAAATCACATTTTTGACATTCTCCTGTCCATACGCGTATCACTCATGTCCATACGCGTACGGACAGAACCCATTTCCTTCACAAATTCCTCGTTCCAAAACCCATACGCGTATTGGCCCATGGCTCGCCCATGTTACGCGTAATGCCAAGATTCATACGCGTATTGGCCCAAAAACAAGCCAATGATACGCGTATCGCCTTGGCTCATACGCGTATGGACATGCCCCTTACGCGTATGGCCAGAGCATACCCAGAAAAATTCTGCAGAACAATTTCTGCGTTTTCCTACCCAACATCAACCAATTTCTTCACCTAAAACTCAGAAAAACAGCAATTTGAAGTGTAATAGCATACCACAAACATGTATGAACAATCAACAATGCATTCAACAAGATTTTTACCACAATCAAATTCATTTCTAATCAATTCTTACACAATCTAAGTTTTACTAATATTCTCCAAATCAATCCAAAAACAACAACAAAACACATACATAATCATATACAATCATAGAATAATCGAGTTTCGCACCCTTACCCGATTAATCGATTCCTAGAAATTGTTCTTGATGATTTTTCCACTCTTTCTCCAATTTTCTCTCTTCTCCTCTTTTCTTCTCTTTTTCCTTCTTTCTTCTTTCTTTCTCTCTATTTTTCTTTCCCTTTTCTTTTCTATTTTCTTTTCTTTCTTACTAACTTAGTAAAAATATCTATGAAATGTCCAAAATACCCCCACACTCAAATATCCCGCAAATGTTCCCAAAACGCGATAAAATATAATCACGACGAAAAATAACATATTTTCGCATAAAAGTCGAGAATAAAATAAAATAATAATAAAATAATCCAAAAAGGACTCAACAAACAAAACTGGCAAAACTGGGGCGTTACAGCTAGGGTTAGCTTTAGGCGATGAAATAGGTAGATTTCTGACGAGTGTTGGTGGTGGACGGTGGTTCTGCCATTTTGCTGCTTCTAGCACTTCGTCGGAGTAGGTAGTGCGTTCGGCGAGTATGTCGTGGTCGCGGTAGTTGTGCGTGCGTGACCACCGCGTCTGATCATCTTTTGATAGAGCAATGAATTTTCCGGTAGGACGTTTCCAGATTCCGGTGAAGCTTTGCGGTTTCTGATGGAGCCTCAACGAAATCTGGGCACGATTGCGGGGAGGTTCCTCGCAGAAAGATGGCATGTCTCGGGCATATCCTTGCTGGGAGGTTTTTCATTCGATGTTAGGGCTTAGGCCGGGGACGTTGTCCTCAGCCTTTTGCGCGCCCTTTCACTTGACTTGGCAGTGGAAGGGTGAATTTGATTTCCTGTCGAATTCACTGTCTTTCTCTGCTTTTTCAGGTGATCGTAATGGCGACGGGGCCAGATAGAGAAGTTATTCTAGACACGTCCGAGGAGGAAACTGGCTTCGAGGAGAACAGTAGCTCGACGGCTTCGAGCTCTGCGGCTTCAAGCTCGGCAGCATCGAGCTCCTCGAGTGATGTCGGGGAGGAAGAAGAATTGGACGTCATGGAGGAAGAGGTTGAAGGGTTCTGTCCGGAGGAGTAGGAGGTGGCCGAGCCTTCCGAGCATGTTTCTACGTTCGCAAAGTCTTTGGCGGACATCTTTACAGAGGTAGGACTAGAAGGGGATTGGAAAGTGCATTTCCCTACCTTGGACGAGCGGGTCTGCTCGGATTTCAGGGACTGCTTTACGATGTACGAGTATGCTTTCAAAGAGCTGGGGCTGAGGTTGCCTTTCACTGATTTCCAGCGGTCGGTATTCGAGCATCTGAAGTTGGCGCCTTCTCAACTCCACCCCAATTCGCTGGCCTTTATACAGGCTTTTGAATTGGTGTGCGAGCATCTCGCTCTGGGGACTACTCTCCCTCTGTTTTTTTGCTGTTTTCCATCTTCAAAGGCAGTTGGCGGGGAAAAAGTACGGATGGGTTTCCTTGAAGCAGCCCAAAAAGTTATTTAAGCCGTTCTCAGAGTCAATCTGAACGTTCAAGGGACGGTATTTCATCGTAGAACCTGTGTCTGAGGTTGCCCAGGATAGTACATATGTCTGGGAGATAGAGGTCGACGAAGATGGGAATGAGCTGCTCAACGAGGAGGGAAAGTATATTGGGTGGAGGTTGTACATGTTTCCTATCCGCTGGGCACCCGACCATTTCTCCAAGAAGCCCGGCGCTTATGTCTTCGAGCCGAGCGAGCTACGCGGGCAGGACGCCGTGTCTTACGAGAAGCTGGTGAACTGGGTCAACTCCTTCAGTCTTGCAAGCTGCTGGACGAGCAAGGGCAACCCTATCTTCGAGGAGGATGGGAGCCAGAGAGTTGAGCACAAATTCATCAATGTTAAGGCACTGCTGGAGTGCAAGACTCCCGCGGATGCTGAGAAACTGCTCGATAGTCTTGGTTATTTAGACTTTGTTTGTGTTATCTCTTTTCCACGTCGCTAACGTGCTCGTTTTTTCATTTGTGCAGGTGAGATGCCTCAAGCTCCCGATCGCGTGGTGAGGAATGCCATGGCGAGGAATAAAGCTGGAGCGGCTCCTCCTAAGACCCGGCCTAATGGTGCTCGTGCTCCTCCCCTTGTTCAAACTGCAGTGGGGACCTCTTCTTCTCCTTCTCCTTCTCCACGGGGATCTCCACTACCTTTGAATGGGCGGGCGAAACGGCCAAGGACGTTAGATGCTGTGGACCTTACCCGTGTGCCGGAGAAGGGGAAGTTTGAGTTACCTCCGTGCATCCTTGACAGGAGATTCTTCGAAGGCAACTCTTTGGTCGTCCCTCGGGCGGAATCCCTTTGCTTGGAAGGCATGGATCGCCCGAGCAAGAGGGCGCTGGTGGCGCAGGATGCTTCTGCCCTGGTCAGAATGTTGGAGATGCCTGCTGTCTACACCGAAGGGGACTCCACGCTTGAGTCCGAACTCACTGCTGCACGGGCTTCTGAGGCGGCCCTGAAGGAGGAAGTTAAGAGTGCCCGTGAGGCTAGGAAGAAGGCTGAAGAGGATACGGCTAGGTTGAAAGAGGATGTCACTAAGCTGGCGGCGGAGAAAAAGGCTGCCGAGGAGCTAAACAAGGAGTTGATGGCGGCCAGCGCCCCGGGTGCCGACGAACTGGAGGATATCAAAGAGTTGAAGACTAGGTCTGAGCTGGTTGCCCGCATCCTGTTGGCCGAGGACGACGGTATCACCGTGGCAGTGGAATCCTTTGAAAGAACCGTGGCTCAGTTGCGGGTGGTGAATCCTGGGCGCGAGATTTTGACCGAGGGTACTCACTACCTTGCGCGCGTTGAGGATGGTTGCATCGTCTTGCCCGCAGGCCTTGTTCTAGATACCCCCGAGGCCCAGCCTGAGAACCAGCCCGCGGAGGACCGGGGGCCTGAGCCGGTGTCAGCTGAGCAGGCGGATGAATGAAGAGTGTTGTTATTTTGATGTTGTTGTATCTTGTCCGGCCTGCGCGCCGTTGAATTATTTGTAATTTTATTTTTGGGGGCATAGCCCCGTTTTATGTAATAACGCACAATCGTAGCCCTTGTGGCCATCTGTTATGTTAGTTATGTTTCTGTCTTCTTCGCTTGCATGATTTTACTTGCGTTTATTTTTGCTAAGTGTTGTATGCATGCTTGCTGTGAATGTATGCCTGCCCGTGTTTGGGAGCTTTTGACTTGTGCGAATATTTATGGGGGGATTGCTCGTTGCAGATTTGTTCGACAGTGTGGGGAACTGGTCGAACGGCCGGGGAAGGTCCTGGCCGGGGAGCGGAGCTCAGGTCGCGTTTGAGGCCTGAGTTCGCGGCGTGAACGTCCCATCGCGAGCTGGGGTTTTGCCAATCATGGTACTTTGACGACGACGATGCTCGATCGAGGACCGTTGTCGAGCAACTACCCGGCTCGTTACTGAGCGGGGTTGTGCTTTAATCGTATGCGACGCTTGTACCTAGACGCGCATAGTGGTCGGTAGGTGACGTTCGTCGTTGCGACGAGTCGAACCGAGGATTTAGCTGTAGTATTGTTTTAGCTTTTCGGCGTTCCATGGTCGAGCGAGTTCTTCCCCAGTGAGATGTTCTAGGTAGTAGGCCCCATTTTCTGTTTTTGCCCGGATGCGATAGGGTCCCTCCCAATTGGCTGCTAGCTTGCCTTCGCGAGAGTCTTTGTGGTTTCTTCTTAGGACAAGGCTTCCCACGTCGAACTCTCGTCGTATCACTTCGGCATTGTGCCTGATGGTGATCTTTTGTTTCAGTGAGGCCTCGCGGAGAGCTGCCCCAGTTCTGATTTCCTCGACGAGGTCGAGCTCTTCCCTTAAAGATTCGTCGTTCATTTCCTCGTCTAGGGGCGACTCTGTCCGCCTAGAGGGCACGTGAACTTCGATGGGAATCACAACCTCGGTTCCATATGCTAAACGGAAAGGTGTTTCCCCAGTCGTTGATTGGGGAGTTGTACGGTAGGCCCAGAGCATGCTGTGTAGCTCCTCGACCCACGCCTTCTTTGTTTCGTCTAGCCTTCGCTTGAGGCCTCGAAGGATGACTCGGTTAGCGGCCTCATCCTGCCCGTTTATTTGTGGGTGTTCGACGGATGCGAAGTGTTGCTTCGTGCCTAGTTGGGCGACGAAGTCCTGGAACTTCTTGTCCGTGAACTGCGTCCCGTTGTCCGTTACTATCGCTTGGGGAATGCCGAAACGTGCAAGGATGTTTCGTTTGTAGAAACGCAGGATGTTGAGGGCGATTATTTTGGCTAGAGGTTCTGCTTCTATCCACTTTGTGAAATAATCCATGCCCACTATGAGGTACTTGTTCTGACTGGATCCTACCACGAAGGGTCCTAGGATGTCTAGGCCCCACCAAGCGAATGGCCACGGGGAGGACATAGTTTTGAGCTCGTTAGGTGGGGCTAGGTGCATGTCCCCGTGCCGTTGGCATTTATCGCACTTCTTTACGTGCTCTTTTGCGTCGTTTTGCATGGTCGGCCAGTAGTATCCTGCTCGGAGGGCCTTTCGAGCAAGGGACCTTCCGCCGAGATGTTGGGCGTTGATTCCTTCGTGGATTTCGCGCAGGATGTGCATGACCATTTCTTCCTCGACGCATTTGAGCAGCGGGATGGAGAATCCCCATCTGTATAGTTTATCTTCGACCAGGACATAAGAGCAGGCCCTTCGCCTGACTATGCTGGCCTCCTTTGGGTCGGACGGGAGTTTGTCCTTGGCGAGGTAGTTGTAGACTGAGGTCATCCAGCAGTTGTTGTCGCCGATCACCTGCACGTCGAGTGTCGGGGAGGCCTTCTCGATGCTGGGTCGAGGAAGTACTTCTTGTATGACGGATTTGTTTCCGCCTTTCTTCTTCGTGCTGGCCAGTTTAGACAGCACGTCTGCTCGTACGTTATGCTCGCGGGGAACGTGTTTCACTTCTACTGTTGTGAATTTTGCCATTTCCTTCTTTACCAGGGCTAGGTATTCGGTCAGATTGTCGTTTTTGGATTGGTATTCTCCCCGGACTTGGAGGGCCACGAGTTGTGAATCCGTGCAAATCACGATTTCTTCTGCACCCAGGTCCTCGGCAAGGCGTAGCCCAGCGAGGAAGGCTTCGTATTCAGCCTGGTTATTGGAAGTTGGGAAAGATAACGTGAGTGATACTTCGACGATAGTCCCTTCGTTGCTCTCCAGTATAATGCCCACGCCGCTGCCTGTCGAGCTTGAGGCACCGTTGACGAAGATGGTCCACCTACGTGTCTCGTCCGCGGGGGAGTCCGCGAACGTCATCTCCGCGAAGAAATCGGCCAGAGCTTGGGCCTTAAGGGCTTTTCTGCCTTCGTACCGGATGTCAAATTTGGACAGTTCAAGCGACCATTTAAACATTCGTCCGGCCATATCTGGTCGTCCAAGCAGCTGTTTTATGGGTTGATCTATCCGAACCACGATCGTGTGGGCTAGAAAGTAGTGCCTTAATCTCCTAGCAGCGTTGATGAGGGCCAATGCCACCTTCTCTATCTGCTGGTATCGTAACTCTAGTCCTTGTAGCGCCTTGCTCGTGAAATAAATGGGCTTCTGCCCGTCCGGTGTCTCACAGATGAGAGCGGCGCTCACTGCTTCGGCTGCTACGGCCATGTATAGGTATAGCGTTTCGCCACTGTCCGGGCGAGAGAGGACCGGCGGCTCTGAGAGTGCTCATTTCAGATGGAGAAGGGCCTTGTCGTACTCCTCGGTCCATTCAAATGCGGCCTCTTTGCGGAGGAGCTTGAAGAACGGTAGGGCGTGCTGGGCGGACTTGGCCACGAAACGAGACAGTGATGCGAGCATCCCGTTGAGGGACTGGATGGATTTTTTGGACTTGGGCGTAGGAAATTCGGAGAATGCCCGGCATTTGTCTGGATTGGCTTCGATTCCTCGTTCCGTCAAGTAGAAGCCGAGGAATTTGCCTGCCCGGACACCGAACGTGTACTTCTCCGGATTGAAACGCATTTTGTATTTCCTGGCCTGTTCGAAGACCTTTCGCAAGTGGGCGGTATGATCGGTTTCCTCGTGGGACTTTACGATCATGTCGTCCATGTATACTTCGAGTATGTCGCCTATTTCTCCCCGAAATACTTTACTCATCATTCGTTGGTATGTTGCTCCGGCGTTCTTCAAGCCGAAGGGCATTACGTTGTAGTAATAATTCCCTGATTCGGTCATGAAGGCCGTGTATTTTTTGTCAGACATTGCCATTGGGATTTGATTGTAGCCCGAGTAGGCGTCCATGAACGATAAAAGTTTAAAACCAGCGGAATTATCAACAAGTTTATCAATATTGGGGAGGGGGTAGGCATCCTTCGGGCATGCCTTATTGAGATCAGTATAATTAACGCACATACGCCATTTTCCATTAGATTTTTTGACCAATACAACGTTGGACAGCCAGGTGGTGTACTTGGCTTCCGAAATAAATTTGGCCTCGAGGAGGTCCTTTACAGCTTTTTCAGCAGCCTCCGTTTTCTTCGGAGACTGCTTTCTCCTACGTTGTGCTACGACCTTAATGGTCGGGTCAATGGTCAGCTGGTGACATGCGGTGGACGAGTCTAAACCAGGCATCTCTGCGGCGCTCCAAGCGAAGAGGTCAGCGTTCTCCCGGAGACATGCTTTGAGCTGCTTCCTCGCGATGTCAGGTAGGTCTGCTCCGATCTTTACTCCCCGTTTGGGGTCCTCGCCGAACAGAACTATCTCGAAGTCGCCATCCAGGATTGGGCGCATCGGATGGGAACTGCTGCTGGATGCTGTAGACGGGCAGGCTGATGCTGCTCGTTCCTCCTGATGGTCCTCAGAGAAGCGGCTGTCGAGGTCGATAGAGTCGACCTGGGGCAGAGGCTTGGCTTCCTCGGAGCTGCTTGGCAGTGTCGGCTTGCTCGACACCTTTGGCTTAGGCGCAATGGTGTTGAGTCCCTTTGTGGCTGCTTCGAAACACCGTCGGGAAGCTTCTATATCGCCGTGGAAGGTGGCGACCTTCCCCTTCGAAGTGTAATACTTCATCTTCAGGTGGACGGTTGAGGGCACTACTACCAACTCGGCTAGAGTTGGCCTTCCGAAAATGCATTGGTAAAGCGACGGGCAGTCGATTACCAGGAAATGCACCTTGATGGATCTGGCCGTCTCAGCTGCGCCGAATGTCACGATCAGCTCCACGTAACCCCACGACTTTGTTATGGACCCGTTGAATCCCTGCAAGTCGGATCCCACGTAGGGAGTGAGGTGAGATTCGTCCAGCTGAAGTGTTGAAAATAGTTGGGAGTACATGATGTCGACCGAGCTGCCCTGGTCGACAAGTATCCTGCGAACGTCGAAGTTCGCCATCTGGGCTCTGACGAGCAGAGGTATGCTAGAGTTCGTGGATCCGCCGAGGAGTTCCTCCTTGGAGAAGGAGATTGGGACGGAGCCCTTCTGGGCCTGATCAAGCGTCGTTACTTTATTGCAGTTGGTGTTGATCAGGTGGTCGAACTTCCGTTTCACGGAGCCCACAGTGACTTTGTTGAATCCCCCGCCAGAAATGACCATGGCGGAAGGAAAAGTCTCCCACGGTTTGTGGGCCGCGAAATAAGCAGGGGCACTGAGCCCGTCCGAGACGTAGAAGTCCTCTGGCCGGGATATAGACATTGCTACCTGCACGCTGGTATCATCCGAGGAGGGTACTTCTTCCTCGACCTTCTTGGACTCCTGGGCGTCTTACCGAGGAGTGTCCTTCTTCTTTGCGAACTGTTTCAGGCGCCCTTCCCTGATCAGTATCTCTATGGCATCCTTCAGGTGGATGCAGTCCTCTATAGTATGGCCGTGACTTTTGTGGAAGCGGCAGTACTTCGACTTATCCACGTTTGGTCTGTTTGGGGAAACGGACCCCGGCTTGTTTGAACTCCGAATTGGCACATTCAGACAGAATCTTTTCCCTGGAAACAGTCAGGGGAGTATAATCGTGGAAGCGCCCGGAGGGTCCCTTGCTGTCACGGGAGTCCCTCGGACGGTCCTCGTGTCTTTGTTCGCCCCGACGAGATGTCGAGGCCTCTTCTCCTTTGGTGGCCCGGGCATTCTCCTGGCGGCGCGATGCCCGGACGTTGCAGGCCGCAATCTTCTCCTCGTACTGGATATGAGTTTGGGCTTTGAGGAGGAGGGCGTCTAAATTCCTCGGTGGGGCGAGGCCGATGGCTTTAGCGAAATCGGAGTCCGGGAGGACCCCTTGTTCGAGCAGGAACTTCTTTATTTTGTCCGTCGTCGGGACCTGCACTACTTCCTTGTTGAACCTCTCGATGTATGCTCGGAGAGGTTCGTCTTTCCTCTGGATTATGGCTCCGAGGGAGGCCTCAGTTTTGGGGTGGCGGCGAGATGCTGTGAAGTGCCGCGAGAACATCCTGCCGAGCTGCTTCCACGAGGTAATGGACTCCTCGGGCAGTTGTTTATACCATGTCATTGCTCCTTTCCGAAGTGTGGTCGGGAACAATCTGCATTTGATGGCTCCCCGTACGCCGCGGTAGTCTAAGAGGGCATCGATATTCTCGATGTGCTTGTCTGGATCAGTGGTCCCGTCATATGTACCAAGTGACGGGGGTTTCTCCAAGCCTTTTGGGAGACGGGTGGCCAGGATCTCCTGGGACAACGGGCCGCAAGGCTCGTCTTCGTCACTGGAACTGGTGTAAGATGGTGACCGGACGGGCTGCTCGCGTCGGCGGTTCCTTCGCGGAGAAGGTGAACGGTTCCTTCGAGGAGAAGGTGAGTGGTTCCTTCGCGGGGAAGGTGAGCGTGTCTGTCTTTTGGACTTGATCGGAGACTCCTCGTTCCTTCGAGTCCTTTTGTGGTCGTGAGCGTGCTGGTCACGCGGGGAGATTTGGTCGCGCGGGGAGATCTGGTCGCGCTTTCGGGCTACGCGAGGATCTTGCTCTTGGTGCAGTCTTCGATCGATTTCTCTCCGGGGCTGCGGGCTTCTTGATCGTCGCTGATTTCTCCGCGCAGGAGGGGATCTTGGACGGCGAGACTCTTCCAGTGCCTCGATCCTCTCGTTTTGCTGCAGGATCAGGGTGTTGGTTTTGTTGAAGGCCTCCAGGAGGGCTGCCACGGCCGGGTCAGCGCTGGGCGGAACAGGAACGGGCTGGAGGTCAAGAGACGGTTGATCGTTGTGGCGATCAACAGGAGTTGGGGAAGGAGAAGCGGTGGCTCCATCCCTAAGGAAACGGGCATCTCGGAGGAGAGATGATTGGCCATCAACGTCATATTTGTTGACGGGGAGGATGGTGGAATGAAGGGCATCCTGGGTGCGATCTTGGGAGGCCATGATCGTGATGATGTTCGAAAGTTGTTTTGATCTTCGGTTAAAGAAAGAAGGGGAGAACAAAGATTCCCACAGACGGCGCCACTGATCGTGAAGGCTGGATCAGATCCTGTAGAATCAGGCCGCCAAGTGCGTCAGGGATGCTGGTCGTATGGAGAGGAGGGGGGTGTACCTGCAAGGTACTCCGACGCTCAAGTAAGTAAAGGTCAGAGAAAAAGGGGCAAGTACAAGAGTGAATTCTTAGGGTGAATATTGGATACCTGACCCTCTCAAGCGAGATGGTTTATATAGAGCCCCCAGCGCGTGGCCAACGGTCCTATTTTCGGGGCGAAATAACCGTTTTCCCCAAAGAATAGGTAATTGCCCAAACTAGCCGTTATGTCGGGCATAAACGCAGTTCCGGGCACCTGTCCTCTGCTGTTCGGGCAGTGAGAAAGCCGTGCGTAACGGGCATAAATTTCGGGGAGGAACGTTGCATTCCTTGCCCGGTTGGAGGGGCAGAAAGGTCACTTTCGCCCCTCTGTGGACTGGACTTAGGCAATTTGGGTCGCTCTGGAGCAGAGGCGGATTGGGTCAATTCTAGCCATTGGTCCAGTTCAGAACAATATGTGTTTATGATTACTTCTATGACAAAATAAAAATAAAAATATGTATTTATTTGATTTTAATTTAGTCTTAAAACACTTTTTTGTCAAGTGAAAAAGTAATATTTAAGTAATATTTAATTTTCAAAATCAAATGATATTATAATTAAAAATAAAAGGAACAAAATTCAAACACATTTAAATTTAGACAAAGTGATGCTTTTAAAGATATTGAAAATGAAAAAAATTATTCAGTTAAGTATATTGCCCCCATATATTAAATTGGCTGGGTCCGTCCCTGGTTACAGGAAACGTTAGAGGAACCTTCCACGTATCCAATGTAACTTATATTTAATTGAACCGTCCATGTAACTTTTATATATATATATATATATATATATATATATATATATATATATATATATATATATATATATATATATATAATGATTCAGTTAATTTTTTCAAATATATATTTTTTTCGTGTGCATATGTTATGGATATTGCCCTAGAGCGTATAATGAATTAATGAGCATATGTCAACGTTACAGTAGAGACCCAATCTTACTCATATAATTGTCAGGCTGAAATCTATATATAATTGTCATGATACTCAGTATAAACGTTTTGTACCAAAATAAAATTCGTTAATCATCAAAATGGTCAAATTCATTAAAGTTTACAATTCTAAATTTTGCAAATGAATTTTAATTCAATGCTATATGGATAACATGTTTATGTTAAATGATATTTATTATTATAAAGCATATGTAGATCATTCAAAGATGGATCATGATATATAATTAATGAAGTTAAAATGTTTATTAACATACTTGTTGCTTGCATATCCAAAGATAGACATGCATGTTATTTTGAGTATGATTAATTTTTCATTAAAGTATGCTCATTTAGCATCGATTTCTTTTATTAAAATGTATTTATGCATCACCTAGAGGTGAATTTAGATACATGATTAAAGTTAAATTGGTTTGAATCCATGAAATTTATTCAAAGCATTAACGTATGAGCGTGTTTTAAATATTTACAGTTGCTACTAATATATTTGCATTGGACAATGCAATGATAAAGTTTAATGGGCTGAACTATACTGATTGGTCTGAAAAGGTTCCGTTTCAACTAGGTGTTATGGACTTGGACATGACATTGATAATGGATGAGAAGCCCGTAACCATTACGGAGGACAGTACAGAAGATGAAAGGTCTCTTTTTGAGGCTTGGGAAAGGTCCAAATGGTTGTCTTTGAACTTGATGAGAATGACAATGGCTGAAAATGTTAAACCATCTATACCCAACACTGAAAATGCAAGGGAATTTATGAAAAATGTGAAAGAATATTCAAATTTTTAAATTACTGACAAATCTGTTGTGGGGAATTTGATGAATAAGTTGACGACTAAAAAGTTTGAATGACCTCAACCCATTCATGATCATGTGACTCAAATGGGAAATTTGGCAACAAAGTTGAAGTTCTTAGGTATGGAGGTAAATGAATATTTTCTTGTACAATTTATCATTAACTCGTTTCCTCTTGAGTTTGAACAGTTTCAGGTGAATTACAACACCATCAAAGAAAAATGGAACTTTCAAGAAATTAAGGTCATGTTAATTTAAGAAGGAAGGCTAAAGAAGATGAAAGATCATTTTGTTCATCTCACAACTCATGATAGAGCCAGTTGCAGTAAGGTCAAGCCCAACATGAAGGACAAGTAGAAGGACAAAACTCCTTTAAAGGTTAATGAGGGCAGAGTCCAAAAGGAAAAGAAGTGTTATTTCTGCAAGGAGAACAGGCACTTCAAAAAAATTATCCTAAAAGGAAGATGTTGTTCGGAAAGAAAGGTATGTTTTATGTTTCCATAAATTTTGAATCAAATCTTATTGAAGTACCAAATAATATTTAGTGGCTTGATTCAGGTACGACTACTTATGTGTCACATATTATGCATGGATTCCTTTTGATCCAAACCATAAAAGGAAGTGAAAAATTTCTTTATATGGGAAACATAATGAAGGCATGAATAGAGGGAATTGGGACATATAGATTGATCTTGGATACTAGTTATCATATAGATATGAAAAGTTGTCTTTATGTATATGTGTGCTAGGGATTTAGTTTCTGTTGCAAAGTTGGATGGATTGAATTTTAATTTTAGGATTGGAAAGAGTGTATTTTCTTTATTTAAAGATTCATACTATTATGGTTCTAGTATTTTATTTGATGGTTTATATCATTTTAATCTTGATGTTAATTTTAAAGAATCTCTGTTTAATATTGAACATGTTGTTGGTAGTAAACGAAGTACAAATAATGAGAGGTCTGCTTATTTGTGGCATCAAAGATTAGGTCACATATCCAAAGAAAGAGTAATGAGGTTAATGAAAGGTGAAATATTACCTCAATTGGATTTTGGTGACTGGAATATATGTTTATATTAAATTAAAGGAAAACACATCAAACAAATATCTAAGAATTCGTCTACAAGAAGCAGTGAACTCCTTGAATTGATACACACTGATATTTGTGGTCCCTTCAATGTTCCTTCTTGGGG
Source organism: Lathyrus tuberosus (assembly GCA_022829125.1). Classification (NCBI taxonomy): domain Eukaryota; kingdom Viridiplantae; phylum Streptophyta; class Magnoliopsida; order Fabales; family Fabaceae; genus Lathyrus; species Lathyrus tuberosus. The sequence continues at coordinate 11,877,265 of JALAZF010000086.1, forward strand.
AGGAGAAAAGTATTTTATCACTTTTATTGATGACTTCTCACGTTACTATTACTTGTATTTATTGCATGAAAAATCACAATCAGTGGACATGTTACAAGTATTCATTTATGAGGTGGAAAGACAATTGGATAGGAAAATAAAGATATTGAGGTCTCATAGAAGCGGTGAATATTATGGCAAATATAATGCGAAAGGAAAATGTCCAGGTCTATTTGCAAAGTTTCTTGAAAGTCGTGGCATTCTATTTGCAAAGTTTCTTGAAAGTCGTGGCATATGTGCACAATATAGTATGCCTGGAACACCACAACAAAATGGCGTGGCAGAAAGGCGGAATCGTACTCTCATGAATATGGTTAGGTCAATGTTAAATTATAGTAATGTACCATTATCATTGTGGACTTATGCATTAAAGACCGTTGCGTATTTGCTTAATAGGATTCCTAGCAAGGCAGTTCCTAAGACTCCTTATGAGCTATGGACAAGAAGGAAACCTAGTTTAAGACATCTTCATATTTGAGGATGCCAAGATGAAGTAAGGGTGTATAATCCACACGAAAAGAAGCTTGATGTGAGAACCATTAGTATTTTTTTTGGGTATCCTGAAAAATTAAAAGGGTATAGGTTTTATTGTCTTAATCATAGTATGGGAATAATTGAGTTTAGTAATACTTGGTTTATTGAAAATAGTCAGTTCAGTGGGAGTGAGAAATCACATAAAGTGGATATTATGGAGACTCGTGAAGAATCTTCTTCGCCTACAAAGTCTTTTTAGGTTGTTGTCCCTCTGGTTGTGGTACCGTCATACAACACACATAGACAATAAATTAATATTCAAAACCCACAAAATGAACATATAGTTTATGAACCAGTTGACAATATATAAGTCACAAACGAGCATGGACAAGTGAATGAAGAAACACATGAAATAACAGTAAGAAGGCCTGAAAGGCAAAGAAGACCAGCTATTTCGAATTATGTTATTTATTCACTTGAACATTAATGTTACTTGAGCATTGATGAGGATCTAGTCTCATTCACACAAGCCATGAAAAGCGACAATTCTGAAAATTGGATCAATGTTGTAAAAAGAAGAGTTAAAATCAATGGATGACAATAATGTATGAGATTTAGTTGAGTTGCCTAAATGTTCAAAACGAGTTGGTTGTAAATGGGTCTTTAAGACCAAATGAGACTCGAAAGGAAATATTGAAAGATATAAAGCTAGACTTGTCGCCAAAGGTTTCACTCAAAAGGATGGTGTTGACTACAAAGAAACCTTTTCTCCTATTACAAGGAAGGACTTTTTGAGAATTGTTTTGGCTTTGGTGGCTCATTATGACTTAGAGCTTCACCAAATGGATGTGAAGACCGCCTTTCTAAATGGTGACTTAGAGGAAGAAGTGTATATGGCTCAACCCGAAGGGTTTGTTACTACGGGAAAAGAAAATTTAGTGTGTAAATTAAAGAAGTCAATATATGGAATAAAGCAAGCTTCCAGACAATAATATCTTAAATTTAACAATACTGTTTTATCATACAGTTTTATAGAGAACACCGTAGACCGGTGTATCTATATGAAGGCCAGTGGGAGCAAATTCACAATTTATGCCTTATATGTTGATGATATTTTACTTGGTGCTAATGATTTTGCTTTGTTACATGATGTAAAAAAGTTTCTCTCCAATAAACTTGAAATGAAGGATATGAGTGAGGTATCATATGTGATAGGAATAGAAATAGTCTATAATAGATCACAAGGACTGTTGGGATTGTCTCAGAAAGGCTATATAAGTAAAATATTAGAGAGATTTAAAATGAATAAATACTCTGCTAGGATAGTTCCTATTCAAAAAAGGGATAAGTTTAGTCAAATGCAATGTCCCAAAAATGAATTAGAACGAAAAGCAATAGAGTTTATTCCCTATGCATCAGTGGTTGGGAGCTTGATGTATGCCCAAACATGTACTCGACCGGATATCAATTTTGTCGTTGGTATGTTGGATTGATATCAAAGTAATCCCGAAATGGATCATTAGAAATCTGCAAAGAAAGTTCTTAGGCACTTACAAGGCACCAAATATTACATGCTCACTTATAGAAGATCAGATCAACTTGAAGTGGTTGGCTACTCAGATTCAGACTTTGCAGGATGTATGGACTCAAGAAAATCCACATCTGGATATGTTTTTCTTCTGGCTGGAGGAGTAATATCATGGAAGAGTGGAAAGCAGTCCATCATTGCTACCTCTATTATGGAGGCAGAATTTGTGGCATGCTTTAAGACAATTCAATCATTGTGGTTGCGAAACTTCATCTTAGGGATTGGTATTGTCGATAGTATAGATAGGTCGCTAAGGATTTATTGTTTAAATTATTATAATTGATATTATAAAGAGAAATGCTTTCTATTTAATCAAAATATTTATAAGATTAAAATACTGTATTTTTTTTAAGTTAACATTAAACAATTTTTTTAAAAAAAAAATTCTATAAAATACCCAATGAACTATTGACTATAATAATAATAATAATAATAATAATAATAATAATAAGTTTGGAAAAATAGAATGTTTTGAAAAATTAATTCAAATTAAATGAAATATTTAGGGAATAGGATCAAAGTAATTCATATATAGTTTTAAAAATATTTAAAATATTTTTTCAAATGATTATACTATAACAAAAAACTATTATGTAAATTTGAAAGATGTTAATTTATTAGTAAAAAAAACTATCAAAAAAACTTATAGTTTTTAAAATGAAACCCCAAACAACATATCTATATATTATGTGATCGGAATGAAACCATATTTTTCCAAACTTATTATTATTATTATTATTATTATTATTATTATTATTATTATTATTATTATTATTATTATTGTTATTATTATTATTATTATTATTATTATTATTATTATTATTATTATTATTATTATTATTATTATTATTATTATTATTATTATTATTATTATTATTATTATTATTATTATTATTATTATTATTATTATTATTATTATTATTATTATTATTATTATTATTATTATTATTATTATTATTATTATTATTATTATTATTATTATTATTATTATTATTATTATTATTATTATTATTATTATTATTATTATTATTATTATTATTATTATTATTATTATTATTATTATTATTATTATTATTATTATTATTATTATTATTATTATTATTATTATTATTATTATTATTATTATTATTATTATTATTATTATTATTATTATTATTATTATTATTATTATTATTATTATTATTATTATTATTATTATTATTATTATTATTATTATTATTATTATTATTATTATTATTATTATTATTATTATTATTATTATTATTATTATTATTATTATTATTATTATTATTATTATTATTATTATTATTATTATTATTATTATTATTATTATTATTATTATTATTATTATTATTATTATTATTATTATTATTATTATTATTATTATTATTATTATTATTATTATTATTATTATTATTATTATTATTATTATTATTATTATTATTATTATTATTATTATTATTATTATTATTATTATTATTATTATTATTATTATTATTATTATTATTATTATTATTATTATTATTATTATTATTATTATTATTATTATTATTATTATTATTATTATTATTATTATTATTATTATTATTATTATTATTATTATTATTATTATTATTATTATTATTATTATTATTATTATTATTATTATTATTATTATTATTATTATTATTATTATTATTATTATTATTATTATTATTATTATTATTATTATTATTATTATTATTATTATTATTATTATTATTATTATTATTATTATTATTATTATTATTATTATTATTATTATTATTATTATTATTATTATTATTATTATTATTATTATTATTATTATTATTATTATTATTATTATTATTATTATTATTATTATTATTATTATTATTATTATTATTATTATTATTATTATTATTATTATTATTATTATTATTATTATTATTATTATTATTATTATTATTATTATTATTATTATTATTATTATTATTATTATTATTATTATTATTATTATTATTATTATTATTATTATTATTATTATTATTATTATTATTATTATTATTATTATTATTATTATTATTATTATTATTATTATTATTATTATTATTATTATTATTATTATTATTATTATTATTATTATTATTATTATTATTATTATTATTATTATTATTATTATTATTATTATTATTATTATTATTATTATTATTATTATTATTATTATTATTATTATTATTATTATTATTATTATTATTATTATTATTATTATTATTATTATTATTATTATTATTATTATTATTATTATTATTATTATTATTATTATTATTATTATTATTATTATTATTATTATTATTATTATTATTATTATTATTATTATTATTATTATTATTATTATTATTATTATTATTATTATTATTATTATTATTATTATTATTATTATTATTATTATTATTATTATTATTATTATTATTATTATTATTATTATTATTATTATTATTATTATTATTATTATTATTATAGTCAATAGTTCATTGGGGTATTTTTATAGAATTAAAAAAAATATTTGTTTAATGTTAACTTAAAAAAATTCAGTATTTTAATATTATAATTATTTGGATTAAAAAGAAAACACTTCGCTTCATAATATAAATACTAATAGTTTAAACAAAAATAAAATCATGTAATTATTAAATTTAGTGAAATTATAATTTTAATTAAATAAAATTTATAATTTCGAAAATGAAAAATAAAGAGAAAGTGTGTGTAATACCCGGTATAATTATTCCCTAATGGTTGTTACTGATTCAATTTGGTGGAAACATTAGGAAGAAAATTATGCAAGACTCATTATTTAGTGTTATTAAGAGAAATAAACTAAATAAAGGTCTAAGGGTAGTTTGGGCATTTCATCCTCATTAGTGGGATAGTTAGAGACTTGTTTGGCTTATGTCTCATTCCCATAATTGTTCAAAAATAGATTTTTGAGAAGGAGGAAGAAAACACGTGAAAATCAAGAGGAAGAAGAAGGTTTCCATTGTCAAACTCTCCAAACCTTGCATGCATCAAGAATCAACTCTGATCTCTTAACTCTCATCACCATCTTGTTCTGTTCCAGCTTCTGTGCTCTCTAATCAAGGTGAGTTCCATAGTTCGAACTTGGGGTAGGAGAATTGGGAATAAATGCATGTTTGTGGTTTTGGGTGAGATGAAATGTTTCCATGCTTAATCAATTGATGAGATTGTGTTCCCATGATGATAATATATGTATTGAATCATTATTACATGTTTGGGTATGGTTGAATTGAGCTTGGATTTGTTTGATTGAAAAACCTAACTTTTTCATGTTTGATAACATTATTATTAATTTGGTAAATGTGTTGGAATGTCTTTTAATTGTTAAAATATCGTAGTATGTTGAATTCTGAGACCGGGGCTTTTTACGGAATCGAAATCGGAGGCCCGTAAGGCATTTAACGATCGAAAACTGAATTTTTGGCAAAAACAGCGCAGTATGCATCGACCTCAGGATTTTACGTTGGCGCAAGGGTCGACACATGCACCGCAGCTTGTAGAATTCCCCAGTATGCGTCGGTGCATACCCTTGCTATGAGTCGACGCATAGCCTCCAAAAGGTAAAATTTTGTTTTCTTCATAACTTTTGATCCGTAAGTCCGTTTGGGTCCCCGTTCGAAGCGTTGGAAATGTATTTCAATGCTCTAAATGATAGTGAGGTAGAAGCCTGAGTATAACCTAATAATGAATAGGTTACATATGATACACTAGTATGTATCTCATAAGGATTAGAGGGAATCATGTTTGTGTTAAGATTATGGATGAGTAATTGTTATGGAATTAGTTTAGGCCAATGAGTAAGGGCACTAGTAATGTGCTAATATGTATGACATGATATGAACATTGCATATGTGATTAATGTGATATATATTGGATTGACTCATGGCTTAATATGATCACTTATGCTACATGTATGTGTGTATGCTTAATAAATGCATTATGTTGACAAATTACCGGGTTATGATCACTTATGCAATTGTTGTAACTCTTAATGAATTGCCTTATGTTGGATGTGCTATGAGGTGATCATCTGATGGTTGATCCTATTCGTTCCGGTTGAACGTTCAGAGGTGTTTGCTTGTGTGGCTTGATGTCCATGTGATTATGATGTATGCTTGAATCGAAGTAGGCCTATGCTACTAGGTGGTAAATTACTAAGACAATGACTACTGCTGTGTGATCTCTAGTCGGTACCCTGCTGTGTGATCTCGGCACGTCATACACACCTGAGCTACCATTACGAGGTGCTAAGTGGGTCTGAAAAAGGCGTTTCCACGGCAGATAAACCTCGACGTGCTTGGTATGGTGGGGTCGTAATGCCATGTAAGCAATATCACTTCAGATAAACTCACCTCTCGTGATGCCACATAGGCAATATCACTAGGCTATCGCCCACTGGGCTTGTGTGGTCATTATGGCATACTTGTACTAGCCGTTAACACATCTACGTATGTGTGATTGGTGGGGTTGTGACGCCACATAGGCAATGTCACTTCAGATAAACTCATCACGGATGGGATGCCACGTAGGATCCATCTGACTCACCTTGCGGTGTGCATGTACAAGTCTTTTGACGATTAGACACAAGAGATAACCCACCGAGGGTGTGATTGTGTAACCTAGGTAGATAGGTAGAACTTACTTCTGGATTCCTCGTACATGGGTACGGGTCTGCATACTGGTCGGTGATTGATTGTAAATTCGTTGTTACCTCATTGGTGAGTCAAGGGTGTAGCGCGAATTTTTGGACGTGGTTGCGAAGCACTTATCGCTTTTGGGGTACTACAGTTTGATTCATTTTTTATCCTATTGAAGCTGATGAAGGAAGGGAAATAGATGTCTCCAATTAACCCTGCTTGCATACTGAGTTTAAACAGATGACTGTTGGTTTACAGATGCTATTGAGATTGTGGGTCTCTCTTAAGTTATTTTGTTAAAATAGTGCCTGGGTGATTGGTGGGAGTTTAAGACTGATGCTTTTCGATTGATATGTGAGGTATGGGATTTGGGTTTTTGGATTAGTGTGCTCGCTAAGATTTTTCTTTCAATCTTATGCCTACGTATTCCCGTTTACCGAAACAGGGAAATCAGAGCAATCGTAGTTCCTCCTATTCTATGGGAGGAAATGGTGTTTTGGTGTCTTGTTCAAAGCCCAAGACGTGAAGATGAAAAGGTGGTTTATATCTTGTTCGAAGCCCAAGATGTGAAGCTGAAGAGGTGTTGTCTCTAGAGAGAACTTGTCATCTCTAAAGGGGGTCTATTTGCCACAACTGTTGGGTGACTGACTATAAAGGAGGATTACTTTAACCGGGATATGTTATTCCTAGCAATGCCATAATTTCCTTTATAGGGGGTTTTAACCTGAAGGAGAAGATTTTAACTCAGTATAGAGCAATGCCATCTTTCCTTAGGAATTTCTCATGCTAAAAGAGGGACAGTGGCGTGGATGTAAATAATCCAGAGGCTTGCCGCTTACAGCCAATAGATGAAGGGGAAAGGAGTTGTTGATGTTTGTATGCTGTGACCAAAGCATGGTTTGATGCTAAAAGGTTGATTGAATCAACCAGGGTTTTTTCTTATACAAAGCCTAAGAGGAGGCTATTGAACCAACAAGAGGATGCTTTTGTGTCTCGTACGAAGCCCGAGATAGAGGCTAAAAGGGTTGACTCAACAAGAGAGTGTTTTTATATGTGTCTTGTACGAAGCCCAAGACGGAGGCTAAAGGTTGTTTGACTCAACAAGAGAATCTTTTATTCTCAACAAGAGAGTGTTTTTGTATCTCGTACGAAGCTCGAGATGGAGGCTAAAGGTGTGTGACTCAACAAAAGAGTCTTTTATACTCAACAAGAGAGTGATTTTGTATCTCGTACGAAGCCCGAGATGGAGGCTGCAGGTGTTATTGACTCAACAAGAGAGTCTTTTTGTATCTCGTACGAAGCCCAAGATAGAGGCTAAAAGGATTGCTGTTTCAGTTGAGTGACAGGTCCAGTAGGTTGGTTAAAAGAGAAAATCAGTTCTTATAAAGAGACTGATTAAAGGTAAGGCTATGCTTTGGGATTGATCAGAGGATCAGGGTTATTTCATGTTCTTTAAGGAAATGGGGAATCCAGAGGGTATTGGAGACTGTCCGAGTCTACTGGTGTTTTTTTTCCTACTTGAGAATGCCTTCGAGACTCAAGGAGATTATACTGTCCAAGTCTAGAGTTTTATCTTTTGTACTATACTTAAAGAAATAGTAGGAGTACGTTCACGGTAGAAAGATCTAGACTCTTTGAAAGACTGTTCTATTAAGATGACTAATTTCTGTTCCTATACCTCTAGGAGGTCGTCAGGACAATTTGTACGAAGCCCAAGAGGAGGCTGAAAACTTTTAAGAAGCCGGGGGACAATTTGTACGAAGCCCAAGAGGAGGCTCTCTTCCCGAAGGAAGAATCCTTATACGAAGCCTAAGAGGAGGCTGTGAATACTTCTAAGAAGCCGTAAGGTCCTTATACAACGCCCAAGAGGAGGCGGGGATGCTTTTAGGAAGCCTGTGGGTCCCCAAACCCCGAGAAATTCAAGACAAGCTATTCACAGAGAATAGATCAAGACAGGAAAGTCCGAGAATTTGGAAGAAACTCAAGAGATGTCATTCACGGAGAAAAGATCATCTCTGGGGAGTAGAGTTTCTTTGACAATTTCTAAGAGTAACAGTCTGAGAAAGGGTTCACCGAGAATGCTGTCTTTCACGTCTCCATATTGTTTAACCCCAAGAGGAGGGAAGACTGTGACTGGTAATCCTATGGGGGATCTAGTTTTATCTATTTAAGAGTGACCAACAGGGCTTAGTGCTAGACGTAGTTGCCGGGGAAACTCTAAATATCTATACTAGTATTACACAGTTGATATGAGTTTATGAAAGAAGACTTACAGTGAAACAGCCCCACAATACAGTTATATGTATATGAAAGCGGATAAAGAAAGCATATAAACACTTACTCGGTTGTAGAGCTTCCATGCTGTTTGGTTAGTTGTTCAACAAAGAAAGATTGAAAACAATAGTATATTCAAAATTAAAGGAGAAAGTATTTTGAAAAGATGTTGGGGCTTACAGCTCAAGGAGAGGCCCAAGGTTTATCAGTGATTGCACTGTCGTTTTGTACAGAGGGACTTATACAAGTGACTGAGGCCTAAAAAGTTTTTCTGTACAAGGGGATGGGTCTTACACTCTATCAAGAGGCCCAAAAAGTTTTAAAGAAAAGAAATGGGGCTTATAACACGAGGGTAGGCCCAGATGATTGGTTTTTTTATTGGCGATCGCGCTGAAGTTTTCTTTTAACGCATGGGGACTTATACAATGTCTGAGGCCCAAAAAGTTTTGGTTTAAAGGGGATTGGGTCTTACACTCTAATAGAGGCCCAAAAGATTTATTTTTGTATAAGTGCTGGGGCTTACAGCTCAAGGAGAGGCCCAGGGTCATTTGTTTGAAAATGGCGATCGCGCCGAGATTTTTGAAAACGCAGTGGGTCTTATACAATGCACTGAGGCCCAAAATGGTTTGGTTTTCAAAGGGGGTTGGGTCTTACACTCTAATAGAGGCCCAAAATATTTTGAATGGGTCTTATAGCTCGAGGAGAGGCCCAAGGTTTGTTTTTTAACGGACGACGATCACGTCGAACTTTTTGAAATACAACGAGACTTATACAATAAGTGAGGCCCAAAAATAGGTTGTATTTACAAAGGATTGAGTCTTACACTCTATTAGAGGCCCAAAAATGATTTGAAATTGTTTGATGAGGGTGAAAATCAAAGAAACCCTAATTTGTTATTCTTTAAAAGTAAATATTTAAAGAAAATCAAATAAAATACCAAATAAGTTTGAATAAACCATTTGTGATTTTTGTTTAAGGTTTGAAAAATGAGGGATTAATCACAAGGTTAATTAAAACTCACTTGGTTTTGATTTTCAAAGTAAATATTCACTTTTAAAATGTTTAAAAACATTAAAAAGGAATTTATTCACAAAAATACTAATTACATTAAATAAATAATATAAACTTAATTTTTTTGTGGAATAAAATATTTCAACATTTTTTTGATTTTTTGCAAAAATAACCAATAAAAAATAATTAAAATTGAAAGAGTTATTAATTTTCCAATTAATTAATAAAACATAAAATATTGAAAAAAAAACAAATATGTGAGAAAACACAAAATGGCATGGGTGGGGTTTAAACCCACGACCTCAAGGTTATAGGGCGCGCGCCTTACCACTGGGGTGGTGATACATCCATTGCTTGAAGTGAAACCACAAATATACAAGACATGCCTTGTTTTCTAGGCCTGGTCAAGGCAAGGCAAGGCAAGTTTTGCCAAGAAACGAGAAGGTCCATAACTTTCTCATTTCTCAATGTTTGGGGACAAAATTTATATGCATCTGGCCTAGAATTTCACAAGGAATCCAATGGTGGTGGTATTTTTTTTTCCAAATCATACTCCCTCCTCAAAACCCGATAGTGGTTTTGAAAAAGGCCTATAATTGCATTTTCTATGCTACACTTTGATACAGGCATGAATTACATGATGAATTGGTTCAAACACAACATATATAACATGTATGAGGTGTGTATGATCAGTGGACTTCAAAGCAATGCATATTTTGGAAAGTTCAAGTCATGATGCTTACCTCTTTTTGAGCTTTTGGAGTTTTCTGTGCAATCTGCCAAACTTCTTGTTCCAGAAATGGTTTGATGCTTTGGACACTCTCAAATGATCCCTTAGAAGCTTTGAGGATTATTGGAATCAGCTGGAACCTGCAAAAACACAAACTGGCCCTTTCTTGCAAAAGGGGTTAAAATAACCAAAATAGCAACTCCCTCAAATGGTGTTCCAGATGGGGGGAACCATTTGGGACAGTTCAAGGATGTTATTTGGAATGTGTTTGAGGTTTTATCTGGTTTGGAAAGTGACTGAATCAAGAAATGGCTTGAAAAATGCACAAAAGGGCTATTTTGAGGTTTTGAGATGTGACTTTGTGATTTTGGTGTTACAGGTCACTTTTGTGAGTTTGGATCACCTACATATGATGTTTATGAGGTGTTAGGATCATGAGATGTGATGGAAATGCTCTCTAACTCAAAAACTCAGAGTTACCTTGCTAAAGAAGGCATTTTTGCCAAGAGAAAGGGATTTTGAGGAAAGCATCTGTTTGATGGCTTTGGTCTACTCAAACTGATTAGAATTGAGGTCTATTTATAGTGCAACAAGTTTATTTTGGCATCAATAGTGAATGGAAGCTGGTACAGAGGTTTGGCCAATGGTTGCATTTTGGAATCCAAGTCTCCTCTAGCCATTGACTAGAGGTTAGGGCACAGGGCTGTGGTTCCCTTGGTCTTGGATAAGTCTTGACTGAATTCAGTTGCAAATGGCTCAGTCCATGCCACCTTGGTGTATGCATTGAATGCTCCAATCCAAAATTGGAGTCTTGTCCTTCTTTTAGGCAATTCTAGGTTTGGCATGCTACTTCTTATTCCAAGGACTTTGGAGGCTTGGCTCAATGTTTGTCCCCTTTAGATTTGATCCTCAGATGTGTCCAAAGTGATGACAAGGCTTGGAATTATCTGATTTTTCCAAATCGAGCAAAAATGCAAAATTCTGCCTAGCCTTGGCAGTTTTCAGCAAGGCATATTTCCCTTGTCATATCTCATGGCCCAGGTGGAATTTGGTGATGTTCTTGGCCATTTTGGAAAGCCCTCATATGATACAACAACTGTTTGACCATATTTGGTTTTGATACCTTTTGGATCCAAGTGAAAAATCCCCCTACATTTGGAAAAAAGTGAAGGCAGATTCTGACTTAGTGAAAATTTCACTAAGTGTTGGAAAAAAGTGACATTTTCACTTTTTGTGATTTTGATCATTCCATAACTCAAAATCCATGAGGAATTTGGAGGGAGGTCACTTTTAAGCTTTTGTAGAGGGTAATGAGAACTACAAATCTAGCTTTGGATGGGGAAAAATGGTCTTGTGGTTTAGGAGTTATGATCCTCCAAAGTTGGTACCCTTCCCACTTTGTTCATAACTTAGAAAATTTTCTAAGTTTTTATGGTTACCCCTTTTTACAAGTTATCCCACTTTTCTTGATTTTTCTTAATGAATGATGATTCCAATCATACATTAACATCATTTTAGGGTTAAAAAACCATTTTTGTGAAAAATCTCAAAAAGTCAAAGTTGACTTTGGTGCACAGTTGACTTTTTGTCAGATGAATTCCAAACTGTGCGATCCTTTAGGAAATCATGTCCTTGACCTAAATCAAACTTGATGGACATGTTCCATGGGTGTTATAGGGTATATTGAATCATGTCCTAGGGTTTGGGAGCATGTCCTGGTCAAAAGTCAAAGATACAGTTGTCTTTTCTCGCGAAACCTTAACTGTGGTACTGATGAAATTGAGACTTGCTGCTAAAGCTTCCTGGATCAATCCATTGTTACAAATGGATCAATGTAGTATATTAGAGACCCTCAAATCATGGCTTGAGGTCTTGGCTCATGATTGGTCCCAAAAGTCAAATTAGGGGTGAATTAGGTCAAGAAACCCTAATTCCTGATTTTTGATGAATGCTTCCCCGAGGCTAAATTGACTTGATGATTGGGTTTATGATGTCCCTTGGAGAATCATAGGTTATGTTTTGAAGTATTGGCTCATGCCCAGAGGAGAATTTCCATCTGGAGGCCCTGGTCGACCAAACCCTAATTTGGTGACACTGGCGATCTTAAGGCTTGATCCACCTAGAAGGGAGCAGTCTTGTGCTTAATCCTTGAAGTGAGAGTCCTCTTGATCATTTGTGGATGTTGGAGAGGTTAGAAAAGTTGAAGATCATGTCATTCCTTGATTTATCCTTTGTCTAAGAACTCAGAGAGGGCTTGAAACCCTAATTTTGACTGTAGTAAGTGTTCACCCATCTTTGGGGAGACTGATGAGACATGATGGTACATCCATATTATGATGATGATTTGCATAATGATGGGAAATATTAGTGGTCAAAATTTGGGGTATGACAGATGCCCCTATTTAATCTTCTTGGACCCGAAGGTGTGAATGGCGAAGGTATTCGGGCATTCGGGGTGCAAGAGGATTAAATATCGAAATACCCGAAATTTTGATGGTAGTCAAGGATGGTAGCTTGCGCATCCTTCTTCTTTTGCTAAGCAATGATGCCTAGAAAAGGTAAAAAAAACTTCCCCTCGATCATGGTTTCCTACCAAGGAACTGGTCTTAGTTTCTGAAATAAACTTCCCCTCGATCCTGGTTTCCCACCAAGGAACTGGTCTTAGGTTCTGATGTAAACTTCCCCTCGATCCTGGTTTCCTACCAAGGAATTGGTCTTAGTTTCTGATGTCAATAAGCTTTTTTTGACAAGGGACGCTATGCGTAGCGGTTTTCCTCAAACTTCTCGCCGAATTTTCCTGGAGAGATGCCATTTGATAGAAAAAGTTTTGATGTCAGAGTTGCTGGGGAACCCAGTCGTCTGAGTTGTAGAGGTGTACAAACTTCTCTGTTTGGAGACGCCATTTGCCGACTCTACTGGGGGAAAACGAATCTCTTGAAAGACTGCTTTCACGCTTGGGGATATTGCATCATACTTTTCTCGGGATCTTCCCGGAGAAACGTCATATGATGTGATCTAATTTTGAGGTGCTGATGACCATTTCATCAGCGGTTTTTTTTTCGGAGAAAAACTGCTGTATTTCCGAATCTCTGCTTAAGAGGCTTCCTCTAGGGATTTCCTTAATCTGGGAAAGCAAAAATATCATCTTCAATGGCGAAGAGTGACATCGGTTGAAGGTTCTTTGGTCTTTCAGAGGTTCAAGTTATCAAAGTGGTCAAGGGCCAATTCTGATCCAGAACTAAATTGAAGGAGAGAGATTGTTCAGATGCAACCTTTCCTGACGAGGAAAGAACTGACAACTCGATTGAGAGGATTGTTATCACTAGGGGACAAGACCGACGGGAGTGATAGTGATGCAATATGAATGTGAATGAAAATCAATAATGCATGATGTATGTATGTACATGCTGACAAAACTGACGTGCCATACAAACTAACAGATGAACACGACTGGATACTCGGCCACTGCGGGGTGAAGAAGTACCACTGGTTCAGGATAGTAATTCTGCCTTGCTTAGGAGAAACGGTCCCTGTTGGGAGCGACACTGGTCGGGCTTAGGAGATGAGAACTCAGCTGAAGAGGTCAGATGGAGCATTCGCATCTGACATAGCTGATCCTTTATTCAGGCATGCTGGTTTAGAAGGAGTACTTTGAGTCTGCACTTTTAGGCTCAAACACCTTTGGAGAAGCGATCGATGTTCTTTCGATGTTTAATAGTAAAAAGAAATTGCCAACTTTATTTTAAAAGCAGAAAAAGTTTTACAAGTAAATTCATTTTTGTTTCGTTTCAAGAATCGTTAATCACGTTAAAACGTCGTTCTGTAAAGCTAAAACAAATAAGAACTGCAAACAAGAGCACAAGGGCTCAAACTTTATTGATAGGATGGAAATCAGCCAAACGCGTGATTCCACAGAGTATTTACAAAGTTAGAAAATGGTAATTTACAGGGAAAAAGGGCTATGTTGAAACATAATGACCACTATCCTTCTGCCAACTTTGAATTCGGGACATCCTGAGCTTTTGTCAATGATGACCTTAACTAGAGCTTTCCTGACGGATGATGTAACTGCTGCTGAGGGGCTTGCCCCTTTGTTGAAAGTAGTTACTTGCCATTATCCCTAATTTTTGCCTGGATTGTACTTTGAGATTTCTAATCCACCGGGATGATTTTTGATCATGTCTCTAGTTTTTGCCTGGACCGCCCTTTCGGGTTTTCAATCCACCGAGACGTTTTTTTTTCTTTTTTTTAGGCGAAGTATTTCTTGACTACATCAATATTTGTGGGGTAGGCAAATTCCTCTCCGTCCATGGTTGCAAGTCTCAAGGCGCCGCCTGAGAAAGTTTTCTTGACCATATAGGGGCCATCGTAATTCAGAGTCCACTTGCCCCGGGAATCAGTGAGAATAGATTGTATCTTTTTGAGCACAAGGTCTCCTTTCCTGAAGACGCGAGGTCGGACCTTTTTGTCAAATGCCCTCTTCATTTTTTGCTGATATAACTGACTGTGGCATAGTGCAGTGATTCTTTTTTCTTCAATCAGATTCAGTTCGTCGTGTCGACTTTGACACCATTCAGCTTCTGTAAGCTTAGCTTCCATCAATACCCGGATTGATGGGATCTCTACTTCTATGGGGAGCACTGCTTCCATGCCATATACTAGAGAGAAAGGGGTTGTCCTTGTTGAAGTGCGGACAAATGTGTGATAACCGTGAAGAGCAAAGGGTAGCATCTCGTGCCAATCTTTGTAGGTTACAACCATCTTTTGAATGATCTTCTTGATATTCTTGTTAGTCGCTTCTACCGCTCCGTTCATCTTTGGTCGGTAGGGAGATGAGTTATGGTGTTCGATCTTGAACTCTGCGCACAACTCTTTCATCATCTTATTGTTCAAGTTAGACCATTATCAGTAATGATCTGGCTCGGAACACCATAACGGCAGATGATATTGTTTCTAATAAATCGGACCACCACTTGTCGGGTTACATTAGCGTACAACGCTGCTTCGACCCACTTGGTGAAGTAGTCAATGGCTACCAGGATGAACCGATGTCCGTTTGAAGCCTTGGGTTCAATCATGCCAATTATGTCGATTCACCAAATGGAAAAAGGCCACGGGGAAGAGAGAACTTTGAGATGCGTTCGCGGTACATGGATTTTGTCGGAGTATATCTGACACTTGTGACACTTCCTCATGTACTTGTAGCAGTCGGATTCCATGGTCAACTAATAGTACCCTGCTCTTAGAATTTTTCTCGCCATTGCGTGTCCGTTGGCATGAGTGCCAAAGGATCCTTCGTGAATTTCTTTCATCAGCATGTCTGCTTCTGGCCTGTCTATGCATCGGAGCAAGACCATGTCAAAATTTCTCTTATAGAGAGTATCACCGCTCAGGAAGAAACTGCTTGCCAGCCTTTTGAGGGGTTTCCTGTCCTTCCTTAGTGCCCCACGTGGGTACTCTTATTTATGAAGGAAGCATTTGATATCGTGATACCAAGGTTTGTCGTCTATGACTGCTTCGATCGTGAAGACGTAAGCAGGCCTTTCAAGGCGCATAATGTCAATCTTAGGTAAGTCACTCCTTTGACCTACACTAATCATGGAAGAGAGAGTGGCTAATGCATCAGCCAGGTGATTCTCCTCATGAGGGATGTGATGAAACTCAACTCTGTTGAAGAAGGGCAGCAACCTTCTCGCGTAGTCTTTGTAAGGAATCAATCTTGATTGGTATGTGTTCCAATCTCCTTTAATCTGATTGATAACCAGGGCTGAGTCGCCGTATACGTCCAAGTTCTTAATCCTTAAATCAATCGCTTCCTCGAGACCCATAATACAAGCTTCGTATTCGGCCTCATTGTTTGTGCACTTGAATGTCAGTCTGGCGGTGAAAGGAATGTGGGTACCCTAAGGTGTTATGATGATTGCCCCAATTCTGTTTCCGTAATGATTGACTGCTCCGTCAAAGATTAGTCCCCATTGGGAATCTGGTTTTGGCCCTTCACTGGGTAGCGGTTCATCGCAGTCTTTCATTTTTAGATACATGACATATTCATCTGGGAAGTCAAATCCGACTGATTCCTGATCGTCAATCGGTTGATGGGCCAAATGATCGGCTAAAATACTTCCTTTAACGGCTTTCTGAGCGTGGTATTCTATGTCATATTCTGACAACAACATCTGCCAACGGGCAATCCTCCCCGTGAGAGCAGGTTTTTCAAAAACATACTTGATTGGATCCATTTCTGAGATTAACCAAGTAGTGTGACGAATCATGTACTGGCGAAGACGTTTGGATGCCTAAGCCAAAGCACAACAAGTTTTCTTGAGCATAGTATACTGAGTCTCGCAGTCGGTGAATTTCTTGCTCAAATAGTAGATGGCAGACTCCTTCCGTTTGGTTTTTTCTTGTTGGCCAAGTTCACACCCCATGGAGTCCTCTAGGACGGTGAGGTAGATAATCAGCGGCCTTCCTTCCATTGGAGGTGATAAAATCAGAGGGTTCAACAGGTATTCCTTAATACTGTCGAAGGCAGTTTGGCAATCTTCTGTCCAAACGCAATCCTGATTCTTTTTAACTAATTTGAAAATCGGCGCACATGTCGCTGTCATGAGGAATATGAATCTGGAGATGTAGTTCAAACGTCCCAGGAATCCTCTGACTTGTTTTTCAGTTTTTGGAGAAGGCATTTCTTGAATGGCCTTGACCTTGTCAGGATCAACCTCAATTCCTTTTTGGCTGACAATGAACCCTAAGAGTTTCCCTGAACGGACACCGAAGGTACATTTGTTGGGATTCAAGTGGAGTTTGGACTTTCTCAACCGCTCGAATAGCTTTGACAGACGGGTCACATGCTCCTCTTCTGTCTTAGATTAGGCAATCATATCATCGACATATACCTCGATTTCTTTGT
Organism: Lathyrus tuberosus; assembly: GCA_022829125.1. Lineage (NCBI taxonomy): Eukaryota > Viridiplantae > Streptophyta > Magnoliopsida > Fabales > Fabaceae > Lathyrus > Lathyrus tuberosus. Next base: position 11,894,982 of record JALAZF010000086.1, read on the forward strand.
GTATCATGTCATGAAAAAGAGTGGTCATGTCCCTTTGATAGGTTGCCCCGACGTTCTTCAAACCGAACGGCATCACCTTGTAACAAAAGGTACCCCATGGGGTAATGAACGAAGTTTTTTCTATGTCTTTCGGCGCCATTTTGATCTGGTTATAGCCCGAGAATCCATCCATGAGGAGAAAACTTTGAAATTTGCTGTACTGTCAACCAACATGTCGATGTGTGGTAAAGGAAAGTCATCCTTTGGACTAGCCTTATTTAGATCTCTGTAGTCTACACACATTCTGACTTTTCCGTCCTTTTTTGGAACGGGTACGATGTTGGCTAACCATTGAGGATATTCTGATGTGGCGAGGAAACCCGCGTCAATCTATTTCTGTACCTCCTCTTTGATTTTGATGGCCATGTTCGGGTGAGTCCGTCTCAACCTCTGTTTGACTGGCGGACACTCTGACCTTAACGGTAGATGATGTTCCACGATGCTGGTATCCATCCCTGGCATGTCCTGATAGGACCAAGCGAATACATCGGGGAATTCTTTGAGAAGCTTTACTAAACCCTCTCTGGCAGTTGGACTGAGCAGTGCCCCAATCCTGATTTCTTTTCTCTCTTTTTCCGAACCTAAGTTGACCGTTTCCAACGGCTCTTTATGAGGTTCAATGGACCTTTCCTCTTGTCTGAGTAATCGGGAGATCTCTTCTGGAATTTCGTTGTCAACTTCTTCTTTAGCCCCAAATACCGAGAATTCAAAGTTGGGAGAAGGCATCAGATCGTATGTTTCAACGGGGTTTAAAACAAGCAATCTGCATGACGTGATGATTTGTGTTTAGAAGAGATAGAGAAAATGCAAGAGTGTGTGTAGTGTATTTTTGGAAAACTGCTTGTTTTTATTATTGATTTGTTTTTTAGGATTACCATTTTCTGAAAAAAGAAAAAAGAGAAAATAGCAACTAATGCGGAAATTACAGAACGACGTTATTTTATTAATGAACAAGTCGATTCTTGAAACTACAATCCTATAAAACAAAACTCTGTCGCTTTGGGCGAAGCGAAGAGGGAAATTTATAGAAAGTGAGCCCTATCAAAACATCCGTTTCACCTGGGTAGGGTGAAAGGTTAAAGACGACAATTACTTTGACTTATGAACAATCTTCGGAACATCGACAGCAACCCATTGGCAGAGAACTCCTCGGTGAATCACAAAGTCTGGTACCTTTCTTGATTTGTCTCCAGAAATAACGCTATTTCTGGCGGAGCAGGATCATTGGAATCTGTCTCCCAGGCAGAATTATCGTAGGAGGATTCCTTTGTTTCATTTTGCATTGTATTTGTGCTCTCAGGCAAATCTCCCCATCCAGTTGGCTGGATGTCTTCGAGCCTGATACGAGAGCTTTTGGGAGCAGTGTACTTGAAAATATAGTCGTATTTCCCACTTGGTTGTCCCAAGGTGTCCCACACTCCTTTGGAACTGGAGGAGTCATCCTTCTCGATGACGTTGACCTCTGGAAAAGCATAGTTGATGATTTCTAGTCCTGCAAACGTTGCAAATTCATCGTCGTACTGAACATTTTCTGAATGACCTGATTGTTGATCCCAAGACATGGTGGGGACGCAGGTATTCTTTTTAATGATGCTCAGCTGATTTTCATTGTTCGACTGACTTTCTTGCCCCAAGTTTCCTGGGTATGGCTGCCAGATAGGCAGACCATCTATCGGGCCATAGTAGCTGGTGTCAAAGTTGTCTTTCATCAGAGTGTCTACCTCTAATGAATTTGGCGGAGCACGACATCCTTCCGGATCACAATCTCCGTATATCATTTCGACGTCTGACCTGGGTATAAATCTCGGACTCTGTGTAGGAAAGCAAAAGGGAGTCTGCGTTTCGTCCTGAGACATATAACCGTCCTCGTTAAGATAGGACTCCCATTCTTCCTCCATATCAGAGGAATCATCTTTATTGATGGTATGCACTTCTTGAGGCACTGGGTGAAGGAAACCTCCACTGTGGAAGAAGTCTTGAATGGGATGAAGACTTTCATTGCTGGTAGTAGTTGTCTGGGTACAGGTTGCAGAAAAACCAAGACCCTTCTTTGTTTTATTGTCAGTAGAAATGACTAGCTGTCCCCATCCTGTTGTATTGGTACTCTCGACCGCTTTGATAGCATCTTTGTATGAGGAAATGGAAGTTCCCTCTTCGGATTGATTGTCCTTGCTCACCGAAAGTGCTTGGAACTAAGTCCCAACAACCTCCTCGGGTTCTACACAAGTAGATGATGATAAGTTACTTACGAGCAAGGCTTGTTCTCCACAAACCATGACGAGCTGGTTGTTCTGGACGAACTTTAACTTTTGGTGGAGGGTCGAGGTGACCGCCCCAGCCTGATGTATCCAAGGTCTTCCTAATAAACAACTGTACGTTGCCCGGATGTCCATGACCTGGAAAGCGACTTGGAAAGTGTGAGGACCAATAGTTATGGGAAGGTCGACTTCGTCGATAACCGTTTTTCTGGACCCGTCAAATGCTTTGACGACGACCTCACTGGTTCTCATCGGGGGTCCTTTGAAGGATAATTGCATCAAAGTGGACTTCGGCATAACATTCAGGGTTGACCCTGTGTCTATCAGTACGCTGGCTAAAGCATCGCCCTGGCAGCTGACCATGATATTGAGCGCCATGTTATGACGGCGTCCCTCTTCAGGTAATTCCTCATCACTAAATCCCAAGTTATTGCAGGAAGTGATGTTAGAGACAATGCTATCGAACTGTATGATTGTTACATCCTGTTCTACAAAGGCTTGCTCCAAGAATTTTTGTAGAGCCTCCCTGTGCGCTTCTGAACTGAGTAAAAGTGACAGCACAGAGATCTTTGAAGGAGTTTGTAATAGTTGATCAACAATGTTGTATTCACTCCTTTGGATGAGCTTCAGCATCTCATAGTTGTTTTTTGAAAGGTCGGGATTACTGGATTGACCGACCGGTGGATTGGGAACTTCTGTCTGAGGTTCCTTTTCTTTGTTAAATTATCCAACTCCTTGGTTGAAGATTCGACCACTCTGTGTTACTCGACTGATGTCTGCAATATTCACGACGGAGGGTAATGGAATTTCCTTTCCATTCTCGACTGTTGTTGTACCGTATTTGTAAGGGATAACCTTAGTTGATTCATACGGTAATGGTCCCGGTAGATAGATGACTATGGGAGCCTTCTGATTTTTCCGACCATCGTAAGCAATTTCGATCCGCTCCTGGTTGGGAACTCTCGATTCGTCAAGTAGAGGGATGATGGTACAAACATCCCTAGCCTTCTGATGATCAGAGATTACGACAACATCCTCAATTTGATCAGCGAGGTAGTCCGGCGCCCAATTGATTGGTCTGGAACTCGGATATGGGCGAATCTCTCTACGATCCACCTGACCCTGAAGAGCTGCTCGCACAAGGTAACATCCTTGGTTACTTTCCGAACAGACTCTACAACGTTCATAGTTGTGTGGTGGCACCTGGCCACGCCCTCTTTGAATACAATGTAACCTCACTAGGTCAGTTTCCATAGATCGAACGTCCCGAATTTGATGCCGAGTAGGGTTCCCGTTGGTAATACTAATTTGCTGGGTGTCTTCATCCATATAGATTGGAAGCCACCAGTGGTTCAACAAGTGCTGAAGGGTTTCCTGGACAAGGGTGCAGCCTTGATCGTTTTCACAACCCGCCCTACAGCTCTGATACTCATGTGATACCAGGAACCCGAGCCGGACCTGTTTAGCATGTAACTCCACCAGACTGATATTCATCAAGCGAATATCGAAGATTTGAATCATGTTGATCTGATAGGGATTCCTATCATGGTAGTCCTAGATCCATCCAAGATCCATCTGACGCTGGAGGGCCTCTTGTACAAAAGAGCATCCCTGTTTGTTTATCGAGCAAGTCAGACAGGAACTGTAATCGTGCCGCGACAGATTATGATACTGGCTTTGCCTGGAGTCCATCGCCACCAAGTTGACATTCATTGCACGGATGTCGTGGTTCTGAATGATGTTAGAATTTGTGTAAACCATGTTAACTCCACGAACTCGGTGCTCTTAGATCCATCCGAGATCCATCTGTTCCTGTAGAGTTGATTGCACCACAGAACATCCTCGATTGCTTTTAGAGAAGATATCACACTGGTGATAATTATGAGGTGGCACATGGCCATATCCACTCTGTCTACAATGCATCTTGACCAGATTGGTCCTTAACAAGAGTACATCATGAATCTGATAAACGTCGTTAGTCTCTCCCTCTACCAAATTGACCGTAGCTTTCTCGTGTTAAGGCAGCGGGTTTGTGAGAACATTAGGATTTGTATCCTTGAAAGATAAGACCCCGCTCCTAACAAGCTTTTGCACGTCGGATTTGAAACTGAGACAGTTCTCTATGTTATGCCCTGGTCCTCCTTGATGGTAAGGGTAAGTCTGATCCACCTTAAACCAAAAAGGCGGATTTTTCGGTACTGTAAGATGAGACTTAGTCTGGACATGCCCCTTAGCCAGTAGTAACGGAAATAGTTCTGCGTACAATACGAGTATAGGATCAAATCCTGGTGGCCGCGTTGTATAGTTGTTATTGTATGGAGGACGAGCCTGCTGAAGAGGCTGTTGAGTCCTTTACTGATTAGGTTGGCTCTGCGCAACCTGATGTTGATACGTAGAAATAGGCAAAGGATTGATAGCAGGAGTCACAACCGTTACTGGCTGATAACGTCGCCTTTGCTTTCCGAGAGAGATATTCCCAATATCTTGCTCTTTTTTCTTAGGGAGAGCACTACCGTATCGCTTTGTACTACTTGATGATCCAGTGTCTTTGACTAGACGCCCTTCTCGGACGGCTTCCTCAAGACGAACTCCCATACCGACCATCTCGGTGAAGTCGTTGGGCGTACTGGCAACCATTCTGTCGTAATAAAATGAGCTTAAGGTCTTCAAGAAGATCTTTTTCATCTCTTTTTCCTCAAGAGGTGGACAGATTTGAGCGGCAATTTCACGCCATCTCTGAGCGTATTCCTTGAAGGTTTCTTTGTCCTTTTGTGACATTGACCTGAGTTGATCTCTGTCAGGTGCCATGTCCAGATTGTATTTATATTGTTGGACGAAGGAGTGCCAAGATCTCTGAAAGTGCTAATCGTAGCACGATTTAAACTCATGTACCATTTTAGTGCGGCACCGGTTAAACTATCCTGAAAGTAGTGAATCAGTAGGTCCTGATTCTCTGTCTGAGCTGACATTCGCCGAGCGTACATCACCAAGTGACTCTGAGGGCAAGAGTTACCCTTGTACTTTTCAAAGTCGGGCACCTGGAATTTGTGCGGGACTTTCACATTGGGGACCAAGCAGAGGTCCGCGGCGTCCTTTCCAAATAAATCCTGACCGCGAAGGGCCTGCAGTTCTTTCTACATTCCCAGGAACTGTTCCTGGAACTCATTCATTCTTTCAAACATGTTGTCGTTTCCACCAGAAGGTATCTGTGGAATCTGTCCTTCCGGGACAGTGTGTACCACGGGCGGTGGTATAGTCATTATGGCCGAGACTCTTGGTGCCTCCCGAAGTTTGTAACCTTCAAGAGTTGCTGTCATGCCCCTGGCATCTTCGCTTTCCCGAAGTTTGTAACCTTCAGGCCCGGTGGTTCTTGCTGCGGTCCCCTGATCCTCATTGATCGGCGGAACATATCCTTCCGGGATATAGTTAAGTGGCATGCCCCAGGGACGATCTTTTGGCATTTTGTACCTAGGATCGGACTTTTCCACTATGGGCGTTGAGGTGATCTCCGAGATCACAGTCCTTTGTAGCCGAGCTTCTGCCATGGCTTGCATTTTGTTATGAAGCTCTCTCATATTCTTTCTCAGAGCGCCGATCTCTTCTCTCAACTCTCTGTTCTCTTCCTCGAGATCATCCATCTTTTTCTGACGATTGGCCCGAGTATTGTACGAATGAGACAGTTTGACTCTAGAACCGAGACACAAACGTGAGATTCGTAGGTAAGAAGAATACGTGACGTGAGAATGATGAATGCAATGATTATATTAATTGTTTTTTTCTTTTGGTTTAATCAAAATAAACTTCGACAATTAGATTGAAAATATCAAACAGTGGGGAAACTCCGTTTTATTGAATTCAAAGGATTGCGAAAATAGAAATACAATAGATTACAAGGTGCAGAAACAGAAACCTAAGCTAAGGGGTCCCGAGTCCTCTCTGAGGAGAACCCGGGTGCTGATTTTGGTACTTTCCTTTTCTTGGACCGGGGCTCTTGGGCCGTTGTCGGGTTGTCATTCCTTTGCCAAGTGAAAGGAGCGAGCAAATTCCTTTGGTCATCCTGATTATCCACAGCATGTTGCTCTAAAATCTCGATCAGAGCATCCTTATCTTCACTACAACATTTTTGACTTTAGGCAACGGAAGAATAGACAACGACTTAAAAACCGTAGTTAAAAGATGTAGTAGACCGCGGTTTTAACGTGTTGTCAAAATTCTAGATTTTTTTTTAAATTCGTCGTATATACTTTTTAGGCTACACTTTTAAACGTGTGGGTGTAAAATAACCGTCCTCTATTCATCTAAAGCTACGGTTTTGAACATGTGGCCATTTGATCTTTAAAAAATGCGACTGTTGACAAGGGGGTTCGTACCCTATACTTTAAGTTTGTTTAGATTTTTTTTTTTTAATTTGAATTAATACTCCAAAGAAACATATGTGCATTCCTCTGCCACTAGGCCACTACAATTTTTCTAAAAGTATATCATTTTAAACAATTATAAATAATTACTCATATAAATATTTTAGTTATTTAATTGCTTTTATATTAACTGAATTAATATACATCGCACAATTTAAAAATATGATCTTGAAAAAAGATTATGAACTTGATGGTTTATTATTTTAATCTAAATAAATTAAATTATAATAGAAATTTATTATTGACCGATAGTGACAGCTCCAAAATAAAAGTTGGTCTCTTTAATAATTATTTTAAAGTAATTAAATATAAATTTATTTAAAATTATTAAAATTTATTGTTAATATCTACAATATCTTTTTATATGTTAAAAAATACTGCACAAAATAAAATAAAATGAAAATTTAGAAAAAAAATCATTAGAATGAAATATCTTTTAAAGACACATTAATGCAATTAGATATTTTGTGAAAAAAATAGTTTACACTAGTAGTGCATATAGGCTAATCTCACATAAAATTAATAATATTTTATTTTATTTTATTTTATTTAATTATTTATTTAATAATTTTTTCATAAAATTATTTTGTAAAAATATTTTTTAAGAAACATTGATGAGCACTTAAATTTTTAAAAAATTAAAATTTGTTTATTAAATTGCAAAAAGTAAAATAAAAATAAATTTTACTTTTATAGTAAACTTTCATAAAAAAAAAAAGCATTTAAAGCGTATAATATTAACTATTTAAAAAATATCTCAAAAGATTTATAAATTAAATATTTTAAAATAATATAAATGGAAAAGAAAAACCAAACCTTGTTGTCTTTCGCTCTGCTTGTGTGAAACCCTTATATCCTAACATTTACACGAACACCAAACCCTTTTCTCTTCTCGATTCATGGCCGTCGTATATCCTATCTTCTATTATCTTCATCGTTTTTCTTACTGAAGTCCAAAAACTCCAACTCTTCATCTTCTTCGTCTAGTCTCGTGAATTTATTATGTTTAATGTTATTTTGAATAGTCTCAAATTAGTGAGAAATTGCAAGAGTTGAAGAAGAAGAATGGAATAATAGTAGAAAAAGAAAAACTTTTCCATGATAAGTACAGTACCATCCAATCTTTGCAGAATGAAGTTTCTTCTCTTCAGGTGAGATTCATTATACAAATTGGCAAAAAGGTCAAATTAGGGTTTTTCCATGTAATAGGAATAAGTGTTTATAATTATGATTCTTTTGTGCATACTCTGAATTTTTTTAATGCAGGTGGACAAACATAAAACAGAACTTGAAACACAAAACAGGGAATTGGAAAACTCATATAGATGAGTTACATCATAAGATTCATGTAAATTGTAAATTGTACATTTGGCTAGATTGTTCAATTATGTTTTAAAATGAATCTCATGTTTACGCTTCATGACTAGTTTTTATTCTTGTTTATAATGTACTACTGTTGCAAGAGGATTATTTTACCTGCAATTGTTCTGTTTTAGGTGGAACTTAAGTTACTCTTTGAAAAATATTTTATCTTAGTTATATTTCACTTTCCTTCTCTCTTGTTTTTTAAAAATGAGATGCTTATCAATCACCAGACATTGTCATGTTCAATGATCACAGGAAGGGCATATTCCTCTTTGATTTATTAATGTATTTTTTTTCCTTTTCCTCCCTTGTCTTGGTGGTTTCTACGGAAACAATTGTTATCGATAGCGAAAAATAGTTTTGTTCATATTCCGCTACACATCAATGTTTGTCCTGCCATTTGACATTATTTTGTATTGAATAGCGTATCTTGGAAAAATAGCTGTTTGAATTGATGAACAATTTTGCATCTTATTTGACGGCATGACATTGGAACCAATGGAGGTAATCGGGTCCACAATTTCAATTGTTATTTTCGCCTGAAATATGCTTCTTTCACTTGTTCAAATGAACATCTAAGTTATTTATTTGTAGGTTGCAATGTGGAGGGTGGAGAACTTTGTTTGAAACATTGAAAATAGGCTGGTATTTATGTGTTTCTCAATATAATAAAGTAAATTAAGTGGATGAGGAAAGGTACTATAATTGAAATTCATTCAATTAAGCATTTAATTTATTATTGTAAAGTGCTGACATGCTGCTTTTTAGTGTGTTTTGGTTTGTTGGTCATATGCAAGTACCATGTTCACAACAACTTGATATATATGACAACTTAATCAAGGAGTTAAGAAAAAATTATTGTATACAAACATATATTATTCTCATGAAAAAGTGTGTTTCATAACGAAGTTGCTTAAACTGAGATTTGGTATCATCTCCACACCAACAAAAGCCTTGGTGTTACTTACTCACATAAATATTTCTCGGTCATTGGCTTAGGAGTATTGTTGAAGAGTCATTGTTGAGAAAGTTTAATTATGCTTAAGAGAGTTTGTGAAAAATATAAATGATAGGTTTCTGTTGATGATATATCTTTAATGAATGAAACATATATTATACTTTAGGGACTAGTTGTTTCATATACTACTAGATTGATATAGTTTAAAGACGAAATTGAAGAAAGAGTATTAGTTTAGAGATTAAATTGAAGAAAGAGTATTATACTTTAGAAAATGTACTTAAATGAGAATGAGTTCACTGTTATACTTTTTTTCTTTATATTTACAGGTTAGAAACGAAGATGATCTTCAAGATGAACAAGATGACGATCTTTAAGATGACGTCGATATTCAAGATGATGACGATCTTCATTATGATCAAGATGACGATCTTCAATATGATCAAGATGGGGATCTCCAAGATGATGATCCTCAATACAATGAATATGATGAAGACATTCATTGATTCAAATATGGACAATTTTTTTATGGAGTTATATAAGCTAACTAATTAGTTTATTATATTTCAAAGAGTTTGAATTTATTTTGAAAATATTTGTTTTTACATTTCAAAGGGTTTATTACACTTCATCTTATTAATACTTCATATTGATATGTTTTGATTAATTTATACATGTGTTTCTTCTCACTTAATTAATAATATTGACTTATATTATATTAAAATAAAATGAAGGTTTATGGTCGAAATGTATCACCGTATAAATAAATAAGAAATTCTTTAATAATTATAGCTTTAAGTTTAAAGTTCAACATAGAAGTTATAGGATTTACTAATTATTTTCAATTTATAGGCAACGCTTTTTACGTGTTGCTTATTAAAAACCGTGGACTTTTCCTAACCTTTAGGCGCGGTTAACTATAGTTGTTTTAAATGAAACTATATATTAGCTACAGTTTTTAGTTGTTGCTTTTTACTAACCGTTGCATTTTCCAGTTTTGGCGACGGTTATTTTGTGTTGTAATTTGAAAACCGCGGCTTAAAACTACAACTAAAACCGTGGACTTTTGATGTTTTAGGCGACGGTGTTTTGAATCCGTGGGTAAAGGTAAAAAAACCGCGCTCTAAAGGAATAGGCAACGACCGTTTATTTCACGTCTGATAAACCGTCCCCTAAAACCTTAGGCTACGGTTATTACACTTTAGGACGCGGTTTTGTGGTGTTGCCAAAAGTCATTTTTGTTGTAGTGCTTTCAGCAATTACTGTATTTTGGTACACTCTACATTGAGAATGCGGTACTTGTTCTTCCAAGACCTCCTCTCCTGTTGAACTTTGTTGAGAGTAACCTGAAGTTTTTCCGTTTCAGTCATGAAGTACATGACAAATTCCTTCGGCGGAAGAACTCCGTGACGAGGATAAGGCATCTTTAGCTTGAGAGCTCTAGTTTGTACCTAGTGGAGATAAGGCTCCACCGAGACACAATCCGGTTTTCCTAGAGACTCCCGCCCTTTCTTATGAACATGTTTCCAAGCGTGCACTATTTCCATCTTTAGTGCCCTGCCATTTTTTCCTTCTTTGAAGAAAAGACCTTCCAGATGAGCATTACGCGGGACATGCCTCATCGGGTATCCAAATTGACGACGAACCAACACTGGATGGTAGTTGATTCCTCCCTTAGTTCCTATGAGGGGTACGTTGGGGAAATTTCCACAACGGTCAATGATCCTGATCCCGTCATAAATCCTATTGCACCAATCTATATTAGAGTTGGTAAGAGACATGATTTTCTGTGACCAACGCAAGGCACTCTTATGATCCCAAAATGCAGCAGACTTGGGTAAATGGGAGATAAACCATTTGTATAGCAGGGGTACACAGCACGTGATAATTCCTCTGCTGTATAAATTTCCTAAGTGTACAAAATGATACGCGTTCGCGAGCAAAGTTGACACAGGGTTTCCAATGAGAAAAACCTTAATGGCGTTGATATCGACGAAGCTATTAATGTTGGGAAACAGAAATAACCCGTAGGTGAGTAAGACAAAGATGCTTTCAAAAGTAGTCATGTTCCCTATACTAGCAAAGTACAGAGCCTTCTTTGTTAGGAACTGGGCTGGCAAACCTGGGAGCCCACCCTTGGTGGTCATGTGAGTCTTGATTTCTGACTCATCAAAATAGATTGCTCTTGCAATGGTCTGATCCTTTGGAATTTATTCCAGTCCAGAAAATGGAGCTCGATCAGTAATGTGTAAATCAGTCAGGTGAGAATACTCCTCCAGTATTAGTGCGAGCTGGTAATCTGGGAATGTGAAACAGTGATAGACCGGATCGTAAAACTGAATGAGTGCCTCCATGATTCCTTCAATCACATGAACTCTTAACAGAGGTAGCAGACCTCCGTACTTGGCTCTGAAAGCTTCAGGGTTAGTGATCATCCTCGCTAATCCTCTCAAATCTTCTAGTTATGGAACCCTGAAGGTATACTTATGAGTTCTCCTTCTACCAAAATCCATGAGCGCAATCTTTTTCTCTGATATTTGCAATCATTGTCTTAGTTTAATTTGAAAAAGAGAGACTAGAAGAGAAGTTTTTCTTTGATGTAATGTTTTTTTAGATGAATGCATGAATGCAACACACAAAAACATAGAAAAAACATGGGGTCAAAGGGTCGGTGTCATGAAGTCAAGGCTCTACCCCCCAAAGGTTTATACTAGTGATTTTTGTACCTGTCTCTCAAAATCATCAGTTCTTGTCGAGAAAACACCAGCGGGTCGGGAACCGTGCTAGGTGATGTTTTTTGAAGAACCATTAGAAGAGGGTAGTATCGCGTGACAACCATTTCCAATAGTTTCTGCACTACTAAAAGAGGTTTTTCCTATGTGTATACTCAATCTTTCCACATGCGGCATCACACGCATTCCCATTAGCAGAAAAATAAACACAGATATCAATTAGGAAAAGCAGTATATATATTTGTCCTAAAGTCCTAGACTTTAAAGAGCTATGAATCATATGTTCCTGACAACAATGGCTCCCCGGTGGAGTCGCCATTCTGTGGTACCTTCCCAACTTTAAAGGTTTTGACCTAAGATCCTAATGAAGTCAACAAAAATCCTATCCCAGTGAAATCCCCGAAGAAAGAAAGAAAAGAAAAAAGCCCCACGGTGGGCGCCACTTTTCTGTGGCACTTTTTTAAGGTTTCTTCTTAAGAGATGGGAAGAGAACAAGATCTCGTGGTCCCCAGTGGAGTCGCCATTTTTCTGTTTGTGGAAAAATGGGGACGAATGATGACTAAGGTAAAACAGATCTTACAGCGACTTCCCCAGTGAAGTCGCCATATTTTCTGTTTGTGGAAAAATGGGGACGAATGATGACTAAGGTAAAATAGATCTTACAGTGACTTCCCCAGTGAAGTCGCCATTTTTTCTGTAGTGCGAATTTTTGGACGTGGTTGCGAAGCACTTATCGCTTTTGGGGTACTACAGTTCGATTCATTTTTTATCCTATTGAAGCTGATAAAGGAAGGGAAATAGTTGTCTCCAATTAACCCTGCTTGCATACTGAGTTTAAACAGATGACTGTTGGTTTACAGATGCTATTGAGATTGTGGGTCTCTCTTAAGTTATTTTGTTAAAATAGTGCCTGGGTGATTGGTGGGAGTTTAAGACTGATGCTTTTCGATTGATATGTGAAGGTATGGGATTTGGGTTTTTGGATTAGTGTGCTCGCTAAGATTTTTCTTTCAATCTTATGCCTACGTATTCCCGTTTACCGAAACAGGGAAATCAGAGCGATCGTAGTTCCTCCTATTCTATGGGAGGAAATGGTGTTTTGGTGTCTTGTTCAAAGCCCAAAACGTGAAGCTGAAAAGGCGGTTTATATATTGTTCGAAGCCCAAGATGTGAAGCTGAAGAGGTGTTGTCTCTAGAGAGAATTTGTCATCTCTAAAGGGGGTCTGTTTGTCACAACTGTTGGGTGACTGACTATAAAGGAGGATTACTTTAACCGGGATATGTGAATCCTAGCAATGCCATAATTTCCTTTATAGGGGGTTTTAACCTGAAGGAGAAGACTTTAACTCAGTATAGAGCAATGCCATCTTTCCTTAGAAATTTCTCATGCTAAAAGAGGGACAGTGGCGTGGATGTAAATAATCCAGAGGCTTGCCGCTTACAGCCAATAGATGAAGGGGAAAAGAGTTGTTGATGTTTGTATGTTGTGACCAAAGCATGGTTTGATGCTAAAAGGTTGATTGAATCAACTAGGGTTTTTTCTTATACAAAGCCTAAGAGGAGGCTATTGACCCAACAAGAGGATGCTTTTGTGTCTCGTACGAAGCCCGAGATAGAGGCTAAAAGGGTTGACTCAACAAGAGAGTGTTTTTACACGTGTCTTGTACGAAGCTCAAGACGGAGGCTAAAGGTTGTTTGACTCAACAAGAGAATCTTTTATACTCAACAAGAGAGTGTTTTTGTATCTCGTACGAAGCCCGAGATGGAGGCTGAAGGTGTTATTGACTCAGCAAGAGAGTCTTTTTGTATCTCGTGCGAAGCCCGAGATAGAGGCTAAAAGGATTGCTGTTTCAGTTGAGTGACAGGTCCAGTAGGTTGGTTAAAAGAGAAAATCAGTTCTTATAAAGATACTGATTAAAGGTAAGGCTATGCTTTGGGATTGATCAGAGGATCAGGGTTATTTCCTGTTCTTTAAGGAAATGGGGAATCCAGAGGGTATTGGAGACTGTTCGAGTCTACTGGTGTTTTTTTCCTACTTGTGAATGCCTTCAAGACTCAAGGAGATTAGACTGTTCAAGTCTAGAGTTTTATCTTTTGTACTATACTTAAAGAAACAGTAGTAGTACGTTCACGATAGAAAGATCTAGACTCTTTGAAAGACTATTCTATTAAGATGACTAATTTCTGTTCCTATACCTCTAGGAGGTCGCCGGGACAATTTGTACGAAGCCCAAGAGGAGGCTGGAAACTTTTAAGAAGTCGAGGGACAATTTGTACGAAGCCCAAGAGGAGGCTCTCTTCCCGAAGGAAGAATCCTTATACGAAGCCTAAGAGGAGGTTGTGAATACTTCTAAGAAGCCGTAGGGTCATTGTACAATGCCCAAGAGGAGGCGGGGATGCTTTTAGGAAGCCTGTGGGTCCCCAAACCCCTAGAAATTCAAGACAGGCTATTCACAGAGAATAGAGCAAGCCAGGAAAGTCCGAGAATTTGGAAGAAACTCAAGAGATGCCATTCATGGAGAAAAGATCATCTCTGGGGAGTAGAGTTTCTTTGAGAATTTCTAAGAGTGACAGTCTGAGAAAGGGTTCACCGAGAATGCTGCCTTTCACGTCTCCATATTGTTTAACCCCAAGAGGAGGGAAGACTGTGTCTGGTAATCCTATGGGGGATCTAGTTTTGTCTATTTAAGAGTGACCAACATGGCTTAGTGCTAGACGTAGTTGCCGGGGAAACTCTAAATATCTATACTAGTAATACACAGTTGATATGAGTTTATGAAAGAAGACTTACAGTGAAACAGCCCCACAATACAGTTATATGTATATGAAAGCGGATAAAGAAAGCATATAAACACTTACTCGGTTGTAGAGCTTCCATGCTGTTTGGTTAGTTGTTCAACAAAGAAAGATTGAAAACAACAGTATATTCAAAATTAAAGGAGAAAGTATTTTGAAAAGATGTTGGGGCTTACAGCTCAAGGAGAGGCCCAAGGTTTATCAGTGATCACACTGTCGTTTTGTACAGAAGGACTTATACAAGTGATTGAGGCCCAAAAAGTTTTTCTGTACAAGGGGATGGGTCTTACACTCTCTCAAGAGGCCCAAAAAGTTTTAAAGAAAAGAAATGGGGCTTATAACACGAGGGTAGGCCCAGATGATTGGTTTTTTTTGGCGATCGCGCCAAAATTTTCTTTTAACGCAGGGGGACTTATACAATGTCTGAGGCCCAAAAAGTTTTGGTTAAAAGGGGATTGGGTCTTACACTATAATAGAGGCCCAAAAGATTTATTTTTGTACAAGTGGTGGGGCTTACAGCTCAAGGAGAGGCCCATGGTCATTTGTTTGAAAATGGCGATCGCGCCGAGATTTTTGAAAACGCGGTGGGTCTTATACAATGCACTGAGGCCCAAAATGGTTTGGTTTTCAAAGGGGGTTGGGTCTTACACTCTAATAGAGGCCCAAAATATTTTGAATGGGTCTTATAGCTCGAGGAGAGGCCCAAGGTTTGTTTTTCAACGGACGACGATCGCATCAAACTTTTTGAAATACAATGGGACTTATACAATAAGTGAGGCCCAAAAATAGGTTGTATTTACAAAGGATTGGGTCTTACACTCTATTAGAGGCCCAAAAATGATTTGAAATTGTTTGATGAGGGTGAAATTCAAAGAAACCCTAATTTGTTATTCTTTAAAAGTAAATATTTAAAGAAAATCAAATAAAATATCAAATAAGTTTGAATAAACCATTTGTGATTTTTGTTTAAGGTTTGAAAAATGAGGGATTAATGACAAGGTTAATTAAAACTCACTTGGTTTTGATTTTCAAAGTAAATATTCACTTTTAAAATGTTTAAAAACATTAAAAAGGAATTTATTCACAAAAATACTAATTATATTAAATAAATAATATAAACTTAATTTTTTTGTGGAATAAAATATTTCAACATTTTTGTGATTTTTTACAAAAAGAACCAATAAAAAATTATTAAAATTGAAAGAGTTATTAATTTTCTAATTAATTAATAAAACATAAAATATTGGAAAAAAAAGCAAAAATGTGAGAAAACACAAAATGGCATGGGTGGTGTTTGAACCCACGACCTCAAGGTTATAGGGCGCGCGCCTTACCACTGGGGTGGTGATACATCCATTGCTTGAAGTGAAACCACAAATATACAAGGCATGCCTTGTTTTCAAGGCAAGACAAGTTTTGCCAAGAAACAGGAAGGTCCATAACTTTCTCATTTCTCAATGTTTGGGGACAAAATTTATATGCATCTGGCCTAGAATTTCACAAGGAATCCAATGGTGGTGGTTATTTTTTCAGATCATACTCCCTCCTCAAAACCCGATAGTGGTTTTGAAAAAGGCCTATAATTGCATTTTCTATGCTACACTTTGATACATGCATGAATTACATGATGAATTGGTTCAAACACAACATATATAACATGTATGAGGTGTGTATGATCAGTGGACTTCAAAGCAATGCATATTTTGGAAAGTTCAAGTCATGATGCTTACCTCTTTTTGAGCTTTTGGAGTTTTCTGTGTAATCTACCAAACTTCTTGTTCCAGAAATGGTTTGATGCTTTGGACACTCTCAAATGATCCCTTAGAAGCTTTGAGGATGGTTGGAATCAGCTGGAACCTGCAAAAACACAAATTGACCCTTTCTTGCAAAATGGGTTAAAATGACAAAATAGCAACTCCCTCAAATGGTGTTCTAGATGGGGGGGAACCATTTGGGACAGTTCAAGGATGTTATTTGGAGTGTGTTTGAGATTTTATCTGGTTTGGAAAGTGACTGAATCAAGACATGGCTTGAAAAATGCACAAAAGGCCTATTTTGAGGTTTTGAGAGGTGACTTTGTGATTTTGGTGTTACACTTTTGTGAGTTTGGATCACCTACATATGATGTTTATGAGGTGTTAGGATCATGAGATGTGATGGAAATGCTCTCTAACTCAAAAACTCAGAGTTACCTTGCTAAAGAAGGCATTTTTGCCAAGAGAAATGGATTTTGAGGAAAGCATCTGTTTGATGGCTTTGGTCTACTCAAACTGATCAGAATAGAGGTCTATTTATAGTGCAATAAGTTTGTTTTGGCATCAATAGTGAATGGCAGCTGGTACAGAGGTTTGGCCAATGGTTGCATTTTGGAATCCAAGTCTCCCCTAGCCATTGGCTAGAGGTTAGGGCACAGGGCTATGGTTCCCTTGGTCTTGGATAAGTCTTGACTGAATTCAGTTGCAAATGACTCAGTCCATGCCACCTTGGTGTATGCATTGAATGCTCCAATAAAAAATTGAAGTCTTGTCCCTCTTTTAGGCAATTCTAGGTTTGGCATACTACTTCTTGTTCCAAGGACTTTGGAGGCTTGGCTCAATGTTTGTCCCCTTTAGATTTGATCCTCAGATGTGTCCAAAGTGATGACAAGGCTTGGAATTATCTGATTTTGCCAAATCGAGTAAAAATGCAAAATTCTGCCTAGCCTTGGCAGTTTTCAGCAAGGCATATTGCCCTTGTCATATCTCATGGCCCAGGTGGAATTTGGTGATGTTCTTGGCCATTTTGGAAAGCCCTCATATGATACAACAACTGTTTGATCATATTTGGTTTTGATACCTTTTGGATCCAAGTGAAAAATCCCCCTACATTTGGAAAAAAGTGAAGGCAGATTCTGACTTAGTGAAAATTTCACTAAGTGTTGGAAAAAAGTGACATTTTCACTTTTTGTGATTTTGATCATTCCATAACTCAAAATTCATGAGGAATTTGGAGGGAGGTCAGTTTTAAGCTTTTGTAGAGGGTAATGAGATCTACAAATCTAGATTTGGATGGGGAAAAATGGCCTTGTGGTTTAGGAGTTATGATCCTCCAAATTTGGTACCCTTGCCACTTTGTTCATAACTTAGAAAATTTTCTAAGTTTTTATGGTTACCCCTTTTACAAGTTATCCCACTTTTCTTGATTTTTCTTGATGAATGATGATTCCAATCATACATTAACATCATTTTAGGGTTAAAAAATCATTTTTGTGAAAAATCTCAAAAAGTCAAAGTTGACTTTGGTGCACAGTTGACTTTTTGTCAGATGAATCCCAAACTGTGCGATCCTTTAGGAAATCATGTCCTTGACCTAAATCAAACTTGATGGACATGTTCCATGGGTGTTATAGGGTATATTGAATCATGTCCTAGGGTTTGGGAGCATGTCCTGGTCAAAAGTCAAAGATACAGTTGTCTTTTCTCGCGAAACCCTAATTGTGGTACTGATGAAATTGAGACTTGCTGCTCAAGCTTCCTGGATCAATCCATTGTTACAAATAGATCAATGAAGTATATTAGAGACCCTCAAATCATGGCTTGAGGTCTTGGCTCATGATTGGTCCCAAAAGTCAAATCAAGGGTGAATTAGGTCAAGAAACCCTAATTCCTGATTTTTGATGAATGCTTCCCCAGAGGCTAAATTGACTTGATGATTGGGTTTATGATGTCCCTTGGAGCATCATAGATTATGTTTTAAAGTATTGGCTCATGCCCAGAGGAGAATTTCCATTTGGAGGCCCTGGTCGACCAAACCCTAATTTGGTGACACTGGCGATCTTAAGGCTTGATCCACCTAGAAGGGAACAGTCTTGTGCTTAATCCATGAAGTGGGAGTCCTCTTGATCCTTTGTGGATGTTGGAGAGGTTAGACAAGTTGAATATCATGTCATTCCTTGATTGATCCTTTATCTAAGAACTCAGAGGGCTTGAAACCCTAATTTTGACTGTAGTAAGTGTTCACCCATCTTTGGGGAGACTGATGAGACATGATGGAACATCCATATTGTGATGATGATTTGCACAATGATGGGAAATCTTAGTGGTCAAAATTTGGGGTATGACAAAGGGACTACTAATGACGATATCACCCATTGTTGTGTGTTTGCACCAGACCGTGAGAAAACCCCGGATCCATGGTGGATTCGTTCTATTGTATGCACCCTGTAGAACCGAGTGAACCCCTAGGATAGGGGGACTCATTGAGATTTAGTAATCTCACCCCATTCCAATTATAATTTTTTTTAGGTTGCTCGAGGCAAGGCAAAGGGAAATGTAAGATGGCTTAGCATGGTGGTGATGTTTCTTGGCTATGTTCTGCGGTCTCTTTTTGGATATTTCAGCTTATGTATTTTGGATTATGTATTAGTACACTTTGGGATTGTATCTTTTGGCCATGATATGTTCGGCTTTTGTACCTTGTACTGATACTTATCCAGTTTCACTGATTATGTATGATATTTCATGCACCTTTGATAATGCTACATGCATATTATCCTAGGCATATATGTGTGGGGTGTTACAGTTGGTATCAGAGCAGGTCGATCCTCGGCTTTGCCATGAAACATCATAAGTCAGCCTAAGTCTGACTCATATGTGTAATCATCGGCATGATTCCTTATATCTTACTTATGGCGTTGAGCCTGATCAACTTAATTCCATGTGTAGGATAAACATGAAGATGGCTGATAGACGCAGAGGTCCTGGAAGGCCTAGGACTAGGAATATGGAGCTTGAGGCTGAAACGGGGAATGCAATCAAACCTTGGCAACAGATGATGCAACAGATGCAACAACAGAATCAATTAATGATGCAAATGATGCAGGGTATGCAAAGACAACAACCAACCGCTCCTACTCCTACCCCACTAGCTGAAGCGGGGCCTGATTTTCATGCGTTCTTCCAGATGAAACCGCCAGAGTTCTTGGGTAACCTTGATCCTGTGGTAGCTCATGATTGGCTTTATGGAATGGAGAGAATATTTCAAGTTATCCGTTGTACTGAAGAAGAGAAAGTGATATTTTCCGCTCAAATGATGAAGGGACCAGCTGGCAGATGGTGGGATACCGTATCCACTTACTTTACCTCTCAGACGATCCCAAAGGATTGGCAACACTTCAAAACGGCTTTCTTGGAAAAGTACTACCCCAACAACTTGCATGCTCAGAAGGAGCGTGAGTTTCAGTTGTTTAAGCAAGGCAACATGTCAGTATCAGAGTATGCAGAGAAATTTGAAGACATGGTTGCTTATTCCCGACAAGATGTTTATGCACCAGATGAATTGTGTAAGATCGATTAGTTTTTGTTTGGGCTGAATGCAAATATTGCTCATAGTGTGTCTCAGAGGGAGTTTACAACTTATGCTGAGTGTTTGAGGCAGTGCTATGTTGTTGAAAATAGTTTGAAGAGGATTAAGGATGAGAAAGAGCAGAGCAGTCCTATTCCCAAGGAACAAGGGAAATCAGGTCAATATCTGAAGCCCTGAAGTTCTCCATCCACAAAAAAGCAAGCATGTTGTGATCGATCAGCCCAGCCTCCTCGGTGCGATAAGTACAATGGAAGACATCATGGGGAGTGTATGATAGGTTAAAAGAAATGCTACGATTGTGGAAGGGCAGGTCACTTTGCGAACGTTTTCCCTACACGGGATGTTCCTGAAAAGAATAAAGGCCGGGTTTATACATTGGATGCTAGAAAGGCCTAGGGGAACACCAACCTTGTTGCTGGTACGTGTTATGTTAATAATCAGCCTTTATTTGTATTAGTTGATTGTGGAGTGACGCATTCTTTTATTTCTAATCAATGTGTGTGACGGCTCGGATTTGAAACGAATCTCCTTCCTAATCCTATGATTATTTCATTTGCTACTGATGATATGGTAGAAGCTCAGAAAGTCTCCAAGGATTGTTCTGTTACTTTCAATGGCCGAAATTTCTTGACTGATCTTATTTGTCTACCACTCAAGAAGATTGATGTTATACTGGGTATGGACTGGTTATCAGCTAACTCAGTATACATTGGGTGTAAGGAGAAGGCTATCTTCATTCCTGCCAAGGAGACTACTCCAATCGATGCCATTCGAAACCTGATCGAAGGTACGGTTAACATGGTCAATTATCTTTTTGCACAAGAGGAGTCCTTTCTTTTGGTTCTCACCATGGATTTAGAAGATAGGAAGAATCTATAGGAGATTCCTGTTGTATGCGAGTTTCCCGATGTGTTCCCTGAGGATGTCACTTCTCTCCCACCAGAGAGAGAAGTTGAGTTCTCTATTGACCTTGTTCCGGGAACCGCTCCGGTTTCGATTGCCCCTTATCGGATGTCCCATGTAGAGTTGAGAGAATTGAAGAGTCAATTGGAGGAGTTATTGGTGAAACACTTTATTCGGCCTAGTGTTTCTCCATGGGGAGCTCCTGTTTTGTTAGTAAAGAAGAAGGACAGTAGTATGCGTTTATGCATCGACTATCGCCTGTTGAATAAGGTGACCATAAAGAACAAGTATCCTCTACCACGAATTCATGACCTCCTAGATCAGTTGAGAGGAGCTTACATGTTCTCGAAGTTTGATCTCAAGTCGGGATACCGTCAAATTCAGGTTAAGAACTCAGATGTATCAAAGACCGCCTTTAGAACGCGATATGGTCATTGTGAATTCTTGGTTATGCCGTTTAGAGTAACCAATGCTCCTACCGTTTTTATGGATTACATGAAACGAGTGTTCCAGCCATATCTGGACCAGTTTGTGGTAATCTTTATAGACGACATCTTGATCTATTCCCGAACTATCGAGGAACATGCGGAACACTTAAGAATCATACTATCTATCCTTCGAGATAAACAGTTGTTCGCGAAGTTTAGTAAGTGCGAGTTCTGGATGTCTGCAGTTAAATTCCTTGGACATGTTATTTTTGGTGGCGGTGTGGCCGTAGACCCTTCCAAAGTGGAAGCAGTGGTGAATTGGGAACGACCAAAGAATGCAACTGAAGTTCGAAGTTTCCTGGGGTTAGCAGTTTTATATCGGAGATTCATTATGGGATTTTCCAAGTTGGCATTACCCTTGACGAGACTTACGAGAAAAGAAGTTTCGTTCAGTTGGAACTCCAAATGTGAAAGAAGTTTCCAGAATCTAAAGGAGAAATTGACGACCGCTCCAATGTTAATAATTCCAGATCCTAATCGGTCAAATGAGGTTTTATGTGATGCTTCTAAGAAAGGTTTAGGTGGAGTTTTAATGTAAAATGGACAAGTGGTAGCTTATGCGTCTCGACAGCTAAGATCTCATGAGGAGAGTTACCCAACTCATGATCTTGAACTAGCTGCAATTGTCTTTGCACTTAAGGTGTGGAGACATTACTTATATGGAGTTCATTTCCAAATGTTTAGTGATCATAAGAGCCTGAAATATCTCTTCGACCAGAAGGAGCTCAATATGCGTCATAGGAGATGGATGGAATATCTCAAGGATTATGATTTTGATCTGAAGTACCATCCTGGAAAGGCTAATAAGGTGGCAGATGCTTTGAGTAGGAAAGAAATTCGCATTGCTGAACTCATGATGCTGGAGTTTGATCTATTGGAGAAATTTAGGAATCTTGACCTGCAGTTCGAGTGGGCACCGAAAGGTGTTTTGATTAGTAACCCGTCCATTGAGAATGAATTGCGGGAGAGGATTCGGCAGGCCCAGTGGGCTGATATGGAATTGCAAGCTAATGAGGGCCTCTCGAATTTCAATCGAGCCCTCGACGGAGTTCTTCTTTTTAAGCAAAGATTGTTTGTACCCAATAATGCGGAATTAAGAAGGCTAATCTTGGATGAAGCCCACAAGAACAAATTCACCATTCATCCTGGATCATCCAAGATGTACCAAGATATGAGAAAGAGTTTTTGGTGGCCCGACATGAAGAGAGACATTGCAAATTATGTGGAGCAGTGTGCGATTTGTCAACAGGTGAAAATAGAACATCAGAGACCCGGTGGTATGCTGCAACCATTAGATATTCCTATATGGAAGTGGGACAACATATCTATGGATTTCATTATGGGTTTTCCTCGTGCCTTAAGTGGACATGATTCTATATGGGTAGTTGTAGATCGGCTAACCAAATACGCGCATTTCTTACCGGTTAAAACAACTTATAAGGTTGTTCACCTCGCAAGACTTTTTGTGGCAGAAATTGTAAGATTGCATGGTATACCTTCCAGTATTGTGTCAGATAGGGATCCGAAGTTCACTTTACGGTTTTGGAAAGCTTTTCACCATGAGATGGGAACGAATTTGAACTTGAGTACTTCCAATCATCCCCAAACAGACGGACAGACTGAACGAACTATCCAGACCATTGAGGACATGTTAAGGGCGTATGTTTTAGCAGATGGGAGAAGTTGGAAGGATCATTTACCCTTGGTGGAGTTTGCGTACAACAATAGTTACCACGCGAGTATCGGGATGGCACCATATGAAGCCTTGTATGGAAGGAAGTGCCGATCACCCTTATGTTGGTCAGAAGTTGGCGAAAGAGGAATTATTGGACCGGAGATAATTCAAGAGACCACGGAAAAGATCAAGATGATCCAAGAAAGGATGAAGAAAGCACAAGATTGCCAAAAAAGCTATGCGGATAAGAGGAGAAAACCCTTAGAGTTTGGCGAAGGTGATCATGTGTATTTGAAAGTTACTTCGAGGCTGAGGCTGAAAGGACCGTTCAAGATGCGCAAACTTAGCCCGAGATATGTGGGACCTTACCAGATCGTGAGATGGGTAGGTGAAGTTGCATACCAATTAGCGTTGCCTCCTTCACTATCCGGGCTGCATGACGTATTCCACATATCTCAACTTCGGAAGTTTGTACCAGACTCATTTCATCCTAATCTTCCGAATACAATTGAAGTGGAACCGGATCTTTCTTTCGAACCGCAACCTTGTCGTATCTTGGAGTATGCCAGTAGATCTTTGAGGAACAAGGAGATACCTCTTGTGAAGGTGTTGTGGGAAGATTCACGTCCTGATGAAGCTACGTGGGAGCTAGAGTCAGAAATGCGAGAGCTCTACCCTCACCTATTCTGGTAAGTTTTTGAATTCGAGGATGAATTCTATTTAGGGGGGGGGGGGGGAGGATGTAATACCCGGTATAATTATTCCCTAATGGTTGTTACTGATTCAATTTGGTGGAAACATTAGGAGGAAAATTATGCAAGACTCATTATTTAGTGTTATTAAGAGAAATAAACTAAATAAAGGTCTAAGGGTAGTTTGGGCATTTCATCCTCATTAGTGGGATAGTTAGAGACTTGTTTGGCTTATGTCTCATCCCCACAATTGTTCAAAAATAGATTTTTGAGAAGGAGGAAGAAAACATGTGAAAATCAAGAGGAAGAAGAAGGTTTCCATTGTCAAACTCTCCAAACCTTGCATGCATCAAGAATCAAGTCTGATCTCTTAACTCTCATCACCATCTTGTTATGTTCCAGCTTTTGTACTCTCTAATCAAGGTGAGTTCCATAGTTCGAACTTGGGGTAGGAGAATTGGGAATAAATGCATGTTTGGGGTTTTGGGTGAGATGAAATGTTTGCATGCTTAATCAATTGATGAGATTGTGTTCCCATGATGATAATATATGTATTGGATCATTATTACATGTATGGGTATGGTTGAATTGAGCTTGGATTTGTTTGATTGAAAAACCTAACTTTTTCATGTTTGATAACATTATTATTAATTTGGTAAATGTGTTGTAAGGCCTTTTAATTGTTAAAATATCATAGTATGTTGAATTCTGAGATCGGGGCTTTTTATGGAATCGAAATCGGAGGTCTGGAAGGCATTTAACGATCGAAAATTGAATTTTTGGAAAAAACAGCGCAGTATGCATCGACCTAAGGATTTTGCATTGGTGCAAGGGTCGACCCATGTAAGGCAGCGTGTTGTAGAATTCCCCAACAGTATGCGTCGGCACATACCCTCACTATGAGTCGACGCATAGCCTCCAAAATGTCAAATTTTGTTTTCTTCATAACTTTTGATCCGTAAGTCCGTTTGGGTCCCCGTTCCAAGCGTTGGAAAGGTATTTTAATGCTCTAAATGATAGTGAGGTAGAAGCCTGAGTATAACCCAATAATTAATAGGTTAAATATGATACACTACTATATATCTCATAAGGATTAGAGGGAATCATGTTTGTGTTGAGATTATGGATGAGTAATTATTATGGAATTAGTTTAGGCCAATGAGTAAGGGCACTAGTAATGTGCTAATATGTATGACATGATATGAACATTGTATATGTGATTAATGTGATGTATATTGGATTGACTCATGGCTTAATATGATCACTTATGCTAAATGTATGTGTGTATGCTTAATAAATGCATTATGTTGACAAATTACCTGGTTATGATCACTTATGCAATTGTTGTAATGCTTAATGAATTGCTTTATGTTGGATGTGCTATGAGGTGATCATCTGATGGTTGATCGGATTCGTTCCGGTTGAACGTTCAGAGGTGTTTGCCTGTGTGGCTTGATGTCCATGTGATTAAGATGTATGCTTGAATCGAAGTAGGCTTATGCTACTAGGTGGTAAATTACTAAGACAACGACTACTGCTGTGTGATCTCTAGTCGGTACCCTGTTGTGTGATCTCGGTACGTCATACACACCTGAGCTACCATTGTGAGGCGCTAAGTGGGTATGAAAAAGGCATTTCCATGGCAGATAAACCTCGGCGTGCTTGGTATGGTGGGGTCGTGATTCCATGTAGGCAATATCACTTCAGATAAACTCACCTCTAGTGATGCCACATAGGCAATAACACTAGGCTATCGTCCGATGGGCTTGTGTAGTCATTATGGCGTATTTGTACTAGCCGCTAACACATCTGCGTATGGGTGATTGGTGGGGTTGTGACGCCACATAGGTAACGTCATTTTAGATAAACTCATCACGGATGGGATGCCACGTAGGATCCATCTGACTCACCTTGCGGTGTGCATGTGCAAGTCTTTTGACAATTAGACACAAGAGATAACCCACCGAGGGTGTGATTGTGTAACCTAGGTAGATAGGTAGAACTTACTTCTGGATTCCTCGTACATGGGTACGGGTCTGCATACTGGTCTGTGATTGATTGTAAATTCGTTGTTACCTCATTGGTGAGTCAAGGGACTACTAATGACGATATCACCCATTGTTGTGTGTTTGCACCAGACCGTGAGAAAACCCCGGATCCATGGTGGATTCGTTCTATTGTATGCACCCTGTAGAACCGAGTGAACCCCTAGGATAGGGGGACTCACTGAGATTTAGTAATCTCACCCCATTCCAATTATAATTTTTTTTCAGGTTGCTCGAGGCTGGGCAAAGGGAAAGGTAAGATGGCTTAGCTTGGTGGCGATGTTTCTTGGCTATGTTCTGCGATCTCTTTTTGGATCTTTCAGCTTATGTATTTTGGATTATGTATTAGTACACTTTGGGATTGTATCTTTTGGCCATGATATGTTCGGCTTTTGTACCTCGTACTGATACTTATCCAGTTCCGCTGCTTATGTATGATATTTCACGTACCTTTGATAATACTACATGCATATTATCCTAGGCATATATGTGTGGGGTGTTACAGCGTGCTTTTAAAAAATATCTCATTAGAAAAAATTGTATTTAATATTAAAATAATATAAATTATTTTAAATAAACTTATGAAATTCGTATTCAAGGTAATTCCACATATTCTAACTAACTAATTAACAAACAAATAACGTCAAATTTAGGTCTCTCAAATTTTTAAAACGTGTCACGTTAGTCCTGTCCGTACAATTTTCACTAACGACGTCAATTTTTTGCTGACGTGAAACCTTTAATTTTCGTAACAGACCGGCTACCGACATGAAACTGGTTTTGATTTGGTTATGCAAATTTATGCTGTTTTTTTGCTACATAAACCACTTTTGGTCTTATATAGTTGAAAACCAACTAATTTAATTCAAATTTTTGTACTACTATTTACTGTCAACATGTCACTTCAGTTGAAAACTTTTGTCCTCACTTCTCTCCAACAGTGTTCATCATTTCTCTCTCTTTGCTTTTCTACTTCTCTATTTGCATCTCTTTCTTTTCTTCGTCTTACGCTCTCAATCTCCTTAATTTCTCATCTCTTCCTCTCTTTCTCTTTGCCTATCAGATCCGATTGTGCACATCACTCTTTTTTTCTTCTCACTCTCAATTTTTTGTCTCATCCCTTAAATCTATTAGAAGGTATTTTTAATCTTCTTCATCTTTGTGGATTTGTGAATGAATAACTTTATGCAACCCAAAATCTTTGTGATGGTTTATGGGTTTAAAGTTTTTGCCGAATAGGAACAGGGAAATAGAAACTTTCATGTTTTATAAAAATCTAATAATATGGGTTAGATGTTTGTTTCTTTAGACTGTTTAGATTTCTTGATATGTATATGAGTTTGTTTGTTCCTGAATTTGATTTCATTTTAACGATCTCTATTTAGCTTTAATATCCTCTTCATTTTCTGTTTTTTGTTTTTATGATGAACTTTGAATTATTGTTTCGATAGCATGTTTTTTTTCAGATTTGGATTATGTTGAATCTGACATTTTATGAATTTTGTGTTAATTAGTATGCATTAAATGATTATGGTGTTTATTTACTACAATTAATGATTTCCATTTGTGTTTATTTTTTGGTCAGGTTTTAGAAAATACAAATTATAGTGTTTAAATACAGCCGATCACAGTATGATTAAAATTGACCAATTCTTTTTTTGTTTTGCAGAAGAAGGCCCATACTTCCTACAGTAAAATAGTGTTGTCTGATACAATGAAGAATATGATTTCACCCATTCGAAATGTCGTGTCATCTCTTAATATATCATGTACAATCTGCATAAGAATATTGATGTAGACTCATTTTATTTTATTTATTTATTTGGAAAATAAATTGTTTGTTGAGATTGAATTTTTTAATTTGTAGAAGTGTTATATAAGCCAGTTTGATATATCGATTAATTTTTAACTCCCAATGTCTATGAACATCTTGCATACTCTCATTTTTTTTCTTCCTTTTCAGGTGACACTCTTTCTGATATGGGGACTTACTTGCTGTAAGTTCAAAGCTTGTCTTTTCACTTAATGATATGCATCATTGAGAAAATTCCCTAACATTTCTTTTTCTATACTATTAACTTAATACACTCTTACATCAGATTAGTTGGGATTCTGTCATGAGAATGGATGCAAATTTGAGAGATCTGTTTTTATACAAGGCTTTTTGTATTACAATCCTCTCCTCCTTGTGGTGAGTTGGGGGTTAATTTTTATGTTTATGTTGAATGTAGGTTTTATAAAAAATTTGCTTGATGATTTTTGCTCTTACTTTTACAGACTGTTATGGTCTAGCTTTAGGAGGTGAAAGTGTGAGTATTTCTACATTCCAATGTAAGCTATGCCAAGGTTTTAGATATTGATCAAAATCACCTTACTCACAAAGAGATATGAAGGTGTAGCGAGCGATTTTTGTCGGTGACGCGACCACCTTATCGCTGAAGTTTTCCTCACCGCAATGGTAGGAGGGGGTGCTACTTTCTGATTTCTTATTTATCCCATGAAGCTGAAAGGGAAAAGGGAGCTATCTAAAACTAACCTTGCACTCAAATGTTTAACAGAACAAACACTTAAAAGAGATTCAGGGAGTTCGGGGTCAGGTTATACAATGGGGAGTTGTCAATTACCCATCCTATATGTGGTTATCCACAGGATATTAGCTTTAGGTTTCGCTTTATAATTGATGGTGTTTATCTGTTAATGGGTTGGGAAAGTTTCTTGGGAAGTATGAGCGAGTGAGTGGGTTTTTGTTGATGTTCGGGTTTTCCCGATGTTTTTGGTAAGGTATTGGACCTAAGTTTTGTTGTGAAGGGACTGAACCTAGAGTTTTTGATTGGTATGCTCGCTAAGATTTCGCAATCTTATGCCTACGTATTCCCGTTTAAATGAAACAGGGAAATCAGAGCAATCGTAGTTCCTCCGGTTCTAAGGTAGGAGAAAGATGTTTGGTGTCTTGTTCAAAGCCCAAGATTGAAGCTAAAAGGTTTTGACTGAGAGAGAATTTGTCATCTCTAAAGAAGGATTGTTGATTTTTGTGTACCTTGATCAAAGCACAAGGTTGATGCTAAAAGGTTAATTGACTCGGCTAGGGGATTTCTTTATACAAAGCCTAAGAGGAGGCTGGAAGTTTGAATTTTTTGGGGGAAAATGTTCTACCTGTCTTGCACAAAGCCCAAGATTGAGGCTAAAATGAGAATTTTAACTGGTGAGGATATTTTTATGTGTCTTGTATAAAGTCCAAGATTGAGGCTGGCCTTACTGGGAAAATCATTATACAAAGCCTAAGAGAAGGCTGAAATGAGTTTGACTCTTCTTGGGGAAAATCATTCCCAAAGCCTAAAGGAAGGCTGGGAGGAAATGACTCTGTTGGAGAAGATATCTGTCCTAAGCTTAAGAGAGGGAGATTTATGTCTTGTACGAAGCCCAAGACTGAGGCTAAAGTGGTTTGACTCAGCAAGAGAGGGTTTTTATCTGTCCTGTACCAAGCCCATGATGGAGGCTGGATAAGCTGGAGAAATTATTCTACACAACTTGAGAAGAGGCTAGCTCCTACTAGGGGAAATCTTTATACCAAGTTTGGACAAAGATCAACTCAACGAGAGAGTATTTTTATCTGTCTTGTACAAAGCCCAAGATTGAGGCTAAAATAAGGTGGACTTAACAAGAGAGTCTGAAAAGGTGATTGACTCAACAAGAGAGTCTAAAAAGTGATTGACTCAACAAGAGAGTCTAAAAAGTGATTGACTCAACGAGAGAGTGTGAAAAGGTTAGCTCTGCTGGGGAGAATCATTTGTACAAAGCCCAAGAGGAGGCTGACTTCACTGAGGAAGGATCATTATACAAAGCCTAAGAGGAGGCTAGCTTTCTTCTGAGGAAAGGTCCTTATAGAAAGCTTAAGAGGAGGCTATCTTTTGTCGGGGATAATTGAGATCCCGGGGCAGGTCCAAGTGGGGAATCAACTCTTGCTGAGGATTACAGAAGAGTTGAGATGTCAGGTACCTTGAGGTCCTGATTTAAGGTAGTGTTGACCCTGGTCGGGGAACTCCCATGAGAGAGACTGGGTTTCTGCTGGAGATTCGTCCAGAATGCCCGAAGTTTTTCCTATAGTTGTAAGGGACTTGAGAATGTCTTTGAGACTCAAGAGGATTAGACTGTCGAAGTCTACTGGTGTGGAAGAGTTTTATCTTTTGTATGATGCCCAAGAGGAGGCAAGGGCATTGAGGGATGAGAATCAACCCTAAAGTGGTCTGAGGTCTGACACTGGAAAGACTGCTCTAGCAAAGGATGACTAAGTTCTGTCTTATACCTTTAAGAGGTTGTCAAGGTCCTTGTATTAAGCCCAAGAGAAGGCATGAGAACTTCTAAGAAGCCGAAGGGTCCTTGTACAAAGCCCAAGAGGAAGCGGGGATGCTTGTAGGATGCCCATGGGTCCCAAACCAAGAAAAGTTCAAGAAATGCTATTCACCGAGAATAGATCATTTAGTGAAAATTCTGTGATTTGAAGAAATTCAAGGGATGCTATTCACCGAGAATAGATCAACTTTGGGGAGTAGAATTTCTTTGACAATTTCTAGGGGTGACAGCCTGTGAAAAGGTTCACGAAGAATACTGCCTTTCTCTTTGTTCCATATTGTTTAAGCCCAAGAGAAGGCAAGACTGTATCTGGAAATCCTATGGGGATCTAGTTTTTGCTGTATTCAAGAGTGATCAACATGGCTTTACTTAGTTCTAGACCTAGTTGCCGGGGAAAACTCTAAATAACTTTACTAGTATATATACAGTTGATATATGACAAGTATTTTAAAGGTATGAAAGAAGACTAACCATGCGCAGCTTCCCACAATACAATTATATATATATATATATATATATATATATATATATATGAAAGCGAGTAAATGAAAGCTGTTAAAACTTACAGGTGAGCAAGCTTCCATGTTGTATTGTTAGTTGTTCAGATAAATTAAAGAAAGTTTTGATAACAATATATATATTTGAATCTAAATCAAAAGGGAATTGTTTTGAAAAGATTGGTGGGGCTTATACTCAAGGAGAGGCCCAAGGTTTAACAGTGATCGCACCGTTGTTTTGAATATTGTATCGGGACTTATACAACGACTGAGGCCCAAAAAGGTTTATGTACAACAAGGGTTGGGTCTTACAACTCAAGGAGAAGCCCAAAAGGTGTTTTAAAATAAAAGAAATGGGACTTACAACTCAAGGAGAGGCCCATATGATTTTCTTGTTTGAAAATGGCGATCGCGCCGAGATTTTTTAACGCAGAGGGACTTATACAATGTCTGAGGCCCAAAAAGGTTTTGGTTAAAAAAGGGATTGGGTATTACACTCTATTAGAGGCCCATGAGTGATTTTAAGAAAAATAATGGGGCTTACAACTCAAGGAGAGGCCCAAGTGTTTTTATTTTAAACTGGCGATCGCGCCGAGATTTTTGAAAACATCGTGGGTCTTATACAATGACTGAGGCCCAAAGAGGTTTTGGTTTCAAAGAGGGATTGGGTCTTACACTCTATTAGAGGCCCAAAGATTTTGAAAATGAATAAAGATGGGTCTTATAAATCAAGGAGAAGCCCAGTTGATTTTGTTAAAAAGGCGACGATCGCGCCGAACTTTTGAAAATATACAGAGGGACTTATACAATGTGTGAGGCCCAAAATTGTATATTTACAAAGGGGTTGGGTCTTACACTCTATTAGAGGCCATGAGTTTTAAAAAAGATTGATGTGGGTGGAATTAATCAAAACCCTAATTTTGTCCTAAATGGAATTAATTTTGTTTAAAAATTAATAAATTTTTTTGAAAACATGTGAAAAATGAGTGGTGATCTTGGATCAATGTTTAAAAAATCATGTTTTTATCCACAAAATGATTGAAAACCATTTAAGTTTGGAAAATCAAGAAGGAAAACATATTTTAAATGTTAAAAACAAATAAAAATTAATCCTTTTGCAAAAATATCAAGTATATGAAATAAATGATATTTTTGGGAAATTTTGGTAAAATAAAATATTTTAACATTTTTGTGAATTATTAAAAAAAGAATCAACTCAAAATCATTAAAATTCAGAGAGAAATTAATTTTTGAATCAATTAAATAAAATCACAAAAATTCAAGTATTTGAAAGTTTGAAAAAGGGCGCCAAGAACACCCAAAAACACGTGCGTGTTCTGAGTTTTGCCCAGATTTGCATTTTCTCATTAATCTCACTGAATACTTGATGGAATCACACAATCCACATATCAATCTACTCATTTTCACCTCACGATCATGTCTATGGTCTTTAATTTCATTTATTTTAAGCATGGAATGAGAAATCAAAGAGAAACCTCAAGAACCCTAAATTCTGCATGAAGGCTCATAAATTCCACACACGATTCCTACAAAGCAATTAATTGAGGGGAAACATTCCATACATGATTATGAACATATGGCAAAAGTATTGTGGAGGAAATATGCATGAATCATGAGATGACCAAGTTGAGGCTTACCTCTTGCAGCCGGTGATCGTGTTTTGAGTTAGAGGTGTTACAACTTGGTTTCAACGATGGGGACAGCTTCCCTAGGTGCTATGGAGTGTGTCTGAATGCTTGGAGTGGATTGAATTGAGCTGGAACTTGATTTGCCACCTCAACTGCAAATCTGTCAAAGGTTTGTGCAGATGGCTGGTGATTTTGAGAATATGGTGTTCCAGATGTTGCTTAAGTGTTTGGATCACTTCTATATGATGTTTATGAGGTGTGTGTGTGTGATTGGTTTGGTTGGAATTGCTCTCAAACTCAAAACCCAATAGTGACTTGAGTTAGAAGGCAAAATGGGAGTGAAAGAGGTGATTTTGAGGAAAACATCAGTTTGGGTGCTTTGGTGTACTCAAAATGATCAGAAATAAGGTCTATTTACAGTGCAACAAGTTTGTTTTGGCTGCAATAGTGTATGGCAACTGGTACAGGTCTGTGGCCAATTGTGATCAAATGGAATCTCAAGTCTCCTCTAGCCATTGACTTGAGATTAGAGCACAAGCATATGGTTCTTTGATTCAAGGATACGGCCTGACTGAAGTGTTCATCTTTGCTCTGATACATGCCACCTCTAAGCATCCATTGAATGCCTCAAAACAAAATTGGAGTCTTGAGGCATCTTTAGCTTTTAGGGGTGCCAAACCTATATGTAGTTCCAAAGACTTGGGAGGCTTATGGATCAGTGCTTGTTCCTCCTTGGTCTCCCCCTGAGGTGTGCAGATGGATAAACTTGTTTGTCATTTGTACAAATTGATTAAATCGAGCCATAATGCACAAATCTGGCTTGTAAGACAGTTTGCATCATGGCATATTGCAGCCATCATTTCTTCTAGCTCAGATGGAATTTGATGGAGTTCTTGGACATTTTGGAAAGCTGATATATCCTATTTCAACATGATGTCCAACTTTGGTTTTGATCCAACTTGAATTACAATGAAAAATGCCTCTACATTTGGGAAAAAATAAGGCAGATTCTGACTTAGTGAAAATTTCACTAAGTGTTGGAAAAATGTCACTTTTGTGTTTTCAGCCATTTTGATCACTCCATAACTTTAAATCCATGAGGAATTGGAATGAGGTGTAGTTGACACTTTTGAAGTATGCCATGAGAGCTACAAATCCATCTTTGGACCATCCAAAATGGTTGCTTGGATCTCAAGTTATGATCCTTGGAAGTTGGTACCCTAGCCACTTTGTTCCATAACTTATAAAAATTCTAAGTTTTTTATGGTTACCCCTTTTACAAGTTAACTCACTTTCTTTGATTTTTCTTGATGAATGATGATTCAAATCACATATTATCATTGTTTTAGGGTCAAAGAACCATAATTATGAAAAATCCCAAAAAGTCAAACTTGACTTTGTGCACAGTTGACTTTTTATTAGATGAATTCCAAACTGTGCGATCCTCGGTGAACTGAATCATGTCCCAGGGTTTGGGAGCATGTCCAGGTCAAAAGTCAAAGGTTCAGTTAACTTTTTCCCTGAAACCCTAATTATGGTCCTAAGGAAATTGAAACTTGTGGATGAAGATTCTTGGATCAATCCATTGTTGCAAATGGATCAATGTGGTGTGTTAAAGACCCTCAAATCATGTCTTGAGGACTTGGCTCATGTTTTGTCCCCAAAGTCAACCTAGGGGTGAATTAGGTCAAGAAACCTTAATTCCTGATTTTTGGTAAATGCATCCCCTGAGACTAAGTTGACTTGATGATTGGGTCCATGAGGTCCCTTGGAGTATCTTGAGTTATATTTTGAAGCATTGGTTCATGCCCAGATGAAGATTTTCATCTGGAGGCCTTGGTCGACCAAAGCCCTAATTTGGTGACACTGGCGATCTTGAGGCTTGATCCACTTGGAATGCTGCAACCTTGTGCTTGATTCCTGATATGGGAGTCCTCTTGATCATTTTTGTGTGTTGAGAGGTTAGATAAGTTGAAGATCGTGTCATTTCTTGATTGATCCCTTGTCTAAGTTCCCTAAGAGGGCATAAAACCCTAATGCTTGATTGCAGGGAATGCTCAACAATTCTTGAGGAGATTGATGAGGAATAACGGTACATCCATATTGTGATGATGATTTGCACAATGATGGGAAATCTTAGTGGTCAAAATTTAGGGTATTACAGATGTCCCTATTTAATCTTCTTGGACCCAAAGGTGTGAATGGAGAAGGTATTCGGGCATTTGGGGTGCAAGAGGATTAAATATCGGAATACCCAAAATTTTGACAGTGGTTATGAATGGTAGTTTACACATTCATCTTCTTTTGCTAAGCGTTGATACTTAGAAAAGGTAAAACTTCCCCTCGACCCTGATTTCCTACCAAGGAACTGGTCTTAGTTTCTGATACAAACTTCCCCTCGATCCTGGTTTACTACCAAGGATCTGGTCTCAATTTTTGATATAAACTTCCCCTCGATCCTAGTTTCCTACCAAGGATCTGGTCTCAGTTTCTGATACAAACTTCACCTCGATTCTGGTTTCCTACCAAGGATCTGGTCTCAGTTTCTTTTGTCAATAAACTTTCTTGACAAGGGACGCTATTCGTAGCAGTTTTCCTCAAACTTCTCACTGAATTTTCCTGGGGAGATGCCATTTGATGGAAAAAGTTTTGATGTCAGACTTGCTGGGGAACCCACTCGTCTGAACTGCAGAGGTGTACAAACTTCTCTATTGGAGATGCCATTTATTGACTCTACTGGGGAAATGAGTCTCTTGAGAGACTACTTTCTGCTTGGGGGTATTACATCATACTTTTCCTCGAGATCTTCTCGAAGACATGCCATGTGATGTAATTCAGTTTGAGGTGCTGATGACCTTTTCTTCAGCGAATTTTCTGGAGAAAAACTGCTATATTTCCAAAGCTTTAATTAAAAGGCTTTCTCTGGGGATTTTCCTTAATCTGGGAAAATGAAGATATCATCTTCGATGGCAAAGAGTGATGTTAGTCGACGGTCTTCTTGCCTTTCAGAGGTTCAAGTTATCGAAGCGGTCGAGGAGCATCTCTAATCCAGAGATAAACTGGAGAGAGATTGCTTAGATGATTCACTTCCTGACGAGGAAAGAACTGACAACTCAATTGACAAGAGGACTTTTATTACTAGGGGATAAGACCGACTAGCGTGATAGTGATGCAATATGAATATGAATGTAAATCAATAATGCATGACGTACGTATGTATATACTGACAAAACTGACACGACATACAGACTAACGGATGAACATGATTAGATACTCGGCCACTGCAGGGGATGAAAAGTATCACTGGTTCAAGATAGCAATTCTGCCTTGCCTAGGAGAGATATTCCCTG
Source organism: Lathyrus tuberosus (assembly GCA_022829125.1). Lineage (NCBI taxonomy): Eukaryota > Viridiplantae > Streptophyta > Magnoliopsida > Fabales > Fabaceae > Lathyrus > Lathyrus tuberosus. The sequence continues at coordinate 11,930,540 of JALAZF010000086.1, forward strand.
TGGGGAAAACCATTGGTCGGGCTTAGGAAATAAGAACTCTGTCGGGGATGTAGGACAGAATATTCGCATCTGACATAGCTGATCCTTCATTCAGGTGTACTGGTTAAGAAGGAGTATTTTGATTCTGCACTTTGAGGTTCGATTACTTCCGAAGAAGCGATCTATGTTCTTTCGATGTTCAACAGTCAAAAGAATTGCCATCTTTATTTAAAAGCAGAAAAAATTTGACAATTAAATTCATTTTTGTTTTATTTCAAGAATCGTTAATCATGTTAAAATTTCGTTATGTAAAGCTAAAACAAATAAGAATTGCAAACAAAAGCGCTAGGGGTCAAATTTTATTGATAGGATGGAAATCAGCCAAGCGCGTGATTCCATAGAGTATTTACAAAGTTTGAAAATGGTAATTTTAAGGGAAAAGAGCTACATTGAAACATAACGACCGTTATCCTTCTACCAACTTTGAATTCTGGACATCCTGAGCTTCCGTCGAAGATGACCTTGCCAGGAGTTTTTCCTGACTGATGGCATTACTGCTGCTGAGGGATTTACCCCTTTGTTGGACGTAGTTACTTGCCATTTATCCCTAACTTTTTCCTGGATTGTACTTTGAGATTTCCAATCCACCGGGATGATTTTTGATCATGTCTCTAACTTTTGCCTGGACCGTCCTTTCGGGTTTTCAATCCACCGAGACGTTTTTTTTTTATTTAGGCGAAGTATTTCTTGACTACGTCAACATTTGTGGGGTAGGTAAATTCCTCTCCATCCATGGTTGCGAGTCTCAAGGCGCCTCCTGAGAAGGCTTTCTTGACCACATAAGGGTCGTCGTAATTCGGAGTCCATTTGCCCCATGAATCAGTGAGGAATGATTGTATCTTCTTGAGCACGAGGTCTCCTTTTCTAAAGACGCGAGGTCGGACCTTTTTGTCAAACGCCTTCTTCATCCTTTGCTGATACAACTGACCATAGCATAAAGCTGCTATTTGCTTTTCCTCGATCAGATTCAGTTCATCGTGTCGACTTTGACACCATTCAGCTTCTGTTAGCTTAGATTCCATCAATAGCCGGATTGATGGGATCTCTACTTCTATGGGGAGCACTGCTTCCATGCCATATACTAGAGAGAAAGGGGTTGCCTCTGTTGAAGTGCGGACATATGTACGATAACCCTGAAGAGCAAAAGGTAACATCTCGTGCCAGTCTTTGTAGGTTATAACCATCTTTTGAACGATCTTCTTGATGTTCTTGTTAGCTGCTTCTACCGCTCCATTCATCTTAGGTCGGTAGGGAGATGATTATGATGTTCGATTTTGAACTCAGCACACAACTCTTTCATCATCTTGTTATTCAAGTTAGATCAATTATCGGTAATGATCTGGCTTGGAACACCATAACGGCATATGAGATTGTTTTTGATAAATCGGACCGCCACTTGTCAGGTTACATTAGCGTATGACGCTGCTTCGACCCACTTGGTGAAGTAATCAATGGTTACTAGGATGAACCGATGTCCGTTTGAAGCTTTGGGTTCGATCATGCCAATCATGTCGATTCCCCATATGGAAAAAGGCCATGGGGAAGAAAGAACTTTGAGATGTGTTGGCGGTACATGGATTTTGTCTGTGTATATCTGACACTTGTGACACTTCCTCATGTACTTGTAGCAATTGGATTCCATTGTCAACCAATAGTACCCTGCTCTCAAAATTTTTCTCGCCATTGTGCGTCCGTTGGCATGAGTGCTAAAGGATCCTTTGTGAATTTCTTTCATCAGCATGTTTGCCTCTGGTCTGTCTACACATCGAAACAAGACCATGTCAAAGTTTCTCTTATAGAGTGTATCAGTGCTCAGGAAGAAGTTGCCTGCTAGTCTTCTGAGAGTTTTCCTATCTTTTCTTGATACCCCAGGTGGGTACTCTTGTTTCTGAAGGAAGCATTTGATACCGTGATACCAAGTTTTATCGTCTATGACTGCTTCAATCATGAAGATGTAAGCGGGCCGTTCTAGGCGCATTATGTCGATCTTAGGTATGTTATTCCATTGCCCTACACTAATCATGGAAGAGAGAGTGGCTAATGCACCAGCCATGTGATTCTCTTCACGAGGGATATGATGAAACTCGATTCTTTTGAAGAATGGTAACAACCTTCTTACATAGTCTTTGTAAGGAATCAGTCCTGATTGGTATGTGTTCCAATCTCCTTTGATCTGATTGATAACCAGGGCTGAGTCGCCATATACATCCAAGTTCTTAATCCTTAAGTCGATCGCTTCTTTGAGACCCATGATACAAGCTTCATATTCGGCCTCATTGTTTATACACTTGAATGTCAGTCGGGCGGTGAAAGGAATGTGGGTACCCTGAGGTGTTATGATGATTGCCCTAATTCCGTTTTCGTAATGATTGAGAGCTCCGTCAAAAATAAGTCCCCATTGGGAACCTGGTTCTGGCCCTTCACTGGGTAGTGGTTCATTGCAATCTTTCATTTTCAAGTACATGACATCTTCGTCTGGGAAGTCAAACCCGACCGATTCTTGATCGTCAACCGGTTGATGAGCCAAATGATCGGCTAAAACACTTACTTTGATGGCTTTCTGAGCATGGTACTCGATGTCGTATTCTGATAACAACATCTTCCAACGGGCAATCCTTCCCGTGAGAGCAGGCTTTTCAAAGACATACTTGATCGAATCCATTTCGGAGATTAACCAAGTAGTGTGACAAATCATATACCGGCGAAGACGTTTGGCTGACCAAGCCAGAGCACAACAAGTTTTCTCAAGCATAGTGTACCGAATCTTGCAGTCGGTAAATTTCTTGCTCAAATAGTAGATGGCAGACTCTTTCCTTTTTGTTTCGTCTTGTTAGCCAAGTACACAACCCATCGAGTCTTCCAAGACTGTTAGGTATATGATCAGTGGTCTTCCTTCCACTGGAGGTGATATAATCGGTGGGTTCAATAGGTATTCCTTGATACTGTCGAAGGCGGTTTGGCAATCTTCCGTCCAAACGCAATCCTGATTCTTTTGAGTAATTTGAAGATTGGCGCGCATGTCGCGGTCATGAGGAATATAAATCTAGAAATGTAATTCAAACGTCCCAGGAATCCCCTGACTTGTTTTTCAGTCTTTGGAGAAGGCATTTCTTGAATGGCCTTGACCTTGTCAGGATCAACCTCAATTCCTTTCTGGCTGACGATGAACCCTAAAAGTTTCCCTGAACAGACACCGAATGTGCACTTGTTGGGATTCAAGCGGAGTTTGTACTTTCTCAGCCGCTCGAAAAGCTTTGACAGGTGGGTCACATGCTCCTCTTCTATTTTTGTCATACCCCAAATTTTGACCACTAAGATTTCCCATCATTGTGCAAATCATCATCACAATATGGATGTGCCTTCATGTCTCTTCAATCTCCTCAAGGATTGTTGAGCGTTCACCACAAATAAGAATTAGGGTTTTAAGCCCTCTCAGAGCCTTAGACAAAGGATCAATCAAGAAATGACATGATCTTCAAGTTTTCTAACCTCTCAAACACCCATAAATGATCAAGAGGACTCCCACATCAAGAATCAAGCACAAGGTTGCAACATTCCAAGTGGATCCAGCCTCAAGATCGCAAGTGTCACCAAATTAGGGTTTTGGTCGACTGGGGTCTCCAGATAGAAATTTTCATTTGGGAAAGAGCCAATGCTTCAAAGCATAACCCTAAATACTCTAAGGGACCTCATATACCCAATCATCAAGTCAATTTAGCCACAGGGGATGCATTCACCAAAAATCAGGAATTAGGGTTTCTTGACCTAATTCACCCCTAAGTTGACTTTTGGGACAAAACATGAGCCAAGACCTCAAGACATGATTTGAGGGTCTCTCACACACTACATTGATCCATTTTCAATAATGGATTGATCCAAGAAGCCTGATCCACAAGTTTCAATTTCATCTGGACCACAATTAGGGTTTTGAGAAAAAAGTCAACTGTACCTTTGACTTTTGACTCAGACATGCCCCCAAAGCTTGGGACATGATTCAATACACCCTATAACACCTATGGAACATATCCATCAAGTTTAATTTAGGTCAAGGACTTGGTTTCATAGAGGATCGCACAGTTTGGAATTCATCTGGTAAAAAGTCAACTGTGCATAAAAGTCAAAGTTTGACTTTTTGAGATTTTTTCATAATTATGGTTCCTTAACCCTAAAATGATGTTAATGTGTGATTGGAATCATCATTCATCAAGAAAAATCAAAGAAAGTGGGATAACTTGTAAAAGGGGTAACCATAAAAACTTAGAATTTTTCTAAGTTATGAAATAAAGTGGCTAGGGTGCCAACTTCCAAGGATCATAACTTGAGATCCAAGAAACCATTTTGGCTAGTCCAAAGATGGATTTGTTGCTCTCATGGCATAATTCAAAAGTGTCAACTACACCTCATTCCAATTCCTCATGGATTTCAAGTTATGGAGTGATCGAAATGGCTGAAAACATGAAATGTCACTTTTTCCAACACTTAGTGAAATTTTCACTAAGTCAGAATCTGTCTTGCTTTTTCTCAAAATGTAGGGGAATTTTTCACTTGGATCCAAAAAGTGTCAAGACAAACTATGTTCACACATGTGTTGTGTCACATAAGGGCTTTCCAAAATGTCCAAGAACTCCATCAAACTCCACCTGAGCTAGGATTTATGACAGCTGCAACATGCCTTGCTGCAAACTGTCTTGGCAAGGCAGATTTGTGCATAAAGGCACAATTTGCTCAAATTGTGAAATTCCAAGCATGCTTATCCATCTGCACACCTCAAGGGGGAACAACCAAGGGACAAACACTGATCCATCAGCCTCCCAAGTCCAAGATTCCCAAATTAGCATGCCAAACCCTAAAAAGCCTAAAAGATGCCAAAACTCCAATTTTGTTTCCAAGCATTCAATGGATGCACCAAGGTGGCATGAACTGAGCCATTTCCAACTGAATGAGTCAAGGATAAGCTCTGAACTAAAGGACCATAGGCCTGTGCTCTAACCTCTAGTCAATGGCTAGAGGAGACTTAAGATTCCAAAGTGATGCAATTGGACAATGAGATGCTGCAGTTTCCATTCACTATTGCTTGCAAAACAAACTTGCTCTACTATAAATAGAGCTCATTTGTGCTCAGTTTGAGTACACCAAAGCACTACAACACTTGCTTTCCTCAAAATCTCTTTCTCTAGGCCAAAATGCCTTCTTTTGCAAGGTAACTCTGAGTTTTTGAGTTAGAGAGCATTTCCATCATAGATCATGATCCAAACACATCCAATATGTCATATCTAAGCTGTCCAAACTCTCATAAGTGACTTGTAACACCAAAATCACAAAGTCCCCTCTCAAAACCTCAAAATTGGACTTTTTTGCATTTTTCAAGCCATGTCTTGATTCAGTCACTTCCAAAACCAGATAAAGCGTCAAACACACTCCAAATATCATCCTTGAACTATCCCAAATGGTTCTTCACATCTGGAACACCATTTGAGAGAGTTGCTATATTGGCCACTTTTGCCCCTTTTGCAAGAAAGTGCTCAAACTTGTTCCAGAGGATTCCAGCTGATTCCAACCATTCTAAAAGCTTCTAAGGGATCATTTGAGGGTGTCCAAAGCATCAATTTATTTCTGGAACAAAGCACTTGACAGATTGCCCAAAAAACTCCTAAAGAGGTAAGCATCACAACTTGAACTCTTTGAAATATGCATTACTTTGAGGTCCACTGATCATGCACATCTCATACATGTTATATGTGTTGTGTTTGAACCAATTCATCATGTAATTCATGCCTGTAACAAGAGATGGCATATAAAATGCAATTATTGGCCTATTTCAAGAACACTATCGGGTTTTGAAATAGGAGCCTCATCTGAAAAAACCACCACCACCATTGGATTCCTTGTGAAATTCTAGGTAGGATAGACCTAAATTTTGTCCCAATCCATGGAGAAATGAGAAAGTTACAAGCTTCACGTTTTTGGCCAAAACCTTGCCTGGGCCAGGCCAAAAACAAGGCATGCCTCATATATCCATGGGGTGGTTTTGATATTCGGATGTATCACCACCCCAGTGATAGGAGGCGCACACTGCACACAAGAGGTCTGGGGTTCGAATCCCCTTCGCCCCAGATCCTCTTTTTTACCATTTTTCCACTTTTTTTTTATCATTTTTCATATTATGTTTAAATGATTTGAAAAATTAATAACTCTCTTAATTTTAATCATTTTTGGTTGCTTCTTTTTCTGAAAAATCACAAAAATGTTGAAATATTTTATTCCACAAAAAAATCAGATTTATATTAATTATTTAATATAGTTGATATTTTTGTAACTAAATTCATTTTTATTGTTTTTAAACCTTTTAAAAAATGAATATTCTCCTTGAAAAATCAAGACCAAATGAGTTTTAATTCATCTTGTAGTTAAATATCATTTTTTAAACCTTAACCAAAAATCACAAGTTGTTTATTCAAACTTATTTGGTATCTTTATCATTTTAATTAATTTTCTTTGAATAATTACTTTAAAAAATGATGAAATTAGGGTTTTGTTGATTTTCACCCTAGCAAACTTTTTCAAAACACTCATGGGCCTCTTGGTAGAGTGTAAGACCCATCCCTTTGCACATAAACAATTTTGGGCCTCAGTGTATTGTATAAGTCCCGATACCGTCAGAAACCTCGACACGATCCCCATTTTCAAACAAACAATTGGGCCCACTCTCATGTTGTAAGTCCCATTTATTTTCTTTAAAAATCTTGTGGGCCTCTTAAGAGAGTGTAAGACCCATCCCTTCGTACAGAAAACCTTTCTTTGGGCCTCAGTCACTTGAATAAGTCCTTGTACAAATTCAAAACAACAGTACAAATACTGTTAAAACTTGGGCCTCTCCTTGAGCTGTAAGCCCCGATCTCTGTTCAAAATAATTTCTCCTTTGATTTTGAATCCAAATGTATAGTTGCTATCAAAACTTTCTTTAATTTCTTTAAACAACTAACAAAACAGCATGGAAGCTCTACAACGGGTAAGTGTTTATCCTTTTTCTTTTATCCGCTTTCATACAAATAACTATATTGTGGGGCTGCTTCATTGTAAGTCTTCTTTCACACCTTTTAAATACTCGTCATATATCAACTGTATATATACTTGTATAGTTATTTAGAGTTTTACCCGGCAACTACGTCTAGAACTAGGTAAAGCTCGTTGGTCACTCTTGAATACAAACAAAACTAGATCCCCATAGGATTCCAGATACAGTCTTCCCTTCTCTTGGGGTTAAACAATATGGAAAAAAGAGAAAGGCAGTATTCTCGGTGAACGTTTTCTCAAACTGCCACCCTTAGAAATTGTCTAAGAAACTCTACTCCCCAGAGATGATCTTTTCTCCGTGAATGGCATCTCTTGAGTTTCTTCCAAACCCTCGAACTTTCCTGGAATGATCTCTTCTCGGTGAATTGCATTTCTTGAACTTCTCTTGGTTTGGGGACCCACAGGCTTCCTAAAAGCATCCCCGCCTCCTCTTGGGCATTGTACAAAGACCCTTCGGCTTCTTAGAAGTTCTCATGCCTTCTCTTGGGCATAATACAAGGACCCTAACGACCTCTTAAAGGGATAAGACAGAACTTAGTCATCCTTTGCTAGAGCAATCTTTCCAGTGTCAAACCTCAGGCCACTTTAGGGTTGATTCTCATCCCTTAAGGCCCTTACCCTATTTTGGACATCCTACAAAAGATAAAACTCTTCGACGCCAGTAGACTTGGGCAGTCTAAACCCCCCTTAAGTCTAAAAAATATTCTCAAGTTCCTTTCAAACATTGGAAAAAACACCGATCACTCTGGATAAATCTCCAGCAGAAACTCGGTCTCTCTCATGAGAGTTCCCCACCCTTCGGCCTTCCTAGGAATCTAATGCTCAGCAGCAAGATAACCTCTTCTTAGGCTGTGTATAATGATCTTTCCTTAACACAGTCAACCTCCTCTTGGGCTTTGTACAATGATCCTCCCCCAGCGGAGCTAACCTTTTCAGACTCTCTTGTTGACTCTCTTGTTGAGTCAATCATTTCTTCAGACTCTCTTGTTGAGTTAATCAACTTTCCGCACTCTCTGGTTGAGTATAAAAGAATCTCTTGTTGGGTCAATCTCCTTTTAGCCTCTATCTCGGGCTTCGTACGAGACATCAAATCACTCTCTTGTTGAGTATAAAAGACTCTCTTATTGAGTCAATCAACTCTCAGACTCTCTTGTTGGGTCAATCATCTTTGCAGGACTCTCTTGCTGAGTCCACTCTTTTAGCCTCCGTCTTGGGCTTGGTACAAGACATATAAAAGCACTCACTCATTGAGACAAGCTCATTTCAGCCTCCCTCTTGGGCTTTGTACAAGCCACATATAAACCTCCCCAACGGAGTCAAAAATCCCTTTTAGCCTCAATCTTGGGCTTTGTACAAGACAGAAAGAACATTTTCTCCAGAAAAGTCAAACTGTTAGCCTCCTCTTAGGCTTTATATAATGATATCCCCAAAGGGTCAGTCTCTTTTTGCCTCAATCTTGGGCCTTGTACAAGACATATACACTCTCTTATTGAGTCGGTCTTATCTAGCCTCCTCTCAGGCTGCGTATAAAGAAATCCCTAGCTGAGTTAATCAACCTCTTAGCACCAAACTTGTGCTTTGATCAAGGCATACAAAAATCAACAATTCCTCTTTAGAGATGACCAATTCTCCCTCAGCCAAAACTCTTTAGCTTCATATCTTGGGCTTTGAACAAGATACAAATCACCTTTAGCTTCATGTCTTGGGCTTTGAACAAGACACCAAAATATCTTTTCCTCCCTTAGAATAGGAGGAACTTCGATCGCTCTGATTTCCCTGTTTCGTTTAAACGGGAATACGTAGGCATAAGATTGCGAAGTCTTAGCGAGCATACCAATCAAAAACTTTAGGTCCAGTACCTTCACATCAATCAAAACTTAGGTCCAGTAACTTACCCAAAACATAAACAAAACTGACTCTCCCTGTCATACTTTCCCAAGAAACTTCCCCAACCCATTAACAGATACACACCATCAATTACAAAGCAAAAACCTAAAAGCTAACATCCTGTGGATAACCACATATAGGATGGGTAATTGACAACTACCCATTGTATAACCTGACCCCGGACCCCCAAATCTCTTTAAAGCGTTTGTTCAGTTAAACATTCACGTGCAAGGTTAGTTTTAGATACCTTTCCTTTCCCTTCCAGCTTCATGGGATAAATAAGAAATCAGAAAGTAGCACCCTTTGTCCACGAGGAGAAAACCCAAACTTCAGTGATAAGGTGGTCGCGTCACCGACAAAAATCGCTCGCTACAGGAAAATTACAACTCTGCTGGGGAGTCATTGTCTGTATAGGACTAGGATTATAGCTCCTAAGAGGTCTAGGATGTTAGTTTTAGGATAAATATATATACTGCTTTTCCTAATTGATATCCGTGTTTATTTTTCTGCTAATGGGAATGCATGTGATGCCGTATCTGGAAAGATTGAGTATGCACCTAAGATAAGTGATGGCACTAGACAGGTAATCTTACAGGGAGTGATTCCCAAATAAGAGGTCCCGGTCGATCATCGAATCAGTGGAGATTCCCTTTGCGGATTCAATGTCTATACGACTTCGGTTGTTGAAAGCAGATTGTTCGATTGGGTTATCTGAGAAGCTGAGGATTTTTAGTAGACTAAAACCATGTTACTATGTTGTAGTGCGGAAGCTATTCGAAATAGTTGTCACACAATACTACCCTCATTTAAGATTACTCTAAGATACATCAGCTCGCTCGGGTGATTCCAGCCTGCTAATGTTATCCCAAGAGGGATCAGTGATTTTGAGGACAGGTGCAAAAAATCACCAGTATAACCTTTGGGGATGGGTAGAGCCTTGACTTCATGACACCGAACCTTTGACCCCATGTTTTTTCTATGTTTTTGTGTGCTGTATTCATGTATTCATTTCATTAAAAAACATTCAAAGAAAATTTTCTCTTCTAGTCTCTCTTTTTCAAATTAAACTAAGACAATGATTGCAAATGTCAGATAAAGAGATTGCGTTATGGATTTCGGTAGAAGGAAAACTCACAAGTATACCTTCAAGGTTCCAAAACTAGAGGATTTGAGAGGATTGGCAAGGATGATCACCAACCATGAGGATTTTAGAGCTAAGTACGGAGGACTGCTATCTCTGTTAAGGGTCCATATAATCGAAGGAATCTTGGCTACGCTCATTCAGTTTTACGATCCAGTCTATCACTGTTTCACATTCCCAGATTATCAGCTAGCACCAACACTAGAGGAGTACTCTCACCTGACTGATTTACCCATTACTAATCAAGCTCCCTTTTCTGGACTGGAAGAAATTCCAAAGGATCAAACCATTGCAAGAGCAATTTATTTGGACGAGTCAGAAGTCAGGACTCACATGACCACTAAGGTGGAATCCAAGGTTTTCCAGCCCTGTTTTTGATAAAGAAAGCCCTGTACTTTACTAGTATAGGGAACGTGACTGCTTTCGAAAGCATCTTTGCTTTGCTCGCCTACGGGTTATTTTTGTTTCCCAACATCGATAACTTTGTAGATATCAATGCCATTAAGATATTTTTGATTGGAAACCCTGTACCGACCTTGCTCACAGACGCTTATCATTCTGTACACTTAAGGAATTTGTACAGCGGAGGAATGATCACATGCTATGTACCCCTGCTATACAAGTAGTTCATTTCCCACTTGCCCAAGTCTGCTACATTTTGGGATCCTAAGAATACTTTACGTTGGTCGCAGAGAATCATGTCTCTTACTAACTCTGACATCGATTAGTACAACCGAATCTAGGACGGGATCCGAATCATTGACCGTTGTGGAAACTTCCCTAATGTACCCCTCATAGGAACTAAAGGAGGAATCAATTATCATCCCGTTTTAGTTCGTCGTCAATTTGGATACCCGATGAGGCATGTTCCGCGTAATGCTCATCTGGAAGGTCTTTTCTTCAAGGAAGGAGAAAATGACAGAGCATTAAAGACAGAAATAGTGCATGCTTGGAAACATGTTCATAGGAAAGGAAGAGAGTCTCTAGGAAAGCCGGACTATGTCTCGGTGGAACCTTATCTCTACTGGGTACAAACTAGAGCTCTCAAGCTGAGGAGGCCTTACCCTCGTCAGGAAGTTCTTCCGTTAAGGGACCCTGTCCATTATTTATGTCTGATACAGAAAAACTTCAGGTTACACTCAACAGAGTTCAACAGGAGAAGAAGTCTTGGAAGAACAAATACCGCATTCTCAGCGTGGAGTGTAAGATAATACAGCAACTGTTAAAACAAAAAGATGCTCTGATTGATATTTTAGAGCAACATGCTGTAGAAAATCACGAAGACCAAAGGAATTTGCTCGCTCCTTTCACTTGGCAAAGGAATGACAACCCGACAATGGCTCAAGAGCCCCGGTCAAAGAAAAGGAAAGTACCAGAACCAGCACCTGAGCCCTCCTCAGAGAGGACTCAGGATCCATTAGCTTAGACATTTCCTTTTGCAACACTATGTAAATTACTGTATTTCCATTTCCGCAATCTTTGAATTCAATAAAACGGGGTTTCCCCACTGTTTGATATTTGCAATCCAATTGTTGAAGTTTATTTTGATTAAACAAAAATTTTAATTAATATAATCATTGCATATCATTCATCATTCTCACTTAAACGCTTTCTTCTTACCTACGAATCTCACGTTTGTGTCTCGATTCTAGAGTCAAACTGTCTCATTCGTACAAAGGACTGTGATCTCAGAGATCACATCAACGCCCATAGTGGAGAAGTATGATCCTAGGTATAACATGCCGAAAGATCGTCCCTGGGGCATGCCTATTAATTATATCCCGGAAGGATATGTTCCACCAATCACTGAAGATCAGGGAACCGCAGCAAGAACCGCTGGGCCTGAAGGTTACAAACTTTGGGAAAGCAAAGATGCCAGGGGCATGACAGCAACTCCTGAAGGTTACAAACTTCTGGAGAGGGAAGTACCAAGAGTCTCTGCCGTAATGACTATACCACAACCCGTGGTGCACACTGTCCCAGAAGGACAAATTCCACAGATACCTTCTTGTGGAAACGAAAGTATGGACGAGAGAATGAAGGGGTTCCAGGAACAGTTCCTGGAAATGCAGAAAGAGCTGTAAGCCCTTCGCTGTCAGGATCTATTTGGAAAGGACGCCACAGACCTTTGTTTGGTCCCCAATGTGAAAGTTCTGCACAAGTTCAAAGTGACCGAATTTGAAAAGTACAAGGGTAATTCTTACCCTCAAAGTCATTTGGTGATGTACGCTCGGAGGATGTCAATTCAGAGAGAACAACCAGCTACTGATCCATTACTTCCAAGATAGTTTAATCGGTGCCGCACTAAAATGGTACATGGGATTAAACCGCAATAAGATCGCCACTTTCCGGGATCTTGGCGTTGTCTTCGTTCAACAATATAAGTATAACTTGGATATGGCACCGGACATAGATCAACTTAGAGCCATATCGCAGAAGGATAAGGAAACCTTCAAGGAGTATGCTCAGAGATGCCGTGAAATTTCCGCCCAGATTTGTCCACCTCTTGAGGAAAAAGAGATGACAAAGATCTTCTTGAAAACCTTGAGCTCATTTTACTACGACCGAATGGTCGCCAGTGCGCCCAGTGACTTCACTAAAATGGTCGGCATGGGAGTTCTTCTTGAGGAAGAAGTCCGAGAAGGACGTTTAGTAAAAGACGCTGGATCATCAAGCAGTACCAAAAGATACGGTAGTGCTTTCCCTAAGAAAAGAGAGCAAGATATTAGTAATATCTCTCTCAGAAAGCAAAGGCGACGGTACCAACCAGTAGCAGCTGTAACTCCTTCTATCAACCCTGTGCCTGTTCCTACGTATCAACCTCAGGTTGCTCAAAGCCAACCTAATCAACAACAATATCAGCAAAGGACACAACAGCCTCTTCAACAAGCTTGTCCTCCGTACAACAACAACCGTGCAACGCGACCACCAGGGTTTGACCCTATACCGATGTTGTACGTAGAACTATTTCCATTATTACTGGTCAAGGGGCATTTCCAAACCAGGTCTCCTCTTGCAATCCCGGAGAATCTGGCTTTTTGGTTCAAAGTGGATCAGACTTTCCCTTACCATCAAGGAGGACCGGGGCATAACATAGAGAACTGTCTCAGTTTCAAATTCGATGTGCAAAAGCTTGTTAGGAGCGGGGTCTTATCCTTCAAGGATACGACTCTAAATGTTGTCACAAATCCGCTGCCTCAACACGAGAAAGCTGCGGTAAACTTGATAGAGGGAGAGTTTAACCACAGCTATCAAATTCATGATGTACTCTTATTGAGGGCCAACTTGGTCAAGATGCACTATAGACAGAGCGGATACAGCCATGTGCCACCTCACAATTATCACCAGTGTGATATCTGCTCCAAAAATAATCAAGGATGTTATGTGGTGCAATCAACTCTACAAGAACAATTAGATCTTGGATGGATCCAAGAGCACCGAATTCGTGATGTCAACATGACTTACTCGAATTCCAACATCATCCAGAATCACGACATTCGTGCGATGAATATCAACTTGGTGGAGATGCACTCAAGGCAAAGCCAACATCATAATCTGCCACGGCACGATTACGATTCCTGCCTGGTCTGCTCGGTAAATAAACAGGGATGCTCTGTTATACAGGAGGCCCTCCAGCGTCAGATGGATCTTGGATGGATTCAGGATTACCGCGATAAAAGTCATTATCAAGTAAATATGGTTGAAATCTTTGATATTCGCTTGATGAATACCAGCTTGGTGGAGTTACATGCTAAGCAAGTCCGGCTCGGTCTTCTGACTTCGTATAATTATCAGAGTTGTACAGTATACCGTGAGAGCGACCAAGGATGTGCTCTCGTTCAAAGAACGCTTCAACACTTATTAAACCACTGGTGGCTTCCGATCTATATGGATGAAGACACACAACAAGTCAGCATGACTAACGAGAACCCTGCTAGGCATCAAAGTCAGGATGTCCGATCAATGGAGACAGGCCTAGTAAGGGTACACTGCATACAAAGCGGACGTGGCCAGGTGCCACCACACAACTATGAACGATGTCGAGTTTGCTCTGAAGATAATCAAGGATGTTACGTCTTGCGAGCAGCCCTTCAGAGTCAGTTGGACCACAAAGAAATTTGACTGTGTCCAAGTTCTGGATCAATCAACTTGACGCCAGACTATTTCGCTGATCAAATCAAGGACGTTGTCGTAATCTATGATCATAAGAGGACCAAAGATGTTTGTGTCATCATCCCTCTACTTGACGAATTGAAGGTTCTTAACCAGGAACTGATTGAAATTAATTACAATGGTTAGAAAAATCAGAAGGCTCATGTATGAATCAACTAAGGCTATTCCTTACAAATACGATGCCACAACAATTGAGAATGGAAAGGAAATTCCATTACCCTCCGTCGTGAATATTTCAGACATCAGTCGAGTAACACGGAGCGGTCGAATCTTCAACCGAGGAGTTGGAGAATCTACTAGAGAAAAGGAACCTCAAACAGAAGTTCCTAATCAACCAGTCGGTCAATCCTGTGATCCCGACCTTTCAAAGAACAGTGATGAGATGCTGAAGCTCATCCAGAAGAGTGAGTACAACACTGTAGACCAATAGTTGCAAACTCCATCAAGAATCTCTGTGTTATCACTTTTACTCAGTTCCAAAGCTCACAGAGAAGCTCTACAGAAAGACTTAGAGCAAGCCTTAGTGGAACAGGATGTAACAATACGACAGTTCGATAGCATCATCTCTAACATCACTTCCTGCAATAACTTGGGATTCAGTGATGAGGAACAGCTGAAAGAGGACCACCGTCATAACATGGCACTCAATATTACAGTCAACTGCCAGGACGATGCATTAGCCAGCATACTGGTAGACACCGGATCAGCTCTAAATGTGATGCCAAACTCTACATTTATGCGATTATCATACCAAGGAACTCCGATGAGAGCCAGTGAGGTCACCGTCAAGGCATTTGACGGATCCCAAAAAACTGTTATCGGCGAAGTCGACCTTCCCATAACTATCGGTCCTCACACCTTCTAAGTCACTTTCCAGGTCATGGACATCCGAGAAACATACAGTTGCTTATTAGGAAGACCTTGGATACACGAGGCGAGGGCAGTCACTTTGACACTTCACTAAAAGATGAAGTTTGTAAAAAACGACCAACTCATCACGGTCTGCGGAGAGCAAGCCTTGCTCGTGAGTAACTTATCATCATCCACTTGTGTAGAACCAGAGGAGGTTGTTGGAACTCAGTTCCAAGCACTTTCGGTGGGCAATGGGAATCAATAAGAAAAAGGAACATCAATTTCCTCGTACAGAGATGCTCTCGAAGTAATCAAAAGCAACAATGCTAAAGGATGGGGACAGATTGTCATTCCTATTAATAACGAAGCGAAGAAAGGTCTTAGTTTTTCTTCAAAATGTACCCAGACTGCTACTAATGATGAAAGTTTTCATCTCATTCAGAACTTCTTCCATAGTGGAGGTTTCCTTCACCCAGTGTCTTAAGAAGTACATACCATCAACGAGGGAGATTCCTCCGATACAAATGAAGAATGGAAGTCATATCTTAATGAGGACGATTATATGTCTCAGGAAGAGGTTCCTACACCATTTTCCTATCCCGTACAAAGTCCGAGATTTGTACCGAGAGCAGATGTCAAGATGATATATGGAGATTGTGATCCGGAAGGATGCCGTGCTCCACCCAACTCATTAGAGGAGGACACTCTGATGAAAGACAACTTTGACCATGACCATTATGCCCCAATGGATGGCCTGCCTATGTGGCAGCCGTACCCAGGAGACTCAGAGCAAGAGAGTCAACCGAACGATGCATATCAGCTGAGCATCATTGAAAAGAATACCTGCGTTCCCGCAGAGTCATGGGATCAACACTCAGGGCATTCAGAAAACATCCAGCACGACGATGAATTTGCAAAGCTTTCCAGACTAGAGTTCCTTAATTATGCTTCTCTTGAGGTCAACGTCATCGAAAGGGATGACTCCTCCAGTTCCAAAGAGGTGTGGGACACATTAGGACAACCGTCTGGCAAATACGACTTTATGGTCAAGTACACCGCTCCCGAAAGCTCTCGTATCAGGCTCGAAGACATCCAGCCAACTAGATGGGGAGATCTGCCCGAGAGTGCAAACACTGCACAAGATACAACAGAAGAGTTTGTCTACGACAATTCTACCTGGGAGACAGACTCCAACGATCCTGCTCCACCAGAAATCAGCGTTATTTCTGAAGACAAGCAAAGAAAGAAGGTACCCGACTTTATGATTCACCGAGGAGTTCGCCGCCAATGGGTTGCTGTCAACATTCCGAAAGTCGTTCATAAGTCTAAGTAATTTCCGTCTTTATCTTAACCTTTCACCTTGCCCAGGTGAAACAGATGTTTTGATAGGGCTCACTTTCTGTAAATGTCCCTCTTCGCTTTGCCCAAAGCGATAGAGTTTTGTTTTATAGGGCTGTAGTTTCAAGAATCAACAAGATCATAAATAAAATAACTTCGTCTGTAATTTCCACATTTATTGATGTTTTCTCTTTTCACTTTTTCAGAAAATGGTAATCCTAAAACAAAAAAAAAAACAAATAATAAAAACAAGCAGTAAAAAAAAATACACTGCACACACTCTTGCATTCTCTCTGTCTCTTCTAAACACAAATCATCACGTCATGCAGATTGCTTGTTTTAAACCCCATTGAAACATACGATCCAATGCCTTCTCCCAACTTTGAATTCCAGGTATTTGAGGCTGAAGAAGAAGATGACGAAGAAATTCCAGAAGAGATCTCCCGACTACTCAAACAAGAGGAAAGGTCCATTGAACCTCACAAAGAGCCGTTGGAAACGGTCAAATTAGGTTCAGAAGAAGAGAGAAAAGAAATCAAGATTGGGGCACTGCTCAGTCCAACTATCAGAGAGTGTTTGATAAAGCTCCTCAAAGAGTTTCCCGATGTATTCGCTTGGTCCTATCAGGACATGCCAGGGTTGGATACCAGCATCGTGGAACATCATCTACCATTGAGATCAGAATGTCCGCCAGTGAAACAAAGACTAAGATGGACTCATCCAGACATGGCCATCAAAATCAAAGAGGAAGTACAGAAACAGATTGATGCAGGTTTCCTCGCCACGTCAGAATATCCTCAATGGCTAGCCAACATAGTACCAGTTCCGAAAAAGGACGGAAAGGTTAGAATGTGTGTAGACTACAAGGATCTGAACAAAGCAAGTCCAAAGGATGACTTTCCTTTACCGCACATAGACATGCTGGTAGACAGTACAACAAAGTTCAAAGTATTCTCCTTTATGGATGGATTCTTGGGCTATAATCAAATCAAAATGGCGCCGAAAGACATGGAGAAAAATTCGTTTATCACCCCATGGGGCATTTTTTGTTACAAGGTAATTCCGTTCGGTTTAAAGAACGCCGGGGCAACCTATCAAAGGGCCATGACTACTCTGTTTCATGACATGATACACAAAGAGATCGAGGTATATTTCGATGATATGATTGCCAAATCTAAAACAGAAGAGGAGCATGTGACCCACCTGTCAAAACTATTCGAGCGCCTGAGAAAGTACAAACTCCGCTTGAATCTCAACAAATGCACATTAGGTGTCCGTTCAGGAAAACTGCTAGGGTTCATCGTCAGCCAGAAAGGAATCGAGGTTGATCCCAACAAAGTCAAGGCCATTCAAGAAATTCCTTCTCCAAAGACTGAAAAATAAGTCAGGGGATTCCTGGGACGTTTGAACTACATTTCCAGATTTATATTCCTCATGACCGCAACATGTGCGCCGATTTTCAAATTACTCAAAAAGAAACTGAGACCAGTTCCTTGGCTAGAGACCAGGATCGAGGGGAAGTTTTATTTTAGAAAATTTAGACCATTTCCTTGGTAGGAAACCAGGATCGAGGGGAAGTTTACATCAGAAACTGAGACCAGTTCCTTGGTAGGAAACCAAGATCGAGGGGAAGTTTACATCAGAAACTGAGACCAGTTCCTTGGTAGGAAACCAGGATCGAGGGGAAGTTTACATCAGAAAATGAGACCAGTTCCTTGGTAGGAAACTAGGATCGAGGGGAAGTTTATTTCAAAAGAAAACTGAGACTAGTTCTTCGGCTGACGACCAGGATCGAGGGAAAGTTTACCTTTTCTAAGCATCATTGCTTAGAAAAAGAAGATGGATGAGCAAGCTTCCATTCATAACCACCATCAAAATTTTGGTTATTCCGATATTTAATCCTCTTGCACCCCGAATGTCCGAATGCTTCCGCCATTCACACCTTCGGGTCCAAGAAGATGAAATAGGGGCATCTGTCATACCCCAAATTTTGACCACTAAGATTTCCCATCATTGTGCAAATCATCATCACAATATGGATGTGCCTTTATGCCTCTTCAATCTCCTCAAGGATTGTTGAGCATTCACCACAAACAAGAATTAGGGTTTTAAGCCCTCTCAGAGCCTTAGACAAAGGATCAATTAAGAAATTACATGATCTTCAACTTGTCTAACCTCTCAAACACCCATAAATGATCAAGAGGACTCCCACATCAAGAATCAGGCACAAGGTTGCAATTTCCAAGTGGATCCAGCCTCAAGATCGCTAGTGTCACCAAATTAGGGTTTTGGTCGACTAGGGCCTCTAGATGGAAATTTTCATCTGGGCATGAGCCAATGCTTCAAAGCATAACCCTAAATACTCTAAGGGACCCCATAAACCCAATCATCAAGTCAATTTAGCGTTAGGGGATGCATTCACCAAAAATCAGGAATTAGGGTTTCTTGACCTAATTCACCCCTAAGTTGACTTTTGGGACAAAACATGAGCCAATACCTCAAGACATGATTTGAGGGTCTCTAACACACTACATTGATCCATTTGTAACAATGGATTGATCCAAGAAGCTTGATCCACAAGTTTCAATTTCATCTGGACTACAATTAGGCTTTTGAGGAAAAAGTCAACTGTACCTTTGACTTTTGACTTAGACATGATCCCAAAGCTTGGGACATGATTCAATACACCCTATAACACCTATGGAATATATCCATCAAGTTTAATTTAGGTCAAGGACTTGGGTTCATAGAGGATCACACAATTTGGAATTCATCTGGTAAAAAGTCAACTATGCATAAAAGTCAAAGTTTGACTTTTTGAGATTTTTCATAATTATGGTTCCTTAACCCTAAAATGATGCTAATGTGTGATTGGAATCATCATTCATCAAGAAAAATCAAAGAAAGTGGATAACTTGTAAAAGGGGTAACCATAAAAACTTAGAATTTTTCTAAGTTATGAAATAAAGTGGCTAGGGTGCCAACTTCCAAGGATCATAACTTGAGATCCAAGCAACCATTTTGGCTGGTCCAAAGATGGATTTGTAGCTCTCATGGCATACTTCAAAAGTGTCAACTACACCTCATTCCAATTCCTCATGGATTTCAAGTTATAGAGTGATCAAAATGGCTGAAAACATGAAATGTTACTTTTTCCAACACTTAGTGAAATTTTCACTAAGTCAGAATCTGTCTTGCTTTTTCTCAAAATGTAGGGGAATTTTTCACTTGGATCCAAAAAGTGTCAAGACAAACTATGTTCACACATGTGTTGTGTCACATAATGGCTTTCCAAAATGTCCAAGAACTCCATCAAACTCCACCTGAGCTAGGATTTATGACAGCTACAACATGCCTTGCTGCAAACTGTCTTTGCAAGGCAGATTTGTGCATAAAGGCACGATTTTCTCAAATTGTGCAATTCCAAGCATGCTTATCCATCTGCACACCTCAAGGGGGAGCAACCAAGGGACAAACACTGATCCATCAGCCTCCCAAGTCCAAGATTCCCAAAGTAGCATGCCAAACCCTAAAAAGCCTAAAAGAGGCCAAGACTCCAATTTTGTTTCCAACCATTCAATGGATGCACCAAGGTGGCATGAACTGAGCCATTTCAACCTGAATGAGTCAAGGATAAGCTCTGAACCAAAGGACCATAGGCATGTGCTCTAACCTCTAGTCAATGGCTAGAGAAGACTTAAGATTCCAAAGTGATGCAATTGGACAATGAGATACTGCAGTTTCCATTCACTATTGCTTGCAAAACAAACTTGCTCTACTATAAATAGAGCTCATTTGTGCTCAGTTTGAGTACACCAAAGCACTGCAACACTTGCTTTCCTCAAAATCTCTTTCTCTAGGCCAAAATGCCTTATTTTGCAAGGTAACTCTGAGTTTTTGAGTTAGAGAGCATTTCCATCACATCTCATGATCCAAACACATCCAATATGTCATATCTAAGTTGTCCAAACTCTCATAAGTGACCTGTAACACCAAAATCACAAAGTCCCATCTCAAAACCTCAAAATTGGACTTTTTTGCATTTGTCTAGCCATGTCTTGATTCAGTCACTTCCAAAACCAGATAAAGCCTCAAACATACTCCAAATATCATCCTTGAACTGTCCCAAATGGTTCTCCACATCTGGAACACCATTTGAGAGAGTTGCTATATTGGCCACTTTTGCCCCTTTTGCAAGAAAGAGCTCAAACTTGTTCTTGAGGATTCCAGTTGATTCCAACCATTCTAAAAGCTTCTAAGGGGATATTTGAGGGTGTTTAAAGCATCAATTTATTTCTGGAACAAAGCACTTGACAGATTACCCAAAAAGCTCCTAAAGAGGTAGGCATCACAACTTGAACTCTTTGAACTATGCATTGCTTTGAGGTCCACTGATCATGCATATCTCATACATGTTATATGTGTTGTGTTTGAACCAATTCATCATGTAATTCATGCCTGTAACAAGAGATGGCATATAAAATGCAATTATAGGCCTATTTCAAGAACATTATCGGGTTTTGAAATAGGAGCCTCATCTGAAAAAACCACCACCACCATTGGATTCCTTGTGGAATTTTAGGCAGGATAGACCTAAATTTTGTCCCAATCCATGGAGAAATGAGAAAGTTACAAGCTTCACATTTTTAGCTAAAACCTTGCCTTGCCTTGCCTTGGCCAGGCCAAAAACAAGGCATGCCTCATATATCCACGGGGTGGTTTTGATACACGGATGTATCACCACCCCAGTAGTAGGAGGCGCGCACTGCACACAAGAGGTCTGAGGTTCGAATCCCCCTCACCCCAGATCCTCTTTTTTACCATTTTTTTTCCACTTTTTATCATTTTTCATATTATTTTTAAATAAATTGAAAAATTAATAACTCTCTCAATTTTAATCATTTTTGGTTGATTCTTTTTCTAAAAAATCAAAAAAATGTTGAAATATTTTATTCCACAAAAAAATTAGATTTATATTAACTATTTAATATAGTTGATATTTTTGTAAATAAATTCATTTTTATTGTTTTTAAACCTTTTTAAAAAAATGAATATTCTCCTTGAAAAATCAAGACCAAATGAGTTTTAATTCATCTTGTGGTTAAATATCATTTTTAAACCTTAACCAAAAATCACAAGTTGTTTATTCAAACTTATTTGGTATCTTTGTCATTTTAATTAATTTTCTTTGAATAATTACTTTAAAAAAAATGATGAAATAAGGGTTTTGTTGATTTTCACCCTAGCAAACTTTTTCAAAACACTCATGGGCCTCTTGGTAGAGTGTAAGACCCATCCCTTTGTACATAAATAATTTTGGGCCTCAGTGTATTGTATAAGTCCCAATACCGTCAGAAACCATGGCACGATCGCCATTTTCAATCAAACAATTGGGCCTGCCCTCGTGTTGTAAGTCCCATTTCTTTTCTTTAAAAATATTGTGGGCCTCTTAAGAGAGTGTAAGACCCATCCATTCGTACAGAAAACCTTTCTTTGGGCTTCAGTCACTTGTATAAGTCCCTGTACAAATTCAAAACAACAGTACAATCACTGTTAAAACTTGGGCCTCTCCTTGAGCTGTAAGCCCCGATCTCTATTCAAAATACTTTCTCCTTTGATTTTGAATCCAAATGTATAGTTGCTATCAAAACTTTCTTTAATTTCTTTGAACAACTAACAAAACAACATGGAAGCTCTACAACGGGTAAGTGTTTATCCGCTTTCTTTTATCTGCTTTCATATAAATAACTGTATTGTGGGGTTGCTTCATTGTAAGTCTTCTTTCACACCTTTTAAATACTCGTCATATATCAACTGTATATATACTAGTATAGTTATTTAGAGTTTTCCCCGGCAACTACGTCTAGAACTAGGTAAAGCCCGTTGGTCACTCTTGAATACAAACAAAACTAGATCCCCATAGGATTCCAGATACAGTCTTCCCTTCTCTTAGGGTTAAACAATATGGAACAAAGAGAAAGGCAGTATTCTCGGTGAACCTTTTCTCAGACTGTCACCCTTAGAAATTGTTAAAGAAACTCTACTCCCCAGAGATGATCTTTTCTCCGTGAATGGCATCTCTTGAGTTTCTTCCAAACCCTCGAACTTTCCTGGAATGATCTCTTCTCTATGAATTGCATTTCTTGAACTTCTCTTGGTTTGGGGACCCACAGGCTTCCTAAAAGCATCCCCGCCTCCTCTTGGGACAAGGACCCTTCGGCTTCTTAGAAGTTCTCATGCCTTCTCTTGGGCTTAATACAAGGACTTTAACTACCTCTTAAAGGGATAAGACAGAACTTAGTCATCCTTTGCTAGAGCAGTCTTTCCAGTGTCAAACCTCAGGCCACTTTAGGGTTGATTCTCATCCCTTAAGGCCCTTACCCTCTTTTGGGCATCCTACAAAAGATAAAACTCTTCGACGCCAGTAGACTTGGGCAGTCTAAACCCCCCTTAAGTCTCAAAGACATTCTCAAGTTCCTTTCAAACATAGGAAAAAACATCGATCACTCTGGATAAATCTCCAGCAGAAACTCGGTCTCTCTCATGAGAGTTCCCCATCCTTGGGCCTGCCTATGGATCTAATCCTCGGCAGCAAAATAGCCTCCTTTTAGGCTTTGTATAATGATCTTTCCTTAACACAGTCAGCCTCCTCTTGGGCTTTGTACAATGATCCTCCCCCAGCCGAGCTAACCTTTTCAGACTCTCTTATTGAGTCAATCATTTCTTCATACTCTCTTATTGAGTTAATCACCTTTCCGCACTCTCTGGTTGAGTATAAAAGACTCTCTTGTTGGGTCAATCTCCTTTTAGCCTCCATCTCGGGCTTCGTACGAGACAGTAAATCACTCTCTTGTTGAGTGTAAAAGACTCTCTTGTTGAGTCAATTAACTCTCAGACTCTCTTGTTGGGTCAATCACCTTTGCAGGACTCTCTTGCTGAGTCCACTCTTTTAACCTCCGTCTTGGGCTTGGTACAAGACATATAAAAGCACTCTCTCGTTGAGACAAGCTCATTTCAGCCTCCCTCTTGGGCTTTGTACAAGACACATATAAACCTCCCCAACAAAGTCAAAAATCCCTTTTAGCCTCAATCTTGGGCTTTGTACAAGACAGAAAGAAAATTTTCTCCAGAAAAGTCAAACTATTAGCCTCCTCTTAGGCTTTATATAATGATATCCCCAAAGGGTCAGTCTCTTTTTGCCTCAATCTTGGGCCTTGTACAAGACATATACACTCTCTTGTTGAGTCGATCTTATCTAGCCTCCTCTTAGGCTTCGTATAAAGAATTCCCTAGCTGAGTCAATCAACCTCTTAGCACCAAACTTGTGCTTTGATCAAGGCATGCAAAAATCAACAATTCCTCTTTAGAGATGACTAATTCTCTCTCAGCCAAAACCCTTTAGCTTCATATCTTGGGCTTTGAACAAGATACAAATCACCTTTAGCTTCATGTCTTGGGCTTTGAACAAGACACCAAAATATCTTTTTCCTCCCTTAGAATAGGAGGAACTACGATCGCTCTGATTTCCCTGTTTCGTTTAAACATGAATACATAGGCATAAGATTGTGAAGTCTTAGCGAGCATACCAATTAAAAACTTTAGGTCTAGTACCTTCACATCAATCAAAACTTAGGTCCAATACCTTACCCAAAACATAAACAAAACTCACTCTCCCTGTCATACTTTCCCAACCCATTAACAGATAAACACCATCAATTACAAAGCGAAAACCTAAAAGCTAACATCCTATGGATAACCACATATAGGATGGGTAATTGACAACTACCCATTGTATAACCTGACCCTGGACCCCCCAATCTCTTTAAAGCGTTTGTTCAGTTAAACATTCACGTGCAAGGTTAGTTTTAGATACCTTTCATTTCCCTTCCATCTAGGGCTAGCAATGAACCGAACCAACTCGAAAATAGTTCGGAACTTGGTTTGACAATTAAATCGTTGAACTAGGTTCATGAACCAAATGAGCTGAATATGAGCAAAAAATTAAGTTCGTTAACTAAATGAGCTGAACTTGAACTGTACATAGTTCGACTCGTTAGGTTTATGAGTCAACTCGATTATATATGAAAAGGATTATATTGTCTTTAAGAGTAGGTTTAAAGATTTACTCCAAATCTTAACCCTATACTGTCCCTTCTCTGTTAGTTATCGCAATAAAGTTAACAATTACATTTAGAGTCATCCTTGTTGGAGGCATTATGGAATTTACTAAAATAACATGTGTAATGAAGGTTGCAAGTGGTGTAATAATTTTGTGATGGAAATATACTATTTAGATGAAGTTTTGGATTTTTGAGACAAATTTAAACTCCAATTGAGTAGTTTTTGAATTAAACTTTCAAATATATAGCTTGAAAGTTGTATAGTTTTTGAATTAGTAGATTTTTGAAACAAAGTTAAATTCCAATCTGATAATTTTTATTTTATTTTAATATTTCCAATTTTAACAAATATTAATTTAAAATATTAAATATAAAAAATTGATTTAAAAAAATGGTTTTTAAGTCCGTGAAGCAAGCGAATTGAACCTAATGAGATGAACCTAACGAGATGAACCGAATTGTTCGTGAACTTATACCGAGTCGAGTTTGAGCTTAAATAAAAGTTCGTCATGAACTCAAACTGAGATTTGAGCTGAACCAATTCTTAACGAGTCGAGTCGAGCTGAGGCGAGTTAGATTCGACTCGACTCATTTCCAACCCTATTTCCAGCTTCATGGGATAAATAAGAAATCAGAAAGTAGCACCCTTTCTCCATGAGGAGAAAACCCAAACTTCAGTGATAAGATGGTCGCGTCACCGACAAAAATCGCTCGCTACAGTTTTGGATTTGACAATCAAATCATCGACATACACTTCTATTTCTTTGTGTATCGTATCATGAAACAGAGTAGTCATGGCCCTTTGATAGGTTACCCCGACGTTCTTCAAACCGAACGACATTACCTTGTAACACAAAGTGCTCCATGGGGTGATGAATGAAGTTTTCTCCATGTCCTTCGGCGCCATTTTGATTTGATTATAGCCCAAAAATCCATCCATGAAGGAGAAGACTTTGAACTTTGCTGTACTGTCTACCAGCATGTCAATGTGTGGCAAGGGGAAGTCATCCTTTGGACTGGCTTTGTTCAGATCCCTGTAGTCTACACACATTCAGACCTTTCCATCCTTTTTCAGAACTGGTACTATGTTGGCTAACCATTTAGGATATTCTGACGTGGCGAGGAAACCCGTGTCAATCTGTTTCAGTACTTCCTCTTTAATTTTGATGGCCATGTCTGGATGAGTTCTTCTCAGCCTTTGTTTTACTGGTGGACATTCTAATCTTAACGGTAGATGATGTTCCACGATGCTGGTATCCAACCCTGGCATGTCCTGGTATGACCAAGCAAATACATCGGGAAACTCTTTGAGAAGTCTTATCAAACTTTCTTTGACAGTTTGACTGAGCATCGCCCCAATCTTGACTTCTTTTCTCTCTTCCTCTGAACCCAAGTTGACTGTTTCCAACGGCTCTTTGTGAGGTTTAATGGACCTTTCCTCTTGTCTAAGTAATCGGGAGATCTCTTTTGGAATTTCTTCGTCATCTTCTTCTTCAGCCTCAAATACTGAGAATTCAAAGTTGGGAAAAGGCATTGGATCGTATGTTTCAATGGGGTTTAAAACAAGTAATCTGCATGACGTGATGATTTGTTTTTAGAAGAGATAGAGAGAATGCAAGAGTTCGTGCTGTGTATTTTCTGAAAAATGCTTGTTTTTATTATTTGAGTTGTTTTTTAGGTTTACCATTTTCTGAAAAAGCGAAAAGAGAAAACAGCAATAAATATGGAAATTACAAAACGAAGTTATTTTATTTATGATCTTGTCGATTCTTGAAACTATAGTCCTATAAAACAAAACTCTTTCACTTTGGGCGAAGCGAAGAGGTACATTTACAGAAAGTGAGCCCTATCAAAGCATCTGTTTCACCTGGGCAGGGTGAAAGGTTAAGATAAAGACGACAATTACTTAGACTTATGAACCACTTTCGGAACGTTGACTGGAACCCATTGGCGGCGAACTCCTCGGTGAATCACAAAGTCTGGCATTTTCCTTCTTGACTTGTCTTCAGAAATAACACTGATTTTTGGTGGAGCATGATCGTTGGAATCTGTCTCCCAGACATAATTGTCGTAGGAGAGCTCTTCTGTTGTATTTTGCGCAGTGTTTGCCCTCTCTGGTAGATCTCCCTATCCAGTTGGCTGGATGTCTTCGAGCCTGATACGAGAGCTTTAGGGAGCGGTGTACTTGACCCTGAAGTCGTATTTTCCAGTCGGTTGTCCTAATGTGTCCCATACCTCTTTGGAACTGGAGGAGTCATCCCTTTCGATGATGTTGACCTCAAGAGATGCATAATTAAGAAACTCTAGTCTAGCAAGCTTTGTAAATTCGTCGTCGTTTTGGATGTTTTCTGAATGCCCTGAGTGTTGATCCCATGACTCTGCGGGAACGCATGTATTCTTTTCAATGATGCTCAGCCGATATGCATCATTCAGCTGACTCTCTTGCCCCGAGTCTCCTGGGTACAGCTGCCACATAGGCAGGCCATCCATTGGGGCATAATGGTCATGGTCAAAGTTGTCTTTCATCAGAGTGTCCTCCTCTAATGAGTTGGGTGGAGCACGACATCCTTCTGGATCACAATCTCCATATATCATCTTGACATCTGCTCTCGGTACAAATCTCGGACTTTGTGCGGGATAGAAAAATGGTGTAGGCACCTCTTCCTGAGACATATAACCGTCCTCATTAAGATAGGACTTCCATTCTTCATCTGTATCGGAGGAATCTCCCTCTTTGATGGTATGTACTTCTTGAGACACTGGGTGAAGGAAACCTCCACTATGGAAGAAGTTCTAAATGGGATGAAAACTTTCATCATTAGTAGCAGTCTGGGCACAGTTTGAAGAAAAACCAAGACCTTTCTTCGCTTTGTTATTAGCGAGAATGACAAGCTGTCCCCTTGCCTTTGCATTGTTATTTTTGATCACTTCGAGAGCATCTCTGTATGAGGAAATTGACGTTCCTCTTTCTGATTGGTTGTCATGGCTCACTGAAAGTGCTTGGAACTGAGTTCTAACAACCTCCTCTGGTTCTACACAAGTGGACGACGATAAGTTGCTCACGATCAAGGCTCGCTCTCTATAGACTATGACGAGTTGGTCGTTCTTGACAAACTTCAGCTTTTGGTGAAGCGTCGAAGTGACTGCCCCAGTCTCGTGTATCCAAGGTCTTCCTAACAAACAGTTGTATGCTGCCCGAATGTCCATGACCTAGAAAGTGACTTGGAAAGTGTGGGGACCGATAGTTATGGGAAGGTCGACTTTACCGATACCTGTTTTCTGGGATCCGTCAAATGCTTTGACGATGACCTCATTGCCTCTCATCGGAGATCCTTTTGAAGGTGTGAAAAATGCAAGAAAGGGGGGGTTTGAATTGGTTTTTCAAAATAAATCGTTTCTTTAAAATAACTTTCTCTTTAAAACTTTACCCCTTTTCTAAAGAAAAACAACTTGGTTAAACAAAGAGATATAAACACGTTATGTTTATACTAGTTCACTTGAGAACCTCTCAAGTTAATCTAGTCCACCCACCAAGGTGATTTCGCCTCTCTCAACGAGGTCTTAATCCACTATTCAACAAAATAGTACACTGCACAAGCTTACACAGCTGGTGACTAACAACAACCTCAAGAACTCACACGTTCTAGACTTCTCAAGTAATCCAACCACACAGGTCTTACTTAAGGCACAACCTCTAAGACACACGTCCTATACTTCTCAAGAGATCTAATCACTAAGAATCTCTTAAGGAATACAACTTTAAGTTCAAATACAATGGGTTTACAGAAAATTGCTTCTTATCAAGCTGATAATGTAAACAAGTTTTTAGACCAAGAATGACTTAAGAAAGATCTGAGTTAGAAAGTATTGTAGCAGTTCGCGTGTGTGTCTTTCTTCAAGTCTTTGAGCTTCCTTTTATAGCCGAGTGAAAAGAGCCGTTGAGATGGAATCATGATAGCTAAGTAGGCTTACGACTAGAAGCGTGAGGACAAGTACAAACTCTTCTGCATGCTGCGCGTCCTGTCTGTGTCAGAATGTCTTGTTTGTATTTCGCACAGTCTTCAAGAATTTTAACGTTGTAATGTGGTATAGCCGTACAGTGTGGCAAGTTTTCTTGGCTTCTCAACTTCAGAGGCTTTTTGTGAGCATGAGTAAGAAAGGAAAACATTGCTCCATTCTTGAGATTATCAAGTCTTCGAATCATCAGCTCTGCTCTTCCAGAATCTTCAGAACTTGTCTTCATAACCTTGTTCTCTTAATCCACTTTATTCATATCTTCAAAGGCTTCTGATTATATTTGATTGAAGCATGAGAGTCGACTTTAGGTAGGTCTTCAAAACCTTGATCAGAGAGCGTGAGGCTTTAGCATCTGGAATTCGTTCCATCAAAACCCTCGTCTTCAGATCTTCAGAACTCATACTCTTTTCCTTTGGAATTCAAGTCTTTTGTGTTATCCTCGTTCAGCTCTTTTAAGTGCATAGACAAAATGTCTTTCTTTAAACATTGAGCTGATTCTCAGGAGCATAACCTGTTTGCTCGGTTATCATAAGTAACAACATTAGTTATGCAAAATTGTTCATGCCAATACCCATTTGTTATCATCAAAACTTAGAGATAATATTGCAGAACCAAATCTTGTTCTCACAATCTCCCCCTTTTTGATGATGACAAAACTATGTATTTGATGACGCAATTTTGATATATAAATATATAACACAGAAAACATGGAAAAAGGTTTTTAGGATAGCTTATCCTTTTTATGAAGTGCTCCCCCTGAGTATTAGATTTGATTAAGGTTCTTGCTCAGGCTCCCCCTGACTTTATTAACCTTTTGAGTCTTTCTTCATCATCAGAGTTCTGAGTTATCTGCACAGAGGAAAAATACAGAAAAACAATCTAATAGAGATGATAGATGATAGATTTATCTGTTAGCATGTAAGCAGCATTGTTTTTCAGAGAATGACTATAGGATCAAAATTTATCACATTCATATACTTTCTCCCCCTTTTTGTCATGAATAAAAAAGATAAACACAGGGTAGTCCAAGGGTGAAAAACACATAACTAAAACTGAAAAGAAAAACAAAGGTTTATTTGCAGTCAAAGGACATCTTGTCCCAAATCTTCTTCATCATGATCTGAAGATTTTCATTGACAGTATCTTGCTTGTCAAACCTTTCTCTGAAGTTCTTCTGTTCAATTCTAATTTCATCAATGGCGTCTCCCAGACGCTTGATAACAGGATTAGAAGTGGAAGCAATCATAGCACTTCTTTAGCTCTTTCAGCTTCAGCAGCTTCTTGTGCCTTTCTAGCAGTTTGCTCTTCTGCTTCTTTAGCAGCCTTTTCTTCAGCTTCTTTCTGCTTGGCAGCCAAGAACTTGAGTACTTTGACTCTTGCTTCAGCTTCTGCTCTCTCCTTAGCCTTTGCTAGTTCAGTAGTTATGGTTATATTTGAGAAACTTACAATTCTTGTAAGTTCCGTGTCCAGCCATTTTTGAAAACTTTGACAGGCACTCTCAAGTTCCATGAGCTTTGTGCTTGTACAAAGTTCCGCTCTTAACTTAGCAAACATCTCAAGTGCTTTGTCATGAAATTGACTTGTACATTCTTCAAAGGATGTTGGAGGTGGAGAATTGTAGATAACCAGAGCGAGGTTGGATTTATCAGAGTTGGTTTCAGGTGGTGGTTGCTGAGATAAGTCAATCTCAGTAGCAACAGGTTTAGGTGGTTGTTGTTGATCGGTAGAAGAGGATACTTCTAGATTGTCATGGATTTTAGGAGAAGGAAAATCAGATGGCCAGATTAAGGATTCAGTTATGATTTTCTGATGAAAAGCATAGGCCATTGGTGAGACAAGTATGTCTTGTTTTGTGATAGGTAAGGTTGTTGATGAAGAAGGAATTTGTGGGGTTTCTGAATGAGACATTGATGGTTGTAGGTTAGATGGTTTGACATAGACTGATGGATCAGGATTGGATTTTGATGTAGTAGATAAACCTGTATTCTCGAGGACTTTTAATCTTTTACTCCTCTTCCTTTTCTGAGGCTTAGAGATAATGGTAGCATGTTTTCTTTTCTTTTTGTGAGACTCAATAAGAGTTGGTTCAGAATTCAATTGACCAGTCTGCTTAGTTTGCTCTGTTTTCTCCCATTCTTCTTCTTCATGCTTGATTTCACAGACATCATACCCTCGTGCTTTTACTTCATCTAAGTATACAGCTAGTTCTTCAAGTTGGTAACTTCTGTGATATATAGGATAACCCAGCACAGTGACCCTTCGTTTACTTAAATCGTTAGAGATAATGAAAGAATTCACCTCTACTTTATTGATTATTCTCATTTGCTTAAGAGTTGTGGCATTTACTGTTTCTCCAAGGGTTGTGGTTAGATCTTCTGTGTATTTGACTTCTGTCACCAGAGTGTCTATTATACCACTTTCATAGAAGATGTCTGAGAGCATTCTTCCAAAAGGGATGTATCTTGGTATATCATTTATGTATTCACCGGTTGTCCTGGTTTTTGTTACCACGTCTCTCAGATAGTAAAATAGGATAGAAGGTAGGCACATTCTTTCTTTGGTGATCAGATAGTAAAGCATGTATTTCTGGTTGGCATTGAAGAAATCTGCAACATGTGATGAAGGCCTAGGATTGATGCAACCAAGGATGATCTTGTGCCAGATTTTTAAGTGTGCATGCAAATCTTCTCTCTTGTACTCCTTTTTGCTCAGCTGATAGTTAGCGTAGATGGTTGGGTTGATCTTCTTTTCCACAAATGAAGATTTACTGTTCATCCCATAGACTCTCTTGTTCTTAATAAACTCCAGGTTGTAAAGATCGGCAATGGATTTTTCGGTGATGACGATCTTTCTTCCCAGGACATAGGAGGCAACATGGATCTTGTCACAAACAACTTGTCTCCAAAAATCTTTTACAAGTGCTTCAAAAACTGGTCCTTTGAGCCTATCAAAGAAATTGGTCCATCCTTGAGCTTCTACTTCTTTGATTAGATTAAATCCATTTTCGGCAAGATTCTGGAAATCTACATGCAGTTCTTTGAGTATAGTTAGATTCACAAGATTACAGGTGTCAGAAGCTTCTCTTTGGGTAATGTGTTCTTCGTTTATTTGAGAAGAATGAGATGAAGATAAAGATGAAGCGACCATTTGGTTTGTGAGAGATATTATTGAGGATGGCTCGGTTAAGGGAGCTGACAATCTCCTTGATAATGCTTCAAATTCTTTTGAGAACTTGATGGCTTCTTCTTGCATAGGGGTCATCATTTTGAAAAGATGAGCGATTTAGAGGAAGAGTAGAGATTTAGGGTTTTTGAGGGTTTTGGTGAGAAGTGAGAGTGATAGAATGTTTTGAGGAGTTGAAGAACATGAAGGTAGAAGAATGAACGTCTTTGGATTGTTCCCAAGAAGAATTTGAGGTAATCTAGGTTACGCCTGTTAACTATTCTCTAATAGAATGAAAAGTTCTGGTGTAGTGAGCGATTTTGGACGTGGTTCTTAAGCACCGTCGCTCTGGGGTACTACAGGTCGATTCATTTTTTATCCTATTGAAGCTGATGAAGGAAGGGAAATAGATGTCTCCAACTAACCCTGCTTGCAAAGTGAGGTTAAACAGTCAAAACTGTTGGTTTACAGATGCGGTTTTAGTTCGTGGGCCTCTCTCTACTTATTTTGTTCAGAACGAAATACCGGGACTGTTCATGGGGGATTTGTTGGGATACTGCGCTAGATTAGCTGGAGGTAGGGGACATTGGAATTTTTTTTATTAGTGTGCTCGCTAAGATTCTTTTTCAATCTTATGCCTACGTATTCTCGGGATAGGGAAATCAGAGCGATCGTAGTTCTGGGAGGAAATGGTGTTTTGGTGTCTTGTTCAAAGCCCAAGACATGAAGCTAAAGTTGGTTTATATCTTGTTCAAAGCCCAAGATGTGAAGCTGAAGGGTCTATTTGTATCTTGTTCGAAGCCCAAGATGTGAAGCTAAAAAGGGTGTTGACTTTAGAGAGAATTTGTCATCTCTAAAGGGGTCTGTTTTTCACAATTGTTGGGTGACTGATTATAAAGGAGAATTACTTTAACTGGGATATGTGAATCTAGCAATGCCATAATTTCCTTTATAGGGAATTTTCAACCTGAAGGAGAAGACTTTAACTCAGTTTAGAGCAACGCCATCTTTCCTTAGGAATTTCTCATGCTAAAAGAGGGACAGTGGCGTGGATGTAAATAATCTAGAGGCTTGCCACTTACAACAATTAGACGAGGGAAAATGAGTTGTTGATGTTTCTATGCTGTAACCAAAGCATGATTTGATGCTAAAAGGTTGATTTAATCAAAAGGGGATTTCTTTATACAAAGCCTAAGAGGAGGCTATTGACCCAACAAGAGGATGCTTTTGTGTCTCGTACGAAGCCCGAGATAGAGGCTAAAAGGGTTGACTCAACAAGAGAGTGTTTTTATATGTGTCTTGTACAAAGCCCAAGACGGAGGCTAAAAGGGTTTGACTCAACAAGAGAGTCTTTTATACTCACCAAGAGAGTGATTTGTATCTCGTACGAAGCCTGAGATGGAGGCTAAAGGTGATCGACTCAACAAGAGAGTCTTTTTATACTCAACAAGAGAGTGTTTTGTATCTCGTATAAAGCCCGAGATGAATGCTAAAAATGGATTGACTCAACAAGAGAGTCTTTTATACTCAACAAGAGAGTGTTTTTGTATCTCGTACGAAGCCCGAGATGGAGGCTAAAAGAGGATTGACTGAACAAGAGAGTCTTTTATACTCAATAAGAGAGTGATTTTGTATCTCGTACGAAGCCCGAGATGGAGGATGCAAAGGTTTGACTCAACAAGAGAGTCTTTTATACTCAACAAGAGAGTGATTTGTATCTCGTACGAAGCCCGAGATAGAGGCTAAAGGTGATCGACTCAACAAGAGAGTCTTTTTATACTCAACGAGAGAGTGATTTGGTATCTCGTACGAAGCCCGAGATGGAGACTAAAAAAGGTTAGCTCCGCTGGGGAGAATCATTGTACAAAGCCCAAGAGAAGGCTAGGGTTACTGTTTCAGTTGAGTGACAGGTCCAGTATGTTGGTTAAAAGAGAAAATCAGTTCTTATATGGGTAATGTTGTACTCATGGATTTAATCTGAGGACCGGGATTATTTCCTGTTCTTTAAGGAAACGGGGAATCCGAAGGGTATTGAGACTGCCCAAGTCTACGGGTGTTTTTTCCTATTTTTTGAAAGGAACTTGAGAATGTCTTCGAGACTCAAGGAGATTAGACTGTCCAAGTCTAGAGTTTTATCTTTTGTACTATGCTTAAGAGAGATCAAGAGACAGTATGTTCGACGTAGGAAGATCTAGACTCTTTGAAAGACTATTCTATTAAGATGACTAATTTCTGTTCCTATACCTTTAAGAGGTCGTCGGGACAATTTGTACGAAGCCCAAGAGGAGGCGAGAAAAACTTTTAAGAAGCCGAAGGGACAATTTGTACGAAGCCCAAGAGGAGGCTATCTTCCAGGAGGAATAATCATTATACGAAGCCTAAGAGGAGGCTGTGAAAACTTCTAAGAGGCCGACGGGTCCTTGTACAACGCCCAAGAGAAGGCGGGGATGCTTTTAGGAAGCCTGTGGGTCCTTGCACTAAGCCCAAGAGGAGACTAATGAACAGTTCCAGAAGGGGTTTCACTTGGAACATTGGCCTTCTGTATATGAACTGTTCAAGGGGGAGATTTCTTAGATCTAGTTATCTAAAATTGTTGTAAAAGAAAATTCTCATAGTTTAGGTTATGTTGAAATATCCGGGAGAACGTCGGAGGTAAGGAGACGAGGTTTTGTCTAGTTCTAGACGTAGTTGTCGGGGAAACTCTAAATATCTATACTAGTATTACACAGTCGATATGAGTTTATGAAAGAAGACTTACAGTGAAACAACCCCACAGTACAGTTATATACATATGAAAGCGATAAAAGAAAGCGGGTAAACACTTACTCGGCTGTAGAGCTTCCATACTGTATTGTTAGTTGTTCAACAAAGAAATTGAAAATAACAGTATGTTACAAAATCAAATGAGAAAGTGCTTTTGAAAGGAAAATTGGGGCTTATAGCTCAAGGAGAGGCCCAGGTTTTTATTAGTGATTGCACTGTCATTTTGTACAGGGACTTATACAAGTGACTGAGGCCCAAGAAAGGTTTTCTGTACAAGGGGATGGGTCTTACACTCTCTCAAGAGGCCCAAAATGATTGAAATTGAACAAAGATGGGTCTTATAGCTCAAGGAGAAGCCCAGGGTTTATTTTGAAAAGGGCGACGATCACGTCGAGGTTTTGAAAACACCGTGGGTCTTATACAACGACTGAGGCCCAAAAGTTTTTGGTTTCAAAAGGGGATTGGGTCTTACACTCTATTAGAGGCCCAAAATGATTTTGAATGGCTCTTATAGCTCAAGGAGAGGCCCAGATGGTTTGTTTTAAACGGACGATGATCGCGCCGAACTTTTGAAATACAACCGGACTTATACAACATTTGAGGCCCAAAATAGGTTTGTATTTACAAAGGATTGGGTCTTACACTATTAGAGGCCCAAAAGTTTGAAAATGTTTTGTGAGGGTGAAAATCAAAGAAACCCTAATTTTTGCTATCTCATGATACAGGCAAGGATTGCATGACAATTTGGTGCAAACACAACACATATAACATCTACAAGATGTGCATGATCAGTGGACTTCAAAGCAATGCATATTTTGGAAAGTTTAAGTCATGATGCTTACCTCTTTTTGAGCTTTTGGAGTTTTTTGTGCAATCTGCCAAGTTTCTTGTTCCAGAAATGGTTTGATGCTTTGGACACTCTCAAATGATCCCTTAGAAGCTTTTAGGATGATTGGAATCAGCTAGAACCTGCAAAAACAAAAACTGGCCCTTTCTTGCAAAAGGGGTTAAAATGGCCAAAATAACAACTCTCTCAAATGGTGTTCCAGATGGGGGGAACCATTTGGGACAGTTCAAGGATGATATTTGGAGTGTGTTTGAGGCTTTATCTGGTTTGGAAAGTGACTGAATCAAGACATGGCTTGAAAAATGCAAAAAAAGCCTATTTTGAGGTTTTGAGAGGTGACTTTGAGATTTAAGGATTACAGGTCACTTGTGTGAGTTTGGACAGCTTAGATATGACATATTGGATGTGTTTGGATCATGAGCTGTGATGGAAATGCTCTCTAACTCAAAAACTCAGAGTTACCTTGCTAAAGAAGGTATTTTTGCCTAAAGAAAGTGATTTTGAGGAAAGCATCTGTTTGATGGCTTTTGTGTACTCAAACTGAGCACAAATGAGCTCTATTTATAGTAGAGCAAGTTTGTTTTGGGATCAATAGTGAATGGCAACTGCAGCAGAGGTTTGGCCAATGTTGATAAATAGGAATCCAAGTCTCCTCTAGCCATTGACTAGAGGTTAGAGCACAAAGATGTGGTTCCCCAGTTGTTGGATGAATCTTGACTGAATTCAGTTGCAAATGTGTCAGTCCATGCCACCTTGGTACATCCATTAAATGGTCCAATCCAAAATTGGAGTCTTGTCCCTCTTTTAGGGATTTCTAGGTTTGACATGCTACTTATTATTCCAAAGACTTTGGAGGCTTGGATCAGTGTTTGTTCCCTTTAGATTTGATCCTCAGATGTGTCCAAAGTGATGACAAGGCTTGGAATTATCTGATTTTGCCAAATCGAGCAAAAGTGCAAAATTTTGCCTAGCCTTGGCAGTTTTCAGCAAGGCATATTGCCATTGTCATATCTCATGGCTCAAGTGGAATTTGATGGAGTTCTTGGCCATTTTGGAAAGCCCTCATATGATACAATAACTGTTTGATCATAATTGGCTTTGATACTTTTTGGATCCAAGTGAAAAATGCCCCTATATTTGGAAAAAAAGTGAAGGCAGATTCTGACTTAGTGAAAATTTCACTAAGTGTTGGAAAAAAGTGACATTTTCACTTTTCTTGATTTTGATCATTCCATAACTTGAAATCCATGAGGAATTGGAATGAGTGGTAGTTGAAGCTTTTGTAGAGGGTAATGAGAGCTACAAATCCAGCCGTGGATGGGGGAAAATGGCCTTGTGGTTTAGGAGTTATGATCCTCCAAAGTTGGTACCCTAGCCACTTTGTTCCATAACTTAGAAAATTTTCTAAGTTTTTTATGGTTACCCCTTTTACAAGTTATCCCACTTTTCTTGATTTTTCTTGATGAATGATGATTCCAATCATACATTAACATCATTTTGGGGTCAAAAAACCGTAATTGTGAAAAATCTCAAAATGTCAAAGTTTGACTTTTGTGCACAGTTGACTTTTTGTCAGATGAATTCCAAACTTTGCGATCCTCTATGAAATCAAGTCCTTGACCTAAATAAAACTTGATGGATTGATTTCATAGGTGTTATAGGGTGTATTGAATCATGTCTTAGGGTTTGGGAGCATGTCCTGGTCAAAAGTCAAAGATACAATTGACTTTTTTCCGCGAAACCCTAACTGTGGTTATGATGAAATTAAAACTTGTTGCTCAAGCTTCTTGGATTAATCCATTGTTGCAAATGGATCAATGTGATGTATTTGAGACCCTCAAATCATGTCTTAAGGTCTTGGCTCATGTTTTGTCCCAAAAGTCAACTTAGGGGTGAATTAGGTCAAGAAACCCTAATTCCTGAATTTTTTTATGAATGCATCCCCTTAGGCTAAATTGACTTGATGATTGGGTTCATGAGATCCCTTGGAGCATAATAGGTTATGCTTTGAAGCATTGGCCCATGCCCAGAGGAAAATTTCCATCTGGAGGCCCTGGTCGACCAAACCCTAATTTGGTGACACTGGCGATCTTAAGGCTTGATCCACCTAGAAGGGAGAAGCCTCGTGCTTAATCCTTAAAGTGGGAGTCCTCTTGATCCTTTGTGGATGTTTGAGAGGCTATACAAGTTGAAGATCATGTCATTTCTTGATTGATCCTTTGTCTAAGAGCTCTGAGAGGGCTTGAAACCCTAAGTCTGATTGTAGTGGATGCTCACCCATCTTTGGGGAGACTAATGGTTCATCCATATTGTGATGATGATTTGAACAATGATGGGAAATCTTAGTGGTCAAAATTTGGGGTATGACATCTGGTATTTATGAGATTGTGAAGTATTTGAGTGGATAGACACGTAAGGGAAGAGGTGAATAAATGTGATAAAATTGAGTCAATCTCGAGAAAAATGTTGTTCGTTCAATTTGAATAGTTAAAGTGACTTAATTTTATTTAAATCACATGCAAGAATAATTTTTCGAATTATATGACATGTCACATATTTATCAGAACTTGAGATGCGTTAAGAAAAAGGTTCTGATGATTTGAAAATACTTTTCTTCTGACTAAACACATGAGGTTCTGAAAATGTTTTTATTCTGAACAGTACTTCATATTCAGGTGTTTTAAAATGATTAGAAATCTATCTTCAGCTAAGGGTTTTGTAAAAATGTCAGCCCACTGATGGTCTGTATCAATGAATTTTAAGCATAGAGTTCCCTTCTGAACATAGTCCCTAATAAAATGATGTTTTATTTCAATGTGTTTAGCCCTAGAATGCAAAATTGGATTTTTACTTAAGCAAATAGCAGCAGTATTATCACAGAAGATAGGAATGTTACTCTCATATATCTGATAGTCTTCCAGCTGATTTTTCATCCATAGCATTTGAGTACTGCATAGGGAAGCTGATATGTATTCTGCTTCTGCTGTTGAGAGAGCAATTGTAGATCGTCTCTTTCTTGACCATGAGATTAGGTTGCTTCCTAAGAACTGACAATTTCCTGATGTGCTCTTTCTTTCTAATCTGTCTCCGGCATAATCTGCATCGCAGTAACCAGAAAGAGTATACTCTGATGTTTTCTTATACATTAGGCCAAGGTTAGTTGTTCCTTTCAGATACCTTAGAATTCGCTTGACAGCGGTTAGATGTGATTCTCTTGGATCTGATTGGAATCTAGCACATAGATGTACACTGAATAATATATCAGGTCTAGAAGCAGTTAGATTTAAGAGAGAACCTATCATACCACGATAGAGTTTTTGACAAACCTTAACTCCGGTTTCTTCCTTTCTCGTGACACAAGTTGGATGCATTGGTGTTTTAGCAATGTTGCAATCCGTCATATTGAACTTCTTCAGAAGTTCTTTTGTGTACTTGGTTTGATGGATGTAAGTGGCCTCTGATCTTTGATCAATCTGAATTCCAAGGAAGAACTTCAGTTCTCCCATGAGGCTCATTTCAAATTCAGCCTGCTTTAACTTTGAAAATTCTTCACATAGAGAAGAGTTAGCAGAACCAAAAATAATGTCATCAACATAGATTTGAACAATAAGAATGTCATTCTTATATGTTTTTCAGAAAAGAGTTGTTTCAACCTTTCCTCTGGTGTAATTGTTTTCTAATAAAAATTTGCTCAATCTATCGTACCAAGCTCTGGGAGCTTGCTTTATACCATAGAGTGATTTTCTAAGTTTAAAAACAAAGTCTGATTTTCTGAATTTTCAAAACCAGGAGGTTGTTTGACATAAACTTCTTCTGATATATAACCATTTAAGAATGCACTCTTAACATCCATTTGATATAGAGTGATGTTATGATTTACTGAAAAGGATATTAGTAAACGTATTGCTTCAAGTCTAGCAACTGGAGCAAATGTTTCGTTGTAGTCAATTTCTTCTTGTTGACTGTATCCTTGAGCAAGAAGCCGTGCTTTGTTTCTGACAACTTCTCCCTTTTCATTTAGCTTGTTCCTAAATACCCACTTAGTTCCTATTACATGAACATTCTTAGGTTTAGGAACTAGATCCCAAACATCATTTTTGGAGAACTGGTTAAGTTCTTCTTCCATAGCCAGAACCCAGTCTTTGTCCATGAGGGCTTCTTCAATTGTAGCTGGTTCTATCAATGATACTAGTCCTACAAGTGTTTCTTCTGATGGTCTAAAGGCTGATCTGGTTCTGATAGGGTCATCTTTGTTACCCAGAATTAGTTCCTCAGGATGGGATGTGGACAGTCTTCTTCTTCATTGAGATGGGGTATTTGGAGTTACTTCAGTGGTTTCTGGTGTAGGATCTTGCTGTTCTTTAACTTCATATGTCCTTTCCTTAGGTTCGGAGAATCTGATTTCCAAATCTGCAAGTTTCTTAACTAGCTCTGACTTTTCTGAGTCAGGCTTGTCATTGAATCTAACATGAATAGATTCCTCCACAATTCTTGATTCTGTGTTGTAGACTCTGTAGCCTTTTGAGCGTTCAGAGTATCCCAACAACATACATTTCTGTGCTTTGGAATCAAACTTGCTAAGATTCTCTTTAGTGTTAAGCATAAAACAGACACATCCAAATGGATGAAAATATAAAATGTTGGGTAATTTATTCTTCCATAATTCATATGGAGTTTTATTCAAGATAGGTCTTATAGAGATTCTATTTTGAATATAACATGCTGTGTTAATTGCTTCTGCCCAGAAGTGCTTAGCTATGTCAGTTTCTTGGATCATGGTGCTAGCCATTTCTTGTAAAGTTCAATTCTTTCTTTCTACAAATCCGTTTTGTTATGGAGTTCTAGGGCAAGAAAAATCGTGAGATATTCCATGTGAATCAAAAAAGTTCTTCAAAGTTTTTATTTTCAAATTCTCCACCATGATCACTCCTGACTCTGACTATTTTATAATTTTTCTCATTTTGTACTTGAGTGCAGAAGGAAGCAAATACAGAATGTGATTCATCCTTGTGTTTTAAGAATTTTACCCATATCCATCTGCTGTAGTCATCAACGATGACTAGTCCATATTTCTTACCATTGAGAGAGGCCATTTTTACATGGCCAAATAGATCAATGTGAAGAAGTTCCAACGGTCTAGAAGTGGAAACAACATTTTTAGCTTTGAAAGAGGTTTTTGAAAACTTTCCTTTCTGACATGCTTCACAAAGAGCGTCTGACGAATATTTCAGATTTGGCAGGCCTCTAACAAGACTAAGCTTGTTAAGCTGAGAGATTCTTCTCAAACTGACATGGCCAAGACGTCTGTGCCAGACCCATTGCTCTTCGTTTACATAAAGAATACATTTTACATTTTGATGTTTTAAATAAGATAATTTAATTTTGTAAGTGTTGTTTTTCCTCTTTCCGTTGAATAGGACAGATCCATCCTTCTGACTTACAGCTTTACAAGATGTTTGATTAAAAATGAGATCATAGCCACTATCGCTAAGTTGACTTATTGACAACAGATTATGCATTAGACCTTCTACTAATAAAACATTCTTAA
Source organism: Lathyrus tuberosus (assembly GCA_022829125.1). Lineage (NCBI taxonomy): Eukaryota > Viridiplantae > Streptophyta > Magnoliopsida > Fabales > Fabaceae > Lathyrus > Lathyrus tuberosus. The sequence continues at coordinate 11,971,501 of JALAZF010000086.1, forward strand.
TGGAAGGAAGCTTACCATTTCCAACAGTTCCGGAGCCAATGATTCTTCCTTTCTGATTTCCTCTGAAACCAACGACGCCTCCAGGCTTAAGTTTCAGATCTTGGAACATAAGCCTTTCTCCCATCATGTGTCGCGAGCACCCACTGTCCAGGTACCATGACTGGTGTTTCAATGGAGCTATTAAGGATATTTGCAACATAGATTATCTTGTTTTTAGCTACCCATTTTGTGGGTCCTTTTACGTTAGTTTTTCTAAAGGTTCTGATCCCTTTAGATTTCCTTACGTTAGCAAAATGGTGTGGAGTTTGTGCATAGTGTTCGTGTTTAGGATATTTCTTTAGTGTGTGTGTTTGTGTAATCCTAGTGTTTGAACCTTTTGGTTCTGAATGCTTAAGGCTAGTACCAGAGGGAATAAACTGTTTGGACAGAGATATTATTTTGATGTTTTTGGTTTCATCATATGGTTGAGATGGTCCAGAATATCCTAGACCTCTACTGCCATTTCTACTAACTCCATAGATTAGTGAAGCCATTTTGCTTCTATCTACGCTTTTGGCAAGAAAGTTTTTAAATGCGTTATCATATTTGTCTTCTTCACTAGTGTTAGTTGAGTTTGAAACAATTTCTTCTTCTAACTTAGATAATTTACATTTCAAGACAGTGTTTGAGTTTTCTAAGACAAGTATTTTCTCATTTTGTTCAGAAATGGTTTTCTTGTTTTTAGTAAGATCTTCTGAAGAACCTATAAAACTCTTTTTCAAGATTTTAAATTTGCTTTGAAGGTTTTGATATCTTTTTATAAGTTCAGTTAATCCTAATTCAAGTTCAGAACGTGATAAGAAGGAAAGTACCTCTCTTTCATCGTCGGAGTATGATAGTTCTTCCTCTGACGAGTCACTTCTGGTTTCTGCCATGAATGCCATGTTGACCCGACCTTCATCAGTATCTTCTTCAGATTCTGAATCATCCCAGGTTGCCATGAGACCCTTTTTGGCTTTCCTAGGTCTTTCTTCTTTCTTTGCCTTTGGACAGTCATTTTTGAGATGTCCAGGTTCTTTGCATTCAAAGCACGTAACATCTTTTCCATAGTTTCTTCTTTGACTAGATGTAGATTCAAATCTTCTCCTTGGTCCTTTGAACTTGTTCCTCCTGTATTTCCAGAGTTGACTTATCTTTCTTGATATGAGTGATATATCATCTTCTTCTGAATCTTCTTCAGATTCTTCCATTTCTTCTTATGCCTGATACGCCTTCTTCTTTTCTGGCTTTGCCTTCAGTACAATGGATTTGTTTTTCTTCTGAGGTTCATCTCCTTGAAGCTCTATTTCACGACTTCTTAAAGAGTTGATAAGCTCTTCAAGACTGATACTATTCAAGTCATTTGCAAGTTTTAAGGCAGTCACCATTGGTCTCCATTTGGCCGGAAGACTTCTGATGATTTTCTTGACATGATTAGCAGTAGAATAGCCTTTGTTCAGAACTCTGAGTCTGGCAACAAGCATTTGAAACCTTTAGAACATGGTTTCAACAGACTCATCATCTTCCATTTTGAAGACTTCGTATTTTTCGATTAGCACAAGAGCCTTCGTCTCTTTGACTTGAGCATTTCCTTCGTGAGTCATACGAAGAGAGTCAAAGATGGACTTTACAGTTTCTTTGTTTGTGATTTTCTCATACTCGGTATAAGAAATTACGTTCAACAGAATGGTTCTTGCTTTGTGATGATTTTAGTAAGTTTTCTTCAGAGCATCTGTAAACTCATTTCTTTCAATCTTTTTACCTACATAATCTACAGGATGACTATAGCCATCAAGTACTAGATCCCATAGATCTAGGTCAAATGATAAGAAATAACTTTCAATTCTATCTTTCCAATAATCAAACTTTTCGCCATCAAAGATAGGAAGTTTTGCAGTGTAAGATTCTCTTTCAATAACATTTGTTTCAGAAGTTGGTGGTGGTGGTGTAGTCATTGCTTTTCACACTTGGATCGGTACTGAACACTGTTAAGTGCTTGATAAAAATTCAATCTTTTTATCACCTCAGAACCGGAGCTCTGATGCCAATTGAAGGTGTGAAAAACACAATAAAGGGGGGGGGGTTTGAATTGGTTTTTCAAAATAAATCATTTCTTTAAAATAACTTTCTCTTTAAAAGTTTACCCCTTTTCTAAAGAAAAGCAACTTGGTTAAATAAAGAGATATAAACACGTTATGTTTATACTAGTTCACTTGAGAACCTCTCAAGTTAATCTAGTCCACCCGCCAAGGTGATTTCGCCTCTCTCAACAAGGTCTTAATCCACTATTCAACAAAATAGTACACTGCACAAGCTAACACAGCTGATGACTAACAACAACCTCTAGAACTCACACGTTCTAGACTTCTCAAGTAATCCAACCACACAGGTCTTACTTAAGGCACAACCTCTAAGACACACGTCCTAGACTTCTTAAGAGATCTAATCACTAAGACTCTCTTAAGGAATACAACTTTAAGTTCAAAAACAATGGGTTTACAGAAAGTTGATTCTTATCAAGCTGATAATGTAAACAAGTTTTTAGACCAAGAATGACTTAAGAAAGATCTGAGTTAGAAAGTATTGTAGCAGTTCGCGTGTGTGTCTTTCTTCAAGTCTTTGAGCTTCCTTTTATAGTCGAGTGAAAAGAGCTGTTGAGATGGAATCATGATAGCTAAGTAGGCTTATGGCTAGAAGCGTGAGGACAGGTACAAAGTCTTCTGCATGCTGCGCGTCCTGTCTGTGTCAGAATGTCTTGTTTGTATTTCGCACAGTCTTCAAGAATTTTAACGTTGTAATGTGGTACAGCTGTACAGTGTGGCAAGTTTTCTTGGCTTCTCAAATTCAGAGGCTTTTAGTGAGCATGAGTAAGAAAGGAAAACATTGCTCGGTTCTTGAGATTATTAAGTCTTTGAATCATCAGCTCTGCGCTTCCAAAATATTCAGAACTTGTCTTCAGAACCTTGTTCTCTTAATCCACTTTCTTCATATCTTCAGAGGCTTCTGATTATATTTGATTGAAGCATGAGAGTCGACTTTGGGTAGGTCTTCAGAACCTTGATCAGAGAGCGTGAGGCTTCAGTATCTAGACTTCGTTCCATCAGAACCCTCGTCTTCAGATCTTCAGAACTCATACTATTTTCCTTTCGAATTCAAGTCTTTTGTGTTATCCTCGTTCAGCTCTTTTAAGTGCATAGGCGAAATGTCTTTCTTTAAACATTGCGCTAATTCTTAGGAGCATAACCTGTTTGCTCGGTTCTCATAAGTAACAACATTAGTTGTGCAAAATTGTTCATGCCAATACTCATTTGTTATCATCAAAACTTAGGGATAATATTGCAGAACCAAATCTTATTCTCACACCTTTGAATGATAGTGGCATTAGAGTGGACTTTGGCATCACTCTTAGAGCTGATCCAGTGTCTACCAATACGTCGACTAAAGCAATGTCCTGGCAGTTGACTGTAATATTGAGTGCCATGTTATGAATTGGGCCCTCTTCCGGCAGTTCCTCATCACTAAATCCTAAATTGTTGCAGGAAGTGATGTTGGAGATGATGCTGTCAAATTGTCTTATTGACACACTTGTTCCATAAAGGCCTACTCTAAGACTTTCTGTAGAGCTTCCCTGTGAGCTTCGGAACTGAGTAAAAGTGATAGCACTGAGATTTTTTGAAGGAGTTTGCAACAGTTGATCAACAAGGTTGTATTCACTCTTCTGGATGAGCTTCAGCATCTCATCGCAGTTCTTTGAAAGGTCGGGATCACTAGACTGACCGACTGGTTGATCAGGAACTTCAGTTTGAGGTTCCTTTTCTCTGGTAGGTTCTCAAACTCCTCGGTTGAAGATTCGACCGCTCCGTGTTACTCGACTGATGTCTGCAATATTCACGGCGGAGGGTAATGGAATTTCCTTTCCATTCTCAATTGTTGTTGCACCGTATTTGTAAGGGATAGCCTTAGTTGATTCATACGGTAACGGTCCTGGTAGATAGATAACTACAGGAGCCTTATGATTCTTCTGACCATTGTAAGTAATTTCAATCAGTTCCTGGTTGGGAACTTTCGATTCGTCAAGTAAGGGGATGATGGTACAAACATCCTTGGTCCTCTTATGATCAGAGATTACGACAACGCCCTTGATTCGATCAGCAACATAGTCGGGCATCAAATTGATTGACCCAGGACTTGGACATGGTCAAATCTCTTTATGGTCCAACTGACTCTGAAGGGCTGCTCGCACGAGGTAACATCCTTGATTATCTTCAGAGCAAACTCTACAGCATTCATAGTTGTGTGGTGGCACCCAGCCACGTCCGCTCTGTATGCAGTGTCAGCTCACTAAATCTATTTCCATTGATCGAACATCCTGACTTTGATGCCTAGTAGGGTTTGAAGGTGCGAGAAAGACACAAGAAAGGGGGGGTTTGAATTGTGAATTTACTCTTTTCATAACTTTTCGCATCTTGTTAAAGAGACGCTCAAGAACCTTCAAAGTTCGTTGAGAGATTCTGATCTCTTAACTATGGAGCATGAGAACCATATAGGTTCTGATCATAAGATACGATACTCAGAACTTGCAGTGCGGAAGCTTATCAGAGATAGGCTGCAAGGTTCTGACTTTGCTTAATATGAGGTTCTGATATTCAATGCAGAAACATAAATATAGATACTAAGCAAGAGAGTAAAGGACACACGATATATCCTGGTTCACCACGTGGGCTAATCCAGTCCACCCTCCTCAAGTGATTTTGCCTTGAACACAAGGTCTTAATCCACTATAACCAAATCATGATTACACTTTCACGGGCCACGCCGGTGACTAACAACTTGCATAGCCGCACTGTGACTAACAACCCAATGAACCGTTCAGGGATCTAACAGGATATAACGTTCATTGACCGATCAGACCCACTGCTGGGATTTCACAGCTATCCGTTCAGGGATTCATCACAATGAATATAGCGCTACTGACCATATTTCAGGATTTTCCACAATGACACCCAACCATTGTCATCTCAAGTATCTGATCACCACGTGATCTACTCAAGGGCATCAACTTACAGATGAACCATTCAGGGATCCCATCAGGATATAACGTTCACTTGAGGAGTCTCAATTCATTTAGTTGAATTGGCAAACTGGAGATTACAAATTGTGCTTCTTAATAAGCAAGTTTCTCCTAAGTTTAAGTACAAAGAACACACACATGTGTTCAAGCAGGATTTGAGCAACAACTCCTTGCTATCCTAAGAAACTACAAGAGTGTATCTAGATATTACAATGGTTGACATCTTGTAGATCTTCTTCTTCTTCGTCTTCTTGGTTGAGCAAGCTTTGAGCAGCAACTCCTTGCTTCAGATCTTCAATGTAGTCTTGACGAGAAGGTAGGTTGATGACTTGATAGATCTTCAATGTTGTCTTCTTCATCAACAGCTTCTGTTCTTAATTATTGTTGTTGTGTTGATTTATCTTCTTGAGTTTCAACAACAATTTCCATTAGAAAAATAATGATAGCTTTTGAATATTCTAAGTGTTACAACGAGAACTCATCATTGTGGCTATCTTCACAATGACTTGGTCAATTTTGTAGATGAACATTCAGTTCGTGATTCTACAAGTGATCGACGCATAAGAAGCAAAAATTCTTTCCATTAAATAGCCAGTAGAAATATAGCCGTTTGAGAATACTGTTGGCTGTTTGGAAAAGAGACGTTGTGATATAATGAGTTGTACTGACACATCTCCTTTTTGTAGAGGGATAAGTGACCGAACATATTTTCTTGGGCAGTGTGTACATTTAACTCTCAACGGTAATATTTAGACTTCAAAACTTCAGTGGCCTCTGATGTTAATTTGATGAAGCATGAGTAGAGTCTTCTTAGCAGAATATCTGATGCTTTAAGTCTTCAGTCGATTGAAGAAGTCCATTAGGAATCAGTCTTCAGAACTTCAGCACTTGGTCTTTAAGAACGTTATTCTTTTCTGCTTAAAGTCTTCCGAATCTTCAGAACCTGTCTTCAGAGTCTTCAGAACTTGATATTTGAAACCTTGATCTTCAGAACTCATAAGTCTTCAGATTCTTTCTGCACTTGGTCTTCAGCGCCTTCAGCCATCAGAACTTCAAGTCATAGGAGTTTTCCGCACTTTGGTTCTTTCAGAGTGTACTTCTTCAGAAGCTTCACTATCTTCAGAATCTTAATCACTTTCAGAGAGCATCCACAAGAGCATTGCAACAGCAATCTTGGCATCCTTGGATCTGGCTGATCATGACTAGATAAAGAAACGTTCTTGCTTCTCGCGACTTTAGTCACACATAGTAACTTCGTATATGTATATATTCAATCATAGTACATCTAGCTGGTGCATGTTGGTTCTGATGTCTTTAGTTCTTATGATCTGCACACAACACACGTTAGACCATAAAATGGTTCTTTCACAAATACTTATTGTTATCATCAAAACATAGATTGACTTATAGAGACAATTCTTGCTCTCACAATCTCCCCCTTTTTGATGATGACAAAACCAAGTATTTTGATTGAACATTTTATACAAGGTAATCCCCAAAGCAAACAAATTCAGAGTTTGGAACAACAACTCCCCCTGAATGAGTTATCCTCAAAGCTTCATCTGAGATTATCTAGGATTTTATGTAATCCAAAGATATACAGAGTAACAACTTAAGTTGTCAGAACAGGAATAGAAAATAGTTACTTCTCTATCTTGTCTTTAGGAAAACGAAGAGTCTTTAGCATCTGGACTAGTTCATCAGAACTTCCATCTTCAGATCTCCAGAACTCAGTTTTCTTTGTTGTCGTATCAGAGCTTATTATCTTCAGAGACATCTGAAGCATTTCTACTTTTCAGCAGATTCCATTAAGCATAAGATCAGAACAGTTCTTTGACTGATAGTCATAGCCTTGCTTCTATCAGAGACAGACACTGTCTTTAAAGGAAACTCCCCCTGAGTTTCAGACTTTATGAAGATTTTTGATTTTATATTTTCATCTTCTGGGTAGTCTCCCCCTAATTACCATAAGTCATATATTGGGATCTTCAGAATCGAGATTCAGAGTTGTAAGATTTTAATCACCAATGTGGAGCATGACTTTTCAGAGTTTGACATTTGACCATAGGTTCTTATCTTGTTAATGTCACAGCTCAGTGGTTTATCAAAGCTTGATTTTTGATCAGATACCAATTTCAGGTAATTTTATGTGATCGATCAACGCTTGATTTTGAATATGGTACACCTTGTTTTGTGCTGATATAAAGTGATGTGCTGACTGAAGAAGTTCCTTTGACTTGAAGAGTAGTTCCTTGATGTGCAGGGAATGGATACCAATGAAGGTATACAATGCTTCTCACAGCTTTGTCCTGATTGATATTGCAGACCTAGTCTGATACCAATCTTTGATTTGAGACCAAATTGTTTACTTTTATATTGGTTCTTGGTAATCAACAGAATTACTTGTTCTTGAATCTTCAATCCGGATTTTTACTTTTGATTCATTCGTTCAGTCTGTAGAAACTTAACCTATTCTTAAAATGCCTAGTGAACTTGTTTAGTGTTCCTCAGATAATCAAACAGTTGTTAGTAATAACCGCATAAGCATTTTTCCAAAGAGATTTCTTTCAATCAAAATCATTTAATTTCTCCCCCTTTTTGACATCATCAAAAAGTGTCAGGGCATATGAGCAATTAAGCATATATCTTTCAATCAATTAAATCAAGTATATGAATGATACTAATTGAAGGTAATGGAAGCCAATTGTGAAGGTCGTGAAACTAGTGTTCAGGTATTTTAAAAGCAATTAGGTTCATTTTACTAATTTTTTGTTATGACATAGTTAATCTGAAGGACAATTATAAATAACCAACAAGGAGCTCATTAAAAAGATTAACTGCATTTAAACATAGAAGTTCATAGATTAAATTAAAGAATTAAAAAACATAGATTGCATTAGAGAAAGACTTAAACAAAAACACATAGATTAAATAAAAATATAGATTATATTACAGACGAATTTCATCAAAACATACAAATCTAGACTAGACAAAACTGGTTCTTATAGGTTAGACTGAAAGGAGCTTAGGGATGATGAGGAAGATGAGGAAAGACTTTCAGAGTCATCTGAGCTTGAGGGAAGTGATGTTTCTTCTGTTTGAGCTATTGCAAGCTTCTTGTGTTTTACTATTTCTTCTGAGATCCATTCATGGAACTCTTTCCAGACATTTCTTACTTCCATAGGGTTTACACAAGAACTAGAAGCATCGACGAGGGTTTGAATCCTTGAGATTGCATTGTCTTTGAATGATGCAAGAACACTATTCGTGGTTCTTAATCTCTTGGATGAATGTTCTTTCTTAATAACCGCGTTTCTTCCTACCTTCCAATCTGAGAGTTCTTGAAGAACATCAGTGATATTTTTTATGTTAATCCAAACACTGATATCTTCGTCCTTGATTTTTCTCAGATAGTTTTCGAATTCTGCCTTATTGTAGGTAGCGAATTTTGGAAAACCTATAACCGGAACTCTGGGTGTTAGAGTCAGTTCTCTAAAACGTGAATTATCTAAACTGTCGTCTTCCTTCAAAAGGTTCTTAAACCTAAGAATCTTTCCAGCGCTTTTAAGCAGCTTCCAAGATTCTCCTTCATTAATTAGAATGTCGTCAACTAATCCTGATTCAACTAAAATGTCCGAGATAAGTCTTCCATAGGGAATGAGACCACATTCATGATCAGAACAAGTTCTAGAGCTTCTGGTGGAATCCTTGTGAAGCTTAAAGAGGATTGAGGGAATATGCATTTTAATTCCTTTTAGTAGAAGGAATATAACACATTTTTTAGTATTGTTCAGCTGTTCTGAAGAGAGATGATGGAAAACATTTTCTTGCAGAATTTTGAACCAGACTTGAAGTGAGTTTTTCAGGTTTGAGAAGGTTTAGTTTTCAGATAAGGCTTCATCATTGAAGATAGAGGACATCTCCTTAGCCTCATTCTCTTCATTGAGTAAGTTTCTCGAGATTCTGAATCCGTCATTTTCATCCAGCAAGAGATCTGTGATAGTCTTTTCAGTGATGAAGATATTTCTTCCGAAAACGAAAGAGACAATGAGATTTTTGGATGTATTTGCATGAATCCAGAAATCTTTGATTAGATGACCATAAGTTGGTCCTTCCAATCTTTTGAAGTTGTTTTTCCAACCTTGGGTTTCCAATGAGGGAGTAATGTCGCATCCATTTGATTTCAGATTGTTGAAGTTAACTATAGTTTCTGACAGAACCTTGAGATTGTTAACTGGGATTTGTGTGGTTGTGGGAATTGAGACGTAAGCCATTTTGAGAGAGAGAGAGAGAGAGAGAGAGAGAGAGAGAGAGAGGATACAGGGTGAGAAACTAGGAAATCTGATTGAATGGAGGTTGTTTTGTTCTCTTCGGGTTTGATGCTTTTATAGAGGAAGCATGCTATTTTTGAGGAAGATGGAACTGCAACGGTTGATTTTCCTAGGAGCACTAAATAACGTGGAAAAGTGGATAAATAATTAACTCCTTTAATCAAAAGTCATGATGAGGTTTAGTAAGAGGTAAAGGAATGGTTACCTAATCTTAATTTATGAATGATTTATTATTAAATTTTAACCTTTTAAGGAGTTTCAAGCATTGCTTTTAATTTGGTTATTTGATTCTGGATAGTTAGAACGTTCGTTTAAGAACACAGATAATTTTTAAGATAACTTGGCCCTAATTATGTAGACATTAATATTTGAAATAAGATTTATCTAAACAAAAACATTAATTAATCAAAGAAAGATACAAGAATCCTATCTTAGACTAGGAATGTCATTGGTTGACAAAGCTCAGGAATAGTCTTCTCAGCCATACCATTTCTTCTGCAGTGATTAAAAACTCCCTGGAGATCGAGAATGTGGGAGATGACTCTGCAGAATGGGATCTGATAGACTGTGTCTTCCCTGGACACACGGATTTCTTCTTTGAGGTGATTGTACATAGACTGGGGAAGGTTTATTTTGACTCTACCGACCAAGAAGAAAATAAATAGCCTTTCCTTGTCAGAAAGCCATCCTCCACCTCTTTCTATTGGTCTTAGGTTTGTTACCATTATCTTGTACCAATCCTTGGCTAAAGAATTGAGAGTACAAGGTTGATTGGGGTAACCTAGGGTTTCGAAGATTGCATGCAAGTGTCCATCCAGACAGACTTGGTCAACTTTATCTTCCACTGTTAGACCATCGTTAATACAGCCAATGGCCGTAGAGATGATGGTGGGATTAATCATGACTGGGCAACCAGCCACAACAGATAAAATAACATCCTTGCGAGCAACATTTTCCAGAGACCGAGCATTTTCCCAGAACTCGGTTACCAGCTTAGGATAAATTGGTCCATCAAGCATGGAGAAATAGTTCTCCCAGTTTTGAAATTTAAGTCCAGAGAAAAGACTTGACTTGTGAAGAAGAGGTAGTTGATTTATGGAGAGAGTTTGTTCCTTTAGAAGTTCAAGGTCATCAATTTCTCCACGGATATTGTGTGAGGACATCCTGGATAGAAAGATGATTGAAGAAGGAGAGCCTAACTAGATTATGATTCTTCCTAAGAGGGGAATTAGAATGTGAGGATCACAAAGTTATGATAGCTATTTATAACGCCCACGAGTTTTATTAGTTCCAAGGCTAGCAGTAAATGTGTTGACGGTACAGTTGAAAAGACGTATTAGAATTTTAACTTGCTCTAGACCCAAGGTTAGAGTTATGGACACTGACACACGTAATTATGATTATTTAAAAAAAAATGTCTAGCTTAAATCCAGTAGCTTTCAGACTTTTATATGAATTAGGAAAGATGCTAATGAAGAAAAGTAAAAGGCCATACCTTAAGCATTCCTTTCTGAGTCTTTGAGCATCTTTCTGATTCTGCCTATTTTCGAGTAAGCTGCAGAGATTTCTTGGGTTCTTCAAGATACGCTTGTGTTCTGACTTCTGAGGAAAATGAATATTTTCTTGGAATGTGATCCTGGTTGAATTACAACTTTCTTTCTTTTCTTGTTCAACCTTGTCCATCAACTCTCTAGGTTATAATAACCGAGATTAAGACTTAACATGATCAGAGTGACCACTTCATCTGAACTTAGCCAATTACATGCAATCCTTTTGGTAAGGCGATGTAATGAATGTTCTGAAGGAAAATTGCAACTCATATGCTTGGGAGCAGTACTGAGTGAACAATAAATTCTATTTGATGACTCCATTCATAAGCAACATATTACATCTGTTTTTGATTGCTTCTCACTTCTCATTTCCTTGATCCATAGAACCTGTTTGGTTCTGATACAGTTCTTAAGTTATGGATCTGAATCTTAAACGACAAACTTTGAGAATTGGTTGAGTTCTCCTTTCATAGCCTGAATTCAGTTTGCGTTTGTGAGAATTTCTTTTCTTCGAAAGATGGTTGATTTCACAAGATTAGTGAGAATCTTTGAGAGGTTATACAAAGAAGAATTAACATATCAGCTTCTGACTTTGTTCGTCAAGGTTGTTTCAGAACTTGTTCAGAACCAAAACATCATCAGCAACACATGTGTACATCACTAGACATGGTTTGCATGAAACTTCTTATTTTCACAATGTTGATCAACTTATTTGGGGTTAGTCACACATATCTATGAGTTAACTGATTTCTTCAAAAGAACATCATTAAAGTCATCTTTTAAGACATCAGTTAGAGAACCTAGATGTCTGGATTGATAGCTTCTAATTTCATAGCTCAAGTGGTTCTGAGAACACTTGAACTGGCGAAAATCAGATTATCAATAATTGGTTCTACTAGGATAGTCTTTGTTGGAACTTGATTTTTGAACCAGTTAAAACTTAAAAGTTCGATTAGGATCAAGTATTTATTGAATCTTTGGGATTCAGTTCTTCATTGAATCTTTTGATCTTTTCAGATTGTGATATTGACTCATTTCTAATAATTTGAATTTTTCAAATTCTGACTTCAGCAGAAATTTTTCTGAATTTCAAAGTCTTAGAGCAGCAATCTTTCTTTTTTACATGAAGAGATTCAGAATGAGTTTCAAACGAGAAAGTCAAGGGTGGACCTAATCCATTTCTTGAAAACATCTAAAAAAACTCATAAAGAATTAATCTTCAACAAACAAGATTTCTTGCTTTCTGATGATTCATCTTTTAAGCATATACGTGGTTTTATCCACACGTATTTTCTAGGATGAGCATTCAACAGATACAGTTTCTTATCTGATGAATTTATCTTATCAGCTGATTCTTCAATTTTTAATGAGACTTCATCTAGAATCAGTGAATTGCTCAAGAAGTAACCAGATTGATTACAATTTTGTACACAGTCAACTGCTGAATTGTTATAGAAATTGTAAGTGGATTTCAATCTCACCCAGAGTACTTCTACGCACCATATCTGGATCTTTTCCTAACACTGTTAAGTGTTTGGTGTAAATCAATAACAGAACCGGAGCTCTGATACCAATTGAAGGTGCGAGAAAGACACAAGAAAGGGGGGTTTGAATTGTGAATTTACTCTTTTCATAACTTTTCGCATCTTGTTAAAGAGACGCTCAAGAATCTTCAAAGTTCGTTGAGAGATTCTGATCTCTTAACTATGGAGCATGAGAACCATATAGGTTCTGATAATAAGATACGATACTCAGAACTTGCAGTGCGGAAGCTTATCAGAGATAGGATGCAAGGTTCTGACTTTGCTTAATATGAGGTTCTGATATTCAATGCAGAAACACAAATAGAGATACTAAGCAAGAGAGTAAAGGACACATGATATATCCTGGTTCACCATGCGGGCTAATCCAGTCCACCCTCCTCAAGTGATTTTGCCTTGAACACAAGGTCTTAATCCACTATAACCAAATCATGATTACACTTGCACGGGCCACGCCGGTGACTAACAACTTACACAGTGTTAGGTGCTAAATTGTGTTCATATTTAGTTTAGTTTTTAGCACCTTTTTGTGATCTTTATTTGATAATCGATGCTTTTTCCCATTGTTTCTAGTTAATAACTGTAGTATAGTTAATTACATTAGTAGAATTATTTATTTAACTTTTGTGTTTTAATTGAAGGATTTTACATGGAAAGGTGAAGCTTGGAGCAAGGAAGGCTCCCTAGAAGCAGTTTTTAAAGAAAATGATTTTTAGAGCATGCTTGGAGCCTGCTAAGCGCGCTCCTAGCGCGGGGATGAAGCTAGTTACAGAGAGTAGCCCGCTTAGCGCGGTCCTGAGCCCGCTAAGCGCGCTTTTAGGTCGGTTTGGCAATAAATGAGACCACGCTTAGCACGGTGCAGCGCGCTTAGCGCGCTCTGCGATCCTCTGCCCCCTTATAAATAGACTTTTCTGTATTTTTCTTGGGATCCTTGATAATTTTCAGAGCAAAATACATTGTAAACACTGTAGAATCTCATTTTGGAAGATTGGAAGCATCATTCGTCGAGAGATCGTTATTGATGCTTGATATTCTTCTTCATTTTCTTGTTTGTTTAGCTTCCATGACAATGGAGAGCTAATTTTCCTTTTGTGTCAAGGTTAGATGGTAGATAAACCTTTCTTTTGCATGTATATGTATTGATTCTAGCTTGTGAACTCTTGGATGATGAATGTAAGATGAAAAACTTTGTTTCTATGGTTTATTCTATGTGTTGGTTCATGATTGAGAAATGTGTTCTTACTCTTTACCTAGGTTTTTCATCCATCAATGCACATTGGCTAGAGATAGTTATGTGAGTTGATGTTCACAAAATATTGAGCTTGAATGTTGTCATTTTGATAGTTTGAGTGAGAGATCATCAAAGGATCAAAATGGTAAAACTCACAATATGTGTTAGAGATAAACATATTGGGAGGATATATGATTGTATTTATCATTTAACCGAGTTCATTAGCTTTATCGATTATATACGTGCAAAATGGTATGTCGAACTCTAATTTTGACATGCTTTTTATAAATCGTTAAAACAAATCTTTTTACCGCTATTACTTAAATTTTAATGCAAACGTTCCGATTAAAAACAACCAAAACCCCTTGTTACTTTGAAGTTTAAAGCGTATACAACTGTAGAACGGCTGCGATATCACGAACAATCTCTGTAGATCGATAGCAAAACCCTAACTCTATTTGTATATCAACAATTTGTTTCTCACCACAAAACTCTTTTGCTCTCTTCTCCTTCAAAAAATTTCAAAAGTTCCTTGGAATTTCTTGTGCCCTCACTTCATTTCTGTCATTTCTTGCTAAGCATCTTCATCAACTGTAAGTTTTTCATTTTTCTTTTTAATTTTTCTTCAACTGCCATTTTGGGTTGTGTTTCTTTGAACCTTTGTTGTTCAATTTTCTTATTCATTATTTTTTATTGTTTGTTTTTCAATCTCCATTATTGTTTGTTTTCTATTGATTGCATGTGTAGAATTTAGGGAGTGTGATTTAGAAATTAGGTTTTGTGTGTAAATTAGGGTTTTGATTGTGTGAATTCGTGACTGTGCAAATCTCTATGAATAGGGCTGTTTTTAGGAAGTAGGAGATTCCATGGAAATCATCTGTTGCAGAGGGGATTTTTTCTGCATTTCGCAGAGCCCGCTTAGCGCGCTCCTACGCGCTTAGCGTGGTCTGGGATTTGCAGAAAAATTCCCCTTTTCTTAATTCTGTTTTTCTTTCCTTAGGCTATTCTTAGTATTTGTTTAGGGATTTAGAAATATTTTAGTACTATTTTCATTAACATTTGTGGCTATTTTGTGTGTGTTTTGTTTTTTCTTTTCAGATGTCTGGACGTAAGAAGCAACACATCTTTGGTTCTTCATCAAACCCACCTAGTCACCCTCCATCCGACCAGTTTGACAGTGCCAGATTCCTTGGTCTTGAACAACAACAAAGATATCAGCAACTAGAAAGGAGAACGGTTTAGGCAGACCAAATGATTCTGATTGATCCTGAAGGAAGCTGTCGCAACATAGCTACTTTTGTTCAAGGTGAAGGCTGGGACAAGCTATCTTCACCTTACCCTGAGTATCACTTGGACATCGTGAGGGAATTTTTCGCGAATGCATTGCCCTTCGATGGTAGACCTTTCAACTTTAAAAATTGGGTTAGGGGGAAGGAAATTGATTTCTCAAGGGATGCTATAAATATATACCTTGGTAACCACCTTGAGCTGGCCGAGGATGAATTGTGTGATTTTGGTAGGATGATAGCTTGGCGTGGCTGGAATGCCAAGCAGTTAAGGGAAGTGTTATGTGTGAGGGGGCAAACATACCAGTTAAGCGCTAATGGAGCGCCTCTCAAGTTCTTGAGGAGTGTGTTGACTACGGCTGCTCAAGTTATAATGTCGGTTATTTTGCACAACCTAAAGCCACGTAGCCATACCTCCTCCATTCCTATGGAGACAGCAGCTCTTATAGCTTATATCCTTGACGACGAGAAGACCGTGGACTTAGCACGGATCATTTCCAATGAGCTTAAGAGGATAGCTGTGAGTGCTACACTATTCGGTGATAGGGTGGCCTGTACCTTGACATATCCTGGACTTATTATGGCCTTGTGTAATAGGGCACGTGTCACCCTTCCTACTCATGGGAATGTAAAGTTGGTTGTGCTGGATGATAATTATATCACTCGTCATTGTTTGCAGGTGCTTAATTGAGATGATGTTGTTCCTGTAGCTGCTGCTGCCCCTGCAGGGCGTGCTCGTGATCCAAGTGCTGATGCCAATTGGGCAATGCACGAGGCTCACCAGCGCGCCTTCTTATTCATGCATGAATCGATGATGCAGCTGCAGCTCCAGATCCGGGAGCTACATATTGATCATTCTTGGAGGTCTCGAGAGGACCTCATGGCTTATGCGAGATGGCCTGAGGGCAGACCTGGTTTTTCGGAGGGGGCAGGCGATGATGATGACGATGGTGATGATGGAGCGGGCGATGGAGCATCTAACTCGAGTTCTTATTGATGATGGGTTTGATGTGTCTATTTTTGTATTTTGTATTTTGCTATGATTAGTATGTTTCTATTATTATCTACTTTTGTTTAGGATTGTTGTATTCTACATCCGGGCGGATGTTGATTTTGGATAATTGTTACAATTTTTTTTTTTTGGTTATTAGTGAATTTTCCATCCGGGCGGATGATGTTCTATGTTTATAATTTTTGGTACAAAATTTTTTTGTTGTTTGTTCTCTATTTTAAGGTAATTAATGGATGAAGCAAGTTAATTTCTTGGTACAAAAGTGATGTGCTTCACCATACATTGATGGTGATGATAAATTTATGAATTGATGCACAAAAAGGTACTCTGTTTTGTGCTTTGTAGAATGTTAATATGTACATGAACTTTTTGCTGTACATAATTTTCAAGCTTTTCTTCATTTTGCATATTTGTTCATATTGGAATCAATTAGGACATAACCACAAATGTGAGTTCCCTCCATTGTTCACAAATTATTGAGGGATTTAAGTGGTTGTTGCTTACTCAAATTTTTTATGTTTAATCTTACTTTTGGTTTTGAAATTTTGGAAACTTAGAAATGATCAAGGCAATTTTTGAGTACTATGAGTAGAACCACTTTTCCAAAAATCACTTCAAGTCACCTTGTGAGTGTGTGATCATTAGAAACCTCTCTTGAGCATAAAACGAAAAAATTTGTATCCGTGAAGCTTGAACCCGAACTTTAACCGCTTTGAAGAGCATTTTTTATTTAAGTCTTAGTATTGTTGAAGTTGGGGAGATTGGTTCATTGTGAAAAGAGAAGAAGGAATTGTGGGCAATGCATTCTCAAATGAAATCAAAAATAGATTGAAAAAGAAAGAAAAGGAAAAATAAATGAAAAATCAAAAGAGAAAGAAAAAGGAAATTGTAGAAATCAAAAGAGAAGGAGATAGAATGCATTGTGAAGATAATTTGAAAGTTTGAGCAAGAATGGTTGTTAGAAAAGAAAATGCTCTTCATGAATTTTACCCTTTCTTGTTCAATGGCCGTGTACATATGACCTTTGTTTCTTAACCCCGGCCAAGTTTCAACCTATAAAAGTCCTTTTGTGATCTTAGTTTCCATTGTTTTCATTAAATTGTGAGATGATTGCATAAATTGTTTTGGATGTGGCACAATTGCTTATGAGTGTGTTTTGTCCCTTGTATATATTGAGCTTGGCTCATTTGAATAAATTAGGTGATTCTCGTTTGAACATTTGTTTGCTTATGATGAGTGTGTAACACCCCCAATCTATACCCCCAAGCTATTAAAGCGATAAATAAAATTCAAAATTTCATCAGAGTATATTTAAAACATTCACGACATAGACCGAGGGGTCACATTAATTTGAAACAAAATACACATAAACCTGCACAAAAAGATATGCAACAATCAGATAGCAATTAACAAAGGAACTTAGTTCCTAACACCCACAATTCAGGTACAGAATAAAAGCGGAAAATCTGCACTGAAATCTCATATATATATATATATATATATATATATCATGAAAAGTTTGTCTGGTAAATACAATCATACATGTACAATCTCAAAAGAAACATATACATATACACACAAATCACCAACGGTCTCCCTAACTACCCGGTGCCACATATCAGAGCCGACCGACAAAAGAATGAAGACCTAAGCTTCACAAAAAGATCTCCAGCAATCTAATCTGCAATGCCTCATAGAGCATTATAAAACAGCAGAAGGGTGAGAAAAACAATCATAATATAATTGCATAAAATTATATAATTAGCACAAAATTACACAGGTAAAATATCCTCACCATAACTACCCCATAAGCAAATACAACACAACCCAATACATATCTCATATATTTATCACCAATGCATATCAATCATACATAATACAATTATCCCCAACCCCAATATATATATATATATATATATATATATATATATATATATATATATATATATATCTCAACTCAGCAATTCCAATCACAATTCCACACAAAATCAATCCATTCATGATTTATGCAAATGCACAGAGACCGACACAACGACTCTATGCAATGCATATGCGGTACCATCCATCCATCAATCTCAACACTAGTTCACTCAGGAACTATTGGAACCATCGCTCGTTACTTAATACAACTCCCCGTCGGGCATACGATGTTCCCCGTCGCTCACACCCCACACGGGCACACGACGTTTATGGATCGTTCACACCCCACACGGGCACACGACCCGATCGCTCACACCCCACACGGGCACACGATCGTCTATAATCATCGCTCACACCCCACACGGGCACACGACGTTATAGCGGATTCCCTCTGGAATTAATTTGTCGCTCACACCCACTAGGGCACACGACATCACAGGAATGCATATCATGATGCTTGGCATACAATGACTCATGACATTCAAAATACACACATATACACATCCATAATCATGCATATATCGCCAAATACCACACATTGTATTTTCTCGCCCTTAGGCCACAAATCATCTTCACAACATCTAAACGCATGCATTTATATCATATAATCCACACACAAGTCATACAACCTATATCTCAAGCACGTTGCGTAATAACACCTTAAATACACACAGTTAAAACGGTAAAAGTCGACACACAACACATTTCCATATTCCCGACATAATTAAATCGGGAAATAATCTCAAAACCATTACAATAATAAAGAACATTTCACAAGCTTTCTAACACATCAAACCACGCCTCAAACTGACTCACGGATCAAAAGTTATAAAGAAAACAAATTGGGAAAAGCTGTCATGTTCGCAGTGCGAAGCTCCTAGCGAGTCCTTCGCTTCTTCATTCGCAGTGCGAATGTCCCAGCGAATAGTGGCAGAAGCAAAATAGCCCAGAAAATTCCTAAAGTTCGCAGTGCAAACTCCCAGTGAATGCTCGCTACCCCATTCGCAATGCGAATCCTCCAACAAACAGTGTCAGAATGAAAAATAATACAATGTTCGCAGTGCAAACCTCACGCGAACGCTCGCCACCCATTCGCTGGCCATTCGCAGTGCGAACCTGCGATTTCAGCAAAACCCAGCAGCGCACCAGATTATCCCAAAACCATATTTTCTCCACCCAAAACATTTCCAAACCAACATATAGCAATCAAAACATAACCCAAGCATGGTAACAAGTATTCTACCGCATTTACACCGATTTCCAACCGCGAAAACATCGATTCCTCATCATTTTTCCCATTTCCAACCTAGAATCAAAAGCTATGGAAAGACAAAAAATATGCAAACATACACATACATAATCATACACAAGCATAAGATAATCGAGTTTCACACCCTTACCCGATTTAATCGTGCTTAGAAAGTTGTATAGTATTCTTCTTTCCCAAGTTTCTCTCTTTTACTTCTCTTCTTCTTTCTCTCTACTTTTCTTCTTCTCTATTTCTTTCCTTTCTATTTTTCTCTCTTCTATTTCTATTTATGTTTCTAACTTACCCAAAATAAATTAAAAGACCAAAATACCCCTACACTCAAATATCTCGCAGACGCTCCCAAAACGCGATAAAATATATTCACGATGAAAAATAATATATTTTCAAATAAAAGTCAGAAATAAAATAATATAATAATAAAATAATCAAAACGACTCAATTAAATAAAAATAACCAAAACTGGGTCGTTACAACTCTCCCCCACTTAGAAATTTTCGTCCTCGAAAATATACTTGAGACGAACAACTCTGGATACGACTCCCGCATCCGACTCTCCAACTCCCAAGTCAAATTGCCCTCAGCAGCGCCTCCCCACGCTACTTTCACAAGTGTAATTTCCTTGCCTCTTAACCGCTTCAACTCGCGATCCAAAATTCTCACTGGTAATGCCTCAACCGTAAGGTTCTCCTTTACCTCAACCTCGTCCATCGGAATCACATGCGACGGATCCGGAACATACTTCCGAAGCTGTGAAACATGGAACACATCATGCAAATTTGACAGATTCGGCGGCAATGCCACAGCACCCACTCTCGCGAATATCTGGTAAGGACCAATAAATCGAGAAGTAAGTTTCTTCGACTTCAACGCTCTTCCAACATCCGTTACCGGCGTAACTCTCAGAAATACATGATCGCCCTCTTGAAATTCAAGATCCTTCTACCTCCGATCATGATAAATCTTCTGTCTACTCTGAGAAGCCTTCATTTTCTCACGAATAAGCTTCACTTTGTCCATAGTCTGCTGAATCAATTCGGGTCCAACCACCGAACTCTCACCAGATTCGTGCCAACACAACAGTGTTCGACATCTTCGTCCATACAGTGCTTCAAAAGGTGCCATTCCAATACTAGAATGGAAACTGTTATTATACGTGAATTCAATCAATGTAAGATAACTATCCCACGCACCACCTTGTTCAAGAACACAAGCCCTCAACAAATCTTCCAACGACTGAATCGTTCTCTCGGTCTGTCCATCTGCTGTGGATGATAAGCCGAACTCAATCTCAATTTAGAACCCAACACCCTCTGTAAACTTTTCCAAAATCTCGAAGTAAACCTCGGATCTCGATCAGAAACAATGCTCAACGGAACCCCATGCAACTTCACAATCACACTGATGTAAATCTCAGCCAACCTTTCTAAAGAAAAACTGATGTCAATCGGAATGAAATGCGCCGATTTAGTCAGCCTATCTACAACCACCCAAATAGCATTATGCCCTCACTGTGTATTTGGCAACCCTGTCACAAAATCCATAGAAATGTTGTCCCACTTCCACTCAGGAATATCCAACGGTTGCAATAAACCACAAGGCCTCAGATGTTCCACTTTTGACTTTTGGCATGTCAAACACGCATACACAAACTGAGCCACATCTCTTTTCAATCCAGACCACCAGAAAATCTTCTTCAAATCTTGGTACATCTTGTTAGCTCCCGGATGTATACTCAATTTACTCCGACGTCCTTCCTCTAAATTCATCCTTTTCAACTCTAAATCATCCGGAATACAAATTCGACCTCGGAACCTCAAAACACCATTAACATCCACTTTAAAATCACTATTCACATCTTTTTCTCTCACCAACATCAAATCCACAAATTTCACATCCAGCTTCTGTTTCTCACTAACGATCATCAGCAAATCATTAGTAACCTTTAGCATACCCAGCTTCACGCTGTCGGATGTCACTTCACACACCAAGCTCAAGTCCCTAAAAGCTTCCAAAAGCTCCCACTCCTTAACCATTAAAGCGGACATATGTAACGATTTTCGACTCAACGCATCTGCTACCATATTCGCTTTACCAGGATGGTAATTCAAGCCAAAGTCGTAGTCCTTCAAAAATTCCAACCACCTCCGCTGCCTCATATTCAATTCTTTCTGATCAAACAAATATTTCAAACTTTTATGATCACTAAAGACTTCGAATCTTGCACCATAGAGATAATGCCTCCAAATTTTCAACACAAAGACCACAGCCGCTAATTCCAAATCATGAGTAGGGTAATTTTTTTCATGCACTCTCAACTGCCTCGAAGCATAAGCCACGACCTTACCTTCTTGCATTAGCACCCCACCTAGACCAATCAAAGACGCATCACAATACACTACAAATGGTTCAGTAGGATTTGGCAAAATCAAATTCGGAGCTGTCGTCAATCTTCTCTTCAGCTCATTAAAACTTTCCTCGCACTGAATATCCCAAATGAACGCTTGCCCTTTACAAGTCAACTGGGTCAAAGGAAGTGCTAGCTTAGAAAAACCTTCAATAAACCTTCGATAATATCCGGCTAATCCAAAAAAGCTTCGAATTTCAGTAACGGATCTTGGAGCCTCCCATTGTAGAACTACATCTACTTTAGATGGATCCACAACAATACCATTACCTGAAATTACGTGCCCAAGAAAACTCACTTCCGACAACCAGAACTCACACTTGGACAATTTAGCAAAAAGCTTCCTTTCTTTCAAAACTTGCAAAACAATACGCAAATGCTCCGCGTGCTCCTCCCGAGACTTAGAATAAATTAAGATATCATCAATAAACACAACCACAAAACGATCCAAATGCTCATGGAAAATACGATTCATGTACTCCATAAACACACCTGGCGCATTAGAAACTCCAAACGGCATCACATAATATACGTAATAATCGTACCGTGTCCTAAAAGTCGTCTTCTGAATATCTTCCTCTTTCACCCTTATCTGATGATATCCTGACCTCAAGTCAATCTTACTAAACACACAAGCACCTACCAACTGATCCATCAGATCATCAATTCTCGGAAGAGGATATTTATTCTTAATCGTCACCTTATTCAACTGGTGATAATCAATACACAATCGCATACTTCCATCTTTCTTTTTCACCAACAAAACTGAAGCACCCCAAGGCGACACACTTGGTCTCACAAACCTCTTCTCTAGCAATTCATTCAACTGCTTCTTTAGCTCAACCAACTCAGATGCCGACATACGATAAGGTGCCATAGAAACAGGTCTAGTACCAGGAACTAGATCTATAGAAAACTCCACCTCTCTCTCTGGCAGCAAGTCTGAAATATCCTCAGGAAACACTTCCGGAAATTCGCACACCACAGGAAACACATCAAGTGAAACTTGACTATCCACAGTCAACGACGTAAACAACCCGAACAACTGAGCTTCATCCGCCAAAAGTTTCTTCAACTCTTTGGTAGATAAGAAACTCGAGTCCTCGTCTTCCTCAAGAGAAGGAAATCTTACTAGCTTATGATAACAATTAATATGAACCCTATTGAACTGCAACCAATTCATTCCCAAAACCACATCTAAACCCTCCAACGACAAACACACCAAATCCATCTCAAAGTCTTTACCATAAATGGTCAAAGGACAACTTAAACAAACCAAAGAAGTAGTTACTGACCCCATTGCTGGAGTATCAATAACCATCTCACCACCCATCGAAGACAACACAAGCTTCAAACGCTTCGCGCACTCAGACGAAATAAACGAATGAGTCGCTCCAGTATCAATAATAGCAACTAAAGGAGTACTATTAATAAAACAAGTACCTCTGATCAGACGATCAGCACTTGAAGTCTAAGTTCCTGCCAAGGCAAAAACCTTCCCACCAGCTAGAGCTTGCTTTGGTTTCGGACACTTTGTACTAATATGACCAGGTTCACCACAGTTGAAACACTTCACTCCATTCTGCCTCTTACAATCAGCTGCAATGTGTCCTAAACCTCCACAATTGGAACATGTTCTCATATCTTTCCTGCATTTAAACTGACGATGTCCTAGGTCACCACACCTATAACAT
This sequence comes from Lathyrus tuberosus, assembly GCA_022829125.1. NCBI lineage: Eukaryota > Viridiplantae > Streptophyta > Magnoliopsida > Fabales > Fabaceae > Lathyrus > Lathyrus tuberosus. Next base: position 11,994,829 of record JALAZF010000086.1, read on the forward strand.
CTCGGAGGATTAGACATTCCTCCCCCACTTGGCCTTCTCTCAAAATTCCCCATTTGCTTACCCTTTTCAGCTGGTGTTACATAAAGACCACCGCAGAACTGTTGCTTCCCTTTCCTCTCGCTCACACTCTTATAATGAGTAGAACGAGCTTTACTATCCTCCTCATAAATCCTACAACAATCCACCAAATCTGTAAACCTTCGAATCCTTTGTAACTGATTGCCTACTTTATCTCAGGACGTAATCCGTTCTCATACTTCACACACTTAGAAAATTCCGCAGTCGCGTCAGCATAATGTGGATAAAACTGTACAAGCTCCACAAACTTAGCAGTATAATCAACAACAGACATATTACCTTGTTTTAATTCCAAGAACTCAATTTCCTTCTTTCCTCTTACATCTTCAGGAAAATACTTCCTCAGAAACTCAATGCTAAACACAGCCCAAGTAATCTCTTCCTCCGCAGCTTCCAACACATGCCGAGTACTAAGCCACCAATCATCAGCTTCTTCCAGTAACATGTGAGTACCCAGTCTCACCTTCTGATCCTCAGCACAATCCATCACTCGAAAGATCCTTTTAATCTCTTTCAGCCAAATCTGTACACCATCAGGATCATATCTTCCTTTGAAGACAAGCGGTTTGTTCTTCCTGAACTCATCATTACCTGCAGCATTAGGTGCGCCTACATAGCCCGAGCCATAGCTTGCATAGCAGCAGCCAAAGCAGCTTCATTCTCAACTCAGCAATTCCAATCACAATTCCACAAAAAATCAATTCATTCATGATTTATGCAAATGCACAGAGACCGACACAACGACTCTATGCAATGCATATGCGGTACCATCCATCCATCAATCTCAACACTAGTTCACTCAGGAACTATTGGAACCATCGCTCGTTACTTAATGCAACTCCCCGTCGGGCATACGATGTTCCCCGTCGCTCACACCCCACACGGGCACACGACGTTTATGGATCGTTCACACCCCACACGGGCACACGACCCGATCGCTCACACCCCACACGGGCACACGATCGTCTATAATCATCGCTCACACCCCACACGGGCACACGACGTTATAGCGGATTCCCTCTGGAATTAATTCGTCGCTCACACCCACTAGGGTACACGACATCACAGGAATGCATATCATGATGCTTGGCATACAATGACTCATGACATTCAAAATGCACACATATACACATCCATAATCATGCATATATCGCCAAATACCACACATTGCATTTTCTCGCCCTTAGGCCACAAATCATCTTCACAACATCTAAACGCATGCATTTATATCATATAATCCGTACACAAGTCATACAACCTATATCTCAAGCACGTTGCGTAATAACACCTCAAATACACACAGTTAAAACGGTAAAAGTTGACACACAACACATTTCCAGATTCTCGACATAATTAAATCGGGCAACAGTCTCAAAACCATTACAATAATAAAGAACATTTCACAAGCTTTCTAACGCATCAAACCACGCCTCAAACTGACTCACGGATCAAAAGTTATAAAGAAAACAAATTGGGAAAAGCTGTCATGTTCGTAGTGCGAAGCTCCTAGCGAGTCTTTCGCTTCTTCATTCGCAGTGCGAATGTCCCAGCGAACAGTGGCAGAAGCAAAATAGCCCAAACAATTCCTAAAGTTCGCAGTGCAAACTCCCAGTGAATGCTCGCTACCCCATTCGCAATGCGAATCCTCCAACGAACAGTGGCAGAATGAAAAATAATACAATGTTCGCAATGCAAACCTCACGCGAACGCTCGCCACCCATTCGCTGGCCATTCGCAGTGCGAACCTGCGATTTCAGCAAAACCCAGCAGCGCACCAGATCATCCCAAAACCATATTTTCTCCACCCAAAACATTTCCAAACCAACATATAGCAATCAAAACATAACCCAAGCATGGTAACAAGTATTCTACCCCATTTACACCGATTTCCAACCGCGAAAACATCGATTCCTCATCATTTTTCCCATTTCCAACCTAGAATCAAAAGCTATGGAAAGACAAAAAATATGCAAACATACACATACATAATCATACACAAGGATAAGATAATCGATTTTCACACCCTTACCCGATTTAATCGTGTTTAGAAAGTCGGTTGTATAGTATTCTTCTTTCCCAAGTTTCTCTCTTTTTCTTCTCTTCTTCTTTCTCTCTACTTTTCTTCTTCTCTATTTCTTTCCTTTCTATTTTTCTCTCTTCTATTTCTATTTATGTTTCTAACTTACCCAAAATAAATGAAAAGACCAAAATACCCCTACACTCAAATATCTCGCAGACGCTCCCAAAACGCGATAAAATATATTCACGATGAAAAATAATATATTTTCAAATAAAAGTCAGAAATAAAATAATATAATAATAAAATAATCAAAACGACTCAATTGAATAAAAATAACCAAAATTGGGTCGTTACAGAGTGCTTGTTATTTATGTTTAGAAGTTAGTTCATATACATATTTTTATTCTGTCGGAGCTGAGCATTGCTTGCAGGCGTATCAATTCGGTTTGAACCATTGATTTTTGTTTGTGTTTGCTTATCCGATTTTCCTCTAGCTTCTAGTCTATTTTACCTTTGTTTGAGGACAAACAAAGAAACAAGTTGGGGAGAGTTGTTAGGTGCTAAATTGTGTTAATATTTAGTTTAGTTTTTAGCACCTTTTTGTGATCTTTATTTGATAATCGATGCTTTTTCCCATTGTTTCCGGTTAATAACCGTAGTATAGTTAATTACATTAGTAGAATTATTTATTTAACTTTTGTGTTTTAATTGAAGGTTTTTACAAGGAAAAGTGAAGCTTGGAGCAAGGAAGGCTCCCTAGAAGCAGTTTTTGAAGAAAATGATTTTTGGAGCATGCTTGGAGCCCGCTAAGCGCGCTCCTAGTGCGGGGATGGAGCTAGTTACAAAGAGTAGCCCACTTAGCGCGGTCCTGAGCCCGCTAAGCACGCTTTTAGGTCGGTTTGGCAATAAATGAGACCGCGCTTAGCGCGGTGCAGCGCGCTTAGCGTGCTCTGCGATCCTCTGCCCCTTATAAATAGACTTTTCTGTATTTTTCTTGGGATCCTTGATAATTTTCAGAGCAAAATACATTGTAAACACTGTAGCATCTCATTTTGGAAGATTGGAAGCATCATTCATCGAGAGATCGTCATTGATGCTTGATATTCTTCTTTATTTTCTTGTTTGTTTAGCTTTCATGACAATGGAGAGCTAATTTTCCTTTTGTGTCAAGGTTAGATGGTAGATAAACCTTTCTTTTGCATGTATATGTATTGATTCTAGCTTGTGAACTCTTGGATGATGAATGTAAGATGAAAAACTTTGTTTCTATGGTTTATTCTATGTGTTGGTTCATGATTGGGAAATGTGTTCTTACTCTTTACCTAGGTTTTTCATCCATCAATGCACATTGGCTAGAGATAGTTATGTGAGTTGATGTTCACAAAATATTGAGCTTGAATGTTGTCATTTTGATAGTTTGAGTGAGAGATCATCAAAGGATCAAAATGGTAAAACTCACAATATGTGTTAGAGATAAACATATTGGGAGGATATGTGATTGTATTTATCGTTTAACCGAGTTCATTAGCTTTATCGATTATATACATGCAAAATGGTTTGTCGAACCCTAATCTTGACATGCTTTTTATAAATCGTTAAAACAAATCTTTTTACCGCTATTACTTAAATTTTAATGCAAACGTTCCAATTAAAAACAACCAAAACCCCTTGTTACCTTGAATTTTAAACCGTATACAATTGTAGAACGACTGCGATATCATGAACAATCTCTGTGGATCGATAACAAAACCCTAACTCTATTTGTATTTCAACACACAGCCGCACTGTGACTAGCAACCCAATGAACCGTTCAGGGATCCAAAAGGATATAACGTTCATTGACCGAGCAGACCCACTGCTGGGATTTCACAGCTAGCCGTTCAGGGATTCATCACAATGAATATAACGCTACTGACCATATTTCAGGATTTTCCACAATGACACCCAACCATTGTCATCTCAAGTATCTGATCACCACGTGATCTACTCAAGGGCCTCAACTCACAGTTGAACTGTTCAGGGATCCCATCAGGATATAACGTTCACTTAAGGAGTCTTAATTCATTTAGTTGAATTGGCAAACTGGAGATTACAAATTATGCTTCTTAATAAGTAAGTTTCTCCTAAGTTTAAGTACAAAGAACACACACATGTGTTCAAGTAAGATTTGAGCAACAACTCCTTGCTATCCTAAGAAACTACAAGAGTGTATCTAGATATTACAATGGTTGACATCTTGTAGATCTTCTTCTTCTTCGTCTTCTTGGTTGAGCAAGCTTTGAGCAGCAACTCCTTGCTTCAGATCTTCAATGTAGTCTTGACGAGAAGGTTGGTTGATGACATTACAGATCTTCAATGTTGTCTTCTTCATCAACAACTTATGTTCTTAATTATTGTTGTTGTATTGATTTGTCTTCTTGAGTTTCAACAATAATTGCCATTAGTGAAATAATGATAGCTTTTGAATATTCTAAGTGTTACAACGAGAACTCATCGTTGTGGCTATCTTCACAATGACTTGATCAATTTTGTAGATGAACATTCAGTTCGTGATTCTACAAGTGATCGACGCATCAGAAGCCAAAACTCTTTCCATTAAATAACCAGTAGAAATATAGCCATTTGAGAATACTGTTGGCTGTTTGGAAAAGAGACGTTGAGATATAATGAGTTGTACTGACACATCTCCTTTTTGCAGAGGGAGAAGTGATCGGACATCTTTTCTTGGGCAGTGTGTCCATTTAACTCACAACGGTAATATTTAGACTTCAAAACTTCAGTGGCTTCTGATGTTAATTTGATGAAGCATGAGTAGCGTCTTCTTAGCAGAATATCTGATGCTTCAAGTCTTCAGTCGATTGAAGAAGTCCATTAGGAATCAGTCTTTAGAACTTCAGCACTTGGTCTTTAAGAACGTTATTCTTTTTTGCTTAAAGTCTTCCGAATCTTCAGAACCTGTCTTCAGAGTGTTCAGAACTTGATATTTGAAACCTTGATCTTCAGAACTCATAAGTCTTCAGATTCTTTCTACACTTGGTGTTCAGCGCCTTCAGCCATCAGAACTTCAAGTCATAGGAGTCTTCCGCACTTTGGTTCTTTCAAAGTGTACTTCTTCAGAAGCTTCGCTATCTTCAGAATCTCAATCACTTTCAGAGAGCATCCACAAGAGCATTGCAACAGCAATCTTGGCATCCTTGGATCTGGCTGATCATGACTAGATAAAGAAGTGTTCTTGCTTCTCGCGACTTTAGTCACACATAGTAACTTCGTATATGTATATATTCAATCATAGTACATCTAGCTGGTGCATGTTGGTTCTGATGTCTTTAGTTCTTATGATCTGCACACAACACGCGTTAGACCATAAAATGGTTCTTTCACAAATACTTATTGTTATCATCAAAACATAGATTGACTTGTAGAGACAATTCTTGCTCTCACAAGGTTCCCATTAATCATACTGACTTGTTGTGTGTCTTCGTCTAGATAGATCGGAAGCCACCAGTGCTTTAACAAGTGTTGTAAATTTCTTTGAACGAGAGCGTATCCTCAGTCGCTCTCACGACATCCCTTACAGTTCTGATAATTATGGGAAGTCAGAAACTGAGCTGGACCTGCTTAGCATGTAACTCTATCAAGCTGGTATTCATATAGCGAATATCAAAGATTTGAATCATATTTACTTTATACTGATTTCTATCGCGGTAATCCTGAATCCATCCAAGATCCATCTGATGCTGAAGGGTCTCTTGTACAAAAGAGCATCCCTATTTGTTTACCGAGCAGACCAGACAGGAATCGTAATCGTGCTGAGGCAGATTATGATGTTTGCTTTGCCTTGAGTGCATTGCCACCAAGTTAACATTCATCGCACGGATGTTGTGGTTCTGGATAACATTGGAATTTGTATAAGTCATGTTGACTTCACGAATTCGGTGATCCTGGATCCATCCGAGATCCATCTGTTCTTGTAGAGCTGATTGCACCACAGAACATCCTTGATTGTTCTTAGAGCAGATATCACACTGGTGATAGTTATGAGGCGGTACGTGACCGTACCCGATTTGTCTGCGATGCATCTTGTAGCGAGTGATTTTCGTCGGTGACGCGACCAGCTTATCGCTAAAGTTTGGGTTTTCCTCCTCGAGGAGAAAGGGTGTTACTTTCTGATTTCTTATTTATCCTGTGAAGCTGGAAGGGAAAGGGAAGCTATCTAAAACTAACCTTGCACGCGAATGTTTAACTAAACAAATGCTTTAAAGAGATTGGGGGGTCCGGGGTAAGGTTATACAATGGGTAGTTGTCAATTACCCATCCTATATGTGGTTATCCACAGGATGTTAGCTTTTAGGTTTCGCTTTGTAATTGATAGTGTTTATCTGCTGATGGGTTGGGAAAGTTTCTTGGGAAAGATGAGAGAGTGAGTAAGTTTTTGTTGATGCTCGGGTTCTTTCCCGATTGTTTTTTGTACTAGACCTAAGGGTTTTGATTGATATGAAGGTACTTGACCTAGAGTTTTTAACTGGTATGCTCGCTAAGATTTCACAATCTTATGCCTACGTATTCCTGGGGAAATCAGAGCAATCGTAGTTCCCCCTATTCTATGGGAGGAAAAAGATATTTTGGTGACTTGTTCAAAGCCCAAGACATGAAGCTAAAAGTGGATTGTATCTTGTTCAAAGCTCAAGATATGAAGCTAAAGGGTTTTGGCTGAGAGAGAATTTGTCATCTCTAAAGAGGATTTGTTGATTTTTGTATGCCTTGATCAAAGCACCAGTTTGATGCTAAGAGGTTGATTGACCCGGCTGGGGGATTTCTTTATACAAAGCCTAAGAGGAGGCTGGATAAGACCGACTCAACAAGAGAGTGTATATATTGGTGTCTTGTACAAAGCCCAAGATGGAGGCGAAAAAGAGACGGACTCTTTGGGGATATCATTATACAAAGCGTAAGAGGAGGCTAAAAGTTTGACTTCTCCGAGAAAAATGTTCTTCCTGTCTTGTACAAAGCCCAAGATTGAGGCTAAAAGGGTTTTGACTCTGCTTAAAGGGAATTCAATTCTCAAAGCTTTAAAGGAAGCTAAGAAGAATGGACTCCGTTGGGGAAATGCTTATATAGAGCTTTTTGACTCCATTGGGGAGAATTTGTATGTGTCTTGTACAAAGCCCAAGACGGAGGCTGAAATGGGAAATTTATCTGACTCTGGTGAGGATATTTTACGTGTCTTGTACAAAGCCCGAGACGGAGGCTAAAAGGGTTTAACTCTGCTGGAGAGTATTATCTGTCTTATAAAAAGCCCAAGATTGAGGCTAAAAGGTTTTGACTTTACTTGGGGAAAATCATTCCTCAAAGCCTAGAGGAAGGCTAGGAGGAAATGACTCTGCTAGAGAAGATATCTGTCCCAAGCTCAAGAGAGGGAGATTTATGTCTTGTACAAAGCCCAAGATAGAGGCTAAAAGGGTTTGACTCAACAAGAGAGTGTTTTTATCTGTCTTGTACAAAGCCCAAGATTGAGGCTAGAAGGGATTTGACTCAACAAGAGAGTGCTTGTATGGACGTCTGCTGAGGACAATCATTATACAAAGCCTAAGAGGAGGCTAAAAGGGTTAACTCAACAAGAGAGTATTTTATCTGTCTTGTATAAAGCCCAGGACGGAGGCTGAAAAAGGTTGACTCAACAAGAGAGTCCAAAAAAAGTGATTGACTCAACAAGAGAGTCTAAAAGTTGATTGACTCAACAAGAGAGTCTTTTATACTCAACAAGACAGTGATTTGCTGTCTTGTACGAAGCCCGAGATTGAGGCTACAAGGAGGTTGGCTTATCAAGAAAATCTTGAAAAGTGATGGACTCAACAAGAGAGACTGAAAAGGTTAGCTCCGCTAGGGAGAATCATTGTACAAAGCCCAAGAGGAGGCTGACTTCGCTGAGGAAGGATCATTATACAAAGCCTAAGAGGAGGCTATCTTACTGCAGGATTATTGAGATCCCTTGGCAGGTCCAAGTAGGGAATCAACTCTTGCTGAGGATTATAGAAGAGTTGAGATATCAGAAACCTTGAGGTTCTGATCTGGGATAAGCTGACCCTGGTTGGGGAACTCTCATGAGAGAGACTGGGTTTCTGCTGGAGATTGATCCAGAGTGACCAGGGTTTCTACAGTGCTTGAGAATGTCTTTGAGACTCAAGAGGGGATATAGACTATCCAAGTCTACTGGTGTGGAAGAGTTTTATCTTTTGTATGATGCCTCCCAGAGTAGGCAAGGGCATTAAGGGATGAGAATCAACCCTAAAGTGGCCTGAGGTTTGATACTGGAAAGACAGCTCTAGCAAAGGATGACTAAGTTCTGTCTTATACTTTTAAGAGGTCGACATGGTCCTTGTATTAAGCCCAAGAGAAGGCATGAGAACTTCTAAGAAGTCGAAGGGTCCTTGTACAATGCCCAAGAGGAGGCGAGGATGCTTTTAGGAAGCCTGTGAGTCCCCAAACCAAGAGAAGTTCAAGAAATTCAATTCACTGAGAAGAGATCATTCCAGGAAAGTTTGAGGGTTTGGAAGAAACTCGAGAGATGTTATTCACAGAGAATATATCAACTTCGGGGAGTAGAATGTCTTTGACAATTTCTAAGGGTCACAGTCTGAGAAAAGGTTCACCGAGAATACTGCCTTTCTCTTTGTTCCATATTGTTTAACCCCAAGAGAAGGGAAGACGTATCTGGAAATCCTATGGGGATCTAGTTTTGTTCATATTTAAGAGCGACCAACAGGACTTTACCTAGTTCTAGACGTAGTTGCGGGGGAAAACTCTAAATAACTATACTAGTATATATACAGTTGATATATGATGAGTATTTAAAAGGTATGAAAGAAGACTAACCATGCGCAGCTTCCCACAATACAGTTATGTATATGAAAGCAGATAAAAGAAAGCGGATAAATAATTACCCATTGTAGAGCTTCCATGTTGTTTTGTTAGTTGTTCAACAAAGAAATTAAAGAAAGTTTTGATAACAACTATATATTTGGATTCAAAATTAAAGGAGAAAGTATTTTGAACAGAGATTGGGGCTTACAACTCAAGGAGAGGCCCAAATTTTAACAGTGAGCGCACCGTTGTTTGAATTTGTACAGGGACTTATACAAGTGACTGAGGCCCAAAAAAGGTTTTCCATACAAAGGGATGGGTCTTACACTCTCTTAAAAGGCCCAAAAATTTTTGAAGAAAAGAAATTGGACTTACAACACGAGGGTAGGCCCAATTGAAAAAGTTTGAAAACGACGATTACGTCAGAATTTCTGAAACAGTATCGGGACTTATGCAATACACTGAGGCCCAAAATTATTTATGTACAGAGGTGGGACTTACACTCTATCAAGAGGCCCAAAAAGTTTTGAAATATTTTGAGTATGATTAAAAATCAAAGAAACCCTAATTTTCACTTTTTAAAAGTAATTTTTCAAAGAAAATTAATAAAAAATGATAAAAGTACCAAATAAGTTTAAATAAACCACTTGTGATTTTTGGTTAAGGTGTTACAGAGATGATTTAAGTGTTTGAACATCTCATATACATTGTATGTGATGTGTTTGGGAAGTTGGTTTGAGTTGCTTGAGGCTGCAACTCAAAACCCGATAGTGTTTGCTCAAAATATGGAGTTTTGGCACTTAAGGAGAGAATGAGAGAAAGCAGTGTTGCAAGCTGCTTTGGTGTGGTTTGAATGATCTGTTAGGACCTCTATTTATAGTGGATCAATTCTTATCTTAGAGGAATAGTGAATGGCTGCAAGATCAGATCACATTCAAATGGATTTGGCTTGGCATAAATGCCTCTTGTACTAGGTGTAACAGCTGCCCCAAATAGATCAGCTATGCCTTGACTGATTCCACATTCCTCAGTCATTTTAATTGTTGTTTATTAGGGCATCTTAACTATAAGTGGTCAGAATCTTGAAAGTGCACTATTTGCATTAAATTGCCTTTGAATTCCAAGGATTTGTTCAAATATTCATCATGCCAAAGATGAGCTTTGAAGCATTCTTGGCCTAACTTAGCAGGTTGGATCAGATGCATTGTGATCAGATTGAATACATGTGGCATAAAGATCACAAGCCTTGACTCAGAAATCGTGTGAAGCAAGAAAACTTGAAAACTGGTTTTTCATGATAGCCTTGCCATGGTGTGTTGCAGCAGCCATAACTCTTGGCTCAAGCTGAGTTGTTTCATGCTAATAAGTTCCTTGGATTATAGGCAATATGGACAACAACTTTGATGTTTACATCTTCAATTGATTCAGCCTAAAACTATGTGAAACAGCCCTCCAAGTTTTGGTGTTTCACTTGAAATCTGCCTTGAGCAGAATTTTTCTAAGTGTTGGAAAAAGATGCTTTTTCATGTTTTTAGTGATTTTGATCCAATCATAACTTGAAATCTATGAGGAATTGGAATGAGGTGTAGTTGACACTTTTAAAGTATGCCATGAGAGCTATAAATCCATCTTTGGATCATTCAAAATGGTTGCTTGGATCTCAAGTTATGATCCTTGGAAGTTGGTACCCTAGCCACTTTGTTCCATAACTTAGAAAAAATTCTAAGTTTTTAAGGTTACCCCTTTTACAATTTATCCCACTTTCTTTGATTTTTCTTGATGAATGATGATTCAAATCACATATTATCATTGTTTTAGGGTTAAAGAACCATAATTATGAGAAATCCCAAAACGTCAAACTTGACTTTGTGCACAGTTGACTTTTTATCAGATGAATTCCAAACTGTGTGATCCTTGGTGAAATTAAGTCCTTGACCTAAATCAAACCTAATGGATGTGTTACATAGGTGTTATAGGGTGTATTAAATCATGTCCCAAGGTTTGGGAGCATGTCTTGGTCAAAAGTCAAAGGTACAATTGACTTTTCCCTTGAAACCCTAATTGTGGTCCTGATGAAATTGGAACTTTTTGATCAAGCTTCTTGAATCAATCCATAGTTGTAAATGGATAAATATAGTGTGTTAGATACCCTCAAATCATGTCTTGAGGTCTTGGCTCATGTTTTTGTCCCAAGGGTCAACTTAGTGGTGAATTAGGTCAAGAAACCCTAATTCCTGATTTTTGATAAATGCATCCCCTGAGGCTAAATTGACTTGATGATTGGGTCCATGAGGTCCCTTGGAGTATCTTGAGTTATACTTTGAAGCATTGGCTCATGTCCAGATAAAAATTTCCATCTGGAGCCCTTGGTCGACCAAAAACCCTAATTTGGTGACACTGGCGATCTTAAGGCTTAATCCACTTGGAATGATGCAACCTTGTGCTTGATTCTTGATGTGGGAGTCCTCTTGATCCTTTATGGGTGTTTGAGAGTTTAGACAAGTTGAAGATCATGTCATTTCTTGATTGATCCTTTGTCTAAGTGCTCTGAAAGGGCTCAAAACCCTAACCTTGATTATAGTGGAGAATGCCTAACAATTCCTAAGGAGATTGATGAGGCATGTAAGTACATCCGTATTATGATGATGATTTTCACAATAATGGGAAATCTTGGTGGTCAAAATTTGGGGTTTGACAGATGCCCCTATTTAATCTTCTTGGACCCGAAGGTGTGAATGTCAAAGGTATTCGGGCATTCGGGGTGCAAGATGATTAAATATCGGAATACCCAAAATTTTGACTGTGGTTATGAATGGTAGTTTGCTCATCCATCTTCTTTTGCTAAGCGTTGATGCTTAGAAAAGGTAAAAACTTCCCCTCGATCCTGGTTTCCTACCAAGGAACTGGTATCCATTTTCTTTTGTCAATAAACTTCCCCCTCGATCATGGTCTTCTACCAAGGAACTGGTCTTAGCTTCTGTAATAAACTTCCCCTTGATCCTGGTTTCCTACCAAGGAACTGGTCTAAGTTTCTGAAATAAACTTCCCCTCGATCCTGGTTTCCTACCAAGGAACTGGTCTCAGTTTCTGAAATAAACTTCCCCTCGATCCTGGTTTCCTACCAAGGAACTGGTCTCAGTTTCTGAAATAAACCTCCCCTCGATCCTGGTTTCCTACCAAGGAACTGGTCTAAGTTTCTTTTTTTAATAAACTTTCTTGACAAGGGACGCTGTTTGTAGCGGTTTTCCTCAAACTTCTCGCCGAATTTTCCCGGGGAGATGCCATTTGATGGAAAAGGTTTTGATGTCAGACTTACTGGGGAAACCCGTTCGTCTGAGCTGTAAAGGTGTTCAAAATTCTCTGTTTGGAGACGCCATTTGTCGACTCTACTGGGGAAAATGAGTCTCTTGAGAGACTGCTTTCTGCTTGGGGATATTACATCATACTTTTCTTCGAAACCTTCCCGAAGAAATGCCATACAATGTACCCCAATTTTGAGGTGCTGCTGACTTCATTAACATTGATTTTCTGGAGAGAAGAATCAATGTGTTGCTGAGAGTCTTTGGTTGAGAGGCTTTGTCTGGGATTTTCCTTAATCCAGGAAAGCGAAGATATCATCTTCAATGGCGAAGAGTGATATTTGTCAAAAGTTTGCTTGCTTTTCAGAGGTTCAAGTTATCAAAGTGGTCTAAGACCATCTCTAATCCAAAAATAAATTGGGAGAGAGATTGCTTAGATGATTCACTTCCTGACGAGGAAAGAACTGACAACTCGATTGAGAAGACTTTTATCACTAGGGGGTAAGACCGACTAATGTGATAGTGATGCAATATGAATATGAATGTAAATCAATAATGCATGATGTATGTATGCATATGCTGACAAAACTGACGCGACATACAGACTAGTGGATGAACACGGCTGGATACTCGGCCACTGCAGGGGATGAAAAGTATCATTGGTCCAAAAGTAGCAATTCTGCCTTACTTAGGAGAGATAGTCCTTGTGGGGAAAACCGTTGGTCGGGCTTAGGAGATAAGAACTCAGCCGGGGGGTGTCAGATGAAACACCGTCTCTGACACAGTTGATCCCCCGTTCAGGCGTACTGATTTAGAAGGAGTACTTTGATTCTGCGCTTTGAGGTTCGATTACTTCTGGAGAAGCGATCGATGTTCTTTCGATGTTCAACAGTCAAAAGAAATTGCCATCTTTATTTAAAAGCAGAAAAAGTTTGACAAGTAAATTCATTTATGTTTTATTTCAAGAATCGTTAATCATGTTAAAATGTCGTTCTGTAAGGTTAAAACAAAATAAGAATTGCAAACAAAAGCACTAAGGCTCGAATTTTATTGATAGGAAGGAAATCAGCCAAGCGCGTGATTCCATAGAGTATTTACAAAGTTAGAAAATCGTAATTTAAGGGAAAAGGGCTACATTGAAACATAACGACCGCTATCCTTCTACCAACTTTGAATTCTGGGCATCCTGAGCTTCCGTCGAAGATGACCATGACTGGCGTTTTCTTGACTGATGGCATGACTGCCGTTGAGGGATTTGCCCCTTTGCTGAGCGTAGTTATTTTCCATTATCCCTAACTTTTTCCTGGATTATACTTTGAGATTTCCAATCCATCGGGATGATTTTTTTTTATTATGTCTCTAATTTTTTCCTGGACTGCCCTTTCGGGTTTTCAATCCACCGAGACCCCTTTTTTTATTATTTAGGCGAAGTATTTCTTGACTACGTCAACATTTATGGGGTAGGCAAATTCCTCTCCATCCATGGTTACGAGTCTCAAGGTGCTGCCTGAGAAGGCTTTCTTGACCACATAGGGGCCTTCGTAATTCGGAGTCCATTTGCCCTGGGAATCAGTGAGAAATGATTGTATCTTCTTGAGCACAAGGTCTCCTTTCCTAAAGACGCGAGGTCGGACCTTTTTGTCAAATGCCTTCTTCATCCTTTGTTGATACAACTGATCATGGCATAGTGCCGTTATTCGCTTTTCTTCTATTAGGTTCAGTTCATCATGTCGACTTTGGCACCATTCAACTTCTGTTAGCTTGGCTTCCATCAATACCTGGATTGATGGGATCTCTACTTCTATGGGAATGACTGCCTCCATGACATATACTAGAGAGAAAGGGGTTGTCCCTATTGAAGTGCGAACAAATATGTGATAACCGTGAAGAGCAAAGGGTAATATCTCGTGCTAGTCTTTGTAAGTTATAACCATCTTTTGAACGAACTTCTTGATGTTCTTGTTACCCGCTTCTACGACTCCGTTCATCTTGGGTCGGTAGGGAGATGAGTTATGGTGTTCGATCTTGAACTCAGTGCACAACTCCTTCATCATCTTATTGTTCAAGTTGGATCCATTATCCGTAATGATCTGGCCCAGAACACCATAACGACAGATGAGATTGTTTTTGATAAATCGGACCACCACTTGTCGGGTTACATTGGCGTATGACGCTGCTTCGACCAACTTGGTGAAGTAATCAATGGCTACCAGGATGAACCGATGTCTGTTTAAAGCCTTGGGCTCAATCACGCCAATCATGTCGATTCCCCATATGGAAAAAGGCCATGGGGAAGAAAGAACTTTGAGATGTGTTGGCGGTACATGGATCTTGTCTGAGTATATCTGACACTTGTGACACTTCCTCATGTACTTGTAGCAATCGGATTCCATGGCCAACTAGTAGTACCCTGCTCTCAGAATTTTTCTCGCCATTGTGTGTCCGTTGGCATGAGTGCCAAAGGATCCTTCATGAATTTCTTTTATCAGTGTGTTTGCTTCTGGTCTGTCTACACATCGGAGCAAGACCATGTCAAAGTTTTTCTTATAAAGTGTATCACCGCTCAGGAAGAAGTTTCCAGCCAGTCTTCTGAGGGTCTTTATGTCTTTTCTAGATGCCCCAGGTGGGTACTCTTGTTTTTGAAGGAAGCATTTGATATCGTGATACCAAGGTTTGTCGTCTATGACTGCTTCAATCGTGAAGATATAGGCGGGCCGTTTAAGGCGCATTATGTTAATCTTAGGTATGTCATTCCATTGACCTACACTAATCTTGGAAGAGAGAGTGGCTAATGCATCAGCCATGTGATTCTCCTCACGAGGGAT
Organism: Lathyrus tuberosus; assembly: GCA_022829125.1. NCBI lineage: Eukaryota > Viridiplantae > Streptophyta > Magnoliopsida > Fabales > Fabaceae > Lathyrus > Lathyrus tuberosus. The sequence goes on from JALAZF010000086.1 coordinate 12,009,912, forward strand.
GTGAGGAAACTAGATTCTATTGAAGAAGGGTAACAGCCTTCTCGCGTTGTCTTTGTAAGGAATCAATCCTGATTGGTATATGTTCCAATCTCCTTTGATTTGATTGATAACCAGGGCTGAGTCACCATATACATCCAAGTTCTTAATTCTTAAGTCAATTGCTTCTTCAAGACCCATGATACAAGCTTCGTATTCGGCCTCGTTGTTTGTACTGTTGAATGTCAGTCAGGTGGGGAAAGGAATGTGGGTACCCTGAGGTGTTATGATGATTGCCCCAATTCTGTTTCCATAATGATTGATAGCTCTGTTAAAGATTAGTCCCCATTGGGAACCCGGTTCTGGCCCTTCACTGGGTAGTGGTTTATCGCAATCTTTCATTTTCAAGTACATGACATCTTCGTCTGGGAAGTCAAATCCGACTGATTCTTGATTTTCAATAGGTTGATGAGCCAAATGATAGGCTAAAACACTTCTTTTTATGGCTTTCTGAGCATGGTACTCGATGTCGTATTCTAAAAACAACATCTGCCAACGGGCAATCCTTCCCGTGAGAGCAGGTTTTTCTAAGACGTACTTGATCGGATCCATTTCGGAGATTAACCAAGTAGTGTGATGAATCATATATTGGCGAAGACGTTTGGCTGCCCAAGCCAGAGCACAACAAGTTTTCTCAAGCATAGTGTACCGAGTCTCGCAGTCGGTGAATTTCTTACTCAGATAGTAGATGGCAGACTCTTTTCTTTTCGTTTCGTCTTGTTGGCCAAGCACAGAACCCATTGAGTCTTCTAAGACTGTTAAATAGATGATTAATGGTCTTACCTCCACTGGAGGTGATATAATCGGTGGGTTCGACAGGTATTCCTTGATACTGTCGAAGGCAGTTTGGCAGTCTTTTGTCCAAACACAGTCCTGATTCTTTTTTAGTAATTTGAAGATCGGCGCGCATGTCGCGGTCATGAGGAATATAAATATGGAAATGTAGTTCAGACGTCCCAGGAATCCCCAGACTTTTTTTTCAGTCTTTGGAGAAGGAATTTCTTGAATGTCCTTGACCTTGTCAGGGTCAACCTCAATTCCTTTCTGGCTAATGATGAACCCTAGCAGTTTCCCTGAGCGGACACCAAACGTGCACTTATTGGGATTCAAGCGGAGTTTGTACTTTCTCAATCGCTCGAATAATTTTAACAGGTGGGTCACATGCTCCTCTTCTGTCTTAGATTTGGCAATCATATCATCGACATACACTTCGATTTCTTTGTGTATCATGTCATGAAACAGAGTAGTCATGGCCCTTTGATAGGTTGCCCCGACGTTCTTCAGACCGAACGACATTACCTTGTAACAAAAAGTGCCCCATGGGGTGATGAAAGAAGTTTTCTCCATGTCTTTCGGCGCCATTTTGATTTGATTATAGCCCGAGAATCCATCCATAAAGGAGAATACTTTGAACTTTGTTGTACTGTCTACCAGCATGTCTATGTACGGTAAGGGAAAGTCATCCTTTGAACTGGCTTTGTTCAAATCCCTGTAGTCTACACACATTCTGACCTTTCCGTCCTTTTTAGGAACTGGTACTATGTTGGCTAACCATTGAGGATATTCTGATGTGGCGAGGAAACCCGCGTCAATCTGTTTCTGTACTTCCTCTTTGATTTTGATGGCCATGTCTGGATGAGTCCGTCTTAGTCTTTGTTTCACTGGCGGACATTCTGATCTTAACGTTAGATGATATTCCACGATGCTGGTATCCAACCCTGGCATGTCCTGATAGGACCAAGAGAATACAATCGGGAAACTCTTTGAAAAGCTTTATCAAACCTTCTTTGACAGTCGGACTGAGCAGGGCTCCAATCTTGACTTCTTTTCTCTCTTCCTCTGAGCCCAAGTTGACCGTTTCTAACGGCTCTTTGTGAGGTTCAATGGACCTTTCCTCTTGTCTGAGTAATCGGGAGATCTCCTCTGGAATTTCTTCGTCATTTTCTTCTTCAGCCTCAAATACCGGGAATTTAAAGTTGGGAGAAGGTATCGGATCGTATGTTTCAATGGGGTTTAAAACAAGCAATCTACATGATGTGATGATTTACATTAGAAGAGATAGAGAGAATGCAAGAGTGCGTGCAGTGTATTTTTTGAAAAATGCTTGTTTTTATTATTTGAGTTGTTTTTTAGGATTACCATTTTCTGAAAAAGCAAAAAGAGAAAACAGCAATAAATGCAGAAATTACAGAACGACATTATTTTATTTATGATCTTGTTGATTCTTGAAACTACAGCCCTATAAAACAAAACTCAGTCACTTTGGGCAAAGCGAAGAGGTATATTTACAGAAAAGTGAGCCCTATCAAAACATCCGTTTCACCTGGGCAGGGTGAAAGGTTAAGATAAAGACGGTAATTACTTAGACTTATGAACAATTTTTAGAACGTTGACAGCAACCCATTGGCGGCGAACCCCTCGGTGAATCACAAAGTCTGGCACCTTCTTTCTCGAGTCGTCTTCAGAAATAACGCTGATTTCTGGTGGAGCAAGATCATTGGAATCTGTCTCCCAGGCAGAGTTGTCGTAGGAGGATTCTTCAATTGTATCTTGCACAGTGTTTGCACTCTCAGGTATATCTCCCCATCCAGTTGGCTGGATGTCTTCGAGCTTGATACGAGAGCTTTTTGGAGCAGTGTACTTGACCAAGAAGTCGTACTTGCCACTTGGCTGTCCTAAGGTGTCCCACACTTTTTTGGAACTGGAGGAGTCAACCCTCTCGATGACGTTGACCTCAGGAAAAGCATAGTTAAGGAACTTCCCTCGTTGATGGTATGTACTTCTCGAGGCACTGGGTGAAGGAAACCTCCACTGTGGAAGAAATTATGAATGGCATGAAGACTTTAATCATTAGCAGTTTGGGTACAGGTTGAAGAAAAACCAAGACCTTTTTTTGCTTTGTTATCAGTAGGAATGACAAGTTGTCCCCATCCTCTTGCATTACTACTTTTGATTGCCTCTAGAGCATCTTTGTACGAGGAAATCGATGTTCCTTTTTCTGGTTGATTCTCATTGCTCACGGAAAGTGCTTGGAACTGGGTTCCAACAACCTTCTCTAGTTCTACTCAAGTGGACGATGATAGGTTACTCACGATCAAGGCTTGCTCTCCGCAGACTGTGACTAGTTGGTCATTTTTGACAAACTTCAGCTTCTGGTGGAGTGTCGAAGTGACTGCCCCAGTCTCGTGTATCCAAGGTCTTCCCAACAAATAGATGTATGTTGCTCGGATGTCCATGACCTGGAACATGACTTGGAAAATGTGGGGACCGATAGTTATGGGAAGGTCGACTTCGCCGATAACTATTTTCTGGGATCCGTCAAATGCTTTGACGATGACCTCACTGCCTCTCATCAGAGATCCTCGGTATGATAATCGCATCTATGTGCACTTCGGCATTACATTTAGAGCTGATCCGATGTCTACCAGTACGCTGGCTAACGTATCGTCCTGGTAGTTGACTGTAATATTGAGTGCCATATTATGATTTGGGCCCTCTTCCGATAGTTCCTCATCACTAAATCCCAAGTTGTTGCAGGAAGTGATGTTGGAGATGATGCTATCAAATTGTCTTATTGACACATCTTGTTCCACAAAGGCCTGCTCTAAGACTTTCTGTAGAGCTTCCCTGTGAGCTTCGGAACTGAGTAAAAGTGATAACACTGAGGTTTTTGAAGGAGTTTGCAACAGCTGATCAATAATGGTGTATTCACTCTTCTGGATGAGCTTCAGCATCTCATCGTTGTTCTTTGAAAGGTTGAGATCGAAGGATTGACTGACTGGTTGATCAGGAACCTTTGTCTTAGGTTCCTTTTCTCTAGTAGGTTCTCCAACTCCTCGGTTGAAGATTCGACCACTCCGTGTTACTCGACTGATGTCTGCAATATTCACGACGGAGGGTAATGGAATTTCCTTTCCATTCTCAATTGTTGTTTCACCGTATTTGTAAGGGATAACCTTAGTTGATTCATACGGTAATGGTCCCGATAGATAGATAACTATAGGAGCCTTCTGATTCTTCTGACCATTGTAAATAATTTCAATCAGTTTCTGGTTGGGAACTTTTGATTCATCAAGTAAAGGGATGATGGTACAAACATCCTTGGTCCTCTTATGATCAGAGATTATGACAACATCTTTGATTTGATCAGCGACAAAGTCTGGCATCAAATTGGTTGACCCAGAACTTGGACACGGTCGAATCTCTTTGTGGTCCAACTAACTCTGAAGGGCTGCTCGCACGAGGTAATATCCTTGATTATCTTCAGAGCAAACTCGACATCGTTCATAGTTGTGTCGTGGCACCCGGTCACGTCCGCTCTGTATGCAGTGTAACCTCACTAGATCTGTTTCCATTTGTCGTACCTCGAAAAATACGATATTCGTGATGGACGCGGAAAAAATTGTTCGAAACAGAGTCGCCACCGAACTTTATTTATCCCAAAGGAGGGAAAGGAAAATATCGATAAAACCTTTAAAGGATAAGAAAATGGTCATCGCAATCAAATTCGGGTTCGGGAGTCGGTTACGCAAAGGGAAGGTGTTAGCACCCTATACGTCCGTTGTATTCAACGGGAAACTCTTGATTCGATTCGAGAGAAATGTTAGCTTGGTTTGTTTGTTTTCTTCTAAGGTAGTATTGCTTTCTAAGGGGAAAACGGGTGGTTTTTTATTAGGGTGCTCGGCAAGGATTAGAGTCCTTATGCCTACGTATTCCCTCGTGCAATGGGAAAGTCAGAGCCTTCGTAGTTCATGGGACTACGGTTGGTTGGTATTTTTTAAGCGAATGAGTGTTTAATTCACATTCTAACTGCTAAACGTTGGCTTGTCTGCTCGCTGTGGGAGGCTGAAGCACGAGTTTATATGCGCAGAAGAATGGACTAAACAATGTTCTTTTGGTGAAAAGTTGTTTGAGTTATATTAAGTGTGTTGAAGGTTTGATTGAGAAAAAGGATTGATTTGCACATGCTTTTTTAGGGTTTTGGTCATGTAAGAAGTGTTTAGTTTGTTAAGTATTTTGAGGAAGAATGACGATTATTCGATAAACGAGACGTCGGCCTCGCAACCAATTAATCGGGCCATGACTGAGATGCTAGGTCTCAACTACACCTTTTTCATTCTATTAATTATGAAATTGTGTTTGTTGGACAATGGGCTTCTTTGTCCATGTTATTAGGGCGAGTGTTTTAAGAAGAAAGTTCGGAACGAACACAACCCAAAGCGTGCGCCTCAAGAGCGTTCATTCAAGGGCCCAAGAAGTGCTAGACCTCAAGAGTCCACTACTTTCGTAGTTTGATTAGGAAAAATATTTGAATTTGATGTATTTTAGACGCGTTAATTTAATTAGGGTTTGAATAAGCTAATGATTAAGTGTCTTAAAAGGGTTGTAAGTTTTCAAGTCTTGAAATGGAAGACCGAAACGAACACAACCCAAGGCGTGCGCCCTAAGAGCGATCGTTTCAAGGCCTAAAGAGTGCTAGACTCTAAAAGCCCATTACTTCCAATAATTAATTATGTGAATGGTTTAAAAAGCTTGACTTAAATATTCTATGAGAATATTTTAAGTATTAAAACGTTGATTATGATCTTAAGGAAGTGTTTTTAAAAAGATTGAATGTTTTAATTGAATTAAATGTCTTAAGTGTGAGGGTTTAAGTGAATTAAGTGTTTTAGAATGAAAGACGGAACGATCACAACCCAAGGCGTGCGCCCCAAGAGCGGTCGTTCAAGGACCCAAGGAGTGCTTGACCCCAAAAGCCCACTACTTCCACTATTGATTAGAAAAAAAGTTTAAATGTCTTAAGAAATATTTTAAGTTTTGTCTTAAGAAAATAGTTATGATTTAGTTTGATATGAGAAAGATATTTTGAGGATTAAACAAAGGATTAGGACCTTAAGAAAATTGTTTTTTTAAGGGTTAAATACTTTGATTAAAATTGGAAGTTTTAAGTGTTTTAAAAAAATGATTAAAGTATAAATGAATATGACTTGTTTTAATTGAGTATTTTGATTAAGGTTTAACAAATTTTAGTGTATTTTTTAAGCGAAAGACGAGATGAACACAACTCGAAGCGTGCGCCTCAAGAGCATCCATCCAAGGACCTAAGGAGTGCTAGACCCCAAGAGCCCACTACTTTCGTAATTAATTAGGGGGAGACGTGTAAAATTGTTTTAATAAAAAATAATTGGATTATGGTTAAAGAAATTGAATTAATAGGATTAATTAAATTAAAATCACATGTTTAATAAAACTAATCATTAACGTAATTAGTTAAAATTAAATAAATAATTTTAATAGAATTAATAAAAATTAATTCCATAAAATAGATTTTAAAGATTTTTTTGAAAAAAAGAAGATTAAATTCTAAGTAAAAAGGTTAATCTAAAATTAAAAGCTAATTCTAAAATCAAACCTAAAGTTAATTCAAGTTAATTTCTAATTGAAAAATATCCTAAATTAATTCAAAATTAAACTTCTAGTTCTAAGTCAAGATTAAATTCTAATTTTAAAACTAAAACCTAAATTAAAGTTCCAAATAAAAATCTAATTAACTAAAATAGTTATCCTAAGTATATTAACTAAACAATTAATAAAACCACAATTAAAAATCAAAACAATTAGAATCAAAATCTAAACCATTCAAAAATAAATTCCAAAAAAAAAACAATTAAAAAGGATGGGTGCAGAACTGATTTAGGGGTGGGAGATCAGTTCAGGCGCATGGGCTTGAGACTACAAGCCCAACAGTCTGCAAGGCGTCTAGAGGGGTGCGGATAAGATTGGGGGATGGAAAAGCAAATCCAGGCGTTGGGCTCAAGGTTTCAGGGCCAATGATTTCAAAAGGAAACCAAAAGAGGTGCATGAAAAACTGGGGTTACGGACAGCAATTCAAATGGGCTTATGAGCCCAATCCAACACCATAATGCCAGAAAACCTAGCTTACTAAACAATAATCTCAGTCATCTTCTTCCTCAGCTTCATTTCGTTAACAACGTCGTCGTAACATCCTTCCTCCGTCTTGTTCTATTCTCCCGTCTCAAGCTTTCCGGTCGCGACCTCATCACCGTCTTCGTTCGCTTCGCCATAACCTTTCCTTCCGTCTCCTTCTTCTCAAGTCGCCACCGGCGCTTCTTCCACCCTCAACCCTCTCTCAATCTTCAATACTTCTCCATTTTCAAAAACAAAAACAGAGAAAAATGAATCAAACCTCCTCACCTTTTCCCAAATCGAAACCCTAACCTCAAGCAAAGATCTGAAATCCCCCTCTTAATTTGCTTAACCCTTAAACCTTCTTACAATCCCTAAACCCAGTCTCAGACCCAATCAAACGCAAAACTTGCCTCGAGGAGATGCTATGGATTGAAACAAGTTTTGAGCGTACAACGAACTCAAGTGATTTCACGGTAACAGAGTAACACATCAAGTGATTGGAATGGAAATCTTAAACAACACAACAAAAAAATAGTACATCAAGCAAAAATCAGGCGAAAAGGAAAAGAGCTTACGCTATCGGAGCTAGTCCGATGAGAGTTCCGGCGAGGTAACTTGACTTTCTCACTCTTTCTCCTTTTCTGCCTCTTCTCCTTTGTTTGCTACTTGCTCGAATCTTCTCTGCCCTTCTTTCGTTGTTTCTTCTGTGGGTGTTAGGTTTGAGTGAGTTTGAGTAGCTCGATTCGAATGAGTCTCAGTGTGAGACTCAATGAACCTTAGGTTGTGAGCTTTGTGTGAGGGTATGAGGGATGATTTTAACAGAGCTTCACTAGGTTTTTTTTTCATCTTTTTCTCCCATTTTTGCTGATGATTAGAGCCATATTTATAGGGGAATTTGGAAATCTGATACGTGAGAAATTTGAGGAATTTCTAGAGGAATATCCTCTGATCCGTGTGAGTTTGTTAGGGAGAATAATGAGGTGTAATCCTGATGGAATCAAACCGTTGGAGAATGTTTGTGTGAGCCCTGATTTCGCGGGATACACAGAGAGTGCCATTGTGAAAATATCTCCTCTTTTGTCTGTAGTGATCTTCTAGAATAAGTACTTTTTAACCTGATTTTCACTGCTTGTAATTTATGATTTTCACTGCTTTGAATTCATGCTGATGTGGTTGCTTTCATTTTGACTTGAAAATAAACTCTGGCCTTTGCTTCTTTTATTGCTGCAACATATTTTTGTAACCTGTAACTATTTTGAATCTTTTATTGCTGCAAAATATCATTCGAACTGCCTTGGTTGTTCATGAATATTATTTGGTGATCATTGTAGGGTATGCGGCCGAAACATTTGGATGGAACTTACTTGTTTTAGGCAACCAAAATAAGGTCGACCTCATCCACTTCCTGTCACTAACCATTTCCTAACAGGTATAAAGCTTACTTCTTGCTTGTGCAGGTTTAGAGCCAATGGTTTTGTAGCTTCATGACTTATTATTCATTTGGTACATGGCTTTTGAACATCTTTGGAGGTGGTTCTTGTGATGATGGGAGTCTTGGCGAGACGTGACGAGAATTGACTAGCTAGTAACCATATTTACTATTTTTTTTTCATGCACATACAGGGCGGATGTCGGCTGGCTCGAGGACGAGGCTTGATGATAATTTGAAGAACATGACAAAGAGTTGCTTGGTGGACTTGAGAATAAGCATCAGGTATAATTAGGAGCAAACCTTCTTTTCTCTTTTTTTTTATGCGAACTTGAACTTGGCTCGGATTCGAGTAGGTTTAGGTCTGTATGTGTCTTGTGGTATTTTGAACATTGCTTTGTGATAATATTGTAGCTTGTGTTCATGTGAGAACATGAAAAAGATCTTGGTATTACTTTTTGTGGCAGTCTGAACTTGTTGGTCTTAATGACTCTTTTTTTTGTGAAAAGTTTTTCTTCTCTCACTTTTTTATGTTGAAATGATACATGACACTTGAATATTCATGCATTCTATGACAGTGCATGACAGAATCTTGCCCTTTTTTAACAGGTCAGCCGTCGGGTATACGAATGAAACTTCTTTGAAGCATTGTCACGAACAGTCTTGATGGCTTGGCAATTTCATAGGATTTTTAGCTTTTATATTTTGCAAATATCTATATAGATTGTAACATGAATTTCTTTGTGAATTATTGCATCTTGTACTTAGCTATGTAGCTGTTAAACTTTGGATTTCAACTGATGTATTGCAGCGCCTTAATTCTTCTTTTCAATCTTGAATGAGCGTGGTGTTTTTATTAAGGAACTTAGGGTCCTTTTTGCAACCTTGTTAGCACATGTAAGGTGTCTTAAAACTTGTAATATGACCCATCATTTCCATTTTGAAATTTCAATGTATAGATTGGATGTGAATAGAACATGAATAGCTTCCCACGGTTTGTTATATTTTAAAATACTTGACTCAAAATGGTATTAACATTGTCCAGGCCTAGCATAATGACCTATGAATGGCTCATGATAGCACAACAATTCCGTAGACCTACGTGCCCAAAAGAAATAATGCACCTGAAAATAATATCTCCATGACTTGCATAAATCCAAATGAAGTTGTGAACTTTCAAGTATGCATAGCAAGCTTCTCTCATCGTTTAGACCTCTTGTGCTCATGGCTTAATGAATTGGCCATGTCTTGAAATAATGACTTTCATCTTGAAAAAAAACATCTTGAAACAAATAGGACAACCTCACTAGTAATCCACATTAAGGGTCGAAGCACCTCCCATACGGCCTAAAAACCTTGAGAACAAGACTTGACATAAAACCATGACCTTGGTTCATTTTAAGACATTGCTTGAAAATAGGCTTGGAACTTATTTCAAAACATGACTTAAAATTGAACTAAACAAGGCTTGCATACATTTTAATCATAGCTTTGAACTAACTTACATTATAACTTGGAAAACACATCTTGGCCATTTTAATCCTAATCTTGATACCGCGTGAGAATTTGATCTTCACTTCCTACATAACTTGGATTGAGCATGTATTTTGATTATGTATTGGTTATGATATGAGATCCTTGAAACTATAACTTGCATATGGCCTAAAATCACCCATAAATCTTGGAATCACTTCAAACTTGGATTAAAAATGAAAATGACCTAAAGATGAATAATCTTTTCCTTGAATCGAGAATGGTCATTCCTTAGCTTGTTTAACCATATAGCCTCAGTGTCGCACTTGGAATATGGTTAAAAATCATTTTGAGATATATGATCATAGTTCAAAACTTCAAGCTTTCTTAAGCCTAGTCTTGAGGAAATGCATTCTAACCATTGTACTTGATCAACTAGAATCATCTTGGACAACATCCTTAAATCATCTTGGAACCGTATCTTGACTAATTGGTCATGAGAATGAGGATACATCTTTCCTTTATCTTCACCACACTTGCAAGAGCCTCTAATTACAAAGAGTACAAACCAAATATCCATAGCCTAAACCGTATGATGATCTTGAGAGAAGTCCAAGAAGCAACAACATGCTTAGTATAAGAAAAATGAGAGGGTAGGACAAATTTAGGGTATGACAGATGCCCCTATCTAATTGTCTTGAACCCGAGAAAATGAACTGCTGCATGGCGTTCATTTTTAGGGTAGAAGTCAATTAGATATAAGAAGACCCCTGAAATTTGTCATACGAAAAGTAGAAATGCAATGCCAGGACGGAAACAAGAGATATCAGAAAAGGGATTGGATGGGAAAAGCTCACAAGAAGCTCTAAGATAGCTTCTGCTTGGGGAGCAACAACAACAGCTGTTGGGATTATAATTATCAACTGCCTGGCTGAAGAATGATTTGCTGGGGAATAGGATTCCTTGATTACGCACGGGGTATCCTTTTAGAAGAATGCTGCCACCTTGAAGGAGGTCTGGCCAAGATGCCTGCTAATTGATCCTGGATCCTGTTATGATATGCTGGGAATAGATATGCCATGCATACAAGAATGCAAATGAACTTGTTTTCATGAGATGCATATGGGAATGCAACCGGTCAAGGCTTCAATTCTGGTTTCCAAAGAAGGATTAATGGGGATTAGATGGAGCAAGGTGAAGGACTCACTGGGAATACTGGCATATCAACTCGGGGGTTGAGAAAAGGAAATACTATCGACTCGGGGGTCGAGAAACATTAAGATAAACTGTCGTCAACTCGGGGGTTGAAAGAAAGGTAAAGGTAATATCGACTTGGGGGTCGAGGAAATAAAGACAAAATATCATCAACTCGGGGGTTGAAGGAAAGGTAAATATCGACTCGGGGGTCGAGGGCAGAGATAAAGGCAATATCGACTCGGGGGTCGAGGAAATAAAGACAATATCGACTCGGGGGTCGAGGATGGAAGTAAAGGCAATATCGACTCGGGGGTCGAAGAAGATAAAGATAACAATTACTCGGGGGTCAGTACAAGCAATAAGATGTCATCTCGGGGGTTGAAGATGTAATAATGATATCGACTCGGGGGTTGAGGGTAGAGATAAAGGCAATATCGACTCGGGGGTCGAGGAAATAAAGACAATATCGACTCGGGGGTCGAAGACGGAATAATATATATCAACGCGGGGGTTGAGGAAGGAAATAGGATATCGACTTGGGGGTCGAGAAACATTAAGATAAACTATCGTCAACTCGGGGGTTGAAAGAAAGGTAAAGGTAATATCGACTCGGGGATCGAGAAAATAAAGAGAAAATCGACTCGGGGGTCGAGCAAATAAAGGCAAGGTAATCTATCAACTCGGGGGTTGAAGGAAATAACAAAATATCAACTCGGGGGTTGAAGGTAAAAGAAAATATCGACTCGGGGGTCGAGGAAATAAAGACAATATTGACTCGGGGGTCGAAGAAATAAATACAATATCGACTCGGGGGTCGAGGACGGAAGTAAAGACAATATCGACTCGGGGGTCGAAGAAGAAAAAGATAACAATGACTCGGGGGTCAGTACAAGCAATAATATGTCAACTCGGGGGTTGAAGATGTAATAATGATATCGACTCGGGGGTCGAGAAAATAAGGCAATATCGACTCGGGGGTCGAGAAAATAAAGACAAAATATCATCAACTCGGGGGTTGAAAGAAAGGTAAACATCGACTCGGGGGCCGGAGAAAATAAAGACAACATTGACTCAGGGGTCAAGAACAAATCAATATATATCAACGAGGGGGTTGAGGAAGGAAATAGGTTATGCTATGTATGCATATGGGGCGTGTATGTTGTAATGCATATGCGAATGCGAGCAGGGGATTGGTCTTATGAAGGTGCCAGCAGAGTGGACTTTTGGTGGTTGCCAATATGAATTGGACTTTAGGAGGTGCCAAGCAGGGTTGGACTTTATTTGGTGGAAGGATTTGATTTCCCGACACTCAATATCTGATAATGCCATTATCAGAGGACAACTGTGGATGCTCTTGGTGCCCAAGTTTGATCCTTTGCAGAATTTGCATACTTGTTCCCGAGAGAATCTCACTTATAGCTTATGTGCCATGATGGCTTGTAAATGAATGGTTGTATGAGCGTAGCGACGTAACCAATGCATGTTGATTGTGTGAGCGTAGCGACTTATCCAATGCATTCTGATTATGCATTCGCTCTGCCCCAAGGCTTTTAATACTTGTTGAATTCAAGGGTCGCTTAGTGCATGACATGGCCAGCTTGACCAACTTGAATGTATGACGGCAATCTGCCCCTGTCTGGAGGGTAATGAGATGATCTGCACCAGTGTCTGGATCAGTGGTCTGCCCCTGTGTCTTGGCTTTTGAAAAACTTGCCTCAGGTTGACTAAGTATTGCTTTGAAGGACTTGCCCCAGATTCACAAGGTTATGAGATAGTCTCGATTCGAGTAAATGCCAACGAATACTCAAGTTTTTCTTTAATCATTCTTGGTTGGAATTTCCATAATGTCAAATGCTGATTTACAATCAAAATTGATCATTCAGAAATGGTAATTTTAATGCGACATTCATGCAAGTTTTGAAAAATCATTTATTGGAATGGTGTGAAAGTGTGTGACGAGTGGACCGTTAGTCCAAACGCAGTGCTGATTTACTGGTGTGTGAAAGATACAGCAAGAAAGTGATACCAATGCAAAAGATTAGCAAATATGTAAGAGTCAGTTTACGCAACCTTGCTATAGTATGCTTTCAGAATAAACCCTGCCTCAATTAGGTCTTTTGAGGGTTGTAACGTGGTCTGGTTCATGGTTATTGAAACAAAGGATATAGGGCTCAAACTTATATCTGTACCCACCCCTTCTTCGTGATGATATCCAGTCCTACGTTCAGTTAAATTGACACACATTCGTCTAGATTTTAACGGTGCAAGAATGAAGAGGAAGGTTCAAGATTCGCTTGAAATGACAGTCATCTTATTTTGTTTTTGTCTTGATGTTAGTGACCCTTTGGTTTTGATTTGGTGGTCACTGTATCTTATTTTTGCTTCGCTTGAGGATTTAAAGATTTTTTTTATCCCTAATTTTGCATGGACTGATTTTATTCTACGAGTCCATCGGGATTGCCCTAATTTTTGCCTAAGTCTCCTTTTTGAAGTGTTTGACTTAGCGGGCTCTCTTTTTTTTTTAGAGTAAGGCTTGTGACTGCCAAGTCAGTAGTCATTGAAGAACAACCATCATAACTTCTGGATTTTGCACGATTTCTTCGTCACCTCAAAACGTGTACGTAGTCAGATCAACTAAACACTACCCTGCCCCAGGTCGAGTATAAGGGTTTGAATCCGAAGGAAACTTCTACTTCTTGGCTCGAAGTGGTTAACTAGGGATTAGCTCCTTATCTCTCCAGTGTTTGGGAATTTGAAACAATGCCTGTACATCCTTGGCAGGATTTTATCCGAAAGCATACCATCAGCAATTATGGGTATCTCGTTTTCATCATCCTCCCTCCAATCTTTGCTAAACAACAATTTGGTAAAGAAAGTGAATGCGAGGTATATAGATGAACATTTTTTTGTTTTATATAAGTGAAGAAAATGTGAGCAAATGCGACGTGATTAGTTCCAAAAATGCATGATCACTTCATTAATATTACCATTAATAAACAACAATGTCTAAAAGCAAATAGCGCATAACATAAAGAAACTACAAATGTATATAAACGACATGATCTAAAAATTGCCAGCATTGGGTACCGGGTTTTTCTTTCCTGACCCACTGTTGGACTAGCATTCTTGTTCATCAAGACCGGTATAATAACCTTTTTCACACCTACTCTCAGCAGCTTCTTCCATAACATGGACTGATGAACCCACCTGATCAAGTGAAGGATTAACGTTGATTTGAAGACCTCGAGGCATAAATGAGATTAGCTTGGACTCAATCAGCTCTTGGACCTTGTTTTTGAGCTGTTTGCAATCCTCAGTTGAATGCCCCATGGCGCCAGCATGGTAGCCACATCGTGCATTGGCGTCGAAGCCTGGTGGGTATGGAGGAATAACAGGATCTAAGCCCTTTGGCACTATTAGCCCGCTACTAATCAAACGTGGCAATATATGACTGAATGGCACTGACAAATGATCAAAATGCCTTTTTGGTCTTTGACTATAGTAGCGTCGGGGTTGTGAAGAATGTTGTTGTGCAATCTGTTGTTGACGAGGGGGACTTCTATTGACAGGAGTATATTGACCATGTGGAGAGAATGGAATCGCACAGGGAGGCCCACGGGATTGCTGACTTTGAACATTTGAGACGCTTGGGTATTGAGGATAAGGTACCGGAGATGAAGCTTGTAGAGTGTCCCAGATTGCATTGATTTCATCGTCCTCTTCCTCTTGAGAACTGACAATGGATTCACTCTCACTAGCATGGATGCTCGAGGCGTCTAGGATCTTTCCACTCTTGATATGACTCTCAATGCGTTCTCCTACTAAAACCAAGTCAGAGAAGTTTGATGTCCCATTGCTCATCATTTTTTCTAGGTATGGGCCTTGCAAAGAATCTATGAACAGGTCAACCAATTCTCTATCTAAAAGTGGTTGTTGAATGCGAGCAGCTACCTCTCTCCATCTCTGAGCATACCCTCTGAAGGATTCGTTCTCCTCTTGAGATAAGCCTTGCAACTGTATGCGGTTGGGAGCCACGTCAAGATTGTATTGGTATTGCTTCACAAAGGCGTTGGCTAAGTCCAACCACGACTGGATATGGCTACTATGTAGCTGCATGTACCAACTCAATGATGCCCCACTCAGACTGTCTTGGAAACAATGGATCATAAGTTTATCATTGAGAGCATTGGAGGTCATCTTTCTACAAAACATCACCAAATGTTGCTTTGGACAGCTATCTCCTTTGTACTTCTCAAATTTTGGCATCTTAAACTTTGGAGGTATTACAAGTCCGGGTACCAAACACATGTTCAAAACATTCAGATCAAAAGCATCGCGTCCCTTTATGGTTTCAAGCTTCTCTTCCAACACACGACATCTTTCGGCAAACTCAACATCTTGAGGTCGTTCAGTATTCACCACCAAGCCCATCCCTCAGGAATTCGGCGTAGTGAATGCAAAGCTATGGTATTCAACTGCATCATGAGACGAGGCATGTTCATCTTGAATAGCGTGACATTCTTGTATAACCTGGTCCCCAACAGGAATCCGCACAGGTTGATATCGGACAAGATTATTCACCTGAGGCAGAATGACATTCTCAGTGACTGTAAACCTTTAAATGTTGTCCTCTCTCCTTGCCAAGGCTATCATAGCTTCCGTAAGTTGGTCTAACTGGTTCTTCATCAAGTCAACATCTGCTCTTGACACAAACTGGTTCTGCTCTTCTGAGTCCATGATTCTTTCAAAAGCGGCTTCAATTCTGATACGGGTGTCGGGAAATCAACTGCAGGTTACGGATAAAGGATGGATGAGTTTGTTGGTTTTGGAAAATGATATGCAATGCAAATGCAAATGCAAATGTAATGGTATGCCAACGAATGCAATACGGGTAGATTCAGGATCCAGGATAACACGAGCATTTGCAAAACACCCTAATAGGTAGGCTTCATAAGGATAGTTCTGGATTCTTTGCCCATAAACCCACTCATGGGATAGCTCCTACGTTGATGGATAAGGTTCCCAGGATTACGGACACTAATCGCATCAACACCACGCAATAGGCTAGCTGCATTGTGACGGGGATTCGAAAAGGTCAATCCTAAGTGTAGTCTTCATGCTAGGCCCACGAGAAGCGAGTCCTCGGAGACTAACACTAACGACCACCAAGATAGAAACTGGTGCTAAGAGTGGTTCCCAGAGTCACAGACCCTTCATGAATCAAGTCCTGCGACAGGCTAGCTGCGTTACAACAAGATCTACGAAAAGGTCTACTCTAGGGGAAGCTTTGATGCTAGGCACACAAGGAGCGAGTCCTTGGGAACTAACACTAATTACTTCCAAAATCTAAACTAGGTGTTCTCTCTTCTTTTTCCAAGGCTCGGGTGTAGAGCTTTACTTGTGATATCAACCCAAAATCCAACAGACAAGTATGATAATCAACATATAATAAAGAGAAAGCGACATAAGGCAAATAAAGAAGTAATAAGAAAAAACAAACAAGAAATCAAACAAGCGAAGCTAACACTCTCGAATCGAGTCAAGTTAGGCTTGACTCTCTCTAGCATAGGTCAATGCAGGTCCCCAGCAGAGTCGCCAACTGTCGTACCTCGAAAAATACGATCCTCGCGATGGACGCGGAAAAAATTGTTCGAAATAGAGTCGCCACTGAACTTTATTTATCCCAAAGGAGGGAAAGGAAAATATTGATAAAACCTTTAAATGATAAGAAAATGGTCATCGCAACCAAATTCGGGTTCGGGAGTCGGTTACGCAAAGGGAAGGTGTTAGCACCCTCTACGTCCGTTGTATTCAACGGGAACCTCTTGATTCGATTCGAGAGAAATGTTAGCTTGGTTTGTTTGTTTTCTTCTAAGGTAGTATTGCTTTCTAAGGGGAAAACGGGTGGTTTTTTATTAGGGTGCTCGGCAAGGATTAAAGCCTTCGTAGTTCGTGCGACTACGGTTGGTTGGTATTTTTTAAGCGAACGAGTGTTTAATTCGCATTCTAACTGCTAAACGTTGGCTTGTCTGCTCGCTGTGGGAGGCTGAAGCACGAGTTTATATGCGCAGAAGAATGGACTAAACAATGTTCTTTTTGTGAAAAGTTGTTTGAGTTGTATTAAGTGTGTTGAAGGTTTGATTGAGAAAAAAGTTTGATTTGCATGTGCTTTTCTAGGGTTTTGGTCACGTAAGAAGTGTTTAGTTTGTTAAGTATTTTGAGGAAGAATGACGATTATTCGATAAACGAGACGTCGGCCTCGCAACCAATTAATCGGGGCATGACTGAGATGCTAGATCTCAACTACACCTTTTTCATTCTATTAATTATGAAATTGTGTTTGTTGGACAATGGGCTTCTTTGTCCATGTTATTATGGCGAGTGTTTTAGGAAGAAAGTTCGGAACGAACACAACCCAAAGCGTGCGCCTCAAGAGCGTTCATTCAAGGGCCCAAGAAGTGCTAGACCTCAAGAGTCCACTACTTTCGTAGTTTGATTAGAAAAAATATTTGAATTTGATGTATTTTAGACGCATTAATTGAATTAGGGTTTGAATAAGCTAATGATTAAGTGTCTTAAAAGGGTTGTAAGTTTTCAAGTCTTGAAATGGAAGACCGAAACGAACATAACCCAAGGGGTGCGCCCCAAGAGCGATCGTTTCAAGGCCCAAAGAGTGCTAGACTCTAAAAGCCCATTACTTCCAATAATTAATTATGTGAATGGTTTAAAAAGCTTGACTTAAATATTCTATGAGAATATTTTAAGTATTAAAACGTTGATTATGATCTTAAGGAAGTGTTTTTAAAAAGATTGAATGTTTTAATTGAATTGAATGTCTTAAGTGTGAGGGTTTAAGTGAATTAAGTGTTTTAGAATGAAAGACAGAACGATCACAACCCAAGGCGTGCGCCCCAAGAGCGATCGTTCAAGGACCCAAGGAGTGCTTGACCCCAAAAGCCCACTACTTCCACTATTGATTAGAAAAAAAGTTTAAATGTCTTAAGAAATATTTTAAGTTTTGTCTTAAGAAAATAGTTATGATTTAGTTTGATTTGAGAAAGATATTTTGAGAATTAAACAAAGGATTAGGACCTTAAGAAAATTGTTTTTTTAAGGGTTAAATATTTTGATTAAAATTGGAAGTTTTAAGTGTTTTAAAAAAATGATTAAAGTATAAATAAGTATGACTTGTTTTAATTGAGTATTTTGATTAAGGTTTAACAAATTTTAGTGTATTTTTTAAGCGAAAGACGAGATGAACACAACTCGAAGCGTGCGCCTCAAGAGCATCCATCCAAGGACCCAAGGAGTGCTAGACCCCAAGAGCCCACTACTTTCGTAATTAATTAGGGGGAGACGTGTAAAATTGTTTTAATAAAAAATAATTGGATTATGGTTAAAGAAATTGAATTAATAGGATTAATTAAATTAAAATCACATGTTTAATAAAACTAATCATTAATGTAATTAGTTAAAATTTAATAAATAATTTTAATAGAACTAATAAAAATTAATTCCATAAAATAGATTTTAAATATTTTTTTGAAAAAATGAAGATTAAATTCTAAGTAAAAAGGTTAATCAAAAATTAAAACCTAATTCTAAAATTAAACCTAAAGTTAATTCAAGTTAATTTCTAATTGAAAAATATCCTAAATTAATTCAAAATTAAACTTCTAGTTCTAAGTCAAGATTAAATTCTAGTTTTAAAACTAAAACCTAAATTAAAGTTCCAAATAAAAATCTAATTAACTAAAATAGTTATCCTAAGTATATTAACTAAACAATTAATAAAACCACAATTAAAAATCAAAACAATTAGAATCAAAATCTAAACCATTCAAAAATAAATTCCAAAAAAAAAAACAATTAAAAAGGATGGGTGCAGAACTGATTTACGGGTGGGAGATCAGTTCAGGCGCATGGGCTTGAGACTACAAGCCCAACAGTCTGTAAGGCGTCTAGAGGGGTGCGGATAAGATTGGGGGATGGAAAAGCAAATCCAGGCGCTGGGCTCAAGGTTTCAGGCCCAATGATTTCAAAAGGAAACCAAAGGGGGTGCACGAAAAATCGGGGTTACGGACAACAATTCAAATGGGCTTATGAGCCCAATCCAACACCATAATGCCCGAAAACCTAGCTTACTAAACAATAATCTCAGCCGTCATCTTCCTCAGGTTTATTTCGTTAACAACGCCGTCATAACATCCTTCCTCCGTCTTGTTCTGTTCTCCAGTCTCAAGCTTTCCGGCCGCGACCTCATCATGTCTTCGTTCGCTTCGCCATAACCTTTCCTTCCATCTCCTTCTTCTCAAGTCGCCGCCGGCGCTTCTTCCGCCCTCAACCCTCTCTCAATCTTCAATACTTCTCCATTTTCAAAAACAAAAACAGAGAAAAATGAATCAAACCTCCTCACCTTTTCCCAAATCGAAACCCTAACCTCAAGCAAAGACTGAAATCCCCCTCTTACTTTGCTAAACCCTTAAACCTTCTTGCAATCCCTAAACCCAGTCTCAGACCCAATCAAATGCAAAACTTGCCTCGAGGAGATGCTATGGATTGAAACAAGTTTTGAGCGTACAACGTACTCAAGTGATTTCACGGTAACAGAGCAACACATCAAGTGATTGGAATGGAAATCTTAAACAACACAACAAAACAAATAGTACATCAAGCGAAAATCAGGCGAAAAGGAAAAGAGCTTATGCTATCGGAGCTAGTCCGATGAGAGTTCCGGCGAGGTAACTTGACTTTCTCACTCTTTCTCCTTTTCTGCCTCTTCTCCTTTGTTTGCTACTTGCTCGAATCTTCTCCGCCCTTCTTTCGTTGTTTCTTCTGTGGGTGTTAGGTTTGAGTGAGTTTGAGTAGCTCGATTCGAATGAGTCTCAGTGTGAGACTCAATGAACCTTAGGTTGTGAGCTTTGTGTGAGGGTATGAGGGATGATTTTAACAGAGCTTCGCTAGGTTTTTTTTCATCTTTTTCTCCCCTTTTTGCTGATGATTAGAGCCATATTTATAGGGGAATTTGGAAATCTGATACGTGTGAAATTTGAGGAATTTCTAGAGGAATATCCTCTGATCTGTGTGAGTTTGTTAGGGAGAATAATGAGGTGTAATCCTGATGGAATCAAACCGTTGGAGAATGTTTGTGTGAGCCCTGATTTCGCGGGATACACAGAGAGTGCCATTGTGAAAATATCTCCTCTTTTGTCTGTAGTGTTCTTCTAGAATAAGTACTTTTTAACCTGATTTTCACTGCGTGTAATTTATGATTTTCACTACTTTGAAGTCATGCTGATGTGGTTACTTTCATTTTGACTTGAAAACAAACTCTGGTCTTTGCTTCTTTTATTGCTGCAACATGTTTTTGTAATCTGTAACTATTTTGAATCTTTTATTGCTGCAAAATATCATTCGAACTGCCTTGGTTGTTCATGAATATTATTTGGTGATCATTGTAGGGTATGCGGACGAAACATTTGGATGGAACTTACTTGTTTTAGGCAACCAAATTTTGGTCAACCTCATCCAATTCCTGTCACCAACCATTGCCTAACAGGTATAAAGCTTACTTCTTGCTTGTGCAGGTTTAGAGCCAATAGTTTTGTAGCTTCATGACTTATTATTCATTTGGTACATGGCTTTTGAACATCTTTGGAGGTGGTTCTTGTGATGATGGGAGTCTTGGCGAGACGTGACGAGAATTGACTAGCTAGTAACCACATTTACTATTTTTTTTCATGCACATACAGGGTGGATGTCAGCTGGCTCGAGGACGAGGCTTGATGATAATTTGAAGAACATGACAATGAGTTGCTTGGTGGACTTGGGAATAAGCATCAGGTATAATTAGGAGCAAACCTTCTTTTCTCTTTTGTTTATGCGAACTTGAACTTGGCTCGGATTTGAGTAGGTTTAGGTCTGTATGTGTTTTGTGGTATTTTGAACATTGCTTTGTGATAATATTGTAGCTTATGTTCATGTGAGAACATGAAAAAGATCTTGGTATTACTTTTTGTGGCAGTCTGAACTTGTTGGTCTTAATGACTCTTTTTTTTGTGAAAAGTTGTTCTTCTCTCACTTTTTTATGTTGAAATGATACATGACACTTGAATATTCATGCATTCTATGACAGTACATGACAGAATCCTGCCCTTTTTTAACAGGTCAGCCGCCGGGTATACGAATGAAACTTCTTTGAAGCATTGTCACGAACAGTCTTGATGGCTTGGGAATTTCATAGGATTTTTAGCTTTTATATTTTGCAAATATCTATATAGATTGTAACATGAATTTCTTTGTGAATTATTGCATCTAGTACTTAGCTATGTAGCTGTTAAACTTTGGATTTCAACTGATGTATTGCAGCGCCTTAATTCTTCTTTTCAATCTTGAATGAGCGTGGTGTTTTTATTAAGGAACTTAGGGTCCTTTTTGCAACCTTGTTAGCACATGTAAGGTGTCTTAAAACTTGTAATATGACCCATCATTTCCATTTTGAAATTTCAATGTATGGATCGGATGTGAATAGAACATGAATAGCTTCCCACGGTTTGTTATATTTTAAAATGCTTGACTCAAAATGGTATTAACATTGTCCAGGCCTAGCATAATGACCTACGAATGGCTCATGATAGCACAACAATTCCGTAGACCTAGGTGCCCAAAAGAAATAATGCACCTGAAAATAATATCTCCATGACTTGCATAAATCCAAATGAAGTTGTGAACTTTCAAGTATGCATAGCAAGCTTCTCTCATCGTTTAGACCTCTTGTGCTCATGGCTTAATGAATTGGCCATGTCTTGAAATAATGACTTTCATCTTGAGAAAAAACATCTTGAAACAAATAGGACAATCTCACTAGTAATCCACATTAAGGGTCGAAGCACCTCCCATACGGCCTAAAAACCTTGAGAACAAGACTTGACATAAAACCATGACCTTGGTTCATTTTAAGACATTGCTTGAAAATAGGCTTGGAACTTATTTCAAAACATGACTTGAAATTGAACTAAACAAGGCTTGCATACATTTTAATCATAGCTTTGAACTAACTTACATTATAACTTGGAAAACACATCTTGGTCATTTTAATCCTAATCTTGATACCGCGTGAGAATTTGATCTTCACTTCCTACATTACTTGGATTGAGCATGTATTTTGATTACGTATTGGTTATGATATGAGATCCTTGAAACTATAACTTGCATATGGCCTAAAATCACCCATAAATCTTGGAATCACTTCAAACTTGGATTAAAAATGAAAATGACCTAAAGATGAATAATCTTTTACTTGAATTGAGAATGGCCATTCCTTAGCTTGTTTAACCATATTGCCTCAGTGTCGCACTTGGAATATGGTTAAAAATAATTTTGAGATATATGATCATAGTTCAAAACTTCAAGCTTTCTTAAGCTTAGTCTTGAGGAAATGCATTCTAACCATTGTACTTGATCAACTAGAATCATCTTGGACAACATCCTTAAATCAACTTGGAATCGTATCTTGACTAATTGGTCATGAGAATGAGGATACATCTTTCCTTTATCTTCACCACACTTGCAAGAGCCTCTAATTACAAAGAGTACAAACCAAATATCCATAGCCTAAACCATATGATGATCTTGAGAGAAGTCCATGAAGCAACAACATGCTTAGTATAAGAAAAATGAGAGGGTAGGACAAATTTGGGGTATGACACCATTGATCAAACATCCTGACTTTGATGCCTAGTAGGATTCCCATTAATCATACTGACTTGTTGTGTGTCTTCGTGTAATTAGATTGGAAGCCACCAGTGGTTCAACAAGTGTTGCAAAGTTCTCTGAACGAGAGAGCATCCCTGGTCGCTCTCACGGCATACTGTACAGTTATGATAATTATGCGAAGTTAGAAAACCGAGTTGGACCTGCTTAGCATGTAACTCCACCAAGCTAGTATTCATCAAGCGAATATCAAAGATTTGAATCATATTCACTTGATACTGATTTCTATCGTGGTAATCTTGAATCCATCCAAGATCCATCTGACGTTGGAGGGTCTCTTGTACAAAAGAGCATCCCTGATTGTTTATTGAGAAGATAGGACAGGAATCGTAATCGTGCCGAGGCAGATTATGATGTCGGCTTTGCCTTGAGTGCATTGCCACCAAGTTGACATTCATGGCCAGAATGTTGTGGTTCTGAATGACGTTGGAATTCGTATAAGTCATGTTGACTTCACGGATTCGGTGATCCTAGATCCATCCGAGATCCAACTGTTCCTGTAGAGCTGATTGCACCACAGAATATCCTTGATTGTTTTTAGAGCAGATATCACATTGGTGATAGTTATGAGATGGTACATGCCCATATCCGCTCTGTCTGCAATGCATTTTGACCAGGGTGGCCCTCAATAAGAGTACATCATGAATTTGATAGTTGTGGTTAGACTCTCCCTCTATCAATTTTACTGCAGCTTTCTCATGTTGAGGCAGCGGGTTTGTCTGAACATTTGGATTTGTATCCTTGAAGGATAAGACCCCGCTCCTAACAAGCTTCTGTACATCGGATTTGAATCTGAGACAGTTTTTATGTTTTGCCCCGGTCCTCCTTGATGGTAAGGGCAAGTCTAGTCCGCTTTGAACCAAAAAGGCAGATTTTTTGGTACTGTAAGAGGAGACCTAGTTTGGACGTGCCCCTTGACCAGTAATAATGGAAACAGCTCTGTGTACAACATTGGTATAAGGTCGAACCCTGGTGGTCAAGTTATACGGTTATTGTTGTACGGAGGACGAGCCTGCTGAAGAGGTTGTTGTGTCCTTTGCTGATATTGTTGTTGATTTGGTTGGCTCTGAGCAACCTGAGGTTGATACGTAGGAACAGGCACAGGGTTGATAGCAGGAGTTACAGCTGCTACTGGTTGGCACCGTCGCCTTTGCTTTCCGAGAGAGATATTACTGATATCTTGCTCATTTTTCTTAGGGAGAGCACTACCGTATCTTTTGGTACTGCTTGATGGTCCAGCGTCTTTAACTAAACGTCCTTCTCGGACTGCTTTCTCCAGACAAACTCCCATATCTACCATTTTAGTAAAGTCACTGGGCGCACTGGCGACCATTATATCATAGTAAAATGAGCTCAAGGTTTTCAAGAAGATCTTTGTCATCTCTTTTTCCTCAAGAGGTGGACAAATCTGGGTGGCAATTTCACGCCATCTTTGAGCGTATTCCTTGAAGGTTTCCTTATCCTTCTGCGACATGGCTCTGAGTTGATCTCTGTCGGGTGCCATGTCCAGGTTACACTTATATTGTTGAATGAAGGTAGCACCAAGATCTCTAAAAGTGGCGATCTTAGTGCGGTTTAATCCCGTGTACCATTTGAGTGCGGCACCGGTTAAACTATCTTGAAAGTAGTGGATCAGTAGCTGTTGGTTCTATGTCTGAGTTGACATCCTCCGAGCGTACATCACCAAATGAATTTGAGGGCAAGAGTTGGCCTTGTACTTTTCAAACTCTAGCACTTTGAATTTGTGCGAAACTTTCACATTGGGGACCAAACAAAGGTCTGCGGCGTCTTTTCCAAATAGATCCTGGCAGCGAATGGCTTGCAGTTCCTTCTGCATCTCCCAGAACTGTTCCTAGAATTCCCTCATTCTCCCGTCCATACTTTCATTTCCACCAGATGGTATATGGGAAATCTGTCCTTCCGGGACAGTGTGTACAGCGGGTGGTGGTTTAGTCATTACGGCAGTGACTTTTGGTGCTTCCCTATCCCGAATTTTGTAACCTTCAGGAGTTGTTGTCATGCCCCTGGCATCTTCGCTTTCCTGAAGTTTGTAACCTTCAGGCCCAGCGGGTCCTGCTGCAGTTTCCAGATCTTTAGTGATCGGCGGAATATATCCTTTCGGGATATAGTTGAGTGGCATGCCCCAGGGACGATCTTTAGGAATGGTATATCGAGGAACATACTTTTCCACTATGGGTGTCGATGTGATCTCTGAGATCACAGTCCGTTGTTGTTGCATCTGAGCTACTGCCAGAGCTTGCATATCATTGTGAAGCTTTCTCAAATCCTCTTTCAGAGCGTCAAGTTCTTCTCTCGAATCCCTGTTCTCTTCCTCGAGATCATTCATTTTCTTTTGTTGACTGGCCCGAGTATTGTACGAATGAGACAGTTTGACTCTAGAATCGAGACACAAACGTGAGATTCGCAGAGAAGAAGAATGTGTTTCGTGAGAATGATGAATGATATGTAATGATTATATTATACATATATATATATATATATATATATATATATATATATATATATATATATTTTGTTTAATCAAAATAAACTTTGACAATTGGATTGCAAATATCAAACAATAGGGAAGACCCCATTTTATTGAATTCAAAATTGCAGAAATGGAAATACAGTAATTTACATAGTGCTGTAAAAGGAAATGTCTAAGCTAATGGATCCTGAGTCCTCTATGAGGAGGGCTCAGGTGCTGGTTCTGGTATTTTCCTTTTCTTTGACCGGGGCTCTCAAGTCGTTGTCGGGTTGTCATTCCTTTTCCTAGTGAAAGGAGCGAGCAAATTCCTTTGGTCATCTTGGTTTTCTACAACATGTTGCTCTAAAATCTCAATCAGAGAATCTTTTTCTTTTAACAGCTGATGTATTTTCTTGTACTCTACACTGAGAATACGGTACTTGTTCTTCCAAGACTTCTTCTCTTGTTGAACTCTGTTGAGAGTAACTTGAAGTTTTTCCGTATCAGACATAAAATAAGTGACAGATTCCTTTAATGGAATAACTTTCTGACGAGGATAAGGCATCCTCAGATCGAGAGTTCTAGTTTGTACCCAATGGAGATAAGGTTCTACAGAGACACAATCAGGTTTTCCTAGAGACTCTCTTCCTTTCCTGTGAACATGTTTCCAAGCATGCACTATTTCTGTCTTTAGTGCCCTGTCGTTTTCTCCTTCCTTGAAGAAAAGACCTTCCAGATGAACATTACGCGGGACATGTCTCATCGGGTATCCGAATTAACGACGAACTAAAACTCGATGATAATTGATTCCTCCTTTAATTCCTATGAGGGGTACATTAGGGAAGTTTCGACAACGGTCAATGATTCTGATCTCGTCATAGATTTGATTGTACCAATCGGTGTCAGAGTTGGTAAGAGACATGATTCTCTGCAACCAACACAAAGTACTCTTATGATCCCAAAATGCAGCAGATTTGGGTAAGTGAGAAGTGAACCATTTGTACAGCAGGGTACACAGCATGTGATTATTCCTCCGCTGTACAAGTTCCTTAAGTGTTCAGAATGATAAGCATCTGCGAGCAAGGTCGGTACGGGGTTTCCAATCAAAAAAATCTTAATGGCATTGATATCAACAAAGTCATCAATGTTGGGAAACAGAAATAACTCGTAGGTGAGCAGAAAAAATATGCTCTCGAAAGCAGTCACATTCCCTATACTTGCAAAGTACAGAGCTTTCTTTATCAAAAACTTGGCTGGCAAACCTTGGATTCCACCCTTAGTGGTCATGTGAGTCCTGACTTATGACTCGTCCAAATATATGGCTCTTGCAATGGTCTGATCCTTTGGAATTTCTTCCAGTCCAGAAAATGGATCTTGGTCAGTGATGGGTAAATCAGTCAGGTGAGAGTACTCCTCCAGTGTTGGTGCCAGCTGATAATCCGGGAATGTGAAACAGTGATAGACCAGATCATAAACCTGAATGAGCGTAGCCAGTATTCCTTCAATTACATGGACCCTTAACAGAGACAGCAATCCTCCGTACTTAGCTCTAAAAGCATCAAGGTTGGTG
Source organism: Lathyrus tuberosus (assembly GCA_022829125.1). Classification (NCBI taxonomy): domain Eukaryota; kingdom Viridiplantae; phylum Streptophyta; class Magnoliopsida; order Fabales; family Fabaceae; genus Lathyrus; species Lathyrus tuberosus. The sequence continues at coordinate 12,036,789 of JALAZF010000086.1, forward strand.
ATCATCCTCATCAAACCTCTCAAATCCTCTAATTTTGGAACCTTGAAGGTGTACTTGTGAGTCTTCCTTCTACCGAAATGCATAACGCAATCTTTTTCTCTGACATTTGCAATCATTGTCTTAGTTTAATTTGAAAAAGAGAGACCAGAAGAGAAATTTTTCTTTGTTTAATTTTTTTTAATGAAATGAATGCATGAATGCAGCACACAAAAACATAGAAAAAACATGGGGTCAAAGGTTCGGTGTCATGAAGTCATGGCTCTACCTATCCCCAAAGGTTATACTGGTGGTTTTTTGTACCTGTCCTCAAAATCATTTACCCCTCTTGGGATAACAACAGCAGGCTGGAATCACCCGAGCAAGCTGATATATCTTAGAGTAATCTCAAATGAGGGTAGTATCGCGTGACAACTATTTCCGATAGCTTCCGCACTACAAAATAGTAACAAGGTTTCAGTCTACTAAAATCCTCAACTTCTTAGATAACCCAATTGAACAATCTACTTTCAACAACCGAAGTCGTATAGGCATTGAATCTGCAAAGGGCATCTCCACTGATTCGATGGTCGACCGGGACCTCTTATTTTGGAGTCACTTCCTGTAAGATTACTCGTATAGTGCCATCAATTATCTTAGGTGTATACTCAATCTTTCCAGATGCGACATCACTCGCAGTCCCATTAGCAGAAAAATAAACACAGATATCAATTAGGAAAAGCGATATATATATATTCATCCTAAAACTAACATCCTAGACCTCTTAAGAGCTATAATCCTAGTCCTATACAGTCAATGACTCCCCAGCAGAGTCACCATTTTCCTGTAGCGAACGATTTTTATCAGTGACGCGACCTATTATCGCTGAAGCTTGGGTTTTCCTCCTCGAGGAGAAAGGGTGCTACTTTCTGATTTCTTATTTATCCCGTGAAGCTGGAAGGGAAAGGGAAGCTATCTAAAACTAACCTTGCACGCGAATGTTTAACTGAACAAACGCTTTAAAGAAATTGGGGGGTCCGGGGTCAGGTTATCCAATGGGTTGTTATCAATTACCCATCCTATATGTGGTTATCCACAGGATGTTAGCTTTTAGATTTCGCTTTGTAATTGATAGTGTTTATCTGCTGATGGGTTGAGAAAGTTTCTTGGGAAAGATGAGAGAGTGAGTGAGTTTTTGTTGATGCTCGGGTTCTTTCCCGATTGTTTTTGGTACTAGAACTAAGGGTTTTGATTGATACGAAGGTACTGGACCTAGAGTTTTTGACTGGTATGCTCGCTAAGATTTCGTAATCTTATGCCTACATATTCCTGTTTAAATGAAACAGGGAAATCAGAGCAATCGTAGTCCCCCCTATTCTATGGGAGGAAAAAGATATTTTGGTGTCTTGTTCAAAGCCCAAGACATGAAGCTAAAGGTGATTTGTATCTTGTACAAAGCTCAAGATATGAAGCTAAAGGGTTTTGGCTGAGAGAGAATTTGTCATCTCTAAAGAGGATTTGTTGATTTTTGTATGCCTTGATCCAAGCACCAGTTTGATGCTAAGAGGTTGATTGACCCGGCTGGGGGATTTCTTTATACAAAGCCTAAGAGGAGGTTGGATAAGACCGACTCAACAAGAGAGTGTATATATTGGTGTCTTGTACAAAGCCCAAGATGGAGGCGAAAAAGAGACGGACTCTTTGAGGATATCATTATACAAAGCCTAAGAGGAGGCTAAAAGTTTGACTTCTTCGGGGAAAATGTTCTGTCTGTCTTGTACAAAACCCAAGATTGAGGCTAAAAGGGTTTTGACTCTACTTAAAGGGAATTCAATTCTCAAAACTTTAAAGGAAGCTAAGAAGAATGGACTCCGTTGGGGAAATGCTTATACAGAGCTTTTTGACTCCATTAGGGAGAATTTGTATGTGTCTTGTACAAAGCTCAAGACGGGGGCTAAAATGGGAAATTTATCTAACTCTGGTGAGGATATTTTACGTGTCTTGTACAAAGCCCGAGACGGAGGCTAAAAGGGTTTAACTCTGCTGGAGAGTATTATATGTCTTATACAAAGCCCGAGATTGAGGCTAAAAGGGTTTGACTCTACTTGGGGAAAATCATTCCTCAAAGCCTAGAGGAAGGCTAGGAGGAAATGACTCTGCTAGAGAAGATATATGTCCCAAGCTCAAGAGAGGGAGATTTATGTCTTGTACAAAGCCCAAGATAGAGGCTAAAAGGGTTTGACTCAACAAGAGAGTGTTTTTATCTGTCTTGTACAAAGCCCAAGATTGAGGCTAGAAGGGATTTGACTCAACAAGAGAGTGCTTGTATGGACGTCTGCTGAGGACAATCATTATACAAAGCCTAAGAGGAGGTTAAAAGGGTTAACTCAATAAGAGAGTATTTTATTTGTCTTGTATAAAGCCCAAGACGGAGGCTGAAAAAGGTTGACTCAACAAGAGAGTCCAAAAAAATGATTGACTCAACAAGAGAGTCTGAAAGTTGATTGACTCAACAAGAGAGTCTTTTATACTCAACAAGAGAGTGATTTGATGTCTCGTACGAAGCCCGAGATTGAGGCTACAAGGAGGTTGAATTATCAAGAAAATCTTGAAAAGTGATGGACTCAACAAGAGAGTCTGAAAAGGTTAGCTCCTCTGGGGAGAATCATTGTACAAAGCCCAAGAGGAGGCTGACTTCGCCGAGGAAGGATCATTATACAAAGCCTAAGAGGAGGCTATCTTACTGCAGGATTATTGAGATCCTTAGGCAGGTCCAAGTGGGGAATTAACTCTTGCTGAGGATTACAGAAGAGTTGAGATATCAGAGACCTTGAGGTTCTGATCTGGGATAAGCTGACCCTGGTTGGGGAACTCTCATGAGAGAGACTGGGTTTCTGTTGGAGATTGACCCAGAGTAACCAGGGTTTCTACAGTGCTTGAGAATGTCTTTGAGACTCAAGAGGGGATATAGACTGTCCAATTCTACTGGTGTGGAAGAGTTTTATCTTTGGTAGGATGCCTCCCAGAGGAGGCAAAGGCATTAAGGGATGAGAATCAACCCTAAAGTGGCCTGAGGTTTGACACTGGAAAGACTGCTCTAGCAAAGGATGACTAAGTTCTGTCTTATGCCTTTAAGAGGTCGTCAGGGTCCTTGTATTAAGCCCAAGAGAAGGCATGAGAACTTCCAAGAAGCCGAAGGGTCCTTGTACAACGCCTAAGAGGAGGCGGGGATGCTTTAGGAAGCCTGTGGGTCCCCAAATTAAGAGAAGTTCAAGAAATGCAATTCACAGAGAAGAGATCATTCCAGGAAAGTTCGAGGGTTTGGAAGAAACTCAAGAGATGCTATTCACAGAGAATAGATCAACTCCGGGGAGTAGAATTTCTTTGACAATTTCTAAGGGTGACAGTCTGAGAAAAGGTTCACCGAGAATACTGCCTTTCTCTTTGTTCCATATTGTTTAACCCCAAGAGAAGGGAAGACTGTATCTGGAAATCCTATGGGGATCTAGTTTTGTTCGTATTTAAGAGCGACCAACAGGGCTTTACCTAGTTCTAGACTTAGTTGCCGAGGAAAACTCTAAATAAATATACTAGTATATATATAGTTGATATATGACGAGTATTTAAAAGGTATGAAAGAAGACTAACCATGCACAACTTCCCACAATACAGTTATGTATATGAAAGCAGATAAAAGAAAGCGGATAAACACTTACCCGTTGTAGAGCTTCCATGTTGTTTTGTTAGTTGTTCAACAAAGAAATTAAAGAAAGTTTTGATAAAAACTATATATTTGGATTCAAAATCAAAGGAGAAAGTATTTTGAACAGAGATTGGGGCTTACAACTCAAGGAGAGGCCCAAATTTTAACAGTGAGCGCACTGTTGTTTGAATTTGTACAGGGACTTATACAAGTGATTGAGACCCAAAAAAGGTTTTCCGTACAAAGGGATGAGTCTTACACTCTTTTAAGAGGCCCAAAAAGTTTTGAAGAAAAGAAATGGGACTTACAACACGAGGGTAGGCCCAATTGAAAAAGTTTGAAAACGACGATTACGTCAGAATTTCTGAAACGGTATCGGGACTTATACAATACACTGAGGCCCAAAATTATTTATGTACAAAGAGGTGGGACTTACACTCTATCAAGAGGCCCAAAAAGTTTTGAAATATTTTGAGTATGATTAAAAATCAAAGAAACCCTAATTTTCACTTTTTAAAAGTAATTTTTCAAAGAAAATTAATAAAAAATGATAAAAGTACCAAATAAGTTTAAATAAACCACTTCTGATTTTTGGTTAAGGTGTTACAGAGATGGTTTAAGTGTTTGAACATCTCATATACATCATATGTGATGTGTTTGAGAAGTTGGTTTGAGTTGCTTAAGGCTGCAACTCAAAACCCGATAGTGTTTGCTCAAAATATGGAGTTTTGGCACTTAAGGAGAGAATGAGAGAAAGCAATGTTGCAAGATGCTTTGGTGTGGTTTGAATGATCAGTTAGGACCTCTATTTATAGTGGATCAATTCTTGTCTTGGAGGAATAGTGAATGGCTGCAAGATCAGATCACATTCAAATGGATTTGGCTCGGCATAAATGCCCCTTGGACTAGGTGTAACAGCTGCCCCAAATAGATCAGCTATGCCTTGACTGATTCCATATTCCTCAGTCATTTTAATTATTGTTTATTAGGGCATCTTGACTACAAGTGATCAGAATCTTGAAAGTGCACTATTTGCATTAAATTGCCTATGAATTCTAAGGATTTGTTCAACTATTCATCATGCCAAAGGATGAGCTTTGAAGCATTCTTGGCCTAACTTAACAGGTTGGATCATATGCATTGTGATCAGATTGAATACATGTGCATAAAGATCACAAGCCTTGACTCAGAAATCGTGTGAAGCAAGAAAATTTGAAAACTGGTTTTTCATGACAGCCTTGCCATGGTGTGTTGCAACAGCCATAACTCTTGGTTCAAGATGAGTTGTTTCATGCCAATAAGTTCCTTGGATTGTAGGCAATATGGATAACAACTTTGATGTATACATCTTGAATTGATTCAGCCTAAAACTATGTGAAACAGCCCTCCAAGTTTTGGTGTTTCACTTGAAATCTATGAGGAATTGGAATGAGGTGTAGTTGACACTTTTAAAGTATGCCATGAGAGCTATAAATCCATCTTTGGATCATTCAAAATGGTTGCTTGGATCTCAATTTATGATCCTTGGAAGTTGGTACCCTAGGCACTTTGTCCCATAACTTAGAAAAAATTCTAAGTTTTTATGGTTACCCCTTTTACAAGTTATCCCACTTTCTTTGATTTTTCTTGATGAATGATGATTCAAATCACATATTATCATTGTTTTAGGGTTAAAGAACCATAATTATGAAAAATCCCAAAAAGTCAAACTTGACTTTGTGCACAGTTGACTTTTTATCAGATGAATTCCAAACTGTGCGATCCTCGGTGAAATCAAGTCCTTGACCTAAATCAAACCTTATGGATGTGTTCCATAGGTGTTATAGGGTGTATTAAATCATGTCCTAAGGTTTGGGAGCATGTCTTGGTCAAAAGTCAAAGGTACAATTGACTTTTCCCTCGAAACCCTAATTGTGGTCCTTGTTATTTCGTTGATTTTGTGGTTGGCATTTATTTTGCTAAAACTATTCTAGAAGCAAGATGTTGAAACAAGATGTTCTAATTTGCTGCATTCAACATGTTAAATGAAGATGTCCCATACTGGCTCATAGGACATCGCGTCTGAATTCAGTTTTAAAGAAGATTCTGTTGCTGTTAATTGTTACTGAATATTCTGTGAATATTTGGTTATCCTATATGGCATCCAAAGTATTTTTGGATTGTGTTTTTGTGTTGGTTTTTCGGATTTTCAGCGCTTTCTAATTATGGAGACATATTATGAAACTTTAGATTGAAGACCTATTTTGTTGGAGTTTATTTTGCAGATTTGTGAGCAGTCTCTTTGCTTCGTTTTTGAAGCCCAATCCAGTCCAGATTTAATGCTATATATTGACTAGTGTAAACCTAGTTTAGGTGTGGAACTTACGTGTGTTTTTGTTAGGGCTTTCGAGTGTTATTTGTGAGCCTAACTGGTATCATTCTGATAACAGTATAAGGACTGGTTTTTTGTTGTTAGTTCTGTCAGTTACTCATAAGCTTTTAAGCATTGAGTTTCTTGTATGTCAATTCTCATAAGCTTTGAAGTATTGAGAATTGTGTGTTTTGAAAGTGTGACTTTCGTGGTGTTACTTGTGTGGAAAGAAACCAATCACGGGTTGTGGTTGTAGAGGGATTTGAGGAGGGCCTCATACCTAGGTGAGTCTTAGGTAGAAGTCATAGGAAGGGTAGTGATTAAGTGAGCAGATTATAACAGGGTTTAGTTATTGTATGATCTGTGAATTGATACTATCGTATATTGGTTTCGTCCCTGGCTTGGTAGCCCCCAGAGTAGGATTGTTGATCCGAACTGGGTAAACATATCACTGTGTTATTTACTTTCTGCACTGTTATTATTATTGTCATCTTGTTCATTGTGTTGGATATCAGTGTCTCAACATCTGTGTAGGACATCTGATATCTGTGCCAGAATTTTAATTGGCATCAAGAGCTTGCACCCTTGTTTGGTTCTAGGTGAGATTCAGGGAAGGTACTTTCTGGTACAATGGACAAGGATGGAGGATTTTTGAACAAACCACCTCTTCTTGATGGTTCCAACTATGACTATTGGAAACCAAGGATGATAGTATTCATCAAATCCATGGATGATCAAGCATGGAAAGCTGTTATAAAAGGATGGGAACCCCCAAAGGTTAAAGATGGAAAAGGTACCCCTACTGATGTGGTGAAGGAAGAGGAAGACTGGGATGATGCAGACTACAAAGGGTCCGTGGGAAATTCCAAAGCCATGAATGCATTGTTTAATGGTGTCAATAAGAATATCTTCAGGTTGATTGAACATTGCACCATTGCAAAAGAGGTGTGGGAGGTCTTGAAGGTTGCTCATGAAGGGACTTCAAAGGTGAAGATGTCAAAACTTCAGCTTCTCACTAGCAAGTTTGAGAGTTTGAAGATGAAGGAGGATGAGAGCATTCATGATTTTCACATGAACATTATTGAGATAGCTAATGCCTCAAGTGCCCTAGGTGAAAAGATGTCTGACAGCAAACTAGTCAGAAAAATCCTCAGATCTCTACCTAAGAGATTTGACATGAAAGTGACTGCTATAGAGGAAGCTCAGGATATACATAAGATGAAAGTGGATGAACTTATGGGATCTCTTCAAACATTTGAATTAGGGATCAGTGAAAAGTCTGAAAAGAAGAAGAGCATAGCTTTTGTGTCAAATGCTGGTGACTCAGAAGATGAAGGTGACCTGGTCAGAGATGAAGGAGTGTCTAAAGATCTGGTATTGCTTGGAAAACAATTTAACAAAGTGTTGAAAAGGATTGACTGGAAGTCGAGAGCAAATGCTCAAAACAAGTCACTCAACATCAGTAAAAACCAGGATGGAGGCAGGAGGTCCAGAACTAAAGAAGACTCCAATCAAGGGAAGAGAGTTCAGTGTTTTGAATGTGAGGGATTTGGGCACATAAAGACTGAGTGTCCCACGTATCTCAAAAGGCAGAAGAAGGGCTTATCCGTGTCTTGGTCAGAAGGAGAGTCTGAGAGTGATCTTGAAGAAGAATCAGCAAAATTGGTGACAGCCTTGACTGGGATATGTAAGGCTGGTGGAGAAACTACTTGTGAGTCTGACTCTGAAAAAGAATCTTATATTGGAGAACTCACTAAGGAAGAAGTCTTCACCGGTTTCTCAGAGTTGTGTATCAAGAATGAAGAAAGGTGCCAGATAATATTAGAACAGAAAGTTCTGATAGCTCAACTAGAAGCTGAGAAAGAAGAACATCTATCAATCATTGCTGATCTGAAAGAGGAGGTTGTATGGCAAAAGTCAAAACTTGACAATATGACCAAATCTATAAGAATGCTGAACAATGGTACCACGCAGCTGGATGAGATTCTTCAGACTGGGAAAGATGCTGGAAATGTGCAAGGCCTTGGTTTTAACAATCAAGTAGAGACCTACAAGAAGCCTGAATTAAAGTTTGTCCCCCAGAAGATAAAGCAAAAAGAGGGGATGTCAAATCACATGTTTCAACATCAGATGAAGCATCAGAAAAGAGTATGTAGTTCAAAGTATAAACCATGTAGATGCAATTACTATGGAAAGATTGGTCACTTAAAGTCCTTTTGCTACAAGTTGCACGGCTATCCCAAATCTGCTCATCAACAAAATAAAGGACAGAGTTGGGCTAAAGTGAAGAGAAGATGGACACCTAGAAATATAATAGCCGGTCTCATAGCACATACCTCTCTTAGAGCATCCGCAAGGGAAGATTGGTACTTTGACAGTGGTTGTTCAAGACACATGACTGGTGTGAAGAAATTCTGGTCAGATATCAAGCCTCACTCCACCAATTATGTCACTTTTGGGGATGGATCAAAAGGTGAAATAAAAGGTGTTGGAAAGCTGGACTACACAGGACAACCAAATCTGGATCGTGTTCTATTTGTCAAAGGGCTGACCGCTAATTTGATCAGTATAAGCCAACTGTGCGATGTAGGACTCAAAGTAAATTTCACAAAATCTGAATATCTATTTACCAATGAGAAAGATGAAGTTGTTATGAAGGGAACCAGGTCTAAGGATAACTGCTATCTGTGGAATCCTCAAGAATCGGAAAGTTTGTCTACCTGTTTGATGTCAAAGGAAGATGAAACCAAACTGTGGCATCAGAAATTGGGTCACTTACACTTGAAAGGGATGAAGAAAGTTATGTCAAGCGAAGCTGTTAGAGGTATTCCCAAGCTGAAGATTGATGAGGATAGAATATGTGGTGAATGTCAAGTTGGGAAGCAAACAAGGGTGTCACACAAGAGCCTTCAACATCTTACCACAACTTCTAGAGTTCTGGAACTGCTTCACATGGACTTAATGGGACCTATGCAGGTTGAAAGTCTTGGTGGGAAGAAGTATGCCTATGTTGTCGTTGATGATTACTCCAGATTCACCTGGATAAGCTTTATCAGAGAAAAGTCTGAAGTTTTTGCAGCCTTCAAAGAGTTGTGTCAAAGGATTCAACGGGAAAAGGATTGTGGTGTTGTTCGAATCAGAAGTGACCATGGGAAAGAATTCGAAAATAGCAGGTTTGAAGAGTTTTGCTTATCTGAAGGAATCACTCATGAATTCTCATCACCGATCACACCTCGGCAGAATGGTGTGGTGGAACGCAAGAATAGGACTATACAAGAGTGTGCAAGGGTCATGATTCATGCCAAAAAGCTTCTATATCATTTTTGGGCTGAAGCCATGAATACCGCTTGCTATATACACAATAGGGTAACTATCAGATTAGGTACTTCTATCACTCTTTATGAGCTATGGAAAGGTAGAAAGCCAAATGTGAAGTATTTCCATGTGTTTGGGAGTAAGTGATATATCTTGGCGGATCGTGAGCAGAGGCGAAAGATGGATCCTAAGAGCGAGGAAGGGATATTTTTGGGATACTCTACAAACAGTAAAGCATATAGGGTATTTAATTCCAGAACTAAGGTGATGATGGAATCCATAAATGTGGTGGTTGATGACTCTGGGAAAGACGAAGATGTCCCAGATGATGTTGGAGCATGCCTTCCCATGAACAACGAAATCTCACAAGACATGGAGTCCGTAGAAAATAATGCTCATGAAACCGACACTAGACCTGAGAATGAAGAGGTAGAGGATGCTAACAAGGGACCCTCTATAAGGATTCAGAAGGATCATCCTAAGGAATTGATTATTGGAAATCTGAATGAAGGTGTAAGAACCAGAACGAGGGAGGTTGTGTCAAATGCATGCTTTGTTTCAAAGATTGAACCAAAGAATGTCAAATAAGCATTGACAGATGAGTTCTGGATAAGTGTTATGCAAGATGAGCTTTGTCAATTCAAGAGGAATGAAGTCTGGGAACTGGTACCACGACCAGCAGGAACAAATGTGATTGGAACAAAATGGGTTTATAAGAATAAGTCTGATGAACAAGGAGTTGTTACCAGGAACAAAGCCAGATTAGTTGCTCAAGGATACACACAGATTGAAGGAGTAGACTTTGATGAAACATTTGCTCCTGTGGCTCGATTGGAATCCATCTTATTGCTGCTAGGAATGGCATGTTTGTTGAAATTTAGATTGTTTCAAATGGATGTCAAGAGTGCCTTTCTGAATGGCTATCTTAATGAGGAAGTCTATGTTGAGCAGCCTAAAGGGTTTGTGTATCCAAATTTTCCTGATCATGTTTTCAAGCTAAAGAAGGCTTTGTATGGGTTGAAACAAGCTCCACGAGCTTGGTATGAAAGGCTGACTGAGTTCTTAGTCAACTATGGATACAGGAAGGGTGGTATTGATAAAACACTTTTTGTCAAGGAGAGGGATGGGAAACTAATGATTGCTCAGATTTATGTAGATGATATTGTGTTTGGTGGGATGTCAGATGAAATGGTCCAACATTTTGTCAACTAAATGCAGTCTGAATTTGAGATGAGCTTGGTAGGTGAATTGACCTACTTCCTTGGATTACAAGTCAAGCAGATGGAAGATTCCATTTTTATTTGTCAGAGCAAATATGCGAGGAACATTGTGAAGAAGTTTGGACTGGATAATGCCAAGCATAAGAGAACTCCTGCTCCTACTCACTTGAAGTTATCCAAAGATGAAAAGGGAGTGAATGTTGAACAAAGTTTATATAGAAGCATGGTTGGAAGTCTGCTGTATCTTACAGCAAGTAGGCCAGACATAACCTTTGCTGTTGGCGTGTGTGCAAGATACCAAGCAGAACCCAAGGTCAGTCACATCAATCAAGTAAGAGAATTCTTAAGTATGTAAGTGGTACATGTGATTATGGGTTGTTGTACTCCCATGACTCAAGTCCCATTTTAGTAGGATATTGTGATGCTGATTGGGCTGGAAGTGCTGATGATAGGAAGAGTACCTCTGGAGGATGTTTCTTTTTGGGAAATAATCTTATTTCATGGTTTAGCAAGAAGCAAAATTTTGTTTCTCTTTCTACTGCTGAAGCTGAGTACATAGCAGCTGGAAGTAGTTGTGCTCAACTGGTGTGGATGAAGCAAATGCTATCTGAGTATAATGTCACACAAGATGTCATGACATTATTTTCTGACAACCTGAGTGCTATTAATATTTCTAAAAATCCTATTCAACATAGCAGGACTAAGCACATTGATATCAGGTATCACTTCATCAGAGAACTTGTGGAGGACAAAGTCATAACTCTTGAGCATGTGAGCACAGAAAATCAGCTCGCTGACATATTTACCAAGGCTCTGGATGCAGTTCAGTTTGAAAACCTGAGGAGAAGACTTGGGGTTTGCATTCATGAGGAACTATAGCAATTAATGTTCCTTCTGGCTGCCAGATTGGAAAGATTAAAGGAGTTTCTGGTAGTGCAGTGTGTGCATGAGGTTATAAAGAGGAAAATGTTGAAGTTTGTACATGACACTTGGTCATGTGATGTGGTGTGCATCTGCTCTCTGATGCTATTTATTCTGGTCTATGATTTGACCATTTCTCAAAGATTAATAACTGTTCTACTTGCCTTTGTCATATTTCTGGCTAGAAAGGGGGAGTAGTGTGTTTGTGTTGTGTGTGTGCTGGTGCTGCAGCTGAGGGGGAGAATGTGGAATGTTTGTGTTGCTGCAGTTGAGGGGGATTTTTTTTTCTATGTGTGCTGTGTGTTGGTATTTCGCTGCTGTCTCTGATATGGATTTTTTATGCTGTGCTTCTTTACAAGATTTATTTGGTGTGTAGTTTTAGCCAAAATAAGCCAAAGGGGGAGATTGTTATTTCGTTGATTTTGTGGTTGGCATTTATTTTGCTAAAACTATTCTAGCAGCAAGATGTTGAAACAAGATGTTCTAATTTGCTGCATTCAACATGTCGAATGAAGATGTCCCATACTGGCTCATAGGACATCGCGTCTGAATTCAGTTTTAAAGAAGATTCTATTTTTGTGTTGGTTTTTTGGATTTTCAGCGCTTTCTAATTATGGAGACATATTAGGAAACTTTAGATTGAAGACCTATTTTGTTAGAGTTTATTTTGCAGATTTGTGAGCAGTCTCTTTGCTACGTTTTTAAAGCCCAATCCAGTCTAGATTTAATGCTATATATTGACTGGTGTAAACCTAATTTAGGTGTGGAACTTACGTGTGTTTTTGTTAGGGCTTTCGAGTGTTATTTGTGAGCCTAACTGGTATCATTCTGATAACAGTATAAGGACTGGTTTTTTGTTGTAAGTTCTGTCAGTTACTCATAAGCTTTTAAGCATTGAGTTTCTTGTGTGTCAATTCTCATAAGCTTTGAAGTATTGAGAATTGTGTGTTTTGAAAGTATGGCTTTCGTGGTGTTACTTGTGTGGAAAGAAACCAATCACGGGTTGTGGTTGTAGAGGGATTTGAGGAGGGCCTCGTACCTAGGTGAGTCTTAGGTAGAAGTCATAGGAAGGGTAGTGATTAAGTGAGCAGATTATAACAGGGTTTGGTTATTGTATGATCTGTGAATTGATACTATCGTATATTGGTTTCGTCCCTGGCTTGGTAGCCCCCAGAGTATGATTGTTGATCCGAACTGGGTAAACATATCACTGTGTTATTTACTTTCTGCACTGTTATTATTATTGTTATCTTGTTCATTGTGTTGGATATCAGTGTCTCAACATCTGTGTAGGACATCTGATATCTGTGCCAGAATTTCAGTCCTAATGAAATTGGAACTTTTTGATCAAGCTTCTATAATCAATCCATTGTTACAAATGGATCAATATAGTGTGTTAGAGACCCTAAAATCATGTCTTGAGGTCTTGGCTCATGTTTTTGTCCCAAGGGTCAACTTAGTGGTGAATTAGGTCAAGAAACCCCAATTCCTGATTTTTGATAAATGCATCCCCTGAGGCTAAATTGACTTGATGATTGGGTTCATAAGGTCCCTTGGAGTATCTTGAGTTATACTTTGAAGCATTGGCTCATGTCCAGATAAAAATTTCCATCTGGAGGCCTTGGTCGACGAAAAACCCTAATTTGGTGACACTGGCGATCTTAAGGCTTAATCCACTTGGAATGCTGCAACCTTGTGCTTGATTCTTAATGAGGGAGTCCTCTTGATCCTTTATGGGTTTTTGAGAGTTTAGACAAGTTAAAGATCATGTCATTTCTTGATTGATCCTTTGTCTAAGTGCTCTGAAAGGGCTCAAAACCTTAACCTTGATTGTAGTGGAGAATGCCTAACAATTCCTGAGGAGATTGATGAGGCATGTAAGTACATCCATATTGTGATGATGATTTTGACAATAATGGGAAATCTTGGTGGTCAAAATTTGGGGTATGACACATCTTGACCAGGTTGGTCCCCAATAAGAGTACATCGCGAATTTGATAGTTGTGCTTAGACTCTTCTTCTATCAAATTTACCGCAGCTTTCTCGTGTTGAGGCAGCGGGTTCGTCTGAACATTAGGATTTGTATCCTTGAAGGATAAGACCCCACTCCTAACAAGATTCTGCACATCGGATTTGAAACTGAGACAGTTTTCTATGTTATGCCCTGGTCCTCCTTGATGGTAAGGGCAAGTCCGATCCGCTTTGAACCAAAAAGGCGGATTTTCTGGTACTGTAAGAGGATACCTTGTTTGGACGTGCCCCTTGGCCAGTAGTTGCAGAAACAGTTATGTGTACAACATAGGTATAGGGTCGAACCCTGGTGGTCGTGTTGTAAAATTGTTGTTGTATTGAGGACCAGCCTACTGAAGAGGTTGTTGTGTCCTTTGCTGATATTGTTGTTGAATTGGTTGGCTCTGAGCAACCGGAGTTTGATACGTTTGAATAGGCGCGGGGTTAATAGCAAGAGTTACAACTGCTACTGGTTGGTAAAGTCGCCTTTGCTTTTCGAGAGAGAGATATTACCAATATCTTGCTCTTTTTTCTTAGGGAGAGCACTACCGTATCTTTTGGTACTGCTTGATGGTCCGGCATCTTTGACCAGACGTCCTTCTCGAACCGCTTCTTTAAGACGAACTCTCATGCCTACCATCTCAGTGAAATCGTTGGGCGCACTGGCGACCATTCTGTCGTAGTAAAATGAGCTCAAGGTTTTCAAGAAGATCTTTGTCATCTCTTTTTCCTCAAGAGGTGGATAAATATGGGCGGAAATTTCACGCCATCTCTGAGCATACTCCTTGAAGGTTTCCTTATCCTTCTGTGACATGGCTCTGAGTTGATCTCTATCCAGCGCCATGTCCATGTTATACTTATATTGTTGAACGAAGACAGCGCCAAGATCTCTGAAAGTGACGATCTTAGTGCGGTTTAAACCCATGTACCATTTAAGTGTGGCACGGGTTAAACTATCTTGGAAATAATGGATCAGTAGCTGTTGGTTCTCTGTCTGAGTTGATATCCTCCAAGCGTACATCACCAAATGGCTTGAGGGCAAGAGTTACCCTTGTACTTTTCAAATTCGGGCACTTTGAATTTGTGAGGAATTTTCACATTGGGGACCAAACAAAGGTCTGTAGCGTCCTTTTCGAATAGATCCTGACCGCGAATGGCTTGCAGTTTCCTCTGCATTTCCAGGAATTGTTCCTGGAATTCCCTTATTCTGTTGTCCATACTTTCGTTTCCACCAGACTGTATCTGGGAGATTTGTCCTTCCGGGACAGTGTGTACCACGGGTGGTGGTATAGCCATTACGGCAGTGACTCTTGGTGCTTCCCGAAGTTTGTAACCTTCAGGAGTTGTTGTCATGCCCCTTGCATCTTCGCTTTCCTGAAGTTTGTAACCTTCAGGCCCAGCGGTTCCTGCTGCAGTTTCCGGATCTTCCGTGGTCGGCAAAATATATCCTTCTGGTATATAGTTGAGTGACATGCCCCAGGGACGATCTTTAGGCATGGTATATCGAGGATCATACTTCTCCACTATGGGCATAGATGTGATCTCTCAGATCACAGTCCTTTGCATCTGAGCTGCTGCCAGAGCCTGCATGTCGTTGTTAAGTTTCCTCAGATCTTCTTTCAGAGCGTCGAGTTCTTCTCTCAACTCTCTGTTCTCTTCCTTGAGATTATCCATTTTCTTTTGTTGACTGGCCCGAGTATTGTACAAATGAGACAGTTTGACTCTAGAATTGAGACACAAACGTGAGATTCGTAGGTAAGAAGAATAAGTTATGTGAGAATGATGAATGATATACAATGATTATATTATATGTATATTTTTTGTTTAATCAAAATAAACTTTGACAATTGGATTGCAAATATTATACAGTGGGGGGACCCCGTTTTATTGAATTCAAAGGTTGCGGAAATGGAAATACAGTAATTTCAAAGTGCTGTAAAAGGAAATGTCTAAACTTATGCATCTTGAGTCCTCTCTGAGGAGGACTCGGGTGCTGGTTCTGGTACTTTCCTCTTCTTTGACCGGGGCTCTCAGGCCGTTGTCGGGTTGTCATTCCTTTGCCAAGTGAAAGGAGCGAGCAAATTCCTTTGGTCTTCTTGATTTTCTACAGCATGTTGCTCTAAAATCTCGATCAGAGCATCTTTTTCTTTTAACAGTTGCTGTATTTTGTTACACTCCACATTGAGAATACGGTACTTGTTCTTCCAAGACTTCTTCTCCTGTTGAACTTTGTTGAGAGTAACCTGAAGTTTTCCATATCTGGCATAAAGTAAAGGACAGATTCCTTTAATGGAAGAACTTCCTGACGAGGGTAAGGCATCCTCAGTTTGAGAGCTCTAGTTTGTAACCAGTGGAGATAAGGTTCTACAGAGACACAGTCCGGTTTTCCTAGAGACTCTCTTCCTTTCCGGTGAACATGTTTCCAGGCATGCACTATTTCTGTCTTTAGTGCTCTGTCGTTTTCTCCTTCCTTGAAGAAAAGACCTTCCAGATGAACATTATGTGGGACATGTCTCATCGGGTATCCGAACTGACGATGAACTAAAACTGGATGAAAATTGATTCCTCCTTTAATTCCTATTAGGGGTATATTAGGAAAGTTTCCACAACGGTCAATGATTCTGATCCCGTCATAGATTCTATTGTACCAGTCGATGTAGAGTTGGTAAGAGACATGATTCTCTGCGACTAACGTAAAGTACTCTTATGATCCCAGAATATAGCAGACTTGGGCAAATGGGAAGTGAACCATTTGTATAGCAGGGGTACACAGCATGTGATCATTCCTCAGCTATATCGTAACCCAAAATTTGACCTCCCTCTTTTGGCATTCTGCATAAGCATAAGCACTCGCATCGTTTGCATACGCAATCGCACTTTCGTTTATGTGTTTCTTGTTCCCGGACATTCAGGTTTTCCAAGCCCGATTAATCACATCCTCTCAAGATTATTTCATCACCAAAACGAGCCCAAAATAAAGGTTTCCATGTTTATTTATCAAGGTAAGAGATGGAAAAGCGAAATCAGGACTTCAGCATCATCCTTTTGCAAATTTGTGGAAATTTGACTGAAGTAACCGGTTAGCACATATGCTGTAACCGGTTACTCAGTGTATTTTTCACCCAAAAATGCAAGTTTTCAAGCATGTAACCGGTTAGCACATATGCTGTAACCGGTTACTTAGTGGAAAATTTCAGTTTCTGCTGCATTTTGGGACAGCACCATGCACTCTCCTTGGTCATTGATTCTACAATATTCTAGCAGTGTGTGGAACATTCTAGACTTCTCTAGACATTTCAAGGCTATTCAATTCAATCCAAGTGCATTTATTCTAATGCTTCACTCCAAATTAAGTGCACCATGTTCCTTGTTTTACAAGCATGCCAACCGTTGGATGATGGAAATCCACATTGGGATTGTTACCGAGTTGGTTCTAACTAACCGAGTTAACCACTTTGACTCAGTGAGTCATGCCCAACTAACTCCAACCCTAACTCCAAACCCAAAGCTAAGTCCAAACCTCCCATACTCCAAACCTAAAGTCTATATAAACTCACCTTCACTCATTTTCATTCTCTCCACCATTTCCCACATTTCTCACACAAGACCTTCAACCATTTGTTCCATTTCACTCTCAATTCTCTCATTCTCCTCTGCATTTTTCTGCAACTTTTACATCTTCATCTCAATTCTCATCCCAAAACCTCACCAAAAGCTCTTATTCTTGAAGGATAATCACTTTTCACATTGAAAGTGATTAATTCTTGAGCTTAACCTCCATCATTTGGCATTCTTTGGTTGGATTTCTGGAATTACATCTTATTCTACTTCAATCCAAGAGTTCTACAACTTTCAATTTAGTGCAAGTTCGATTTCGGTGCATTTTCGCATTTTTGATCGGTTTCGACGCGTTTCGTCTACAAATTAAGGATCCTCTGGTTTTCTTTGATTTTCTGCATCAAGATCTCTTTGCAACACTTACCAAGCCAAATCACCGACTTGTAGGTTGGTGGATCTAACTAATTTTTCCGTTTCGCGCATTTTCGTATCGTTCGCAATGTAGTCGATAATTGTTGTGTGTGATTTGGTTTTACATTTGTTTGATCCATGATCCAATTGTGTTAGTTGATTCTATCTCTGTTTATTTGTTGTTTTCAAGTTCAATTTTCGTGCACAATGTCAGTTCCTAGCATGTGGTGGTTGGCATAAGTGATTATGTGTTGAAAACTACTTTTGAAAAGTTGTTTTTGCTATTATTTTTGCCCCTGTCTCAGTGGTAACCGGTTAGCAGTTATGCTGTAACCGGTTACACAGTTCAATTTTCAACAAATACGCTGATTTTCAAGTACGTAACCGGTTAGCAGATATGCTGTAACCGGTTACCACTGAACATAATGGCTAATTTTGGTTTTTTACAAGCTTGTTTGCCATGCTTTCTTCATTTTAACTTCCATTGATTGTCATGCTTTATTTTATGGATGTTTCGAATGTCATTACACTTCTGGTTGAAGCAAATTCATGAACTTTCGATGCACATTTTCGATTATTCATTTGTTTCATGTTCTTAGCATTGTATGAACATGGCAATTCTTGCACTATCTTTGTTCACATGATGCATGATTTTGTGTGGCATTTTGGTGATCATTTGGCACTATTTTGCACCTTCCATTTCAGATTTGCATTAAGTTTATTCTTCATGGATAAACTTAATCTTGTATAATCAATAATTCACTCCTTTTTGCTTTAATGACTTTTCAGCCTCTTTGAAAAGTTGTTAGCATGTTTCTCCCTTGATTAATTGATCGAAATTTTGTTTCGATTAATCAATCTTCCCTTTTCCCCTCTTTAGGCCTCCTTTAGAGCTTTCTCTCTCATTCCCCCCGTGGAGTTGGAGTTTCGCGCTGCACCTTGCATCGGAGCACTGTACAAATTGACGCCGTTATGCTGTCTGTTTCTCTACGCAGGAGCACTGTACAACTCGGAGCTGTTGGGCCGTCCGGTTCGACTTCTGCATTACACCTTGTGTGTGTTAGGGAAGGGATGAGAAGGGAGAATTCCTACTCTTATTCTGACTACTTCAGGTAGGGGACGAATGACCCTGTTCTTGGCTTAGTCATCTCTATCTCCGGGCGGTAATGTGCTTTCTTTCCCCAGTCGAGTTGATCCTTGATCACTCTTCTCTCTTTGCGATCCCTTTCGATCCTCGATCACTCCTATCTCTTTCAATCTCTCCTTTTGATCAATCATCATCCTTCTTGGTTGAGATCATTATTCTTGCGCTAGCAATCTCTCTTTGTTCCATCACTCCTTTCTTCTTGTAATCAATCATTGCTTTTTGATTCCCCTGAAGAGTTTCAATTCTCTCTCTTTGGTCCAACACAGTCTTCCTGTCACCACCATTTTTCCTAGGAGTTCGCAACCTTCTCTTGGTTCTTCTCCTTTCTTGGGTTAATCACCTTCTCTTGGTTAATCACCTTTTTCTTTAGTTAATCACAGTTCGTCTGTTAATCACTGAGCACCCCTTGGGTTAATCACCTTCTCTTGGTTAATCACCCTTTTCTTCAGTTAATCACAGTCTGTTTGTTAATCACTGAGCACCTCTTGGGTTAATCACCTCTTCTTGGTTAATCACCCTTTTTCTTCAGTTAACCACAGTTCGTCTGTTAAAATACTGAACCCTTTCGATTTAATCACCTTCTCTTGGTTAATCACTCGCTTTTCTCTTCGGTTAATCACAGTTCGTCTGTAAACACCGAATCCCCCGCAGTTAGCAACCTCCTCTTGGTTCGAATACTTGCGCCCTTGGGTTAGTAACCTTTCTTTGGTTCAAATACCCTTTCTTCGGTTGAGTACTGTTTGTTTAGTCAGTTTACCGAACCCCTTTGGGTCACAACCTTTGCTCGATCCTATACTCGTCCTTTGGGTTATGATCTTTATTCGGTCCTACACCCGCTTTTCAGGTTAATCGCAGTTTTCTCTGCTAAAACCAATGCTTCTCTACCCCCACAGAGTTGCAGTCCTTTCTTTCCTCGGTTAATCACTGTTTACCAGTTAATATATCAAGGCCCCTTCAAAGTCAAACACCTTCTCTCGATTCAGCACTCTCTCTCTCTTGGTTTATCACAGTCCGTCTGTTGACACCAGCTTCTTTTCCCCGCCAGGGTCTACTCTCTTTCTTCGGTTAACCACTGCCAGCCAGTTAATATACCGAATCTCCTTTTTCTCTTGGTTATGACACCATCCCTTTTTTTGGATCCCCAGAGGAGTCCTTCCTATTCCCCTTGCTCTTACTTTCTTGGTTTCGACACCATTTCTCTTTGCTATCCCCAGCAGAGTTTCCTTCATTCTTGGTTTTGACACCATTCTTTTCCTATTCTTTTGTGCAAACGCTCTCACTGCGGGGTCTTTCCCAGTAGAGTTTTTCTTTCACTCTTGCTCTTGGTTTTGACGCCACTTATTTCGTCTCCTTGTTTCTTTCCCGTTTTCCTTTTCCGTTCAGTTCCCCAAACTACGGAAGCTCTGATTCTGCATTCTTTTGAATGTATGATACATAGGCATGAGATCGCAATGATCTCGGAGAGCACACTTCCACCTTTCTTCTGTCTTCCTCCTTTCTTTCTTTCCTTTCTGTCCCCTGGTTCCATGAACTACGACGCTCTTATTTCCTCATTGCACTATGAGGGTACGTAGGCACGAGGACCTTGTTCCTCCGCGAGCACTTTCTTTCCTTTCTTTCTTTTTCCTCATTCTCTTATATCTCCTTTTCTTTTAGCTAGAAGCATTTAGATAGATAATCCATCCAAGCCTAGAAGCAAGCGAAATGGTTCCCGTCGAGTACGACAGATGCGTTAGGTGCTAATACCTTCCTTTCGCATAACCGACCCCCCGTTCCCGTTTCTCTTCCCTTGGGTTTTATCGATATTTTCCCTGTCCTTTGGGACTAAATAAAGTTCGGTGGCGACTCTGTTGTATCTTTGAGTGTGCGATTCACTCAGGTAGAAACCAGCCATCTTCAAGCTATACAAATTCCTTAAGTGTACAGAATGATAAGCATCTGCGAGCAAGGTCAGTACAGGGTTTCCAATCAGAAAACCTTAATGGCATTGATATCAACAAAGTCACCAATGTTGGGAAATAGAAATAACCCGTAGATGAGTAAGACAAAGATGCTCTAGAAAGCAGTCGCGTTCCCTATACTAGCAAAGTACAGAGCCATCTTTATCAAAAACTTGGCTGGCAAACCCTGGATTCCACCCTTAGTGGTCATGTGAGTCCTGACTTCTGACTCGTCCAAATAGATTGCTCTTGCAATGGTTTGATCCTTTTGAATTTCTTCCAGTCCAGAAAAGAGAGCTTGGTCAGTGATGGGTAAATCAGTCAGGTGAGAATACTCCCTAGTGTTGGTGCTAGTTGATAATCCGAGAATGTGAAATAGTGATATACCGGATCGTAGAACTGAATGAGCGTAGCCAGGATTCCTTCGATTACATGTACCCTTAACAGAGACAGCAGTCCTCCGTACTTAGCTCTAAAAGCATAAGGGTTGGTGATCATCCTTGCTAACCCTCTTAAATCCCCTAGTTTTGGAACCTTGAAGGTATACTTGTGAGTCTTCCTTCTACCGAAATCCATAACGCAATCTCCTTTCTCTGATATTTGCAATCATTGTCTTAGTTTAATTTGAAAAAGAGAGACTAGAAGAGAAGATTTTTCTTTGTTTAATGTTTTTTAATGAAATGAATGCATGAATGCAGCACACAAAAACATAGAAAAAACATGGGGTCAAAGGTTCGGTGTCATGAAGTCATGGCTCTACCCATCCCCAAAGGTTATACTGGTGATTTTTTGTACCTGTCCTCAAAATTATTGACCCCTCTTGGGATAACAACAGCAGGCTGGTTCACCCAAGCGAGCTGCAGTATCTTAGAGTAATCTTGAATTAGGGTAGTATTGCGTGACAACTATTTCCGATAGCTTCCGCACTACAAAATAGTAACAAGGTCTCAGCCTACTAAATCCTCAGTTTCATGGACAACCACAATCGAACAATCTGCTTTCAACAACTGAAGTCGTATAGGCATTGAATCCGCAAAGGGTGTCTCCACTGATTCGATAGTCGACCGGGTCTCTTATTTGGGAGTCACTCCCTGTAAGATTACCCGTCTAGTGTCATCACTTATCTTAGGTGTATACTTAATCTTTCTAGATGCGGCATCACCCGCAGTCCCATTAGCCGAAAAATAAACATGGATATCAATTAGGAAAAACGATATATATATTTATCCTAAAACTAACATCCTAGACCTCTTAAGAGCTATAATCCTAGTCCTAACAAATACAATGACTCCCCAGCAGATTCGGCATTTTCCTGTAGCGAACGATTTTTGTCGGTGACGCGACCACTTTATCGCTGAAGTTTTCCTCACCGCAATGGTAGGAGGGGGTGCTACTTTCTGATTTCTTATTTATCCCATAAAGCTGAAAGGGAAAGGGAAGCTATCTAAAACTAACCTTGCATGCGAATGTTTAACGGAACAAACGCTTAAAAGAGATTCGGGGAGTTCGGGGTCAAGTTATACAATGGGGAGTTGTCAATTACCCATCCTATATATGGTTATCCACATGATATTAGCTTTAGGTTTCGCTTTATAATTGATGGTGTTTATCTGTTAATGGGTTGGGAAAGTTTCTTGGGAAGTATGAGCGAGTGAGTGGGTTTTTGTTGATGTTCAGGTTTTCACGGTGTTTTTGGTAAGGTACTGGACCTAGAGTTTTTTATTGGTATGCTCGCTAAGATTTCACAATCTTATGCCTACGTATTCCCGTTTAAACGAAACAGGGAAATCAGAGCAATCATAGTTCCTCCGATTCTAAGGGAGGAGAAAGATGTTTGGTGTCTTGTTTAAAGCCCAAGATTGAAGTTAAAAGGTTTTGACTGAGAGAGAATTTGTCATCTCTAAAGAAGGATTGTTGATTTTTGTGTACCTTGATCAAAGCACAAGGTTGATGCTAAAATATTAATTGACTCGGCTAGGGGATTTCTTTATACAAAGCCTAAGAGGAGGCTGGAAGTTTGAATTTTTTGGGGGAAAATGTTTTATCTGTCTTGCACAAAGCCCAAGATTGAGGCTAAAATGAGAATTTTAACTGGTGAGGATATTTTTATGTGTCTTGTATAAAGCCCAAGATTGAGGTTGACCTTACTGGGAAAATCATTATACAAAGCCTAAGAGGAGGATGAAATGAGTTTGACTCTTCTTGGGGAAAATCATTCCCCAAAGCCTAAAGGAAGGCTGGGAGGAAATGACTCTGTTGGAGAAGATATTTGTCCTAAGCTTAAGAGAGGGAGATTTATGTCTTGTACGAAGCCCAAGATTGAGGTTAAAGGGGTTTGACTCAGCAAGAGAGGGTTTTTATCTATCATGTACCAAGCCCAGGATGGAGGTTGGTTAAGCTGGAGAAATTATTCTACACAACTTGAGAAGAGGCTAGCTCTTGCTAGGGGAAATCTTTATACCAAGTTTGGACAAAGATCGACTCAACGAGAGAGTATTTTTATCTGTCTTGTACAAAGCCCAAGATTGAGGCTAAAATAAGGTGGACTCAACAAGAGAGTCCAAAAAGGTGATTGACTCAACAAGAGAGTCTAAAAAGTGATTGACTCGACAAGAGAGTCTAAAAAGTGATTGACTCAACGAGAGAGTGTGAAAAGGTTAGCTCCGCTGGGGAGAATCATTTGTACAAAGTCCAAGAGGAGGTTGACTTCTCTGAGGAAGGATCATTATACAAAGCCTAAGAGGAGGCTAGCTTTCTACTGAGGAAAGGTCCTTATACAAAGCCTAAGAGGAGGCTATCTTTTGCCGGGGATAATTGAGATCCCGAGGCAGGTCCAAGTGGGGAATCAACTCTTGTTGAGGATTATAGAAGAGTTGAGATGTCAGGTACCTTGAGGTTCTGATTTAAGGTAGTGTAGACCCTGGTCGGGGAACTCCCGTGAGAGAGACTGGGTTTCTGCTAGAGATCGATCCAGAATTCTCGGGGTTTTTCCTATAGTTGTAAGGGACTTGAGAATGTCTTTGAGACTTAAGGGGATTAGACTGTCGAAGTCTACTGGTGTGGAAGAGTTTTACCTTTTGTATGATGCCCAAGAGGAGGCAAGGGCATTAAGGGATGAGAATCAACCCTAAAGTGGCCTGAGGTCTGACACTGGAAAGATTACTCTAGCAAAAGATGACTAAGTTCTATCTTATACCTTTATGAGGTCGTCAGGGCCCTTGTATTAAGCCCAAGAGAAGGCATGAGAACTTCTAAGAAGCCGGATGGTCCTTGTACAAATCCCAAGAGGAGGCGGGGATGCTTGTAGGAAGCCCGTGGGTCCCAAACCAAGAAAAGTTCAAGAAATGTTATTCACCGAGAATAGATCATTTAGTGAAAATTCTGTGATTTGAAGAAATTCAAGGGATGCTATTCACCGAGAATAGATCAACTCTAGGGAGTAGAATTTCTTTGACAATTCCTAGGGGTGACAGCCTGAGAAAAGGTTCACGAAGAATATTGCCTTTCTCTTTGTTCCATATTGTTTAAGCCCAAGAGAAGGCAAGACTGTATCTGGAAATCCTATGGGAATCTAGTTTTTGTTGTATTCAAGAGTGATCTACATGGCTTTACTTAGTTCTAGACCTAGTTGCCGAGGAAAACTCTAAATAACTATACTAGTATATATACAGTTGATATATGACAAGTATTTTAAAGGTATGAAAGAAGACTAACCATGCGCAACTTCCCACAATACAGTTTTATATATATATATATATATGAAAGCGAGTAAATGAAAGTTGTTAAAACTTACAGATGAGCAAGCTTCCATGTTGTATTGTTAGTTGTTCAAAGAAATTAAAGAAAGTTTTGATAACAATATATATATATATATATATATATATATATATATATATATATATATATATATATATATATATATATATATATATATATATATATATATATATATATATATATATATATGAATCTAAGTAAAAAAGGAATTGTTTTGAAAATATTGGTGGGGCTTATACTCAAGGAGAGGCCCAAGGTTTAACAGTGATCGCACCGTTGTTTTGAATATTGTATCGGGACTTATACAACGACTGAGGCCCAAAAAGGTTTATGTACATCAAGGGTTGGGTCTTGCAACTCAAGGAGAATCCCAAAAGGTGTTTTAAAAGAAAAGAAATGGGACTTACAACTCAAGGAGAGGCACATATGATTTTCTTGTTTGAAAATGGCGATCGCGCCGAGAGTTTTTAACGCAGAGGGACTTATATAATGTCTGAGGCCCAAAAAGGTTTTGGTTAAAAAAGGGATTGGGTCTTACACTCTATTAGAGGCCCATGAGTGATTTTAAGAAAAAGAATGAGGCTTACAACTCAAGGAGAGGCCCAAGTGTTTTTATTTTAAACTGGCGATCGCGCCGAGATTTTTAAAAACACCGTGGGTCTTATACAATGACTGAGGCCCAAAGACGTTTTGGTTTCAAAGAGGGATTGGGTCTTACACTCTATTAGAGGCCCAAATAGTTTGAAAATGAATAAAGATGGGTCTTATAACTCAAGGAGAAGCCCAGTTGATTTTGTTAAAAAGGCGGCGATCGCGCCGAACTTTTGAAAATATACAGAGAGACTTATATAATGTGTGAGGCCCAAAATTGTCTATTTACAAAGGGGTTGGGTCTTACACTCTATTAGAGGCCCATGAGTTTTTAAAAAGATTGATGAGGGTGAGTTTAATCAAAACCCTAATTTTGTCTAAAATGGAATTAATTTTGTTTAAAAATTAATAAAATTTAGGGTTAATAGTGATTTACCCCCTGTCATATGAGCGTGTTTCGGTTTACCCCCCCCCCCCCCCCCCCCCCCCCCCCCCACCGTTGCCAAAGGCAGGTTTTGGCAACGGTATTTTTGAAAAAAACCGTTGCCAAAAGGCAGGGAGGGGGGAAAAGCAAAATTCGCTAACATTACAGGGGTGAAATTCACTATTAACCCTAAAATTTATTGAAAATATGTGAAAAATGAGTGGTGATCTTGGATCAATGTTTCAAAAATCATGTTTTTATCCACAAAATGATTGAAACTCATTTAAGTTTGGAAAATCAAGAAGGAAAAAATGTTTTAAATGTTAAAAACAAATAAAAATTAATTCTTTTGCAAAAATATCAAGTATATGAAATAAATAATATTTTTGGGAAATTTTGGTAAAATAAAATATTTTAACATTTTTATGAATTATTAAAAAAAGAATCAACTCAAAATCATTAAAATTCAGAGAGAAGTTAATTTTTGAATCAATTAAATAAAATCACAAAAATTCAAATATTTGAAAGTTTGAAAAAGGGCGCCAAGAACACCCAAGAACACGCGCGTGTTCAGAGTTTTGCCCAGATTTGCATTTTCTCGTTAATCTCACTAAATACTTGATGAAATCACACAATCCACATATCAATCTACTCGTTTTCACCTCACGATCATGTCTATGGTCTTTAATTTCATTTATTTTAAGCATGGAATAAGAAATCAAAGAGAAACCTTAAGAACCCTAAATTCTGCATGAAGGCTCAGAAATTCCACACATGGATCCTACAAAGCAATTAATTAAGGGGAAACATTACATACATGATTATGAACATATGGCAAAAGTATTGTGCGAGGAAATATGCATGAATCATGAGATGACCAAGTTGAGGCTTACCTCTTGCAGCTGGTGATCGTGTTTTGAGTTAGAGGTGTTACAGCTTGGTTCTAATGATGGGGACAGCTTCCCTAGGTGCTATGAAGTGTGTCTGAATGCTTGGAGTGGATTGAATTGAGCTGGAACTTAATTTGGCACCTCAACTGCAAATCTGTCAAAGGCTTGTGCAGATGGCTGGTGATTTTGAGAATCTGGTGTTCCAGATGTTGCTTAAGTGTTTGGATCACTTCTATATGATGTTTATGAGGTGTATGTGTGATTGGTTTGGCTAGAATTGCTCTCAAACTCAAAACCCGATAGTGACTTGAGTTAGAAGGCAAAATAGGAGTGAAAGAGGTGATTTTGAGGAAAGCATCAGTTGGGTGCTTTGGTGTACTCAAACTGATCAGAAATGAGGTATATTTATAGTGCAACAAGTTTTTTTTTGCTGCAATAGTGTATGGCAACTGGTATAGGTCTGTGGCCAATTGTGATCAAATGGAATCTCAAGTCTCCTCTAGCCATTGACTTGAGATTAGAGCACATGCCTATGGTTCTTTGATTCAAGGATAAGGCTTAACTAAAGTGTTCATCTTTGCTCTGATACATTCCACCTCTAAGCATCAATTGAATGCCTCAAAACA
Organism: Lathyrus tuberosus; assembly: GCA_022829125.1. Lineage (NCBI taxonomy): Eukaryota > Viridiplantae > Streptophyta > Magnoliopsida > Fabales > Fabaceae > Lathyrus > Lathyrus tuberosus. Next base: position 12,063,648 of record JALAZF010000086.1, read on the forward strand.
AAATTGGAGTCTTGAGGCATCTTTAGCTTTTAGGGGTGCCAAACCTATATGTAGTTCCAAAGACTTGGGAGGCTTATGGATCAGTGCTTGTTCCTCCTTGGTCTCCCCCTGAGGTGTGCAGATGGATAAACTTGTTTGTCATTTGCACAAATTGATCAAATCGAGCCATAATGCACAAATCTGGCTTGTAAGACAGTTTACATCAGGGCATATTGCAACCATCATTTCTTCTAGCTCAGATGGAATTTGATGGAGTTCTTGGACATTTTGGAAAGCTGATATATCCTATTTCAACATGATGTCCAACTTTGTTTTTGATCCAACTTGAATTACAATGAAAAATGCCTCTACATTTGGGAAAAAATAAGGCAGATTCTGACTTAGTGAAAATTTCACTAAGTGTTGGAAAAATGTCACTTTTGTGTTTTCAGCCATTTTAATCACTCCATAACTTAAAATCCATGAGGAATTGGAATGAGGTGTAGTTGACACTTTTAAAGAATGCCATGAGAGCTATAAATCCATATTTGGACCATCCAAAATGGTTGCTTGGATCTCAAGTTATGATCCTTGGAAGTTGGTACCCTAGCCACTTTGTTCCATAACTTAGAAAAATTCTAAGTTTTTTATGGTTACCCCTTTTACAAGTTAACTCACTTTCTTTGATTTTTCTTGATGAATGATGATTCCAAATACATATTAACATTGTTTTAGGGTTGAGGAACCATAATTGTGAAAAATCTCAAAAATCTAACTTTGACTTTTGTGCACAGTTGACTTTTTATCAGATGAATTCCAAACTGTGCGATCCTTTGTGAAATCAAGTTCTTGATCTAAATCAAACTTGATGGATATGTTTCATAGGTGTTATAGGATGTACTGAATCATGTCCCAGGGTTTGGGAGCATGTCCAAGTCAAAAGTCAAAGGTTCAGTTGACTTTTTCCTCGAAACCCTAATTGTGGTCCTGAGGAAATTGAAACTTGTGGATCAAGCTTCTTGGATCAATCCATTATTGGAAATGGATAAATGTGGTGTGTTAGAGACCCTAAAATCATGTCTTGAGGTCTTGGCTCATGTTTTGTCCCAAAAGTCAACCTAGGGGTGAATTAGGTCAAGAAACCCTAATTCCTGATATTTGGTAAATGCATCCCCTGAGACTAAGTTGACTTAATGATTGGGTCCATGAGGTCCCTTGGAGTATCTTGAGTTATATTTTGAAGCATTGGCTCATGCCTAGATGAAGATTTTGATCTGGAGGCCCAGGTCGACCAAAACCCTAATTTGGTGACACTGGCGATCTTGAGGCTTGATCCACTTGGAATGCTGCAACCTTGTGCTTGATTCCTGATGTGGGAGTCCTCTTGATCATTTATGTGTGTTTGAGAGGTTAGACAAGTTGAAGATCATGTCATTTCTTGATTGATCCCTTGTCTAAGTGCCCTAAGAGGGCTTAAAACCCTAATGCTTGATTGCAGGGAATGCTCAACAATTTTTGAGGAGATTGATGAGTGTAGCACCCCAAAATTTACCCTACTTTTTTTCAACCTTCTCTTGCTTTTGTTTCGCATTCATTTGCATTTTCATTAGGTCATAACTCACAATCATGCATTTGCATTGGTCTTCTAAGACATAGGATTACAGCGGTTTCTTTGAATCAAGGATTTCTGTATGCTCTGAGCTTCTTGTACTCCAGTTGAAGCAATGGTTTGAGATCATAGTATCATGAGCATATCTATATTCTCTGAGTATCAAGGCATCTCCTTTGTCAAGATCATCAAGTTCCAAGGTTTTTCTATTTAGAGGATTCATCAAAAGCATTGGGTCAGGATGTCTTTGGTGTGAATCAGGGTTTGGATTTTTCTCAGTTCAAGTTATCTTCCTTAAGTCAACTCATCATTATCAGTGTATATCCCAAGAGGAATTGGAATTTCTTGCTCAAGGGTCAGCTTGTGGACTTTCATCAATTCAAAAACCATTGGTTAGGGTTTCATGCATTCAAGTTAACTGGGTTTATTGATTGAAGATGGGGAGCCATTAAGAATACAAGGTTGGTTAGGACGTGAAGTTTGACTTGAATTAAAGACGTGCAGAGGGATCAATGTTCTTAAGAGGCAAATCATGTTAAGATTGGTCATATGGATTCCTTGTGATTCAAGATGCAAATTCCATTTCAATTCATATCCGTGTCCATTCTTTTTTTTCTTGATATCCATTTTAAATCCATCCAAGTTTTGATCCACTTATACATTTGGATAACCATTTTCTTTCTATAACCAAATTCATTTTATCCATTACATCATTCATATCCAAATTTAGTCCCTTTCACATTCAAATAAAATCCAAAGTTACAATTGTGTCCATATTTAAAACCATTTTTCATTAAATCATTCTTGGATCAATTTCCAAATAACCATTAACTCTTCTTTTAATATCTTTTTTTTACTAATCCATATTAAATCACTTTTTGATCTTAACCCATTTTACCACTTTCCAATAATTACCCATTGCAAAACTAAATCTCATTTTAAAACCAAAATCCTACATAGCCAATAATAAGCAGCCTGTTCTGAAATGGGAGAATAATATGGCAAGACTCCAGGCCCTTCAACATTTGTGAAAGTCTCCCGGTGATCCTATCTAGATTGTGCAGTTCTCATATTTACAAAATGCACCGCATGGTGATATTGTTCTCCAAACCTTAGTTGTTGATTATTGGGGAGGTCAACTAGTTGCAGGATTTATAAACACATCACGCACTCACTCTCATAAGGCAACAATGGTGCTTTTCAGTGTTTCACGCATTCAACTACTCCCACAGAAGCCTAAAACCTCTGGTCTCCGCAAGAAAGTGAAAGTATTTGTGCAATCTCATTACCTTGGAAACCTTGTTCAGGCATCATTTGATGCATTAACTGAAGAAAAAGTTAGAGGTGCAACACTAATTATATCTAGCATTCGTTTTATTATGCAGAGCAAGCAATTCAGATTATAACTAAAATGTAACAGCAGGAATACAAAAGCTGCATAACAGAAAATTTAGGAAAGAATATTACACGCAGCAAGTGAAAAAACTTAACAGAATTTCTAACAAACTTTCCCATTTGGATCTTCATCGCTTCTTATATAAGGTTTTCCTCTCTCTCAGATTCGATCTCGAATTCTTCACTCTCTCTTGAATCTCTCTTCCGTTTTTCAAGAGCTCCACACTTCAAAAGCTCCACCACTAACAATCTTCATCTTCTCCAAATACAATCCGGTTGAAATTTTCGAAGCTCCTCAATAACCGGCAATTCGAAGAAACTTCACGCTTCGGCATCAACGTCACTCACAGAACCTTATCAACAACATCAATCTACAACAACAACACGAACGAAGAAGAAGTGGAAGAAGTAGAAGGAGGAGTAAATCAAGAGCGAGGACGTGGAGTACGCATACCTGATTTGGATTCACGGATTGAAGTGCCGTCGGAGCGACTCCGATAGGTAAGTGTCACTGATCTGTTTTGCTTCTATCTCTTTTCCGATTCCGGTTTATTAGATTAGATCTCTTTTTGTTATGACTTGTGAGAAGACGAGGTGAGGCTTCCGCCGCCGTCGGTGCAAGGCCACGGCGCGGCAGAGACGGTTTGTTTCCGGCGAGATTGAGAGCATTGAGAAGCGAGTGCGGGAGGAGTTTGTTTTGTGACGAGTCTAAGACGGTGAAGACATATACGACGATAACCTTCGGTTGATGGATGAAGCTGACCAGTTCAAACCTATTAGAGATGACGACTTTGTTGAAGATGGGAGAGGCTTTGTTCAGATCATGGAGAGTAGAGACGAGCGCGGAAAGCTTTTACGAGGGAGGAGAGGATCATGGTGCGACGTCGTGATTTGTCTTTCCGGCTATGGAGTTGAAGAAAGGAGGACGTTGAGAGGTGCAGAAGCGTTACGGCGGAAAGAATGAAGATAAATGATGAGCTTGTCTTCTGTTTAGGTTAAGAATTCACAAAACAATGGATCGGACTCTTGGAAATCCGTTGTGCACCCTTCCTTTTCCTCTTACACTTCCCTGGTCTTGGATCTTAAGCCCATGCCCCATGGAACCTTTATTCACACCACCAACTTACTTATGCACCCCTACTGTATTTGGTTAATTTTGTTTTGTTTTAATTCTAATTGTTCTTAGTTTTAGATTTTAATTCTAATTGATTTTAGTTTGGAATTTTAATTCTAATTGCTGTTAAATTTTGAATTGAATTTTGTTTTAGATTAAGATAACCTTTAATTAGAAATTAATTTTGATTTGATTTGTTAATTAGAAGTTAAGTTTGTTTTAATTAGATCTTAGGATTTAATTTTGAATTGATTTTTTAATTGTTGACTAACTTTTAATCTTGATTTTTAATTGTAGATTAATTAGCATTTTAATTCTAACTTGGATATTCTGATTAATTGTTGATCTTGATTTTGATGCCTATTTTGATTAATTCCTGATTAAATACTTGGTCTCTTATTCGATTTTCCTTTGTGATTGAGTTGTCTGGTGTTTACTTGTTGATTACTCTGTATTCACATGCTCCCATAAGGCTCCTAGTCCGACTTAATTTCTGATTAAGCTCGGAGTAGGATAGACATTAGGCTCTCAATCCATGCATGACAACATTAGGTAGACTTCCCTCCTGATCCAGACCTTAGGGCCATTGTTGCATGATAACTTGTAGGATCGAGTTTCCCTTAGACCTTCTATGTGCCCTTTTCTCTCGCCTCAGTGTGATTGAGATCCCGTTTTCCTATAGCGTGAACTACGGATGCTCTGATTCTCATTTACGATGAGATACGTAGGCACGAGATGCGATATCTCGGCAAGCACACTAACAACTAACTTCCCTTTTTCTCTCGCTTCAGTGCGATCGAGCTTTTTTTTCTCTCGCCTCAGCGAGATTATCCTCTTTTTCTCTCGCCTTAGTGCGATCGATACTAACCTTTTGGTTGAGCCCTTTTCTCTCGCCCCAGTGCGATCGAGACTCCTTCACTGACCCATAGGTCGAACTACGACTGCTCTGATTTCCTCTCTCTAGTCCGATTGAGGATGTGTAGGAACGAGACGGCGATGTCTTGGTGAGCAACCTCCCCCTTTAGTTCGTGCCCGAACTACATTGACTCTGACTTTCCCATTGCACGAGGGAATACGTAGGCATAGGACGACGATGTCCTATCGAGTCACTTCTTCTTCTTTTCTTCTTTGTTTCTTCGCTCTTTTCCGTTCTCGTTCCTTCTCCTTTCCAGTAGCACTGGAGCTCCAGATGATGACACCCTTTGATCGAGATAGCAAGCGCGGATCCCGTTGAGTACGATGGACGCATGGGGTGCTAACAGCTTCCCCTCGCGTAACCGACTACCTTACCCATTTCTCTTGGTCGCGAGACCATGTCTTTTCCCTTCCCTCAGGTTTACGCAGTGTTTCCTTTCCCTCTCTTGGGATAAATACACATTGTTGGCGACTCTGTTTATGCCCCACTTTCGCATTTGTACCTGGATGAAAATCCCAGGAGCGACAACTGGCGACTCTGTTGGGGAAGAATTGACCTCTTGCTGGTTCATTCCCTAAGCGAGTCAATCCTAGCGCTTGTCTATTTATTTTCATTGGGTGTTTATTGTGGTGTTTTATTTTGCTGTATATTACTGTATTAGTGTTTTTACCGCATTTATTGTATTACATTTCATTATTATACTGGACTGTGTTGTGCTGTACTGGATTTTCTATTTGACAGGTTGGGATTTCTGAGAGATAAGCCCACTACCCAGGCTTGAGCATACACATAGGTATTAGCGAGGGCAGGCGTGACGCTCCCGTGGTGTTGGCCACGTCGGGTGTTCACGAGACCTACAGCCAGACGAGGTTCTATCAGGAGATATCTGCTACTGTATGTTGATACAGGCCAGTAGTTATTCTCTCGAGGAACTGTCGACTCTGGTGACCATTCCCGAGGACTCAGTAATGGCACTCCTCCCGAGATGTGATAATGGCAGACCAGAAATGGAAAACCCATTACACATTCTTGATCCGAGGACCCAATGCTGGGAACTTGCTATAGGATATCCTTTTTTAGGGGAATCAGTTGAGGCCTCCTCGATTGATGATGATGCCAAACCAGAAATGGTGAACGTATCATCATTTCTCGACCTGAGAGTCCAAGATATTGAGGATCCTCGCCTTTCTAGTACCCACATGTGACAGGGGCTGGGTGTTTACAGGTTTGCAGGTAACCGTAACCTTCAACTTACCTGGTATTCTGGATTTCTTATCAGTGTGAACTTATCAGCCTGGTATTCTGGTTATTCTAGTATTCTGGTTATTCAGATATTCTGGTATTCCGGTATTCTCTCCAGAGCAGAGCTATGAACTTATCCAGTCATCAGCACAGCAGCTATTCAGAATTTATGGACACCTTAATCTCGTGTCTTTGCATTTGCATCACATGACATTTTTCATTTGCATACTTATACGCATAGCAGGTATTCAGAGATGGGAATTCTTATTCTGACTTGGTATTTTCTTCAGAACTGCAAACCTGACTTCTCACCACTACGCAACTCGAAGCAATCAGAAGACAATCATGGATCAGATGCGATCAGAGTTGTCGGAATTCCAGACTCATATGGGTCAGTGCATGGAGGTGATGCAGGGTATGGCTCAACGCCAAGAGGAATTAAGGGCGGTTATTCACAGGGCTGCTGTTGTTATCCCAGAGGCTGGTAATGGGAATGTTGTTGGTAATACTCCGGGCGAAGTTGTGAATCCTCCAAAAATTGATCTTCCTCCACCCCCTCCTATGAGTCAATCCAGAGGAAGTGCTACTGAGATTCCTATTCCTCGTCAGGAGGTGGATAATCAGGATGAACAATTTTATGATGCTGATATAAATTTCCTTAATGATACGGACAAGAGGCTTCGTATGATCGAAGAGAGATTGAAGGCTTTTAAGAGCCAGAATGCTTTGGGTATGGACATGTCTGACTTAGGGTTGGTCCCAGGTGTGAAAATTCCTCCGAAGTTCAGGGCGCCTGTTTTCGAAAAGTACAATGGAACCACTTGCCCCAAGTTTCACATCAGGGCATATTCCAGAAAAATGTCTGCCTTTTCGGACGACGAGAAACTGCTGATGCGTTTCTTTCAGGACAGCCTAGCTGGGGCATCCTTAGACTGGTATATGAGCTTGGAGAGAACGCATATTAAAAGTTGGAGAGATTTGGCAGAAGCTTTCGTTAAGCACTACCAGTACAATACAGACACGACGCCCAATAGAATACAATTGCAGAGTCTTTCTCAGAGACAAAACGAAAGCTTCAAAGAGTACGCCCAGAGGTGGCGCGAATTGGCTTCCCGAGTTCAACCTCTGATGTTGGAACGAGAGCTCGTTGATATGTTCATAGATACGCTTCAGGGTCATTTTTTAGTTCTTTAATTTTAAGGGTTGGCATTAATTTTGTAAAACAAATAATAGCAGCAATATGTTAGATAGTTTTGTTTATCTTGCTAAAGAAGAACAGGTTGAGCAAGAAGTCCTAGTGTGCATTGGAACATGTTGAGCTGAAGTAGTGTTAACATCTGGAACAACATGTCGTATCAAGATGTCCCATGCAGGTTCATTCGACATCGCGCCAGAACTGAAGAGAATTTAGAATTCTGTTATGCCTTAACAGATGTAGAAGATTCAAGAAACAATATGCAAATTCCAGGTGGCGCTGAATTAAAAGGTCTGAAGAATCAAGTCTGAAATTGAGAAGAATATGGAAAATATACACTTTCTAAATATGGAGATATTTTAGGAAGTTAAAGATTGAAGTCCTATTATGTAGCAGAAGTCTCTGCTGATTTGTAGCAGCTCATTTGCTGTGTTTTAAAGGCCCAAAATCCAGTTGGGAAGAGGTTATATATAGATACATTGTAACCTAGTTTTGTAACGCAACCAAAGATGTAAAAGTTCTAGTATTAGGGTTGGTTCCTGTACCACTCGACCTGTGAGTTGGACAGTTTGTAAGTGTGATCCTCGAAGCTGTTAAGTAAGAGGAGTATTGTTCTTGAAGGAAGCTTTTAAGTAACTCTAAGTTGTGTCTTAGAAAGGTGTTGTTCTTGTTGAAATATTGTATAGGTAAAGAGCCGTTGATGCAGTGGCGGATTGTCAACTGCTAGACATCATTGCGATGATTGGGAGTGAGAAGGGTTTCTCATGTCTAGAGAGAATCTAGGTAGAAGGGTCATTTAGTAGTGATTAAGTGATAAGCTGTAAACGGGTAGTTTAGCTTTGAATTGATACTACTGATAGTGGACTTCATCCCTGGCTTGGTAGCCCCCAGAGTAGGTGTGTTCGATCGAACTGGGTTAATAATTTTGTGTGTCTTGCTCTTATCTTTTCAGTACCATGATTATTGCAATATACCTTGCCCTGTGTGATCATGTCAGACCAGATGTCAAACGGCATGTTCTAGGACATTTGAATTCTGCACATGTACCAGAATTTCAATTGGTATCAAAGCAGGTCATTCTGTTCTGTATCTGGATGAGATCCGAGGGAAGATACTTTCTGGTTCGTGGTCAAGGTAGAAGCTTTCTACTGAAAAGTTGTTTGAACTTAGAGTAGTTCATATAGGTGTGAGAATGGTCCCTAGAAGTGGAGGATGGACTGTTCGTGACAGGCAGTGGCGTGTGCTGAAGGCTTGGGGGAGTGGTTGAAAAACTGTTGTGTTGTGGTTTGATTTATTTTCAAACCTGTGGTATTGTGGTGTCACCTGATTTATGATGCTAGGGCTGATATGTGACACCTGAAGGCTTTGAGGAGTTTGTATTTTGATCCGCTGCGAATCTATCTGAAAACTCCTGAGGTTGTAACTGAGAAGGGTGTTCTTCTCTGTATGTATATCCTATGGTGATGGGATTTATGCAAGACTGCTTCAACTTACTCTGTCAATGATACTTGAAGTTTATTGTTCAAGTCCACTCATAAAGGCATTGATTAGTGAAGTTGTAAGGAAGAGATCTGAAGATAGTGAGAAGCAACTTACTTTTGCTTTTTTTCTTAAATTGGTTAATCTCCCGTCTTTGGTTCTTCAATGGAATGATGTCCTATCTTGTGGTAGAACATATTGTCCGTATTATGCAGAATTCTGGTGGAATGGCATAGCAGATGCTCTGGGTGCTAAACTAATGTGGTTTGATCACATGAGTTTGGAGCTTACTCCTGATCTGGAAGAGGAGGCATCTGGGTGGTATGTCTAAGAAGTTTCTGGTCCTGGAACTTATCTTAGATGTGTGAGTTGATCAAGGTGTGATCAAGGTGTTATTTACTCCTGAGGTCAGTTTATTTATGGTCCTTGCTGTAGGAGTGGAGAACCCGAGATTCAAGAAGTATTATCTCTAGCAGACTTCTTGGACATGAAGGTCAAAGATCAAAAGGTCATGATTTTTCTCTGTTATTTGGAAGCATGTTCTGAATGATCTTGTGATGCTAGATAAGTATTAACTGTGTGTGCTTAGGATTGATATGATCTAATCACAGTCTGTGCTATTTTTAAAAGGGAGAATGTTTGGTTCTCTGAAGTGCTCTTGGCAGATTCTGAGGGAGAGCACCTGACGTATTAAGAATTTATTTTCTCAAGATGTCTGGATGATGTTTCTCTGACTCAGGATGGAGGTTGTTTACTCAAACTCGATGACACTTATCAAGTCTATGAGAGCATGGAACTCTTATTCTGGTGTAGTGGAGAACTCTCAAGGGTTAAGCACTGTGGAGTTAAATCAACCGGTGGGGTTAGTTGGTGACTATGCGATTGGATGAGTTTGGCTGACGGATTAGAAGAGGCAAATTGGTTATGGAATGTTGGTGACATCCAACATCTCAAAGTCAGGCAAGATGCTGTGATTTAAGGAGAAGACTCTTGAGTTGTTTCTGCTACTGAATGTGATATGACCTGGGAGCTTGATCAACTACTGATGGTTGATCCTCGTGTGCTAGAGCTTTACTATATATGATATCTTCAGAAAAGCTCTGTGAAGATGTGTGATGGAGATTGATGTTGGAACATCAATTCAGGTGGTTGCTTGTTCAGCCAAGGCTGTTTTGCACAGAAAGAAGTCCAAGATCAAGCCACTGATCCAAGTTAAAGTACCTTGTGAATATATGTCATAAAGAAGAATCAGAAGTTGTCAGACGTATGCAGAAGATGACCTTATTCTGAATAATAGTAGATACTTTGACGGGAGACTAAGTATTTGTCTAGAGAATTATGCAAGTCTGCAGTCTAGATATCTTGGTTTAGGAATTTATTCTTTCTGAGTGGGTGTGATTTATGACAACCTGAGGTAGCCTTATCAGCTGACTGTATTAGAAGTGTGTGAATGAAGAAGTGATCATCATCTGCTGTTTGTTTGTGAAACTCTCTTGGATAACAAATACCTTGTCGGGAGCTAAGTATGAGTCTGATAGAGATGTGTATGTGACTGATGGTAAAGACCTTGTTGGGAGCTTGGTAGTTATCTGATGTGTGGATGCAATTCAGATTTCTGAATTGTGTGAGAGTTTATTTCTCTCTGTTGTGATCAAGTGGTTGTGATTACCTGAATAAAATGCAGAAGGTGTGATCTTTTATCTAATGCTGATGTCCTACATAATGTTACAACATCATTGGTTGTTGTGTATCCTGGATGAAGGTCTGGGACTGTGCTTGTGGAGTTGGAAGAAGCAGCATTATTGTCTGAAGTGGCAGTTCTGACATAATGTGGATTAGAATGGGCAGATTTTGATCTTGATGTTAAGTAGTTTGTTCTGGCAATACATGACTACTCTCATGATGAAGACTTCATTAGATGCTTGTGAATGTAAGGACAGAAGGTTGTTGTCAGTGGTGTGATCTGATCAGAATGGCTGAAGCTAAGGAGATTTCTTCTAATACAAGTAAAATGTGGTGGCAGCCCTTATCTTGTGTTACAAGTAATCTAAAGGCATTTGTTATGGAATATGTGAGAAATTCCAAATCAAGTGGGCTTTTATTTTGGACTTGGCATATACACGGTGAGATTATGCTCAACAAATACAAGAAGTGGCAGTTCTTAATGTTGAGAATATGGCAATATCATCTGGTGTCAAGTGTTTATCTTCATAAGGAGCATTAGTTGTTCATGTCAGGGGGAGTTAAGGCTGTTGTCTATGGTCTATTACTGCAAGGGTGCATATTTCTATGTAGCATGTGCACTGGTCAAGTTTGTGCAGTGTGATGTCAAACTTCATGATGGGACATATCATAGCTGTGTAGGAAAGGTCTAAAAAGCAAATTTGGTGGTTCTGGGTGACTTTATTTTTGCTCTGCTGCCTTGAAGGAATCTAGAAGGGATGGAGAGAAGTCGTCTCAGTATCCATTAGATATGAAGATGGGTTTGTATAAGGTTTTGTGGAGTCTTGGGCTGATATCTGTATGAGCAAGCAGACAAACTGTTTAGGTAAGATGTCAGCACATGGTACAGGACATGTTTCTCTTGAGACAAACAAGGAATCATTCTGGTCGGTAGTGGAAGGATAAGGTGAAACACGTGTCTCCGCCTATACATGGAACGTTATTGGCTTAATTTATGGCAAGATTCAGTTGAGAAACATTTAAGGCAGTTTTTGGAAGGTAGGCATTGAATGTTGAATGGAGTTTTTGGTACCTAAAATGGCGTTTCTTTGACCAAGAACCTTGAAATATTCAAAGCTCGTTAATTCCAAAGTAACTGATCTGCTATTTATAGGGTTTGTTCTCTTCTCCTTCAGCCAAGTATGTGTTTTGTTTCACAAGTCTAATGGAGTTTATTCGTATTTGGGTAAGCATCACTTGGGTCTGGTTCTGTAAGGGCCTTCTTTGCCAATTTTTGGCTAAAAAGGGGGAGAAAGGGTGTGTGAAATGGATTGTGCAGATGCCTGGAGTTCCAATTGTGTGCAGAGATGTCGAAGAGGGTGTCATTTTCGAGAGTTTGTGCTGAGTTCTTTGTGACTTGTGTCCTGAGTTATGAACACAGTTGTGACTTGTGTTCTGAGTTACCTGGGTTAATAGGTTGATACTTCTTAAGTTTCATCTTATGCCATAGGTCGACTGGGGGCGTCTGATCAGTTAAGGTGTGCAGAAATCTCTTATGCCACCATTGGTCCTTTATGTCAAGACAGACGTTTCTTTTCTGGAGGAGTCTTCTACAATGAATCCGAGTCTGAGTTGAAAGGAAAAAGAAATGTGTTGTATTAAGGGGGAGTGTTAAAAATCTTCTTCCTCATGTACACCAGATATCTTCTTCCTCATGTGCATAAATTCGGGACTTTCTACTCCTAAGGTCCTAATGTGTTGCCTGAAGTTATTGTGCTGTGGTGCCCGAAGGTGATGCTTAAAGATTTGTCAAACATGATGTCCTAACATCATTCAAGTATTCTCATGAAGATGTTTCTCCTTGTTTGCTGTAGCTACTGATGGCTGCTGCTAGGTTCAGTAGTTGCTGATGACTACTGTCAGTAGTATAGAATTGTGATTGCTGCTGAAATCTGAGTTGTAATGTTTATGTATTTGTTTTAGCCAAAATTTGCCAAAGGGGGAGAATGTTAGTTCTTTAATTTTAAGGGTTGGCTTTAATTTTGTAAAACAAATAATAGCAGCAATATGTTAGATAGTTTTGTTTATCTTGCTAAAGAAGAACAGGTTGAGCAAGAAGTCCTAGTGTGCATTGGAACATGTTGAGCTGAAGTAGTGTTAACATCTGGAACAATATGTCGTATCAAGATGTCCCATGCAGGTTTATTCGACATCGCGCCAGAACTGAAGAGAATTTAGAATTCTGTTATGCCTTAACAGATGCAGAAGATTCAGGAAACAATATACAAATTCCAGGTGGCGCTGAATTAAAAGGTCTGAAGAATCAAGTCTGAAATTGAGAAGAATATGGAAAATATACACTTTCTAAATATGGAGATATTTTAGGAAGTTAAAGATTGAAGTCCTATTATGTAGCAGAAGTCTCTGCTGATTTGCAGCAGCTCATTTGCTGTGTTTTAAAGGCCCAAAATCCAGTTGGGAAGAGGTTATATATAGATACATTGTAACCTAGTTTTGTAACGCAACCAAAGATGTAAAAGTTCTAGTATTAGGGTTGGTTCCTGTACCACTCGACCTGTGAGTTGGACAATTTGTAAGTGTGATCCTTAAAGCTGTTAAGTAAGAGGAATATTGTTCTTGGAGGAAGCTTTTAAGTAACTCTAAGTTGTGTCTTGGAAAGGTGTCGTTCTTGTTGAACTGTTGTATAGGTAAAGAGTCGTTGATGCAGTGGCAGCTTGTCAACTGCTAGACATCATTGCGATGATTGGGAGTGAGAAGGATTTCTCATGTCTAGAGAGAATCTAGGTAGAAGGGTCATTGAGTAGTGATTAAGTGATAAGCTGTAAACGGGTAGTTTAGCTTTGAATTGATACCACTGATAGTGGACTTCATCCCTGGCTTGGTAGCCCCTAGAGTAGGTGTGTTCGACCGAACTAGGTTAACAATTTTGTGTCTTGCTCTTATCTTTTCAGTACCATGATTATTGCAATATACCTTGCCCTGTGTGATCATGTCAGACCAGATGTCAAATGGCATGTTCTAGGACATCTGAATTCTGCACATGTACCAGAATTTCAGCATTATTATGAAAAATTGGTTGGATGTTTGTCAGCTGGATTTTCAGATCTTGTATTGGCAGGAGAAAGAGTCGAAAACGGCATCAAAATGAGAAAAATTCAAATTGCTGCTGGTTCCTCTGAAGACGCAAAGAAACCTTATGATGGGTCCTCCAAGAGAAAGGAAGGAGAAGCTAGTGCTGTGTATATTCCTCCTATTGTTCAACAGCCTGTTCGGTATCAGCGACCTTATGCTCATCAGCAACAGGGACAATAAAGATCATGAAGGCCTGCGAGAAGGTTCGATCCACTCCCTATTCCTCACACTCATGTTCTTGCCCGTCTACTTGAGAGTTCTCTGGTTGAACTAAGGGATGCCAAGCCTGTTCCCGACCCTATTCCTCCTGATTATGATCTAGATGCTAGATGTGAGTATCATTCAGACACACCGGGTCATTCAATTGAAAATTGTGACGTATTCAAGCACAAGGTGCAAGACCTGGTAGACTCAGAGATCATTGCATTCACTGCAGATGATATGTACATCAATTGAAGCCTCCTTTCTCATGTGAGCACTCAGACTGCAAGTATGTCGTGAAAAACAATAAATCCAGACAGAGTCAGGCATCCTCGACAATGGCAATCTTCAGCATCTTTACTGTATTTTCATTTGTAGTCTTTCATTTCTTGTTAAAGCATTGTATGTATGAGAGAACTTGTTTGTTTTTAATGATGATCTTAATGTGATGAATATGTTTTTCTTGAAGTAATTCATTTTTATTCATTCATATGATATTTCTGTGCATTGCAATACCAACTTTCTTGCTTAAACTCTTGGAGGGAGGATGATGAAGTAAAAACGCAAAATCTTTGGTTGTTTGCTTTTGGATAAAACCCTGTTGAGGATGTGCAGGCATTGCTTCAAATCCCCAAACACCGGAGATATAAGGGAGATAGACCCTCGTCAACCCCTTTAAGCCTCGGAGTAGGAGTTTATTTTCATTCGAAAAAACCCTCACATGTAACATGGGGCAGGGTAGTTGTCAGTAATTTGACCGAGCGCCCAAATTTCAAAAGGAATGTGCATCTGAGGATCCATAACCTTTCTTCCCTCACACATCAGGAGATCGAGGGATGTGAAACCACAATGGTTATCCCTCATCGACCAAGGAATGAGGTAGTTATAACCCCTTTCAAATAAATCAGACAAGCCAGTGTCACACAATTTGTTCAAAAAAAAACAAATGAAAAGAAAAAAGAAAGAAATCCTGCTAAGTCCAAACTCGAAAGCAAGTGACTTAGGCAAAAGTTAGGGCATCCCGCTGGACTTCAAGATCGAAAGATTAAAAAACAATCAGTCCAGACAAAATCAGGGAAATAAAAAGGGCGAAAAAAAGAAAAAAGAAGTGATCAAGAGAAAATCCTCGATAAAGAACAAATCGTGTAACCGCAAAGCACCAAAGACGAAAGGGGTGACTGCCACTCCAAAAACCTCGTGGGTCCATTAACTGTCACTCGTCACAGAATCCTTTTGAGAGATGAGGGCTTATGCCAAATTAACTTAACGTAGAACTGGAGAACATCAAGGAGAATGGGTGGATACAAACAAATTTTGAGCCATAAATCCTTTTTTCTAAAACCGCGAACCAGGCCACGTTACAACCCTTAAAAGTCCTAATTGAAATAGGGTTTATTCCGAAGGCGTACTTCAATAAGATAGCGTTCATGACTCCCATGAGTTGTGCTAATAAGATTTTTGTTGGTATTGCATGTGCATTTTGTTCTTCCATTCAAAAATCAAGGTCATAACTAGTGACTCGTTCACAGGGTTTTGCGACATATTTTCAGTAAAAACTTCAAGGTTAACATGTGTGTTGCATTAGAATTATCATTCTTATAATAAACTTGTCATGCTTGCATACATGTGCTTAAGCATCAGGGAAGCTTACACAGTGAATGTCAGTCGAGAAGTTTGATCCTGCCGAGTTGGGATGCTTGAGAACTCTGAAGGATAGTTGTGTCAATGGGCGCGTTGCCAAGAGACTCAGTGTAGAGTGGACTCTCCCCAGTAAGTTGTGTTAAGATGTAGCCAATATGGGGCAGTCACGTCGAGAAATCTCTCCGAAGTTCAGTTATTCTGGGGCATTCATTCGAAGATCAGGTGCAAAAGTTCACTTCAAGGCTCGTATCGAGGCAGGCCACCTTCGAAGCATGAGAAGTTATCCTCTCCAGAAGACGGTTAATCAGAAGCACCTCTTCAAGGTTCAAAATACTGAGGCAGGGTATTTCAAGTCACTACAAGTCCTCTTGAGGAAATTTCCTTCATAGATCATGCAGTCTGGGGCAGTTACATTGAGATCCGATAAATATCTCCAAGAGTTTGAAGACCCTGGGGCAGTGTGAACGCCCGGTCTTCTATAAAATCCTCTTGAGATGATTTCTTACATTAGGCCCAGTGGTTTGGGGCAAGTGGAGAGTTATAGGAACCGTTGTTCACTCTTGATAATCAGTATGCAGTTGATCAGCAGAAAATTGAAGCGCTAAGTTGTTCCTGACGTGAGGCTTTTGAAGTCTCTCCCCCAGCAAGGAGCCAGAAGGTATCTTTGTCCTAGCAAGGTGCTGGAACTGATATTCTTCCCCAAGTAGAGAATTGTCCTTAAATCGAAAGGGGTTCTTTATGAAGATTCCTTATCCCCAGCAGTGCAGGTGGATTCCTCATTCTCAGCAGGGTAAGACGATGGAATATTTTCAAGCAGTTTGAAGATGGTGAGAAGTCAGAGTATTATTTTCCTCAAAAGTCAGATTTGGTATTCTCCGTAAGTCAAAGTCCAATGGTTATTGGCATTCTCAGCGGTTCAAAGTTCAATCTTCATTGGCATCTCCCCAACAGAGTTTGCAATTCAGTTTATAGTTCCCCAAAAGCGTTTGCATCACTAGTGGTTATTGGTGGTACAAGAGGTCAGATGGTGGTGACCCCTTCCTCAGAGAAGTTTGCTTGTTCTGTTCTGCACATTCCCCGGTGGAGTGTCCTCTCATTCTTGCATGTAGTAATCATCTTTTCATTGCATCCTCAAAACGTGTAGCATTTCCATTTCGTATGGAGCATTACGCTAAGAAAAAAATTCAAACATGCGTCGAAGCATAAGCCAGATTTGGTACCTTGTGTGAAAGCCCAGATCAACCCCCAATCAAAACAATGATCCCCCATCCTCAGAGCTGGCGCCTTTTCCTCCCCAACCTTAGAGTTGATGCCTTTCTCCAACTTCAAAGTTGTTGTACACCTTTTCTCGACCTCCGAGTTGATGAACGTATCCTTTCCTCTCCAACCTCAGAGTTGTCATACCTCTTCTTCTCCAACTTCAAAGTTGTCGGACACCTTTTCTCGACCTCCGAGTCGATGAACACCCCTTTTACCAACTTCAAAGTTGTTGTATACCTTTTCTCAACTTCAAAATTGATGACCATTATACCTTTTCTCGACCTCAGAGTTGATGGATATCCTTTTCTTCTCCAACTTCAAAGTTGTTGTATATCTTTTCTCGACCTCAGAGTTGATGAACAAGCCTTTCTTCCCCAACCTTAGAGTTGACGCCTTTCTCCAACTTCAAAGTTGTTGTACACCTTTTCTCGACCTCAGAGTTGATGAATATCCTTTTCTTCCCCAACTTCAAAGTTGTCGGACACCTCTTCTCCAGCCTCAGAGTTGTCAAACCTCTTCTTCTCCAACTTCAAAGTTGTCGTACACCTTTTCTCGACCTCCGAGTTGATGAACACCTCCTTTTGTCCAACCACAGGGTTGACGCTCCTCTTTACCAACTTCAAAGTTGTCGTGGTTCTTTTCTCGACCTCAGAGTTGATGAATACCTCCTTTTGCCCCAACCTCAGGGTTGACCCCCCTTTTTACCAACTTCAAAGTTGTTGGACACCTTTTCTCGACTTCAGAGTTGATGAATATCCCTTTCTTCCCCAACCTCCGAGTTGACGCCTTCCTTCCCCAACCTCTGAGTTGACACCTTTCTTCTCCAACCTCCGAGTTGTCGTACCCTTTCTTCCCCAACCTCCGAGTTGACGCCCTTTCTTCCCTAACCTCTGAGTTGACGCCCTTTTTACCAACCTCAGAGTTATTGTATATCTTCCCTCCAACCTCAGAGTTGAAGCCTTTCGTCCCTAACTTCAGAGTTGTTGTATATCTTTGCTCCAATCTCAGAGTTGAAGCCTTTCGTCCCTAACCTCAGAGTTATCGTATATTGTGGCATGTCTCCAACCTCAGTGTTGACTGATTCCTTTCTTCCAACCTCAGAGTTGAAGTCAATGTTTTTATCTCCAGTCTCAAAATTAATGTCTACCTTTTTACCAACCTCAGAGTTGATGTATATCCTTCTTCTAACGTCAGAGTTGGAGTTATGGTTTTTACTCAACCTTAGAGTTGATGTCTACCTTTTTCTCAAACATTCAAAGTTGGTGTTTAGTCCAGATTTTCCTCAACCTCAGAGTTGATGGTTATCCTCTTCTTTCTCAGCGCTGATGATTTTGTTTCCTCAACCTCAGAGTTGATGGTCTACCAATGTATCCCCAGCGAAGTCCACATTCGGCTTGGTCTTCCATTTTGAGTTCGTCTTCGGCCGTCCTCGTATTCTTTTGTTGGGTAGAGCGTCTTCGGTCGGTCTTCCTTTTCGAGTTCGTCTTCGGCCGTCCTCGTATTCTTTTGTTGGGTAGAGCGTCTTCGGCCGGTCTTCCTTTTCGAGTTCGTCTTCGGCCGTCCTCGTATTCTTTCGTTGGGTAGAGCGTCTTCGGCCGGTCTTCCTTTTCGAGTTCGTCTTCGGCCACCCTCGTATTATTTTGTTGGGTAGTCCGCCTTCGGCTGGCAAACACTCCATTTCATTGTCCCCACAGTTTGAAAATTTTCGGGTTCTTTTGGTATTCAATCTCCATGTACCTTGAATGTTTAAAAGTCGTTGCTATCACTCCTTCAGGTCCAAGTTGATTGAATAGGGGCAGCTGTAGCCTGTAGCACCCCAAAATTTGCCCTACCTTTTTTCAACCTTCTCTGGCTTTTGTTTCGCATTCATTTGCATTTTCATTAGGTCATAACTCACAATCATGGATTTGCATTGGTCTTCTAAGACATGGGATTACAACGGTTTCTTTGAATCAAGGATTTCGGTATGCTCTGAGCTTCTTGTACTCTAGTTGAAGCAATGGTTTGAGATCATAGTATCATGAGCATATCTCTATTCATTGAGTATCAAGGCATCTCCTTTGTCAAGATCATCAAGTTCCAAGGTTTTTCTATTCAGAGGATTCATCAAAAGCATTGGGTCAGGATGTCTTTGGTGTGAATCAGGGTTTGGCTTTTTCTCAGTTCAAGTTATCTTCCTCAAGTCAACTCATCATTATCAGTGTATATCCCAAGAGGAATTGGAATTTCTTGCTCAGGGGTCAGCTTGTGGACTTTCATCAATTCAAAAACCATTGGTTAGGGTTTCATGCATTCAAGTTAACTGGGTTTATTGATTGAAGATGAGGATCCATTAAGAATACAAGGTTGGTTAGGACGTGAAGTTTGACTTAAATTAAAGACGTGCAGAGGGATCAATGTTCTTAAGAGGCAAAGCATGTTAAGATTGGTCATGTGGATTCCTTGTGATTCAAGATGCAAATTCCATTTCAATTCATATCCCTGTCTATTCTTTTTTTTTTTTCTTGATATCCATTTTAAATCCATCCAAGTTTTGATCCACTTATACATTTGGATAACCATTTTATTTCTATAACCAAACTCATTTGATCCATTACATCATTCATATCCAAATTCAGTCCCTTTTCACATTCAAATAAAATCCAAAGTTACACTTGTGTCCATATTTAAAACCATTTTTCATTAAATCATTCTTGGATCAATTTCCAAATAACCATTAACTCTTCTTTTAATATCTTTTTTTTTTACTAATCCATATTAAATCACTTTTTGATCTTAACCCATTTTACCACTTTCCAATAATTACCCATTGCAAAACCAAATCTCATTTTAAAACCAAAATCCTACATAGCCAACAATAAGTAGCCTGTTCTGAAATGGGAGAATAATAAGGCAAGACTCCAGGCCCTTCAACATTTGCGAAAGTCTCTCGGTGATCCTATCAAGATTGTGCAGTTCTCATATTTACAAAATGCACCGCATGGTGATATTGTTCTCCAAACCTTAGCTGTTGATTATTGGGGAGGTCAACTAGTTGCAGGATTTATAAACACATCACACACTCACTCTCATAAGGCAACAATGGTGCTTTTCAGTGTTTCACGCATTCAACTACTCCCACAGAAGCCTGGAACCTTTGGTCTCTGCAAGAAAGTGAAAGTATTTGTGCAATCTCATTACCTTGGAAACCTTGTTCAGGCATCATTCGATGCATTAATTGAAGAAAAAGATAGAGGTGCAACACTAATTGTATCTAGCGATCATTTTATTATGCAGAGCAAGCAATTCAGATTATAGCTAAAATGTAACAGCAGGAATACAAAAGCTGCATAACAGAAAATTTAGGAAAGAATATTACACGCAGCAAGTGAAAAAACTTAACAGAATTTCTAACAAACTTTCCCATTTGGATCTTCATCGCTCCCTAGGAAATCCGTTGTGCACCCTTCCTTTTCCTCTTACACTTCTCTGGGCTCGGATCTTAAGCCCATGCTCCATGGAACCATTATTCACACCACCAACTTATTTATGCACCCCTACTGTATTTGGTTAATTTTGTTTTGTTTTAATTCTAATTATTCTTAGTTTTATATTTTGATTCTAATTGATTTTAGTTTGGAATTTTAATTCTAATTGCTGTTAAATTTTGAATTGAATTTTGTTTTAGATTAAGATAACCTTTAATTAGAAATTAATTTTGATTTGATTTGTTAATTAGAAGTTAAGTTTGTTTTAATTAGATCTTAGGATTTAATTTTGAATTGATTTTTTAATTATTGACTAACTTTTAATCTTGATTTTTAATTGTAGATTAATTAGCATTTTAATTCTAATTTGGATATTCTTGATTAATTGTTGATCTATATTTTGATGCCTATTTTGATTAATTCCTGATTAAATACTTGGTCTCTTATTCGATTTTCCTTTGTGATTGAGTTGTCTGGTGTTTACTTGTTGGTTACTCTGTATTCACATGCTCCTTTAAGGCTTCTAGTCCGACTTAATTTCTGATTAAGCTCGGAGTAGGATAGACATTAGCTCTCAATCCATGCATGACAATATTAGGTAGACTTCCCTCTTGATCCAGACCTTAGGGCCATTGTTGCATGATAACTTGTAGGATCGAGTTTCCCTTAGACCTTCTGTGTGCCCTTTTCTCTCGCCTCAGTGTGATTGAGATCCCTTTTTCTCATAGCGTGAACTACGGATGCTCTGATTCTCATTTCCGATGAGATACGTAGGCACGAGATGCGATATCTCGACGAGCACACTAACAACTAACTTCCCTTTTTCTCTCGCTTCAGTGCGATCGAGCTTTTTTTTCTCTCGCCTCAGCGAGATTGTGCCTCTTTTTCTCTCGCCTTAGTGCGATCGAGACTAACCTTTTGGTTGAGCCCTTTTCTCTCGCCCCAGTGCGATCGAGACTCCTTCACCGACCCGTAGGTCAAACTACAATTGCTCTGATTTCTTCCCTCTAGTCCGAGTGAGGATATGTAGGCACGAGACGGCGATGTCTTGGCGAGTAACCTCCCTCCTTAGTTCGTGTCTGAACTACGTTGATGCCGAAACCGTATATTTAGAACATAAACCCATATCCATGTTTATATTCTAACTTTAAATCTTGTGTTATTTTCAGTGTAGCACTTGGTGTAATGCCCTGTATAATAGATATCTAGAATAATACAATACAAGCATTTTATTTTGGTACTGACACCATCATAAGTGCCTAATGGCGTAATTCACATACTTGACCATTATAAAACATAAATACAACCCATGGTACAAGGCATGGAAACTAGCCAAAATAATAAAATCTAAGATCAATATACAATATCCTCAATTGTATACAACAGATACACTGCGGAATAAGCTCACTAAGCTTCTCTTGAAACATCCAAGCATAGCTCCACTTGTAAATCACACCTAAAATATGCTTCCTGAAAATAATCAACAATAATGGGGTGAGATATTAATCTCAGTGAGTTCCCTATCTTATGGATTCTCTCGGCTTTACAGGGTTCTATCAATCCTAACTCAAGTCAAGGGGAAGGGAAATGACCTTGAGTTCACAATCTCACACTATATGGAAACATGTTCATGAGTTCACCAACTCAAAATATCACTAATCAATAACCTTACCAAGGCGTTCCCTTTTCCCGTCGGCTTCTACGTCTAGAAGTCGACCCGAGTCATGGATCCTTGTAGTTACTTGGCATACGAAATGGATTCGGAAATAAGGGACATATTATCACCTTAAGTCGTCACTTCACACGGCCCGTACACCGTCACAAGTCTCTTTACCATATAGGTTCCATTCATACTCACACGCGGGAATCAAACCTGCCAAGTAATTGTGCTTACATTTTAGAGGAGGAGCTCGAGACTCATGAAACTGCACCTCAAGGGAAACGATTACGATTACGTGATCATATACACAACATGATTGTATTCGACAATCACAAGGCCACATTCGCCTTAAGGCGTCTTTTTCCTTTTCACAAAACCACAATGGTTTACACACATGTTCCATACTAGTGTTTTACTCTCTCCTAGACCAATACTTGTCACGGATGCACCTCTCTACATCGAGTGCCCGAGCATCGCCATCTAGGTTTTCTATCACAATTCAATTCACAACCTAGAATCATATCATTAGGTTTGGGGTAAGGTATCTCACTCTTCCTAATTCATTTTAAGCATGTTATTCTCTCAAACATGTTTAACATCAATAATAGACAAGCATATTACAAGATCAATCATAAAACACAAATGGTAGCATAATATGTCAAACATAAACCACATAGTAGTTCACACACATTTAAGGCATACAAGCCACTACTATCCTCTACCAAGAATCCTTGGTTAAATCATGGTCTCACATCACCATTTAATAGCACATTGGATTCTCTTTCCAAGGCTTCAAGTCCCATATCAATCGGCTTCCCGACTCATGAATTTTGGTGGAAACGAGGACTACAATATTCACACATACATTACTTTTCCATATTTTTCTTATCAATCCATAGCATATAACCATGTTTCTACCTCACCATCACATCGAGCATTGAAGTTTCTTTCCAACACTTCCGACCGTGCCTCAATCCGAGTTATTGATCAAAAGTTATGAAGGAAACAACATAGAAAAATCTGTCACGTTCGCTACTGTATTCGCAAGGTGAACCCCCCAGCGAACCAAGTCAGAACAGAAAGGGCCTAAAGTTCGCAAAGCGACCTCTGGGAGAACATTCGCCTTCCCTTCGCTTTGGGGTTCGCTAGGTGAACCCTCGATGAACCATTCGCTTTGCCCTTCGCCAGGTTCGCTAGGCGAACCATGCGAAACTCAGAATTTCCCAGCAGTGAGAAAACAGATCCCTTGGGGCCAAAATTCTTTTCTCTTCACCCATAACACTTCCAATTCATATTATATCAACCAAAACATGTTCCAACATAAACACAAGTATTCCCATGCATTTATATCGCATTTCATCCGGTAGATTTCATTGATTTATCCGTTTAATAATTTTTTCTCAAATCTAACCTAAGTTCTAAACTTATATTTCTAGAACTTATAGTGTCTAACTAGAACCCACTTGGTAATCGAAGAGGAGGTTGAAGAAGATGAGATGATGAATCCAAGCTTCTTCTTCTTCTTCTTCCAAGATTTTCTCTTCTTCTTTCTCTTCTTTCCACTTTTTCTCCTTTCTCTTCTTCTTACTATCTTTTCCTTTCCTCTTTCTTCTCTAACAAATATATATATATATATATATATATAACTTATTATATAATATAATCCAACAGGGTAAAATATATCCAATTGATATTTTGTTGTCTCAACCCAATTGATCAATTATTAGAGTTACCTCAAAATCCTTTCTTGAATTAAAATAATTGATCTCTTTAGAGTTCATCAGTTGCTCTATTGATCCCAATTGATAATACTTAAAGCACTTAGAGGATTCCATTAATCCAATTAACCAAAGATAGAGCATAAAGACACTCATCTGATCTCATCTAATATCCAATTGAGCATTTAAATAATACGGGGTATTACACTTGGATGACAATCCTTGTCCCTACCATCATGACTTCTTATCTCTATCTTTATTCTCATGGGGAAGTATCATTGGCTGCATCTCAACCAGTTCAGTATCTACTCTGAACTTTTGCTTCCTCACTTGGTTTGGCAGGTTAGTCAAAAATCTATATAGGCATGCTAGGGCTATGTCTGTTAATTTATTAATTGAGTTTTTCCTTAGTTATTTTGTTATGTACTCTACAGGAATGGTAGTTTAGAAATTCTCAATCTAGTCTTTGTTTTTTTCCATTCAGTTCTGTGTCAAAAACTTATGCTTAGTTAGTTAATTTCATTGCAATGTTTCTTCAAATAGATTGTTTCACAATTCATGGAAAGGAACTAAAAAAATCAAAGTTTACTAAACTTCAATGAACAATGGTTAAAGAAATTATTCCCACTCCTGATGCTTCTCAAATTAAAACAATTGAGCCTTCAGAGCACTTCAGCACAAACAAGGATAACTGTGACTATCTCTGGTTTATGACAAGGTAAAATGGCTTCTTAATCCTTACCATTAACACAGTACCAACATGTTTTAAGTCTGTTGGTGTTGTCTTTTCCTCAGTATAAAAGTGGATCAGGATAACTTACCCTTGAAGAAAACTATTAAGTCTGGTTCTCGAAGTAGCGTCTCTCGAAGGAGTTAATTACATATCAATCTTGGGTTCAACGGTTGAATTTCTTGTAATGATATCAAAACTTATACTTTACTATTTCATTAGTTAGTCTATATATTTAAATTAATTTGACTTTTTTAAAGATTGTCTCTTATTGATTATCCTCTTTATTATTTGCATTACAGATGCTACCAAGTTATTGAAGATATGCTCCTATTTTAGTGGAGAGGAAATGCAAAGAGATATAGAGAGGATGAAGATACAGTAATGAAGTTGTGTTGACAATTGAAAGAGTTTTTCGAAAAAAGTATTCTATTATTTATTTTGATTTAAAAGCTTTTATTATTTTTAACGTTATTATTATCAACATTATTATTAAATTTCCATTTTAAACGGATTACTTCTCATGGATATTTTATATGCATTCGTTATTATATTATTTAAAGATAAAAGTATCAGGTAAATTATCATATCCTATACGATAAAATTATTATTTATTAAAAAATAAGTATATTAGCTTATGGGAATGATCACTGCAAAACTGTCATAAAAAGAAAAAGCAGTGAAAAATCATGGTGATTGATTCTGAAAAATAATTAAATAATCTAACATTTCTTGAATATTGAAACTTTGTATAAAGTATAGTAACAAGCAGTTTTAAAGCAACATCACGTTAATCTGATTGCAAGATATGGGACATGTTAAATGATACTATATAGAATAATAATAGTAAAATTAAAAAGTTGAAATAACATTTAATGCATTTAAAAAAATTTGATGTAACATTTAATGCATTTGAAAAGTTCATCTTGAAATAACATTTGAGGTAGCATCACATTAATTTAATATTCATATTTTGTTTTAACTTAATGAGATTTAAGACAATTTACTAAAATTATTTTCCAAATCATATATTTATATTTGTATTTGCACAACATATTATATCTTAATTTAATTTAATATTCATATTTTTGTTTTAATTTAATGAGATTTAAGACAAGGCATTAAAATTATTTTTCAAATCATATATTTATATTTGTAATTGCACAACATATTATATCTTCATTTA
The DNA here is from genome assembly GCA_022829125.1 of Lathyrus tuberosus. Taxonomy (NCBI): domain Eukaryota; kingdom Viridiplantae; phylum Streptophyta; class Magnoliopsida; order Fabales; family Fabaceae; genus Lathyrus; species Lathyrus tuberosus. The sequence continues at coordinate 12,089,255 of JALAZF010000086.1, forward strand.
ATTTAATATTCATATTTTTATTTTAACTTAATGAGATTTAAGATAATGCACTAATATTCATATTTCATAATAATACCTATTGATATGTTACTATTATAATTTTTTACGGATTACTATCATAACAATATTTATTTAAATAATTATAATATAAAATTTTCTTTTATATGCGGTTGGTGTTATATATTACAATTTTTTTTGATGATGCAACAAATTTGTTTAATCATTCTATTATATTACTAAAACAAGAAAATAAAATTAATAAATTAGAGATATTGTCAAATAACTTTTGTATATCTAAAGTGATAAAGTCATTTAAATTTTAGTACAAGTGTCTAACTAATTATACCAACTTCTCTTTGAGAAATTAATATATGTGAGAGAAAGATTTTAAAAATTAATTTTTTATAAATTTTCAACAAAAAATTTAATTTTTATAACTAAATAAATAAAAATATATTTTTTTAAAAGTGATTTTATGGATTTTAAAAATTTGAATCTAAATTACTTATAAATATTAATTAATGACTATTACTTTTGTTTATTTCTATTTTCATTTTTAAATAACTAAAAAATAAATTAGTTTTTATTATTTGAATTCCTTTTTTTTACCATAAATTACTTGAATTTCTTAATAACAAGATATCTTTAATTCTTTTAGTATTTAAAACAAACAATTTTTTTTAAAAATATTTAGTAAATTTATTTAATTCCTATTCATATTTATGATAAAAGATCTATAAATTCATTTTATAATTGGAAAAAATTATTAAAAATGGATCTAATTTTTTGCTTTAAATTACAAATTTATTTTTAATATCTCTAATTTTACTTTTAAGGAAAATAAAAGATTGTTTTTTAATATCTTTTATTATTTTTTATTTTTGGTTTATATATAATTGGATTTGGTTTATATAACATTTGAGGTAGCATCACGTTAATTTAATATTTATATTTTTTTTAACTTAATGAGATTTAAGATAATGTACTAAAAATATTTTCCAAATCATATATTTATATTTGTACTTGCACATCATATTATATCTTAATTTAATTTAATATTCATATTTTTGTCTTAACTTAATGAGATTTAAGACAATGCAATAAAATTATTTTTCAAATCATATATATATATATATATATATATATATATATATATATATATATATATATATATATATATATATATATATATATATATATATATATATATATATATATATATATAGGAATAAGAGATATATATTAAACCAAAAAATAATAAGTAGGCTACAGAAAGACTAAGCAACAAAAATATCGAATGTAAACACCTATACATTTCTTTGGAAGTAATCTAGCATCTTCTTATTAGTTTCAATTTTGTGAACCACCACTTCTTTGACCTTGGTACTTCGCAATTCATCGGGTTTGCCATGTTGGAAGATGCAAGCATTCCTACATGTCCAAATTTGGTATACGGTTTCTGCTACAACACATTTCAACAGCTTTGCTTTAGGTCCTTTGACTTTAGTTGCCTTTACCAGCCAGGTGAAGTCTATTTTTCTTTGAGTAGACATGGGGATATTGAAATCCTGCAGAACCTGCTTCCAGAAGAGCTGAGTAACTACACAATAAAAAAGAATATGCTTGTTGGTTTCATGATGAGGGCAGAACGTGCACTGGCCATCAGTAGGAACTCCAAATCGAGCGAGACTATCCTTTGTCATAATTCTTCCTTGGCAAGCCATCCAAGTGGTAAAAGTTTCCCTTGGTCTTGCTATGTTTCCATACATCAAGCATTTCCATTCTAATTTTAGTTTTTCCCCTCGCATGTGCTGGTACATCACCTTTGTATCATACCGACCTGCAGTTATCATATTATGCCAAACAACAGAGTTAGTAGTAGAATCTCTATTTTTGAACATGCTCCTAATAATCCAAGAGCAGTTCTGGTCGGGGGTATAATTTTCAACATTGGATCCCTTTATATAATATGCATGTAGCCACTTGATCCACAATATATCCTTCTTTGTCCACAACTTCCAAAGCAACTTCCCAATGGTTGCCATGTTCCACTCTTGGAGTGAGATGATGTTTTTGCCACCAGCTGGAATTGTATCACAAACATGGTCTCAAGCAATGGGAGCTTTTTTACTATTTTCCTCCCTACCTGTCCATAAGAATCTCCTACACAAACCTTCAATATGTTGAACTACTTTTTTGGGCAGTGGGAATACTTGCATCCAATAATTGGCTATGGAGAATAGTACACTCTTAACAAGCTGCAATCTCCCTGCATAGGATAGAAATTTGGTACTCCAATGGTGAATCCTTTTGAGCATTTTATCTATTACTAGCTGACAGTCTTTGATAGTAAGTTTTATGGTACTTAGTGGAACTCCAAGATATTTGAAGGGCATTTCTCCAACAGCCAGCCCTGTAACTTGGTAGAGTTGGGCCTTAGTTGCTTCATCCACTCCTCCCACCTAGAGTTTACTCTTGTTGCTACTGATGATCAGGCCAGTGGCTGCTGAAAAATTGTGAACTTTCTGCATAATCAGTTGCAAAGATATGGCATCCCCTCTTGTGAATAACATGATGTCATCAGCAAAAAATAAATTAATAATATTGAGCCTTTCATATTTAGGATGGAAGTTGAAATCAGGGGTTCTTGCCACAGTGTGAAGCAGTCTGTGCATGTACTCCATTGCCATTACAAAGAGCAGAGGTGAAATAGGATCACCCTGTCTCAAGTCTCTTCTAGCTCTAAGTAATTTTGATGGGCATCCGTTAATTAAAAACCTGTATGAGACAGTAGATACACAATTCATTATCCAATTAATAAAAACATGTGGAATACCTAGCTCCTTCATAATCTGAGTCAGAGCAAGCCAATCCAAGGTATCATAAGCTTTTTGGATATCTAGTTGAAGCATACACCTTGGGGAGATATGTTTTCTGTTATAGCCTCTTACCAACTCCTGTGCCGTGATAATGTTGTCCTGGATCAGTCTGCCAGGAATGAATGCAGACTGGGAATCTGAGATGATATTACCAATCACTGACCCAAGTCTTGAAGTGAGTATTTTGGAAATGATCTTATAAAAAGTGCTGCAACAAGCTATGGGCCTCATATCTTTAATGGTCTTCACCTCAGGGTTCTTAGGGATCAATGTAATAAGTGATCAATTAAAAGCCTTGTGAATTTGACCGCCCTCAAAGAATTCCTTGACTGCTGCTCTCGCATCATATTTTACAATATGCCAAGTCTTCTTGAAAAAATGTGAGTGGTAACCATCAATGCCTGGTGCCTTTGTATCTCCAATACTAGAGAGAGCTTCCCATATCTCCTTGTCGTCTACTGGTCTGATAAGTGATTGAGCATCCAATCTGTTGAGAGCTTTGCCTTCCCTAATGATGGGGATGTCAATGCTTTTTAGAGTCTTGTTCTGTGTACCTACAAGAGCAGTGTAGAACCCCATAATTTCATTTTCAATATCATCATGCTTAGTGAGAATTTTCCCATCCATTGAGTGGAGAGAGTACAACCCTTTTTGCTTATTTTTCTCTCTAACCAATGCATGGAAGTATGCATTGTTGTTTTCCCCCAGCTGGAGCCAGTTGATTTTGGATTTCTGTTTCAGAATATTTTCCTTCACTTGGTTAAGCTGTATAACCTGTTCCTTACAAACTTTAACCTGTTGTATCAGTTGGTCATTAAAAGGGTCATGTTGGAGTCTCTCCTGCATCTGATGGAGGTTACATCTGGATTGGGCTAGTTGAAGTTGGTTGTGAGTAGCTTTTCTAGTCATATCTTTCAGCTTGGATTGGAGCCTCTTCAGTTTAAACCATAAGGTTAGCATAGGTCTACCTCTTGTATCCATATGTCGGCTATCTCCTACTGTTTGTAGAAAGGCTTCATCATGGGTTATGCAGTTGAGAAATCTAAAAAGATTTGTGGGAGGCCTTCTGTTCTGTTGGTCCTGGAGCCAAATTTTTACTAGAGTGTGATCAGATATATTATGGGGCAGGTTCTCAATAACTGCACTGTGAAATTTCTGATACCACTCTGCATTGCCCAACACTCGATTAATTCTGGAGTAAATAACCCCTGTTGTATGGTTATTTGTCTAGGTGAAGTAAGGGCCTTTTGTTGAAGCTTCAAACAGTTCTAGAGTGTGCATCATATCTTTCAAATCTTTATATTCAGCATCAGTCACATTTTTTCCACCAACTCTGTCTTGGCAGGATGTTACATTGTTAAAATTGCCAATTACTATCCAAGGGCCCTTAGCAGGCTTGTATAACTTCTGCAATGCCCTGTATAATATATATCTAGAATAATATAACACACACATTTACTTGGTCCTGACACCATCATAAGTGCCTAATGGCGTAATTCACATACTTGACCATTTCCTAAAAACATAAAACGATCTATGGTACAAGATATGGAAACTAGCCAAAGATAAAAATCTAAGAGCATTATACAATATTCCTCATTGTACAAGAACAATAAATACACAGCAGAATAAGCTTAACTAAGCTTCTCTTGAAACATCCAAGCATAGCTCCACTTGTAAATCAAACCTGCAAATACCTCCTGAAAATAATCAACAATAGTGGGGTAAGATACATCAAATCTCAGTGAGTTCTCTATCTTATAGGTCCTCTCGGCTTTACAAGGTTCTAACAATCCTAACTCAAGTCAAGGGGAAGAGAAATGACCTTGAGTTCACAATCTCACACTCTCACACTATATGGAAACACGTTACGAGTCCGTTAACTCGAAAGTATCACTAATCGATAACCTTGTCAAGGCATCCCCTTTCTCCCGTCCTCTTCTAAGTCTAGAAGTAGGAACGAGTCATGGACCCTCGTAGATTTCTTGGCATACGAAATGGATTCGTAAATAAGGGACATATTATCACCTTAAATCGTCACTTCACACGGCCCGTACACCGTCACAAGTCCCTTTACCCGTAGGCTCCATTCGTACTATAACATTGGGAATCAAACCTACCAAGAAATCGTGCATTCATTACAGAGGAGCTCGTTACTCATGAAATTGAACATAATAGAATAATGGTTATGATTTCATGATTTCACATACAACCATAATTGTATTCAACATTTCTAGGCCACATTAGCCTTTAGGCCTCTTTTGTCTTTATCAATTTAACATAAAAAATACATGTGTTCCATACTAGTGTTCACTCTCTCCTAGACCAATACTCGTCACGGATGCACCTTTCTACACCAAGTGCCCGAGCATCGCCATCTAAGTTATCTACTCTAGGCCAGAACTCGTCAAGGATGCACCTTTCTACATCAATGCACGAGCGTCGCCATACAGAGTTTCTATCACAATTCTAGTCACAACCTAGAATTATAACAATCTTAACTATGCCATTTGTTTTGGAGTAAAGTTTCCTCACTCTACCTAATTCATATTTTAAACATGTATATTCTCTTATCATGTTAACATTAATATTAAGCAAAGCATATCACAAATTGCATAATAGAATCACATAACCACACATGATAGCATAACATGTCAAACATAATTCACATAGTAGTTCACACACATTTTCAAGGCATATAAGCTACTACTATCCTCTACCAAGCATCCTTGGTTAAATCATGGTCTCACATTACCATTTAACAACACTTCCCATAAAACATCACTTTCGGATTTCCTCCGATTATTTAATCGGGCACTAAAATCGACATTTTCACCTCCATCAGATAAATTATTCTCACAGCTTTCTATCGATATCTAGAACACTAGAATTGGATAAACGGATCAAAAGTTATGGATTTTAAAAGAAGAGGGGACATTTGGAAAAGTCCCAGGAGCGCCCGGCGCTCCAGTTTTCGCTCGGCGGAATCCTCTTTGCCTCTCGCTTCGCCCGGCGAAGTAGGGGCGTAAACACTTCTTCAAAAACTTGAAAGTTACAGGGGCGTTACATGTTGCGCCTCTTGGGCATCGCCCGGCGAAGCAGGGGCGCTTGCCTCGAATCGCCCGACGCTCTAAGCACCGTCCGGCGCTCTGCACCAGAACAACCATGCTCAGCTGCGTTTTCTCTTGTTCCAATGGTTAAAAATCCATCTTTCTCAACTCGAATCATCCCCAAACAGCACCAACAAGCATCATAAATATTCATATGCATATTATGATCATACTACACAATTTATATCGATTTTCATCCGCTAGATTTCATTGATTTGTCCGTTTAATCATTTTCTCTCAAATCTAACCTAAGTTCCAAACTTCTATTTCTAGAACTTAGAGTCTCTAACTAGAACCCACCTGGTAATCGAATAGGAGGTTGAAGAAGATGATGATCCAATGCTCCAACTTTCTCTTCTTCTTCCTTGAGCTTCTTCTCTTCTTTCTCTCCATTTCCTCTTTTCTTCTTTCTTCTACTTCTTACTATCTTTTTTTTCTTTTTCTTACTAATATATATATATATATAATCCAATATTATATAATATAATCCAACAGGGTAAAATATCTCCAATTGATATTTTGTCGTCTCAACCCAATTGATCAATTATCAGGGTTACCTTAAAATATTTTCTTGAATTTAAATAATTGATCCCTTCAGAGTTCATCAATTGCTCTATTGATCCCAATTGATAACATGTTAAGTACTTAGAGCATTCCATAAATCTAATTAACCAAAGGTAGAGCACATAGATACTCATCTGATATCTAATTGAGCATTTAGGTAATACGGGGTATTACAATCTCCCCCCCTTAAATTGAAATTCGCCCCCGAATTTCCTCTACTTGACAACAACTGCAACTTACATCACTGTCTTAGATCCACACTTAATCTTTACTTCCGCTCAAATTCTGACGTATTCCAGCTCCAACCTGACTTCACAGACCAAAATTCTTATTTTCACAAATTATCAAATTTCACGTCCTTAATCATACTCTTATTCCAGTATCGAGTTCACTTCTAACTTTGTTGTTTCTATAACTCATCTGTTGTTCCTTACAAGACACTTAGTCACAACTTACTTCGGAAAGAATGTACCATTCTACATTCCTCTACCGAGTTACAAAACGAAACCATAACACCTTATTTTGGTTCAAGATAACAACCACTCATCAAATTCTCATGAGGTAATTCGGTGATCCCTTTCCTTTATGCAATTACCGACAACTACCCTTGGTAACTCCTTTAACATTCAAGCCACTTCATAAATAGTCATGCGACTTCCTTACCAGTTTCACTTAATCTGATAGTTCATCTCTTTCGTATTACACCATAAAGGTAACACACTTAGAACGGTATCTTCCTACTTCCGTACTTTCAAGTAACCATCTTCCAAATTGCTTATTATTCCGATTGCACTTTTTCATCTGTCACCTTCCACTGTGCAATCCAAATTCAAACTGTGAAATACCACCAATTCTGAAGCATTACCCAGTAGTTAACCATCGGCGGAGAAATACACTTATCCATTGGGGTCCTTACTAACCAACGGTACAAGAAACTTACTGACGTCCTATGTTAGAACAATTTCCTTGCCAACACACAATGTCATAACATCTGTCCAACACTTTCCAGGCGATAAAGGCACAGGATTACACTGCTACTACCATAACATATACAACTCCAAATCCAGTCTAACTCGAAACGGTTCATCCAAAGTAGTTCAGCAACTTTCGTTTCTAGTTACCATATTCCATATCCATCCTTCTTACGGGTTTTCCGACTTACTCAAGGTTCCTTGTTGACACGAGATCTCGACCAATAACACGTAACACCATTACGAAACTTCAATCATAAGTGAGTCACCACTTATCAAAACTCAAACCATCCAAGGCACGATTGTGAGTTCTCATACCACTCACCAATCCACATACAACACTCTACACGTACACACATCCCCAAAGGATATGCCACACTTCTCAATTGGATCAACTTCTCTCATCCGTTCTGTTTGATAATGATTCCAAGTCACATGCTTAACTTCGGAACATCCAAATTCTTACTCGTACTTGGAAAGATAACTTCCAAATTTCCTTCTCTGGGTAAAACACAACTGCACACAACTGGTACCACTCTCACGGAGTCAAAATCCAAAACCATGAACTCGCGGAAGTTAACATTTACTAAACTCTTGACCAACCGCTCATACCTTACTAATACCATAATTACACACCGAAATATTTCCTTGCAAGACCGATACTTTGTGAGTATTTTCCAACTTCGTCCTTAAGACTCTCAATGGTAATATACCTAAGACCTTCTCATACTCAACACAGTTCACAAGATTACCTCTCCCAAGAGTTAAATTCCCTCGTCGTCTAAACCAATGACCAATTACGCAACACCTTTCAGAAGTTTCGATTTCAAAACCCAAATCCTCTTCCATTTACTTGAAATCCCTTTTTCCATTCACACAACACTCCCCAAGCGGAGCAACATAAGGTAACAAAACAAAGATGATGGTTCTTAGGGGATTTCACAATTTACACACATGTTAATCGATTACCCATCATCTAAGCTAATTGGTTAACTCCTGAAAATTTAGTACAAAGCACCATCTTTGCACGTGTTAATCGGTTAACACTGCTGCAGAAACTGAAACCAAATTCCTTTTAGTTCAAAAGCCCTCCCTACTCAAAACCATCAATCCGGTTTGTCCTAACCCACAATATCATTCTCAACTCGTGGCTTCTTAACTTATATTACATTCATTAACCATGATCCACTCAGGTAAAACCGACAAAGTCAAAACATGCAGACGACACACTCCAACCAAGTAACAGGAAAAATTCCAAATTCTGACGTGGTCACACTACAAAACTTCAGCGGGATAGTTCATTTTTCTGCTCAAACAATTGCACTAACGGGAAGTCAATAATGACGACGCTCTAGGGTTTTCGCCACAACTCATGCTTAATTCGTCCATAAGTAAAACCCAACACACAACCATTACACAATACCACAAAAGCGATGAACATCTCACAACAAGCATACCACCTTATTCTCTCACTTGAACTCCTTGGTGAGAAATAAAACAACAATGTTCTTAGTCCAACAAAAGGTAGATTCCAAATATTCCGATTATTCACAAATAAAGAAGTTCCTCTATACTTGAAAATAAACCTAGGCAATGCATCCTCTTGGAGAACCTTCTCATCACTTCATACACATTAACCGGGATCTCTTACCCTTTACTATCCATTACACACCACACTTACACCAAATCACTTAATGGAAAATCCGTAACTGACAATTTTCATCGACTATTTACAAAACCCTTCCGGTATAAATCGTTCCATAGTTTACTCTTAGTCTGTAATAAGTCCTTATTTGCTTCTCGTCGCTTTACCGCACTCTTGCTTCTTAAAATACAATCTTCGCTGTTCCATAAAGTACGTCCCTTCACACTTGTCTCAAAAATGAGAATCCATCACGTACACTTGTGACCACAGTGCTACTACTACACTTGTTCTTAATACCAAAGTGTAACTTTTCTCATTCCACGTCATACTATTAGAGTTCCTCTCAGGTGAACCACCCGTAATTGCACTTCCTTAACTATAGATTCATCAACACCTTAAAAATTCCATCGCACACTTGTCCAAAATACATTCCGTTGTTGCTTCCTCTTAACATACCATCGACACCGCTTTCCACACCGCGTTTACTTCGCTTTCCTTTGTAATCCTCTTAGGTCCAAATATAAAACCATCTTACTACGATTCCCTTAAATTCCAAGATACTTACTCTGTTTCTTAATACAAACTCTTCCAGTCTGTATCACTACCCTTTCTGTTGCTAAGTGAAGATCATTCTTTCTCCAACACAATACCTTATACTGTTCTTTGGGTAATTTAACATTTCCAAAATTCCAAATTGATCTCTCATCGAATACAGAAAATCCCGATGTAATATCTCGAACTTAATCCCCCTTCATAACTGAAGATACACAATTAGTCTCCTACTCTTCGTCCGGTGCACACTTGTTTTACTTGAAGCATGTAAACACATCCTTGTGTTCCTTCACACACTTCTCTACTACTTTAAGTTCCCATAGAAACTGAACTTCCTTAAGGTACTCTCGTCCATTCAAGATACTATAACGACCTCTAAGAACTGAAGCACCAAAATTTATCTCACTTCCGGACCTTACGTCACACATTCCACAAAACAAATTTTCTTTTCCACGGTATGAGATTACTTGAAATTCTTATCCGTACTAGTGGCCAATCCATCTCTACTAGCGATTTTACATATTCCTCAATACCTTAACCAATCGTCTAATAGAGATCCTTAACTTTCGGACTCCATCCATTCAAAAGGATTACTTGAACAACACACTACTCTTTAATGTCCATGCTACCCAATCACAACTTCTACCAAAAACTCACTGAGCTGACCAAAACCCCTCACTAGTAACTCTTGGCTTGAGTCTACCCTTACAGCACAAGTTCCGACAACACTTCGGAGTCCTCGTGGTCGCTTAACCATGATTCTACCTATCACATACATAGCGTTAGGTTGATCAGGCCCAATACTACATAGTATGATATTAAGTTTCATGCTGGCAAGACACACTTAAGAGGCAGGAATGGATTTACTTATGATGTTTCAAGGCTAGGTCGAGGACACGACCTGCTCTGATACCAACTGTAATGCCCTGTATAATATATATCTAGAATAATATAATACACTTATTTACTTGGTCCTGACACCATCATAAGTGCCTAATGGCGTAATTCACATACTTGACCATTTCCTAAAAACATAAAACGATCTATGGTACAAGATATGGAAACTAGCCAAAGATAAAAATCTAATAGCATTATACAATATTCCTCATTGTACAAGAACAATAAAATACACAGCAGAATAAGCTTAACTAAGCTTCTCTTGAAACATCCAAGCATAGCTCCACTTGTGAATCAAACCTGCAAATACCTCCTGAAAATAATCAACAATAGTGGGGTGAGATACATCAAATCTCAGTGAGTTCTCTATCTTATAGGTCCTCTCGGTTTTACAAGGTTCTAAAAATCCTAACTCAAGTCAAGGGGAAGGGAAATGACCTTGAGTTCACAATCTCACACTCTCACTCTATATGGAAACACGTTACGAGTCCGTTAACTCGAAAGTATCACTAATCGATAACCTTGTCAAGGCATCCCCTTTCTTCAGTCCTCTTCTACGTCTAGAAGTAGGAACAAGTCATGGACCCTCGTAGATTTCTTGGCATACGAAATGGATTCGGAAATAAGGGACATATTATCACCTTAAATCGTCACTTCACACGGCCCGTACACCGTCATAAGTCTCTTTACCCGTAAGCTCTATTCGTACTATAACATTGGGAGTCAAACCTACCAAGAAATCTTGCATTCATTACAGAGGAGCTCGTTACTCATGAAATGGCACATAATAGAATAATGGTTACGATTTCATGATTTCACATACAACCATAATTGTATTCAACATTTCTAGGCGACATTAGCCTTTAGGCCTCTTTTGCCTTTATCAATTTAACATAATAAATACACATGTTCCATACTAGTGTTCACTCTCTCCTAGACCAATACTCGTCACGGATGCACCTTTCTACACCAAGTGCCCGAGCATTGCCATCTAGGTTATCTACTCTAGGCCAGAACTCGTCAAGGATGCACCTTTCTACATCAATACACGAGCGTCGCCATACAGAGTTTCTATCACAATTCTAGTCACAACCTAGAATTATAACAATCTTAACTATGCCATTTATTTGGGGGTAAAGCTTCCTCACTCTACCTAATTCATATTTTAAACATGTATATTCTTTTATCATGTTAACATTAATATTAGGCAAAGCATATCACAAATTGCATAATAGAATCACATAACCACACATGATAGCATAACATGTCAAACATAATTCATATAGTAGTTCACACACATTTTCAAAGCATATAAGCCACTACTATCCTCTACCGAGCATCCTTGGTTAAATCATGGTCTCTCATTACCATTTAACAACACTTCCCATAAAACATCACTTTCGGGTTTCCTCCGATTATTTAATCGGGCACTAAAACCGACATTTTTCACCTCCATCAGATAAATTATTCTCACAGCTTTCTATCGATATCAAGAACACTGGAATCGGATAAGCGGATCAAAAGTTATGGATTTTAAAAGAAGAGGGGACATTTGGAAAAGTCCCAGGAGCGCTCGACGCTCCAGTTTTTGCCCGGCGGAATCCCCTTCACCTCTCGCTTCGCCCGGCAAAGCAGGGGCGTAAATAGTTCTTCAAAAACTTGAAAGTTACAGGGGCGTTACATGCTGCGCCTCTTGGGCATCGCCCGGCAAACCAGGGGGCTTGCCTCGAATCGCCCGGCGCTCTGCACCAGAACAGCCATGCTCAGATGCGTTTTCTCTTGTTCCAATGGTTAAAAATCCATCTTTCTCAACTCTAATCATCCCTAAATAGCACCAACAAGCATCATAAATATTCATATGCATATTATGATCATACTACACAATTTATATCGATTTTCATCCGCTAGATTTCATTGATTTGTCCGTTTAATCATTTTCTCTCAAATCTAACCTAAGTTCCAAACTTCTATTTCTAGAACTTAGAGTCTCTAACTAGAACCCACCTGGTAATCGAAGAGGAGGTTAAAGAAGATGATGATCCAATGCTCCAACTTTCTCTTCTTCTTCCTTGAGCTTCTTCTCTTCTTTCTCTCCATTTCCTCTTTTCTTCTTTCTTCTTCTTCTTACTATCTTTTTTTTCTTTTTCTTACAAATATATATATAATCCAATATTATATAATATAATCCAACAGGGTAAAATATCTCCAATTGATATTTTGTCGTCTCAACCCAATTGATCAATTATCAGGGTTACCTTAAAATCTTTTCTTGAATTTAAATAATTGATCCCTTCAGAGTTCATTAGTTGCTCTACTGATCCCAATTGATAACACGTTAAGTACTTAGAGCATTCCATAAATCTAATTAACCAAAGGTAGAGCACATAGATACTCATCTGATATCCAATTGAGCATTTAGGTAATACGGGGTATTACAACTTCTCTATGTCTTTCCAAAGCTCTCTTCTATGCTCAAGTTGATTGTATGCATACACGATAGTAATGGTTTGTAGGTAGGTTAGATCAATATTGTATACCTCTACATGGATAAATTGTGCATGGGTGGTGATGACTTTCAAGTGAACTACATTGTGCCTCCATAGAATCCAAATTCTTCCATTCACATGTTGGTTATAGTTATCCACAAAACTCCAATTAGAACCAAAAGTTTTCCTAATCTTATCAGCCTTATGTCTTTTTATTCTAGTTTCCAGCAAGGTACATATAGACACATTGAAAGTGGAGATATAGGAGCTTATCTCCCTGTGCCTTGCTTCTTTATTCATGCCCCTAACGTTCCAGCTTGTTATCATGACTCATGATAGTTCTCTCCCCTAGAACAATCTCCAATTCGTAGGGGAGTGAATGAGTTATTGTACTTGATAACTACACTATTTTAAGGGGTATGCATACCTTGTCTTTCCTTATCACATTTGCTTGCTGACCCCACCACTGTCTATTCTGCATTCTATGGAGGCTGCTCAGGTGTTCTTTTTTCTGCAGGGATTTTTGTGATTTTATGAGATTGTGCATCTTCCTGTTTGTCATCTATTTGTGGTGCTTTCTCCTTTGGGGGTTGCTCATGTAATGGTGGTATATGGGACACTGGTTTCCATATTTTGGCAGGTTTGTCAGGCTTCCGCTTGATGTCACAATCATGCCCAATTTTCAAACATCGTTGGCAATACATAGGTTTCCACTCGTATTCAATTCTCTGCTCTAGTAATTTATCGGTATGATCTCTGATGTTGATAGTATCTTTAGTTTTTTGCGTGATGTCCACTTCAATCAGAATTCGCACATAAGAGATACGTAGCTTTTTTGCTGTACATTCATCTGTTGTTATTGGTTTTCCTATTGCATTCGCAATCTTGGACAAGCTTTTTTCACCCCATAAATGGAGAGGGAGGTTGGGTAGAATAACCCACAAAGGTAAAACGCGTAGCAGGTCATCCTTCATCTCAAAATCAGGGCTCCAGATTCTTATGAACACCGATTTTCCATAAATAAAATACGGACCCTTTGCCATAACATCTTCTCTATCTTATTTGTTGTTGAATCTGACTATAAAATAACCCTCATCATTGTAATATAGTTCAGGAATTGTGACAAATTCCATGAATTTTCTAATAGCATTCATTGAGAGTGAATCCCCTAGGGCAAAAAGAATCATTGCATTGCTCCAAAAATCCAATTCATCTTCTACATCCGATTCATCGATCTTAATCTCCAATTCGCCATTTGTGATATCTGGTGCTATGAATTCCACTACCATTCCTCTGTTGAGTGCCCTGTTCCCCTTGATAACATCTACCCAAGGTTTTGGTAGCTCCCCCGAATTGCTCTTAGGTGGTGGAGTGTTGTCGTTGAGTTCCATATCCGGTTGGTTTGGCATCGGTTCGTCAGGTTGAGTTTCTATGGCAGGTTTGAGCGTGTGATTATTCTCATCAGTTGTGATTAATTCTGGTTCTTCTTGATTCAGTTCCCCATCCGATTGCTCGATGATTGCTTGTGTTATTATGGTTCTTTCAGCTCCTTTTCGGGACGTCGTCGCCTGAGATTTTGCTCGGCCGACGCCACGTTTGCCCATGGTTGGCAACCCTAGCAGAGCAAAACCTGAAATATTTTTTTTTCAAATCATATATTTATATTTATACTTGCACAACATATTATATCTTAATTTAATTTAATATTCATACTTTTATTTTAACTTAATGAGATTTAAGACAATGCTTTAATATTCATATTTCATAACAATACATATAAATATGTTACTATTATAATTTTTTTACGGATTACTATCATATCAATATTTAATTATATAATTATAATATAAAATTTCCTTTTATATGCGGGTGCTGTTATATATTACTATTGTTTTTTTTATGATGCAATAAATTTGATTAATCACTCTATTATATTACTAAAACAAGAAAATAAAATTAATGAATTAGTGATATTGTCAAATAATTTTTTTATATCTAAAGTGATAAAGTCATTCAACTTTCACTACAAGTGTCTAACTAATTATAAAAACTTCTCTTTGAGACATTGATATATGTGAGAGAAAGTTTTTTAAAAATTTATTTTTTAAAAATTTTCAAAAAAAAAATTTAAAATTTATTTTTTATAATTAAATAAATAAAAATATATATTTTTAAGTGATTTAGGATTTTAAAAATTTGAATCTAAATTACTTATAAATATTAATTAATTACTACTACTGTTATAAACGGTGACAACTATAATTTTGATTCAAATATATTTATATACGAAAAAATACTATTGTTATAAACGAGAACAACTTTAATTTTGATTTAAATTTTATTATATACGAAAAAATATTATTGTTTTAAACGTGCATAACTTTAATTTTGATTCAAATTTTTTTATATAAGATAAAATACTACTATTATAAACGGGGACAACTATAATTTTGATTCAAATGTTTTTATATATGAAAAACATACTATTGTTATAAACGGGAACAACTTTAAAGTTGATTCAAATTTTTTTATATATGAAAAAAATACTACATGTTATAAACGGGCACAACTTTAATTTTGATTCAAATTTTTTTATATAAGATAAATATTACTGTTATAAACGGGGACAACTATAATTTTGATTCAAATATTTTTATATACGGAAAAAATAATATTGTTATAAATAGGGACAACTTAATTTTGATTCAAAATTTTTTATATACAAAATAAATAATACATGTTATAAACGACCATAACTGAAATGCCCTGTATAGTATATATATCTAGAATAATACAATACACGCATTTTATTTGGTACTGACACCATCATAAGTGCCTAAGGCATAATTCACATACTTGACCATTCTAAAAACATAATACAAACTATGGTGCAAGCTATGGAAATTAGCCAAAACAAGAAAATCTAAGAATACGGTACAATATTCCTCATTGTACAAGAAAATGATACACAGCGGAAAATAAGCTTAACTAAGCTCCTCTTGAAACATCCAAGCATTGCTCTACTTGTAAACCAAACCTGCAAACCACACCTGAAATAAAGCAACTATAGTGGGGTGAGATACATCAAATCTCAGTGAGTTCCCTATCTTATAGGTCCTCTCGGCTTTACAAGGTTCTATCAATCCTAACTCAAGTCAAGGGGAAGGGAAATGACCTTGAGTGCACAATTTCACAATCTCACACTATATGGAAACATGCCATGAGTTCATCAACTCAAAATATCACTAATCGGTAACCACACCAAGGCATCCCCTGTTCCCGTCCGCTTCTACGTCTAGAAGTCGACCCGAGTCATGGATCCTAGTAACCTACTTGACATACGAATGGATTCAGGTTCTACGGGCTATTAACCGTTATGAACCGTCACTTCACACGGGCCATTAACCGTCACAAGCATACGCTCCCAGAGCGCCATTCGTACTGCACGCGAGAATCAAACCTGCCAAGTAGTTGTGCACATGTTTCAGAGGAGCTCGAGACCCATGAAACGCACTCACAAGATAACCGGTTACGATTACGTGATCTCACACACAACGTGATTGTATTCGACAATCACAAGGCCACAATGCCTTAAGGCCACATTCGCCTTTTCTCAAAGAACACAAAGGTTCACACACATGTTCCATACTAGTGCCTCACACTCTCCTAGACCAATCTCGTCACGGATGTACCTTCCTACATCAGGTGCCCGAGCCTTGCCATCTAGGTTATCTACTCCAGACCAGAACTCGTCAATGAATGCACGAGCGTCGCCATCCAGAGTTTCTATCCCAATTCTATTCACAACCTAGAATTATAACAACCTTAACTACGCCATTTGTTTTGGGGTAAGGTTTCCTCACTCTACATAATTTCATATTTTAACATGCATACTCTCTCGATCAAGTTAAACATCAATAACAGGCAAAGTATATCACAATTGCACATATAATAATTCAATCACAAGTTATACAAAAGCATAATAGAAGCACATAATGGTTCATCGCATAAAACATCCCTTTTGGGGTCCCTCCGATTCATTTAATTGGGTATCGGATCAATATCGATCACTGTTATCCCATAGGATATTTCCACAGCTTTACATCGGCTATAACTATGCCTCGATCGGATTTACGATCCAAAAGATGTCAATTCCAACATTTCACAAAACATTACTTTCCTTCATTTTCCACTAATTCATTTATCCCACATCATACCCAATATTTTCACTTTTTATCGGATAGAGGGTCGTCATAGCTTTCTAATGACACCAAGAACGTCCCGATCGGAGTTACGGATCAAAAGTTATGAAGGAAACAAAACGGGAAAAGCTGTCATGTTCGCTTTGCGAAGCTCCAGCGAATGCTCACTTTCTCATTCGCAGTGCGAAGCTCCCAGCGAATGCCTAAACCACACTGGGTTCGCTGCCCCATTCGCAGTGCGAACGTCTGGCGAACCAAGGCAGAACTTAAACGAGGTAAAGTTCGCAGTGCGAACCTCTAGCGAATGCTCGCCCTCACCTTCGCCGTGCAAATAGCCAGCGAATGCTCGATTCCTCCTTCACTAGGGGATTCGCAGTGCGAACCTGCGAAAACCTAGAATTTCAGCAGCGTAACAGCTGGGGCCTTTGGGTCCAAAACCCATTCCAAACACTACCCAATGCACAAATAAGCATTAATAGATGATTCTATACACATATTGATCATACAACACAGTTTATAACTCATTTTATCCGTTATATTTCATTGATTCAACAATTTATCATTTTCTCTCAAATTCTAACCTAAGTTCCAAACATCTATTTCTAGAACTTAGAGTTTCTAACTAGAACCCACCTGATAATTGAAGAGGAGTTTGAAGAAGATGGTAATGATGATGATCCATGGGTTTCTCTCTTCTCCCTTCTTCTTCTCTTCTTCACTTTCTCTTCTTTCTTTCCATTTCCTCTTTTTTTCTTTTTCTTTCTTTTCCTTTTCTTAACATATATATATATATATATATATATATATATATATATATATATATATATATATATATATATATATATATATATAATACTATTATTATATAATATAATCCAATAGAGTAAAATATCTCTAATTGATATTTTGT
Source organism: Lathyrus tuberosus (assembly GCA_022829125.1). NCBI lineage: Eukaryota > Viridiplantae > Streptophyta > Magnoliopsida > Fabales > Fabaceae > Lathyrus > Lathyrus tuberosus. The sequence continues at coordinate 12,107,471 of JALAZF010000086.1, forward strand.
CATCTCAACCAATTGATCAATTATTAGAGTTATCATAAAAGTCTTTCTTGAACTAATAACAAATTGATCTCTTCAGAGTTCATTAGCTGCTCTATTGGTCCCAATTGATAATGCTTAGAGTACTTAGAGGATTCTTTTAATCCAATTTACCAAGGATAGAGCACATAGATGCTCATCTGATCTCATCTGATATCCAATTGAGCATTTAGATAATACGGGGTATTACAACAACATTTTCTTATACTTACCAATACAAATTTTAATTTTCAATTATATCTATTTTTATAATTTTACAATTTTTATTTTCAATTTGATTAACAATTACACGTCCATAACATAAAGTCTTCGAACAGACAGGCCCGTGCGAACGCATGGGTTAGTTACTAGTTTTAATTAAATTTGTGAAATTCGTATTCAAGGTAATTCCACATATTCTAACTAACTAATTAACAAACAAACAAACAAAGTCAAATTTAGGTCTCTCAAATTTTTAAAACGTATCACGTTAGTCATGTCCGTCCAATTTTCACTAACGACGTCAATTTTTTGCTGACGTGAAACCTTTAACTTTCGTAACAGACTTAGCGACAGAAAAAACGGACGCTACATTTTTTTCCTGGATTTTAATTTAATTCTTCATCTTCTTCCCCAAAATTAAAATTTTCAAAGTCCACAATCCTCATATCCACCAATTACTTCAATTCAACATCCAGAAACAATTAGTTTACTAAAATTACTTCAATTTCTAAAAATGGGTACAATTAATTTAATGTGAGTATTTGACAAATATTTAATGTGAGTATTTTTTTGTTAAGAAATAAAACCTATCAAAGTTTTTGAAAAAATCTTGTTGCATGCATAAATTATAGGCTTGATGCATGCATAAATAAACTAAAATGATATGCCTTTCATATATAAGAGGGAGATTTACTTGAGATGGAATAGTAAGCAATCGGACCAAAATCCAATATGTACTTGATTGAACAAATAGCCCTAATGGGTGAAATATGTACTTGTTTGAACAAATAGCGGTAATGACTATTTGGCTTGGTCAATTTCTTGACAGCAGAAAAATCATATGAGTTAGCATTAGGGGTAGACAGGTTTTAAGAAAACCGCCCAATCCGTCTGATCCATAAAAACTGTCTATACGCGGTCGGTTTCAAAACGGATGTCGGATTGATAAAGTGAATTAACCGATTTTCAAAGATTTTTAGCGGTTTGATTCGGTTGGGCCAATTCAATCCAATGAAAATTGAAACCGACCACTTTTCTGGTTTATAATTACAATTGTTGGACTAGTTTCTTTTAAAGCCCAATATCAATACCCTTCATATCCAAACACCACTATATGACTAAAAAACCCTAGCCGTCACGATCTCTCTTTCTCTCTCCCCTAATTTGTCTTGCATGTTCAATTCTTTCTCCCATTTGTTTTGTAGTTTTTCTTCTCCCTATTCATTTTCTCTCACAACTAAGTATAAGACTCATCAAAGGTAAACCTTTCGATTTTCATTTTAAATCATGTAATCTAATCTTTTTCTCCTCAGTTTTGTTTGTTATCTTCACTAATATTGGTTGAAGCTTGGTGATGGTGTTGTTGGCTTTGTTATCGTTGTCTCAGTTTTATTCCTCTTAATTTCTTTAGTTGAAGCTGGGTATTGTTGTTGGTTGGGAAGATTATATTTTTTGAAGCTTAGTGTTGTTGTTAGTTGAAAGAATGAACGATTGAACAATGCGTAGGAAAAAACAATGAAACTTTCTATTGTAATTTTATGCTTATCCTTTACTGTTTTTTTTTCCTGTATGTTGTAAACTTTCTATTGTAATTTTATGCTTATCTTTTACCTTTTTTCTTCTTCTTTTATATGTTATAATATACTAACTAATTTCAAAAACAAGTTTGTTTTCATAAAACAATTATCTATGATGTATTCTGGAAGTTTCATACAACAATATATTTTTGTAAATTCGTTTGATTTACAAGTCAAATAAAAATGTTAATAGATTCTATTTAGTTTAAAAATGGATAATAATTTTAAACACAATTAAAAGTAAATAGATTAATTTTTTTCCTTAAAGATTGACGCATGAATTGAAAAAAGAAAACCAAAATAATTTGGACTAAATGAAGAAGACTAATGATAAAACCGTTCCAACCAATCCGACAAACCAACAAACTGTAGACTCATAAATCGATAGAACCGATTACAAAAATGGTCAAAAATGGATCTTTGTTCTAAACCCGTGGTTTGGGTCGGATTGAATGTTTGGGCCCGAACCCAAGCTAATCTGACCGCTGTCTAGCCCTAGTTAGCATGTTAGATTCTAGCACCTGGAGATTCAAAAAGCTAATCAACAAGATTTGTTCAAAAACTTTAGCATTTTTTATTTCTTAATGAAAAAAATACTCACATTAAATATTTGTTAAATACTCACATTAAATTAATTGTACCCACACTACTACGGAAAACCCATATCACAACGGTTGGAAAAAGGATACCATCGCGCAGGTCCAACCGTTGTGACGTATGGTGTGATTGTATGTATGATGATTTCAACCAAGGGTGTGCAACCGTGTTGTATCCATGTAGTGCGCTACCTACCACACTGGTTACTTTAAACAATCGTTGTGATATATTAAAATGAAACATATTTAACAATGGTTGTCTAGACAACCGTTGTCGTATATAGCCCTGAATTTATTATAAATTATGTGGAATGCTTATTTTGCCAATGCTCGCTAAACATATAATCTTCCAATCTGCACTAGAACATTATAATATGACAAATTAAGTTATATTAGAAGAATAAGTACACGTTCAATGCTTGACAAGGGTTCTTCAACTCCTTATCCGTATTTTGTTCTTTGACGGTAAGAACTTGGTTTAATGATCTTAGTTCTTCAACAACCTCTGCCTTCAACTCTAATTCTTTTTGCAAAATATTATTTACTTTGCAAACAAAATTAGAGGTGGAGAGATGGGTGGTTGAAGATCTAGAATCACTAAACCAAGTTCTAACAGTCAAAGAACAACATGCAGTTAACAATGTGAAGAATTCTTGTCAAGAATTGAACGTGTACTTATTTTCTAATACAATTTTATCTATCATATCATAGTTTTCTAATGTAGTTTAGGAAGTTATATATTCGATAAGGGATTGGAAAAACACTCAAACCACATAATATATAATAAACTCATATTTTAAGTGCTTCTCATCCCTAATGTAAAAAGATTCTTCATGTAACATGATGCCCACTTCTCCTTTATAGTGTACACTCTTTGTAACCAAGTGTTTTCTTTGACATCATAGTTTACAAGGAGATTTCTCCAACCTTCTTCAAATTGATCTTCATTTTCATATTCATGCGTGCACTTCTTAAAGTCACTAAGAAAATGAGATCCATCTTTCATCAAATTTCATAAGTGCTTGAGGCAGTTTTGCATCAAGTGCCAAGTACATAAGCCATGATAAGCTCCAGGCATAACCTCCATTAGTGCTCTTGCTATTGCGTGATCTACATCAGTAAAAACTATTTGTGGCATTTTCTGCTTATGGGCCTCTAAAAATGTCTCAAAGAGCAACTTGTATGACTCAATTGTTGTCATATAATAATGCAGCTCCAAAAATCACTACTTGTAAAGCTCACATATACATACATACATCAAAGCATATATTATACATGAATTCCACGTTTGGTACTGAAATATACAATAAGTTCCTAGTAAACACATTATACATATACATGCCCAAAATACTAAATACAAAATAACTACGGCATAGTATATCTACAAGATGTTCCAAAGGCAAAAAAAACTAAGAACTAGATCAAATAATGATCTCAAAAAAAATCTTCACAACGGAAGCAAAGCCAACAGATGAGTGAGGATAATCACACAGCCTTATCCTTACCCTTCGCGGAACCTGCAGTACCTGTGATGTAAACAACAACAGTGGGGTGAGATACATTAAATCTCAGTGAGTTCCCTATCTTAAAGTCCTCTCAGCTTTACAAGGTTCTAATAAGCCTAACTCAAGTCAAAGGGAAGGGAAAAGACTTTGAGTACACACACACCATATAAACATTCACACTCGTGAGCCTGGTAACTCACACTAGTGCCAAAGTAAGTCCTGAGCCTGTTACTCAAGGATATCGCTAATCAATAACCGTACCAAGGCATCCTCCGTTCCCGTCCGCTTCTACGTCTAGAAGACGACCCGAGTCATGGATCCTTGTATTTACTTGGCATACGAATTGGATTCGGGATCATCGTTCCGTACACCGTGATCCGTCACTTCACACGGCCCGTACACCATCACAAGTCTCTTTACCCGTAGGCTCAAATCGTACTATACGCGGGAATCAAACCTGCCAAGTAATTGTGCATACGTTTCAGAGGAGGTGCTCGAGTCTCATGAAACTACACCGTAAGATCAATCCGTTATGATTACTAGACACACGCCTCAGCCTCTTATGCACGAGCGTTGTCACCATGTCATTTACACACTTTCGACATCATTTACGGTAAGGTTCCTCACTCTACATATTCATATTTTAACATGCATACATATTCCAACATGTTTAATAATAATAACATAGGCATGTAATCATCAAGCACATAATGGAACACCAAAATTTAACATACCACAATTTATACCAATTTACGGTTCCCTCCGATTCATTTAATCGGACAATAAATAGATATTTCTCACTACCATCAGGTAGAATATGTTCTTAGCTTCACAATGATACCAAGGATACGCAAAAGGGATAAACGAGTCAAAAGTTATGAGAGAACCAAAACTACATAACCTGCCATGTTCGCTAGGCGAATGTCCCAGCGAGCCTTCGCTCCAGCCTTCGCTAGGCAAATCTCCTGGCGAATGTACAAACAGAACAAAAATAAATATAAAGTTTGCTTCGCACACTCCCTGGCGAGCATTCGCTTCGCCCTTCGCTTCGCGGAAACTCAGCGAAGCAAGGCAGTAGCAAACAGCACTGAAAAAGCACAACGTTCGCTAGGCGAACGTCATTAGCGAACATTCGCCGACCTTTGCTGACGGGTTCGTTAGGCGAACCCTCGAAAATCTGTTCGCTACGACTTGCCCCAGGTTCGCTAGGCGAAGCCTGGAAAATTCCACTTCCCAACAGCGCTGCTCTTCAACCCAAAATCAATAATTTTTCCAATAAAACACATCCAAACCTCATTATAACCATAAAAACATAGCATGATCATAACAACAAGCATTTAACAACAGTTATATCGCATTTCATCCGTTAAATCCATGATTTCCGCATAATTATTCATTTTCTCACAATTTCAAACTAACTCTAAATCACATGGAATTCTATATCTAGAGCATCTATCGAGAACCCACCTTATACAGAGGATGATGAAGAAGAAGATTAGTTGATTCGATGAAGATTGGATGATGGTTGAAGATTTAGTGTTCTTGAGCTTTTTCCTCTTCTTTCCTTTCCTTTTTCCTTCCTTGACTTTTCTTTCTCCAAGTTTTCTATCTTCTTTCAAATAAGGAAAAGGAAAAGAAAATATACCTAGGAATATTAATTGGTGATACTACTAATTATCCAAATTATCTCCAATGCACCAATTAATAAAATTCCAAGTTAAATAGTATTAATCTAATCCGTCCGAGTTCGTCAGTTTACTCTAATTATTTTATCCAATAATTGCTCAGAGAACACTGGAACCCAGTTGATCAAAATAATATTATCCAAAACGTTCAGAATTTTACAGGGTATTACATCCTCCCCCCTTAAACAGAAATTCGCCCACGAATTTACAACAATTACCTGAAAATATGGGGATAAACCTCCCACATTTCCGATTTCAATTCCCAAGTTGCATCACCCAGATGCGTCTCATCCCACTGGACTTTAACAAGAGGAATCTCTTTATTCCTTAACACTTTAGTTTCTCTTCCGGTGATACGACTCGGTTGAGGCTCAAATGTCAAATCTGCTTCTAACTCAATTGTATCTGGTAAAATTGGCTGAAGAGGATCTGGGACAAATTTCCGAAGCTGAGATACATGAAAAACATCGTGCATCTCGGACAGAGAAGGCGGTAAGGCTAATCTTTAAGCTACTTCACCAATTCTCTCCAAGATCTGATACGGTCCCACGTATCTTGGACTTAACTTCCGCGATTTAAATGGTCCTTTCAATCTCAATCTCGGAGTAACCTTCAAAAACACGTGATCGCCTTCTTCAAATTCTAACGGTCTTCTACGGTTATCCGCATAACTCTTCTGACGATCTTGGGCTTGTTTGATCTTATCACGGATCATCTTAATTTTCTCCGTAGTTTTGTGAATGATCTCGGGTCCCAGCATTCTATCTTCCCCCACTTCTGCCCAACACAACGGTGTCCTACACTTCCTACCATATAACGCCTCATAAGGTGCCATACCAATGCTTGCATGATAACTGTTATTATAAGAGAACTCAATCAATGGCAAAAGTTCTATCCAATTTCCTCCATTTCCAAGGACACAAGCCCTCAACATGTCTTCCATGGTTTGTATGGTCCGTTCCGTCTGACCATCTGTTTGTGGATGATTCGACGTACTCAAACACAACTTCGTTCCCATAGCTTGTTGAAAAGCTCTCCAAAATCTCAAAGTGAACTTTGGATCTCTATCCGAAACGATACTAGTAGGAATACCATGCAATCTCACTATCTTCGAAATGAACAACCTTGCGAGATGACTCGCCTTATAAGTAGTCTTTACGACCAAGAAATGAGCAGACTTCGTCAACCGATCCACAATCACCTAAATTGAATCATAACCACCTTGGGCACGGGGTAATCCCACGGCGAAATCCATCAAAATACTATCCCATTTCCACACCGGAATTTCTCAAGGTTGCAACAAGCCACCCGGCCTTTGGTGCTCGATCTTCACTTGTTGACACACCGCACATTCCGACACATACATCGCAATATCTCTTTTCATCCCGGACCACCAATAGTCTCTCTTTAGATCTTGGTACATCTTCGAAGATCCCGGATGTATAGTAAAAGCACCCTTATGCGCTTCATCCAAAATCCTCCTTTTTAACTTCGTGTTGTCCGGAATACAAATCCTTCGGTTAAATACAATAACTTCGTCGGTAGCTCGCACAAAACCCGGTTGCAATAACACTCCTTGTAATTCCTTATCTAACCCTTGTTCTTGTTGGATTTCTTCCCTAAGAGTAGAATTGATATCCAAATTCCTCATAATCACACAATTAGGAGTCCAATTAAATTGAAGATTTAGATCTCAAAATTTTTCCAATAAAGTATACTTTAGCATCATCAACTCGGCATTATGCAACACTTTCCTACTCAATGCATTCGCCACTTTATTCGCTTTACCCAGATGGTATCTTAGTTCCAAGTCATAATCTTTCAAATATTCCATCCACCTCCTTTGGCGCATGTTCAACTCCTTCTGATCAAAGAGGTACTTTAAGCTCTTGTGGTCGCTAAACATCTTAAAACGTACACCATACAAATAGTGACGCCACACTTTCAAGGTAAAAACAACTGCCGCCAATTCTAAATCATGCGTTGGATAATTCTCTTCATGGACTTTCAACTGTCGTGAAGCATAAGCCACCATATGTCCATCTTGCATTAACACACCTCCTAATCCCTTCTTCGATGCATCACAGTATATCTCATACGACTTACTAGGATCAGGAATAACCAAAACAGGAGCGGTCGTCAATCTCTCTTTCAAACTCCTAAAACTTTGCTCACAAGCCGAATCCCATTCATAAGAACAATCCTTCTGAGTAAGTCTCATCATCGGTAAAGCCAGTTGGGAAAAGCCTTTAATAAACCTTCTATAATAACCTGCTAGTCCCAAAAAGCTTCTAACTTCAGACACATTCTTCGGTCTCTCCCAATTTATCACTGCTTCAACTTTTGATGGATCAACCGCTACACCCCCTTGAGATATGACATGTCCCAGAAAATTAACCTCCGACATCCAGAACTCACACGTACTTAACTTAGCAAAAAGTTGCCTCTCTTGCAAGATGGATAAAACGATTCTTAGGTGCTCTTCGTGCTCCTGAGGATCACGAGAGTAGATAAGAATGTCATCAATGAAAATCACCACAAATTGGTCCAAATAAGGTTGAAATATCCAATTCATATAATCCATGAAAACCGCCGGAGCATTCGTCACACCGAAAGGCATCCCCAAAAATTCATAATGACTATAACGGGTCCTAAATGCAGTCTTTGGTACGTCTGAACTCTTCACCCGAATCTGATGATAACCCGACCGTAAATCAATCTTCGAGAACACACAGGCTCCTTTCAATTGATCTAACAAATCGTCTATCCTTGGCAATGGGTATTTGTTCTTGATGGTGACCTTATTCAACTGACAGTAGTCAATACACAACCGCATTCCACCATCCTTTTTCTTTACCAACAACACTGGAGCTCCCCAGGGTGAAACACTGGGTCGAACAAAATGCTTAGCCATTAATTCTTCCAATTGGTCCTTTAATTCTCTTAATTCAAGTGGTGCCATCCGATACGGACAAACGAATATTGGAGCTGTTCCCGGTATCAGGTCAATAGAGAATTCAACTTCCCGCTCCGGAGGAAGAGAAGTGATATCCTAGGGGAAAACTTCAAGAAAGTCACAAACTACCGGAATACTCAAAACTTGACGGTTACTACCCTCCTCCTTGGTAAGAATCAAAAGAACAGATTTTTCCTCCTCAAACAAGAAATTAATCATTCCAACCGTACCTTCTAAAATAGTAGTTAGCACATCCCTCGGAGTAGCTTCAGTAGATGGAATAATGATTAGTTTTTCTTCACACCCGATAAATACTGAATTAGCTGAAATCCAATCCATTCCCAGAATAACATCCACTTTCTTAAGTGGCAAACAAATAAGATCAATCTGGAAGACTCTTTCATTCACCGATAATACACAATTTTCACACATCAACGGTGTTTCAACAATTTCATCCATGGCTGTAGTAACCACCATGGGTGGAGACAAAGGAACAACTTGCAACCCCAGTCGCTTCATGCATCGCGTGGACACAAAAGAATGTGTTGCCCCACAATCAAATAAAACAAAACAAGGATTTCCATTCACAAAACACGTACCCGCAATCAAGGAGTTATCACCCTTTATCTTCCTTGCATCCAAGGTATACACTCGGTCGGTATTCTTTTCTTGCATCTGATTCCTCTTCTGAGGACAATCCCTCGATAAATGGCCCACCTTATTACACTGATAACATCTTATTCCTTCCCAATTGCACCTCCCAAAATGATTCCTACCACAAGTACGACATACCGGAGGCGCACTAGACTTAGAACTCTGAACTTGCTTCCCCTTAAATGATTGTTGTCTCGATCTGAATTGTTGATTCAATCGCCCACGATCACTTTGATTCACTCTACTTAATTCTCCTTCCGCTTGTACCTTCTTCAAACTATGCTCCGCCACATAACACTGTCGTAACAATTCAGCATAGTTAGTAAATTCCCTCTGAGACACACTATGTGAAATTTTGGCCCTTAAACCAAAAAGAAACTGATCAATCTTCCACCTCTCATCAGGGGCATACATGGCTTGTCTAGAATAAGCAGCCATAACCTCGAACTTTTCCGCATAAGAAGCCACTGTCAAGTTGCCTTGTCTCAGTTGCTGAAACTAGAATTCTTTTTGAGACCTTAAGGAACTTGGAAAATACTTCTCCATAAAAGTTATCTTAAACTGCTCCCACACTTTCGGTACCTCTTGAATTGTCATTAATGCCGAAGCGCTCTCCCACCACCTCATGGCAGGACCCTTCAACAAATGGGAAGCAAAAACAACCTTATTTTCTTCACTACACTGAACGATCAAGAAAATCCGTTCCATACCGGATATCCACTCATGCGCCTTTACCGGATCTAATCCTCCCTGAAACTCTGGAGGATTCATGCGAATGAAATCCTTAAAGGTTCCTCCTGCAGCTTCTGGCACAACCACTGGAGGATGCACACCACCAGCCATTTGCTGTACCATTTATTGCACAAACTGATTCTGTTGTTGCTGCATCTATTGCATGAATTGATACAGAGGGGAATTCCCTTTGTCCCCTGGCGGATTTGTCCCAGCTGGAGTAGTTCTCGGTCTACCATGGTTGTTTCTGCGCCGGTATGCCATGTTCCTAAATGTCATACAGATATGATTAAGTTGATCAGGCTCAATACCATAAATATAACACATAAGACCAATGGCGACACAACACATATGAAATGGAAAGAAACACTTATACTATTTCATGGCTAGGTCGAGGATACGACCTGCTCTGATACCAACTGTAAAGCCCACATATACATACATACATCAAAGCATATATTATACATGAATTCCACGTTTGGTACTGAAATAGACAATAAGTTCCTAGTAAACACATTATACATATACATGTCCAAAATACTAAATACTAAATACAAAATAACTACGCATAGTATATCTACAAGATGTTCCAAAGACAAAAAAAACTAAGAACTAGATCAAATAATGATCTCAAAAAAAATCTTCACTACGGAAGCAAAGCCAACAGAAGAGTGAGGATAATCACACAGCCTTATCCTTACCCTTCGCGGAACCTGCAGTACCTGTGATGTAAACAACAACAGTGGGGTGAGATACATCAAATCTCAGTGAGTTCCCTATCTTAAAGTCCTCTCGGCTTTACAAGGTTCTAATAAGCCTAACTCAAGTCAAAGGGAAGGGAAAAGACTTTGAGTACACACACGCCATATAAACATTCACACTCGTGAGCCTGGTAACTCACACTAGTGCCAAAGTAAGTCCTGAGCCTGTTACTCAAGGATCTCGCTAATCAATAACTGTACCAAGGCATCCCCTGTTCCCGTCCGCTTCTACGTCTAGAAGACGACCCGATTCATGGATCCTTGTATTTACTTGGCATACGAATTGGATTCGGGATCATCGGCTCGTACACCGTGATCCGTTACTTCACAAGGCCCGTACACCGTCACAAGTCTCTTTACCCGTAGGCTCCAATCGTACTATACACGGGAATCAAACCTGCCAAGTAATTGTGCATACGTTTCAGAGGAGGTGCTTGAGTCTCATGAAACTACACCGCAAGATCAATCGGTTATGATTACTAGACACAAGCCTCGGCCTCTTATGCACGAGCGATGTCACCATGTCATTTACACACTTTTGACATCATTTACGGTAAGGTTACTCACTCTACCTATTCATATTTTAACATGCATACATATTCCAACATGTTTAATAATAATAACATAGGCATGTAATCATCAAGCACATAATGGAACACCAAAATTCAACATACCACAATTTATACCAATTTACGGTTCCCTCCGATTCATTTAATCGGGCAATAAATAGACATTTCTCACTACCATCAGCTAGAATATGTTCTTAGCTTCACAACGATACCAAGGATACGCAAAAGGGATAAACGAGTCAAAAGTTGTGAGAGAACCAAAACTACATAACCTGCCATGTTCGCTAGGTGAATGACCCAGCGAGCCTTCGCTCCAGCCTTTGCTAGGCGAATCTCCTGGAAAATGTACAAACAGGACAAAAACAGACATAAAGTTCGCTTCGCGAACTCCCTGGCGAGCATTCGCCTCGCCCTTCGCTTCGCGAACAACTCAGCGAAGCAAGGCAGTAGCAAACAGCACTAAAAAAGTACAACGTTCGCTAGGCGAACGTCATTAGCGAACATTCGCCGACCTTCGCTGACAGCGAACCCTCGAAAATCTATTCACTGTGACTCGCCCCAGGTTCGCTAGGCGAAGCCTGGAAAATTCCACTTCCCAACAGCGCTGCTCTTCAACCCAAAATCAATAATTTTTCCAATAAAACACATCCAAACCTCATTATAACCATAAAAACATAGCATGATCATAACAACAAGCATTTAACAACAGTTATATTGCATTTCATCCGTTAAATCCATGATTTCGGCATAATTATTCATTTTCTCACAATTTCAACCTAACTCTAAATCACATGGAATTCTATATCTAGAGCATCTATCTAGAACCCACCTTATACAGAGGATGATGATGAAGAAGATTAGTTGATTCGATGAAGATTGGATGATGGTTGAAGATTTAGTGTTCTTGAGCTTTTTCCTCTTCTTTCCTTTCCTTGCCTTTTCTTTCTCCAAGTTTTCTATCTTCTTTCAAATAAGGAAAAGGAAAAGAAAATATACATAGGAATATTAATTGGTCATACTACTAATTATCCAAATTATCTCCAATGCACCAATTAATAAAATTCCAAGTTAAATAGTATTAATCTAATCCGTCCGAGTTCGTCAGTTTACTCTAATTATTTTATCCAATAATTGCTCATAGTACACCGGAACCCAGTTGATCAAAATAATATTATCCAAAACGTTCAGAATTTTACGGGGTATTACACTACTTTTTGATGGTGGTTAAACCCTGAGAACACTGCAAGTGGTCTATGTGAACTATTTGTGCAATATGTTGAATAGAGAGAAATTGCATCTCCAAAATATCCATAATCCATTAGCATTATTGCATCTGCTCAAAACACATTGCTGATTTGTTCTTCGACATCCATTTGATATGCATGGTAAAAAGTAAGACATTCCATAGACTTTCTTTGAAAATATTGCAATAGATAACCAGATATTCCATGTATCATACTCCTTTGCCTCTTTTTCCGAAGATAATTCTTTTGATCAAGATGAATAAATTCCAAATCAGTTCTACCCCCACTTCTTTACTCATCAAGTCAAATGATTTCCTTTGTTGTAATCCTGCATCATCGGCTAGATAAATCTGATCACATTGAAATTGAGAGACTTTCCTTTGTGATGGCAACATATGAGTTGTTTCTTGTAAATGTAAATTGTGATTATGTTCCGCCACAAAATCAACTACCACAAAATTACCATCAATATTCTTAATTCCTAACCTTGCTTGACAATTTGTTCTGGTCTCCGGCCTTGGATTGATTGTTTTATAATCTCGTTTATCTGGTTTTCGTATACCTTCTTTACAACAAACAAACTTGTAAGAAGTAATTATACCATTCTTGTTCTTGTGAGAATATTGTTTCCTCACCCCAAATCCAACCTTTCCGCCATAGTTAACCCAAAACTTCCAAGCATCTTCAATGCTATCAAAAATCATTTTTAACCTTGCTTTCCAATCTTCTTCCATTTTCTACAAAAAAAAAATTATGCAATTTATTTACGGTTTCTAAAAATAAAAATAAAAAATATTACTTGAATGACTAACTAAATTATTTGTGTATAAACATATAATTTTAGTGTAGAAAAATACCTTATAACTATATTGTAATATTTATAATTTGTTCATGACATGGTAAGTTTTACAAATCAGAATAATATATTCATAATCATTAATTCGCAAATAAATATAAAATTATAAAAAGTGACCTTGTAATCTTGTATCCTTCTCAAATTTTATTGATGAAATGGTGAAGGTTGTTAGTTTCTGAAATTTTCTTTGTGAAGTTTTTTTTGTTGGTATAATAAATCTCGTGTAGTTGAAAAAAGTAAAACTGGAAAGGAAATTGGAAAGCTACAGAAGATGCATTGTTTACCGCGGAAAGCTTCTCTCTCTCTTCTTAAATAGTTGCTTTTTAATTAATTAATATTTATAAAATTTTAACCGTTAGATTGTAAGATGGAGAGATGGTAGTATAATTATGGCAGAAGGTGATCCAATTCCACAAAATAGTATACAAGTAACTTAAAAAAATGGTATTTTACCACTGTTGTCATGGTATGTTGCAGTATATAATTACTCTTATTACAGCAATAGCTAAAAAATTTGTATTGAGGTGTCTATAATCCAAAATTAAAGTGGTAGAATCAACAAGAGTTATAATCCAAAATTAAAGACATTTATCCAAATCTTTTTAAATCTGCAAAAAGCATAAAGTTATTATAATAAAATAGAATCATAATCCCAACTTCCATAAATAAGAATTGTCATTAAAAACATCTTTCACAAATTACTTGTATGGATTCATTCTGAATGATTTATTCCCAAATTAAGAAATCTTTCACAAAATAGTACACTGCAATATTTATCATAAATTATTACTGGTATAAAACATAGACCAACACAAACCAACATGCAGCAGAAAATTCATTAAACCAGTAGAAAGCAGTTCTTCACTTCTCTATGAATTGTTCAATGTTGTAACATCTCCATGAAGGTTTTCCTATAATTACAAGGACATAAGTTAATAATTTAAATATAGATATGAAAATAATCACCTTGATAGAAATTAAAATTTATATAATTGTTAGATTTTACCATCAATAATCTAGTAAAACTAATGGTACCGAATTGACTTGTGTTATTATTTTCCTGCAGAAACCATAAAATCATTCAATTACTAAATATTTTTTAGTAAGTTCACATACTCAAATTGAGATTTACTTAGAATTATTGAGCCAAATAGATGCACTTGTATTGGACACTCCATATTGAACCTGTGTTTGTGAATTACCAATGTCATCATCTTTTTCTTTTCTATCAAGTTGTGGATCACGCCCCTTATCATGCTACATGATATAAAAGAATAGAATTTACAATTTTATTTTATTGACAAAAGACAACAATTTAATTAAATAATTAAATAATACCTGAATTTGTGAAACTTTAGAGCCAATATTTTTCTTTCTTTTGGGAGGTTGGCACTCTACCCAGCCTTTTGGACGTTTTGAACTCTTTTTTCCATCTCTTTTTTTGAATCCTTTTGCTTGTGCCAAATCATCATGGTTGCTAGTAGTCTCTTTAACTCTACCAATAAACTCATTCACTTTAGTACTATTTATTGGATTATTTTGAAACTCGAGTATGTCTCCCTCTCCAATTCATTAGTGATTTTGCGAAGAAAATTGAATGCTTCTGGACTTCTACATGCTTCAGTGGCTATCCTAATAAGGCGGTGACAAATCTCTTTGTAGCATTGAGCTGAGGATAAATCAACATCTTCCACCACATAGCTAACATCAACATTACCTGAAACTTCACGTCAGGCTAACTTTGTCCATCTTTTTAAGATATAATGTTCAGGAACTTATTTGACATCCATATGAATAAATAGTCTTAAACAATGACAACAAAGTATGTCGAAACTCTCAAACTTACGACAAGAGCAACAAATTGAATTCTTATTCAAATCAAATGACACTTGCCACTCGCCCACATTGTTCTCCATGGTAATAATGCAATCAATTAATGGTGGTTGAATATCAATATTTTTCACAGAGCATGTTTCAAACAACTCATACTCGTGTTGGAATTGATCAAAAATACTAGGAGTATAAATCTCAGACACTTGTTGCAAGATTTTTGAATATGAGTTCCTTAGTCTTGGAATCTTTTGTCGCGCTTCATATTCACACTTTAATTCGTTGTATCGCTTCTCTTCCACAACATCCTTAAAGCGCTTAAAAAATTTGATTATATCCAAGTTCACATTCATAAATCCTTTAATACCCACACTCACGCTTTCACTAAGTTGAGTGCTTCTCATCCCTAATGTAAAAACTTTCTTCATGTAACATGATGCCCACTCCTCCTATATAGTGTACACTCTTTGTAACCAAGTGTTTTATTTGACATCATAGTTTACAAGGAGATTTCTCCAACCTTCTTCAAATTGATCTTCATTTTCATATTCATATGTGCACTTCTTAAAGTCACTAAGAAAATGAGATCCATCTTTCATCAAATTTCCTAAGTGCTTGATGCAGTTTTGCATCAAGTGCCAAGTACATAAGCCATGATAAGCTCGAGGCATAACCTCCATCAGTGCTCCTGCCATTGCATGATCTTGATCAGTAAAAATTGTTTGTGGCATTTTCTGCTTATGGGCCTCTAAAAAGGTCTCAAAGAGGCACTTGTATGACTCAATTGTTTCGTCATATAATAATGCAGCTCAAAAAATCACTACTTTTCGATGGTGGTTAAACCCTGAGAACACTGCAAGTGGTCTATGTGAACTATTTGTGCAATATGTTGAATCAAAAGAAATTACATCTCCAAAATATCCATAATCCATTAGCATTATTGCATCTGCCCAAAACACATTGGTGATTTGTTCTTCGACGTCCATTTGATATGCATGGTAAAAAGTAGGACTTTCCATAGACTTTCTTTGAAAATATTGCAATAGATAACCAGCTTCTCCATGTATCATACTCCTTTGCCTCTTTTTCCAAAGATAATTCTTTTGATTAAGACGAATAAATCCCAAATTAGTTATACCCCCACTTCTTTACTCATCAAGTCAAATGACTTCCTTTGTTGTAATCCTGCATCATCTGCTAGATCAATATGTTCACATTGAACTTGAGAGACTTTCCTTTGTGATGGCAATATATGAGTTGTTTCCTGTAAATGTAAATTGTGATTATGTTCCGCCACAAAATCAACTACCATAAATTTACCATCAATATTCTTAATTCCTAACCTTGCTTGACAATTTGTTCTGGTCTCCGGCTTTGGATTGATTGTTTTATAATCTCGTTTATCTGGTTTTCGTATACCTTCTTTACAACAAACAAACTTGTAAGAAGTAATTATACCATTCTTGTTCTTGTGAGAATATTGTTTCCTCACCCCAAATCCAACCTTTCCGCCATAGTTAACCCAAAACTTCCAAGCATCTTCAATGCTATCAAAAATCATTTTTAACCTTGGTTTCTAATCTTCTTCCATTTTCTACATAAAAAAAAATTATGCAATTTATTTACGGTCTCTAAAAATAAATAAAAAAATATTACTTGAATGACTAACTAAATTATTTGTGTATAAACATATAATTTTAGTGTAGAAAAATACCTTATAACTATATTGTAATATTTATAATGTGTTCATGACATGGTAAGTTTTACAAGTTAGAATATTATATTCATAATCATTAACTCACAAATAAATAAAAAATTATAAAAACTGACCTTGTAATCTTGTATCCTTCTAAAATTTTATTGATGAAATGGTGAAGGCTGTTAGTTTTTGAAATTTTCTTTGTGAAGTTTTTTTTGTTGGTTTAATAAATCTCGTGTAGTTGAAAAAGTAAATCTGAAAAGGAAATTGGAAAGCTACAGAAGATGCATCATTTCTAGCGGAAAGCTTTTGTCTCTCTTTTTAAATAGTTGTTTTTTAATTAATATATATTGATAACTTTTTAACCGTTAGATTGTAAGATGGAGAGATGGCAGTATAATTATGGTAGGAGGTGATCTAATTCCACAAAATAGTATACAAGTAACTTAAAAAACTAGTATTTTACCACTGTTGTCCCGGTATGTTGCAGTATATAATTACTCTTATTACACCAGTAGCTAAAAAATTGGTATTGAGGTGTCTATAATAAAAAATTAAAGTGGTAGAATCAGCAAGAGTTATAATCTAAAATTAAAGTGGTATAATCCAAAATTAAAGACATTTATCCAAATCTTTTTTAAATCTGCAAAAAGCAGAAATTTATCAATATCTATCTATTAAAAACTAGGTTTAAATATGTTTTTAGTCCCTATAAAATTTGAAATTTCATTTTTAGTCCTTCCCTACCTTTTGGCAACGGTTTTTACAAAAAAACCGTTGCCAAAACCAGCTAAAACCGTTGCCAAAACCCATGAGGGACTAAAAATGAAATTTCAAACTTTATAGGGACTAAAAACTTATTTAACCCTAAAAACTAAGTACCTGGAATTACCATATTTAAACCCTTGATTAACAACTATAACTTTTCTAATTCCAGGGATATTTTAGTCTGTCCAAAAAATGCTCAATTCCTATTCATCCTGCATTAATTATTGTTGACGTGGCAAACTATAATTTTTTCGATTTATTTACAATTAAATTAAAATTTCTAAAATGTCCCTGGAATTAGAAAAGTTATAGTTGTTAACCAAGGGTTTAAATACTTTATTGTTGCACCGCTCAAGGGACATTGGAAGTTTAAAAGTTCATTGGAAAAAGTTATTCACATACCTTATTTAAATAATAGAAGATACTAAATTGAATTATAATCACTTCCATATTTGTAACCTCTGAACCGTAAGAAACCCTTTGTATTCTAATGCTCATGCTTCATCTCTTCCTTTGATGATAATGTTCTTTATTGTTTCATGTTGCGTCTTTTTTGGTTTGTCCGTTTAACCTTTATCTGACGATTGTATCATGTTTTGTATTCTTTCAGAATTTTGGTAAGCTATGGCGCGGCCGATTGAATCCGTCAGGGATATCGATGATACGAAGGATTTGTGGAAAATAGCTGTTCGATGCAAACATTTGTGGAGTGTCACAAGTTCCTCCAACAAAGAGCATTTGGAGATGGTTTTACTTGATTTAAATGTATCATAGTTGTTTTGGTGGTTTTACTGCATTGCATGTTTAAAGATATCATAGTTGTTTTGGTGGTTTTACTGCATTGCATGTTTAAAGAACATCAATATCTATCTATTAATCGATTTATTATCTAATGTAAAGGTTTTAAATTTCGTCCTGTAGGTTGATATGATTCAAGTGATTGTTCCGCCACATTTGGTTTCGAAGTTCAAAACAGAACTGGCTGTTAGAAGTTCATACATTATGCAGAATTTCAAGCTTTCTCAAAATGACTTTTCTTTTAAGTCAACCACTCATAAATTCAAGTTGGTGTTTTGTGGATCCACCTCTGTTAAGAAAACTGATTTGCCCGATATCCCTGTAAATTATTTCAACATACTTGACTTGGCATCCATATTGGATGGACGATTCCAAGCTGATGTTTTGGTTGGTAAGTTTTTTTTTTGTTTATATTTCATGTTGTTTCTAATATTTATTGGATAACTATTGCGTGCGTAATATTATATTTTTTGGTTGTGTGAATTGGTTAGATATTGTCGGGGGAGTTACTGAGATCACGCAGTCCCAATTGAATACTGATAATAATAAAAGTAAATTTGTGTTTACAATAATCGATTTGAGATATGATGTCTGTTTTGCAGTCTGAAGTTTTGTTATAATATAATTTGTGTGTATCTATTAATTTGGGGTGAACTTGGATGTTTCTTTCTATGCAGCAAATCATTGGTGCAGTGTACTCTATGGGGTCAGCTTACTGTGCAGTTCTCCGATTATTGTAAAAGTCACACCGAAGCTGGAAATATTATTGTTCTATTGCAGAATGCACGTATAAAGGCTGCTCAAGGTATCCCTGAAGCACTGTTGTGTTGTTTACTATTGTGTTATGTTGATTAACAATATCTTATCAAATGTTGTATGTTGCTCTTGAAATAAGTTTGTTTTTATAACTATTGAAGGAAATTATCTGGTCAATGTTTCCAATGCATGGAATGGCACTAAGTTAATTTTAAATGATGCCAGCATTGCTGAGATTTATAAGCTAAAGGAAATGTAATTTATGCAGCAATTAGTATAAACTATCTGTCTATGCACGAGTGAACTCAAACGTTTTTTTGTCAGGTTCTTGATGTGATGTTTTTATCTGTTGTATTTGTCACAGTATTCAGGATGAATTACCAACGTTGTCATTGTCTAGCATACAAGTTGAAACCACCCAAAACTCACAATATTCAGATTTTGATAAGTTTGTGTGGAAAGCCACAATTCTTAGTATTGCCGAGATCAAAGATCTTCAGCATGTAAGTTATGTTTATATATAAACACACACACACACACACACACATATATATATATATATATATATATATAGTTTTCTTGCTATTTTATAAAATATGTATATTTGATCTGTGTTCCCATTGTCGGTATCATAGGAGACAACTTGTGTGACTGTTGCGAAGTTGATGAAATTTGAGGTAGGGCAGGCAGGGTGGTTTTATGATGGATGTAGTAAGTGTACAAAAAGTGTGTCTTTAAAGGATGGAAAGCTGAAATGTTTTGCGAATCACACAACAGATGAGCCGGTGCCACGGTATGACGTAAAAGAAATTGTGTCTACATTACTATTAATGTAAATGCTAAACATGTTGATATAAATTTTATTCAATTGTTGCAGATACAAGCTCGAAGTTATGGCAATAGACGGTCAAGACAAAGCCAAATTCGTTTTTTGGGATGGGGACTGCGTGAAGTTAATCGAAAAGTCTGCCTTGCAAATGAAAATGCAGTTGATTGCGGTAAATAATAATGTTTGTTGGACACTTTTATAATAACTTAGATATAGGCCCTACCATGAATGTCTTTCAATTAATTTGCAATATTAACAGGCCGGTGATTATGACCCACTGGAATTTCCTTATGAATTTGATGTTATACTGAAAAAGGAGTTGGCAATAAGAGCTGTGTTTCAACCAAAATATGACAAACTTTATGTTATTAGAATTAAAGAAGATGATGAATCAAGGAAGAAATTGCGGGACTTATTCAAAACTGAAGAGGTAATCTTTGTATACATTTTGCAAGGTTAATAAATTAAATTTATCATATTTATTTGTTGATGACATTTGCTAATAATATTACCTATTGGCATCATACATCAAAAATTCAAATGTCTGAACCTTTGTCACAAGATGAATTAAGAAGTTATTCTGTATGTCTTTTAATCCATCTGTGAATACATAAAGGAATAAATTTTAATTGTAGCATATATTCTAATTATATTTTTATTTACGTTTGTAGGAGGCTATGTCTGGATCTCCTGATTACGATCCTGCTATTTCAAATTCTGTGTTGACTCCGTCGAAAAGAACTTTGACTGATTATGTAGAAGATATTGAAAGTGTCCAACTATCCTCAACCAAGTTAACTAAAGCCATAAAAGAGGAAAAGTAGCTGCATAGATGCTGAGTCCTTGATTTATGTTACAGTTTATCATTTCAAATGTTTTGTGGAATTATGTTCATCTTTTGTTTTATGAACAACCAGCTTGAATTCTGTTTTAATGGCTACTGATAAACATTCAGTTTGAGTATCTGGAACGTTTTTATATTGATTGCTATTTCATTTTTAATTGGTGAAAAGGTTGTGTCCTTTTATTTAATTGAAAACTATAGTTTTTTATCATAATTAGAATTTATCTCCGAATAGGTGAATGGTATATCAGTAGTTAGTTAGTAAGAAAACTGTTCTGGACTGGACCAATGGTTGGGCATGGCCCAATCCGCTTCTGCTCCAGAGCGGCCCAAATCGCCTAAGTCCAACCCACAAGGGGGAAAAAGTTACCTTTCTGCCCCTCCAACCGGGCAAGGAATGCATCGTTCCTCCCCGAAATCACTGCCTGTTACGCACGGCTCCGATTGCTCCCCGAACAGTTAAGGGCAGGTGCCCGAAACTATGCTTGTGCCCGACATAACGGCTAGTTTCGGGCACTCTGCCCGACATAACGGCTAGTTTAGGTAGTTACCTATTCTTTGGGAAAACGGTTATTCCGCCCCGAAAATAGGACCGTTGGCCACGCGCTGGGGGCTCTATATAAACCATCTCGCTTGAGAGGGTCAGGTATCCAATATTCACCCTACGAACTAACACTTGTGCTTGCCCCTTTTTCTCTGACCCTTTATTACTTGAGCGTCGGAGTGCCTTGCAGGTACACCCCCTCCTCCTCTCCAAACGACCAGCATCCCAGACATACTTGGTGGCCCACTTCTACAGGATCTGATCCAGCCTTCACGATTAGTGGCGCCGTCTGTGGGAATCATTGTTCTCTCCATCTTTCTTTCCCTGGAAACCGAAGATCAAAACAATTCTCAAAGATCATCATCATCATGGCCTCTTAAGATCGCGCCAAGGATGCTCTCCAAACCACTGTCTTCCCCGTCAACAAATCTGACGTTGACGGCCAATCATCTCTCCTTAGAGATGCCCTTTTTCTAAGGGACGGAGCCACTGCTTCTCCTTCCCCTACCCCTGCTGATCGCAACAACGACCAGTCTTCACTTGACGTCCAGCCCGTTCCCGTTCCACCCAACACCGACCCGGCCGTGGCAGCCCTCCTGGAGGCAATCAACAAAACCAACACCCTAATCCTGCAACAGAATGAGATGATTGGGGCGTTAGAAGAAGCTAAGCATCTAAGATCCCATCCTCTGCAGAGGAACCAGCGACGATCAAGAAGCCCGCAGCCCCAGAGAGATATGTGAGACAATCCTTTACTTTGGTTTTGTTTTTGTATGATTGCAAATTGCGCGTATGATTTGTTGTGCTTCATTCTACATGTGAATATGTGTGATTTTCATCTTAAAATGATTGTTAGAAACACCTTTTATAAGGTTTGAATCAATACATAACCTTTGGCATCGATCCATACGTGTCTGGTATCGATCCCTGCTTTATTGGAAATCAAAAGAATTAAATTTGTTCAGTAGGCATCGATCCATACGTGTCTGGTATCGATCCCTGATTTAATGGAAATTCTGTTTTTCAGTTCACCTTCAGTAGGGATCGATTCATAGATTTTGGGATCAATCCCTAACAGTTAAAAATTGTCAGGAATCGATCCATACGATGTTGGGATCGATCCCAAAGTCTGTTTTTCTGCATAATTTTAATTCTAACAGTTCTGTCTTGTTTAGTATAAATACAAAGTGGCAGGTATTGGCTTAACATGAATTCACAAGTGAAAATTGCAAAATACACAAGTCATAGAGGTCTTTGTAGCAGCAATTGATTGAGCATTCAGAAACCTGAAAGATACTTCGTCTTCATCATCTTCTCAATCTCTTCAATTCAAGAACAATTACACACAATCATTCTTGTTCTTCGGATTGAAGGATCAACGAGATAACGTTCAGTGGTACGATCAACGATCTAGCTGTGGAGTCAGTGGAACGATCAAGGATCTAGCTGGGTTGAAGAGTGAAGGGGGTTTCGAGGAAAAACCTACTGGTTTGTCCTTCAAGAACGGGACTGTTCTTGCGGGTTTGTTAGTCACGATTGCAGAACGGATTCAGCCGCAGCGTAGGGTTTGGAAACGGGGTTGTTTCGCAAACAGGTCGTGGAACCGGTGAATCGTTTGCAAGTCTTGCGGGGAATTCTTGATCCAGCTCTGATCAAGTCGAGGTTCTATACGAGAAGAAGAAGTTCTAGGGATTTTGAATTCTGTCTTGGTATTGTAACCTTTGTAAGAACGAATTCAGCAACTATTGATAAGAAAAGGTCTCAATTTCTTTTGAAATTGAGAGGGAGACGTACCCACACGCGAGGACGACAGTGGGGAACTTCCTTAACAAATCTCTGTGTATCGTATTCTATCTCTATCTCCCTTTACGTTTTCGTTAACTGTTTTGTGATACAAATTGGCGCAGTACGTTTTACGTGTCATGATACAATAGTGGCAAGAAAACCTTTTATTGAAACATCACTATTGTTTATCATAGAACACATACACGCCAAGTGTTTGACAAAACGGTTTGTTGTGATTTACTCATTGGAATCAGAATTTGTGATAAGTGCATTTAGTGCGAGAAAATTCTGTGTTAACGTTTTCTATCAATCAATTCAAATCCATCATCATACTTGCGTGTCTGGTCTTTTTGGTAGCGGTTCAGAATAGACGGAAGTCGATTCGGGACCAAAACTTTCCGCTATATTTCAAAAACTCTGTTAAGGTTTTTAAAACCGTATTTTACAAGCGGTGATCTATTCACCCCCCCTCTCGATCACTAGCCACACCGTCTAACAAGTGGTATCAGAGCGCCGGTTCGCTGGTGCTCTGTGGCTGCCTGTAACGATATGGATTCTGAACCAAAGGGGGCGTACAATAGAGCTCCCGTCTTTAACGGAGAAAACTACGGCTACTAGAAAGACTGCATGCGAGTTCATATAAATTCTGTGGATAGGCTAGTATGGACAGCCATTGAGAATGGTCCTTTTCAAATAACCATGACCAATGAGGCTGGCGCCATAGTACCTAAACCAGAAGCTGCTTGGACTGAGAAAGATGAGAAAAAGTGGTCGAGTGATTGGAAAGCTCGAAATATACTAATTTCAGCACTTGGTGTTGATGAGTATTATCGAGTATCCCATTACACGACTGCTAAGGAGATGTGGGACGCTTTAGAAATCGCCCATGAGGGTACTACTGAAGTGAAACAGTCCCGCATTAACACACTTAATCAAGAGTTTGAGCTCTTTCGCATGAAAAATGGAGAATCTATCTCCGACATGCAAAAGAGGTTTACTCATCTTACAAATCGATTAAATGCACTTGGAAAACCTGTTTCCAATGAGGTAGCTACTAACAAAATTCTGAGATGTCTTAGCAGGGAATGGCAACCTAAAGTGACAGCTATCAAGGAAGCCAACGACTTGACGACTCTTACGATTACAACACTTTTTAGAAAGCTGGAAGAACATCAGCAAGCTCTAGAAAGTCTTGAAAAGTATGAGAACAAAAGTAAGAAGGAGAAAGAGAAGAAGAAAGACAAAGAGGGTGAGAAGAAGCCAATTGCTCTTGTGGCCTCTAGCACTAAGTCCTCAAGAAAAGAGCAAAGTGACAATGATTCAAGTAGTGACAAAGATTCGGATGATGAAGAAATGGGACTTTTTGTAAGGAGATACAATAGATTCATTCGAAGGAATGGATACAAGCATTCCGACAAAAACCTCATGAAGTTTAGAAGACAATCTAGTGAGTCAAAACAGGAAGAGAACAAGAAGCATAAAGGTAGAGGATTTTGTTTCAATTGTGGCAAATCTGGACATTACAAAACAGAATGTCCTATGAAGAAAAAGGATAAAGGGAAGGATTCACCTAAACGGTACAGCAAACAAAGGAGAGCTTATATAGCATGGGAAAGCGATAGCGATTCATCAAGCTCACAAAGTTCAAGTGATAGTGATGAAACCGCAAACCTATGTCTTATGGCTCACATCAAAGACCATGCCTACTACAAGAAGAAACAAGAAGAAAAGAAGGTAAAACAAGCCTACTATAATAATGTCTCCTCTATGTCTTTTTCTGAACTGAAAATCGCTTTTGAAAAACTGCATAACGAAGCTGTAGATGCTTTCAAAAGATTATCTTCCGATAAACAAATTTTTTCATTCTTGGAAGGTAAAGTATACAAAGCTGAAAAAGATTTAGAAAGCTTGAAGGCTAGTATTGCAGAAAATTCAAAAGATATTGATGTTAACGGATGTAGTAAAGTTAGGTATTGTGAAGCTTGTCATATTTGGCAACGAGAGGTTAATACTCTTAAAGTCAAATTGGAAAAAGCTTTACAACCCAAGGTGACTTACGCCGTTGATACTAGATTGTTTAAGAAGTCATTGAATCCTCCATATGCAAAATACTCTTTTACTCCAAAGGATTCAATGAACAAAACTAAACAATTGCATCATCATGGTTTATGTCATTATTGTTGTCGTGCTGGCCACACCATTGAGAAATGCAAGTTTAGGAGGTTTCTTGTTCCTAAAGGCATCTATCAATGGAAGCCAAAAGGCAACCATGTTACCACTTACCCCTTTGGACCCAATGAAAATTGGGTACCAACCACTCTCTTTTGATATTGTAGGAAGAGTGCCTTGCATCCGAAGATAGGAGATGGTTCCTAGATAGCGGCTGCTCAAGGCACATGACCGGTGACATATCACTTTTTATAGACTTCAAAGCAAAGAAAAAGGGATATGTTACTTATGGAGACAATAACAAAGGAGCTATACTTGGCAAAGGTAGTATAGGTAACCCCTCTACCACTACCATTTCTGATGTCAATCTTGTAGAGGGACTTAAACACAATTTGTTAAGCATAAGTCAATTGTGTGACAAGGGTTACAAAGTTTCTTTTACAAAAACTTGTTGCATAATTGAACATGATGAAAATAATGTTGTGTTTAAGGGTGTTAGAGTAAACAATATCTATATGCTTGATCTTTGTGATGTATCTTTAACAAGCACTAAATGTCTAGTTACCTTGAATGATGATTCTTGGCTTTGGCATAGACGTTTAGCGCATGTTAATTTCGATTTGCTTAACAAGGTTGTATCTAAGGATCTAGTAGTCGGTCTTTCAAAAATAAAGTTTTCAAAAGACCACCTATGTGATGCATGCCAAATGGGAAAGCAAACAAGGGTCTCTTTTAAATCCAAAAATGTAATTTCACCTTCACGACCTCTTGAGCTTCTCCATATGGATCTCTTTGGTCCGTCTAGGACAAAGAGCTTAGGTGGAAACTATTATGGTTTTGTAATTGTTGATGACTACTCTAGATTTACTTGGACTATATTCCTTCATAGCAAAGATGAAATTTTTTCTGCTTTTAAGAATTTTGCAAAACTGTCCCAAAATAAAATGAATTCTAAAATAGTTACAATTCGAAGCGATCATGGAGGAGAATTTCAAAACTATCTCTTTGATAAGTACTGTGATAAGTATGGTATTGAGCATAACTTTTCAGCTCCTCGAACTCCACAACAGAATGGCGTTGTGGAGGGCAAAAATCGCGTTTTAGAAGAGCTGGCAAGAACAATGCTAAATGAGGGTGGATTGCCAAAATATTTTTGGGCTGATGCTGTTAGCACAGCCTGTTATGTTCTAAACAGGATTCTAATTCGCCCTATGTTAAATAAAACCCCTTATGAGCTTTTAAAAGGAAGAAAGCCAAACTTATCACATCTTCACGTATTCGGTTGTAAGTGTTTTGTTTTGAATAATGGTAAGGAAAAACTTGGGAAGTTTGATGCAAAAGCGGATGAAGGTATTTTTCTTGGTTATTCACAATCAAGTAAAGCATATAGAGTGTATAATAAGCGTTTACTTACTGTTGAAGAATCTGTCCATGTTTCCTTTGATGAGTCTTATCCGAAAAATGTCGGCAAAGGTATTTCTTTTGATGACGCAGGTGTATCTACAGAAGACATACTCAAGGAAGCTGTTGCGGAAACTGATCAATCCAAGACAGCTCCCATTGAGAAGGAGGAAGATACTAGTCATGAAAAAGATAAGGAAGAAAGGACAGCTGATGTGAATGACCTTCCACCAGCTTGGAAATCTTCAAAAGACCATCCCATTGACAACATCTTGGGAGACATTTCAAAGGGAGTCATGACTCGTTCTAAGATAAGTAATTTTTGTTCTCACTTCGCCTTTGTTTCACAAGTGGAACCTAAAAATGCCAAAGAAGCCTTGATTGATGAATTTTGGCTAATGGCCATGCAAGAAGAGCTTAATCAATTTAAAAGAAATGACGTTTGGGAACTTGTCCCGCGTCCGCGAGAACATCATATCATAGGTACTAAGTGGGTTTTTAGGAATAAGCTTGATGAAAGTGGAGTGATAACTCGGAACAAGGCATGTTTAGTAGCACAAGGCTATAACCAAGAGGAGGGCATAGACTATGAGGAAACTTATGCTCCAGTTGCTCGCCTTGAGGCTATACGTCTCTTGCTCGCTTATGCGTGTTCTAGAGATTTTAAGCTTTACCAAATGGACGTAAAGAGTGCGTTTCTAAATGGTGTCCTAAATGAAGAGGTATACGTCTCACAACCTCCTGGTTTTGAGAATGCTGAATATCCAGATTATGTTTACAAATTAAAACGAGCTTTGTACGGTCTTAAGCAAGCCCCCCGGGTTTGGTATGAAAGACTTAGCAAATTTCTACTTGATCATGGATATTCAAGAGGTAAAGTGGATACCACCCTCTTCATTAAGCACAAAGGAAAACACATTCTTTTAGTTCAAGTTTATGTAGACGATATAATTTTTGGTTCAACTAACATACACTTGGTCGAAGAGTTTTCAAAAGTTATGCAGGGTGAATTTGAAATGAGTCTTATGGGGGAGCTTAATTTCTTCCTCGGTCTCCAAATAAAGCAGCTTGATGAGGGAACAGCTGTGAGTCAAACAAAATACTGCAGAGAGCTGCTCAAGCGCTTTGGAATGAACGACTCAAAATCAATAGACACACCTATGCCTACCAACGGATATCTAGATAAAGATGAACACGGTAAGAGTGTAGATGTCAAACAGTATAGAGGTATGATTGGGTCTCTCTTGTATCTTACTGCGTCTAGACCTGACATCATGTTTAGTGTCTGCATGTGTGCACGATATCAATCGAATCCTAAAGAGTCACACTTGAAAGCTGTCAAGCGCATATTTAGATATCTTCATGGAACATCTAAGTATGGGCTCTGGTATTCAAAAGGAAGCGATTGTAGCTTAGTAGGTTACTCCGATTCTGATTTTGCTGGCTGCAAATCAGATAGGAAAAGTACTAGTGGTACATGTCACTTATTTTCAAACTCTCTCGTCAGTTGGCATAGCAAGAAACAGGTGTCTGTCGCATTGTCAACTGCTGAGGCTGAGTACGTTGCAGCCGGTAGCTGTTGCGCTCAGATCTTGTGGCTGAAGCAACAACTACAAGATTTCGATATTCAACTCAAACGCATTCCAATAAAGTGTGACAACACCAGTGCTATAAATCTTACTAAGAATCCTGTTTTACACTCACGCACTAAACACATAGAGATTAGGCATCACTTTCTTCGCGACCATGTTGAGAAAGAGGACGTTGTGTTTGAGCATGTTGATACTAAGAATCAACTCGCTGATATTTTCACTAAACCACTAGCAACGGAACCTTTCTTTAACATTCGTCGTGAATTAGGGATTCTTGATCTTTCTTCATTACTATCTTAAGCTTGTTAGATTCTATTTTTGCCTCACCTTGGTTGATAAGTTGTGTTTTAGAAGTTATGAGCTTATACTTCACAAAGGTACATCAACAAAGCTTTGTTATCAATTTATGCTGCGGTTTGCTACTTTGTTCTTCTCTTTGTTGTTTCTTTCCTCTTTTTGATGTTGACAAAGGGGGAGAAGTATAGAAGATGTTGACATGACAGAATGGTATGCACAAACTCAGGGGGAGTATCACACATCAATTTGCCATCATCAAAAAGGGGGAGTTTGTGAGACAATCCTTTACTTTGGTTTTGTTTTTGTATGATTGCAAATTGCGCGTATGATTTGTTGTGCTTCATTCTACATGTGAATATGTGTGATTTTCATCTTAAAATGATTGTTAGAAACACCTTTTATAAGGTTTGAATCAATACATAACCTTTGGCATCGATCCATACGTGTCTGGTATCGATCCCTGCTTTATTGGAAATCAAAAGAATTAAATTTGTTCAGTAGGCATCGATCCATACGTGTCTGGTATCGATCCCTGATTTAATGGAAATTCTGTTTTTCAGTTCACCTTCAGTAGGGATCGATTCATAGATTTTGGGATCAATCCCTAACAGTTAAAAATTGTCAGGAATCGATCCATACGATGTTGGGATCGATCCCAAAGTCTGTTTTTCTGCATAATTTTAATTCTAACAGTTCTGTCTTGTTTAGTATAAATACAAAGTGGCAGGTATTGGCTTAACATGAATTCACAAGTGAAAATTGCAAAATACACAAGTCATAGAGGTCTTTGTAGCAGCAATTGATTGAGCATTCAGAAACCTGAAAGATACTTCGTCTTCATCATCTTCTCAATCTCTTCAATTCAAGAACAATTACACACAATCATTCTTGTTCTTCGGATTGAAGGATCAACGAGATAACGTTCAGTGGTACGATCAACGATCTAGCTGTGGAGTCAGTGGAACGATCAAGGATCTAGCTGGGTTGAAGAGTGAAGGGGGTTTCGAGGAAAAACCTACTGGTTTGTCCTTCAAGAACGGGACTGTTCTTGCGGGTTTGTTAGTCACGATTGCAGAACGGATTCAGCCGCAGCGTAGGGTTTGGAAACGGGGTTGTTTCGCAAACAGGTCGTGGAACCGGTGAATCGTTTGCAAGTCTTGCGGGGAATTCTTGATCCAGCTCTGATCAAGTCGAGGTTCTATACGAGAAGAAGAAGTTCTAGGGATTTTGAATTCTGTCTTGGTATTGTAACCTTTGTAAGAACGAATTCAGCAACTATTGATAAGAAAAGGTCTCAATTTCTTTTGAAATTGAGAGGGAGACGTACCCACACGCGAGGACGACAGTGGGGAACTTCCTTAACAAATCTCGGTGTATCGTATTCTATCTCTATCTCCCTTTACGTTTTCGTTAACTGTTTTGTGATACAAATTGGCGCAGTACGTTTTACGTGTCGTGATACAATAGTGGCAAGAAAACCTTTTATTGAAACATCACTATTGTTTATCATAGAACACATACACGCCAAGTGTTTGACAAAACGGTTTGTTGTGATTTACTCATTGGAATCAGAATTTGTGATAAGTGCATTTAGTGCGAGAAAATTCTGTGTTAACGTTTTCTATCAATCAATTCAAATCCAGCATCATACTTGCGTGTCTGGTCTTTTTGGTAGCGGTTCAGAATAGACGGAAGTCGATTCGGGACCAAAACTTTCCGCTATATTTCAAAAACTCTGTTAAGGTTTTTAAAACCGTATTTTACAAGCGGTGATCTATTCACCCCCCCTCTCGATCACTAGCCACACCGTCTAACAAGATATTGACCGGAGACTGCGCCAAGAGCCTGACCCTCGTGCCGCCCGGAAGCGTGACCAGGTTTCCCCGCGTGACCAGCATTCTGCCGGCCACAAGAGGACTCGAAGGAATGAGCAGTCTCCCCCGGTCAAGTTTAATGGTCGGGCCCGTTCACCATCTCCCCGAAGGAATCGCTCACTTTCTCCTCGAAGGAACCATTCCCCTTCTCCCCGAAGAAACCGCCGCCGCGAGCGTACCCTTCGGTCCCCGTCATTCACCAGTTCTAGCAGCGACAATGAGCCTCGTGGCCCATTGTCCCATGAGATATTGGCTGCCCGTCTCCCAAAGGGCCTGGAGAAGCCCCCGTCACTGGGCACGTACGACGGAACCACTGACCCCGACGAGCACATTGAGAACATCGATGCACTGTTGGACTACCACGGAGTACGAGGCGCCATCAAATGCCGGATGTTTTCGACCACGCTCCGTAAGGGGGCGATGACATGGTACAAGCAGCTGCCCGAGGAGTCCATCACCTCATGGAGACAACTGGGCAGGATGTTCTCGCGGCATTTCACAACATCTTGCCATCACCCCAAGACCGAGTCCTCCCTTGGTGCCATAATCCAAGGAAAGGACGAACCTCTCCGCGCATATATCGAGAGGTTCAACAAGGAAGCAGTACAGGTCCCTACAACGGACGAAATGAAGAAGTTTTTGCTCGAGCAAGGGCTCCGCCCGGGCTCCGCCCGGGCTCCGAGTTCTCTAAAGCCATCGGCCTCGCACCACCGAGGAACCTAGACGCCCTCCTCCTCAAAGCCCAATCACACATTCAGTACGAAGAGAAAGTTGCGGCCTGCAACGTCCGAGCATCACGCCATCAGGAGAACACTCGGACCTCCAGAGGTGAGGAGGCCTCAACATCACGTCGAGCCGAACGGAGGCGCGAGGACCGTCCTCGTGACTCCCGTGACAACAAGGGGCCCTCCGGGCAGTTCCATGACTACACCCCCTGACCGTCTCCAGGGAGAAGATGTTGTCCGAATGTGCCAATTCGGAGTTCAAGCAGGCAGGGGTCCGCTTCCCCAAACAACTGCCGGCCAAACCAAACATGGACAAATTGAAATGCTGCCGTTTCCACAAGAGTCACGGCCACACTACAGAAGACTGCATCCATCGGAAGGATGCCATTGAGATACTGATCAGGGACGACCACCTGAAATTGTTCGCAAAGAAGAAAGACATTCCTTGGCAGGACGCCCAGGAGTCCAAGAAGATAGAGGAGGAAGTACCCTCCTCGGAAGACGCCAACATACAGGTCGCTATGTCCATATCGCGACCGGAGGACTTCTACGTCCCGGAAGGGCTCGGTGCCCCTGCTTATTTCGCGGCTCACAGCCCGTGGAAGATGTTTCCCTCCGCCATGGTTATCTCCGGCGGGGGCTTCAACAAAGTCACGGTGGGCTCTATGAAACGAAAATTCGAGCATCTGATCAACACAAGCTCCAACAAGGTGACCACGCTTGATCAGGCCCGGAAGGGCTCCGTTCCCATCTCCTTCTACCGAGAAGAGCTCCTCGAGGGATCCCCGAACTCGAGCATACCCTTGCTCGTCAGAGCCCGAATGGTGAACTTCGACGTTCGCAGAATCCTAGTCGACCAGGGAAGCTCGGTCGACATCATGTACTCCCAGCTGTTTTCAACACTTCAGCTGGATGAATCATACCTTACCCCCTATGTAGGGTCTGATTTACAGGGATTCAACGAATCAGTGACCAAGCCATGGGGATACGTCGAACTGATAGTAACCTTTGGATCAGCTGAGACAGCCAGATCCATCAAGGTACAATTTCTGATAATCGACTGCCCGTCGCTTTACCAGTGCATTTTCGGACGGCCAACTCTGGCCGAGTTGGTAGCTGTGCCTTCAACAGTCCACCTGAAGATGAAGTATTACACTTTGAAGGAAATGGTCGCCACCCTCCACGGCGACATCGAAGCTGCACGGCGGTGTTTCGAGGCAGCCACAAAGGGGCTCAACACCATTGCGTCCAA
Organism: Lathyrus tuberosus; assembly: GCA_022829125.1. NCBI lineage: Eukaryota > Viridiplantae > Streptophyta > Magnoliopsida > Fabales > Fabaceae > Lathyrus > Lathyrus tuberosus. The sequence goes on from JALAZF010000086.1 coordinate 12,140,006, forward strand.
GCCAAAAGCGTCGGGCAAGCCAGCGTTGCCAAGCAGCTCAGAGGAACCCAAGCTTCTACCCTAGGTCGACTCCATCGACCTCGACAGTCGCTTCCCCAAAGAAGACCAACAGGAGGAATGAGCATCTTCAGCCAACCCGTCTACATCGTCCAGCAGCAGCTCCCATCCGATGCACCCTATCCCGGATGGCAACTTCGAGATCGTTCTGTTCGGCGACGACCCCCAACGGGGAGTGAAGATTAGAGCAGACCTGCCCGACATCGCGAGGAAGCAAATCAAAGCATGCCTCCGTGAGAATGCCACCTCTTTGCATAGAGCGCCACTGAAATGCCCGGCTTGGATCCATCTGTCGCCTGCCACCAGCTGACAATCGACCCGCCGTCAAGGCTGTAGCACAACGTAGGAGAAAGCAGTCTCCGGAGAAAATGAAGGCTGCTGAAAAAGCAGTAAAGGACCTCCTCGAGGCCAAATTTATTTCGGAGGCCAAGTACACCACTTGGCTGTCCAACGTTGTACTAGTTAAAAAATCTAATGGAAAATGGCGCATGTGCATTGATTACACCGATCTCAATAAGGCATTCCTGAAGGATGCCTACCCCCTCCTCAATATTGATAAACTTGTTGTAATTCGGCCGGTTTTAAACTTTTATCGTTCATGGATGCCTACTCAGGCTATAATCAAATTCCAATGGCAATGACCAACAAAAAATATACGGTCTTCATGACCAAATCGGGAAAATATTACTACAACGTAATGCCCTTCGAACTGAAGAACGCCGGAGCAACCTACCAAAGAATGATGAACAAGGTCTTCCAGGGAGAAATAGGCGACATGCTCGAAGTCTACATGGATGACATGATCGTAAAATCCCACGAGGAAACCGATCATACTGCCCATTTGAGAAAGGTCTTCGAACAGGCCAGGAAATACAAAATACGTTTTAATCCGGAGAAGTGCACGTTCGGTGTCCGAGCAGGCAAATTCCTCGACTTCTACTTAACGAAACGAGGAATTGAAGCCAACCCCAATAAATGCCGAGCATTCTCTGAGTTTCCTACGCCCAAGTCCAAGAAATCCATCTAGTCCCTCAACGGGATGCTCGCGTCACTATCTCATTTCGTGGCCAAATCTGCGCAATACGCCCTACCATTCTTCAAACTCCTCCGCAAGGAGGCAGCATTCGAATGGACCGAGGAATGTGACAAGGCCCTTCTCCATCTGAAACGGGCACTCTTAGAGCCATCAGTCCTCTCTCGCCCGGACAATGGCGAAATGTTGTACCTGTACCTCGCCGTAGCAACCGAAGCAGTGAGCGCCGCTCTCATTCGCGAGACACCTGACGGGCAGAAGCCCATATATTTCACGAGCAAAGCGCTGCAAGGACTAGAGTTAAGATACCAACAGATAGAGAAAGTGGCTCTGGCCCTCATCAACGCAGCCAAAAGATTAAGACACCACTTCCTGGCTCACACAATCGTGGTTCGAACAGATCAACCCATAAAACAGCTACTGGGACGACCAGACATGGCCGGTCGATGCTCAAATGGTCGGTTGAACTATCTGAATTTGACATCCGGTATGAAGGCAGGAAAGCTCTCAAAGCCCAGGCTCTGGCCAATTTTGTCGCAGAAATGACATTCCCAGACTCCCCCGCTGGCGAAGCACATAAATGGACCATTTTTGTGGACGGTGCCTCAAGCTCGGCAGGGAGCGGTGCGGGCGTCATCCTGGAAAGCAACGAAGGAATCATCGTCAAAGTATTACTCACCCTATCCTTCCCAACCTCGAACAACCAGGCCGAATACGAGGCCTTCCTCGCTGGGCTACGCCTAGCCGAGGACCTGGGCGCAGAAGAAGTCGTCATCTGCACAAATTCGCAACTCGTGGCCCTCCAGGTCCGGGGAGAATATCAAGCCAAAAACAACAACCTGACCAAATACTTAGCCCTGGTCAAGAAGGAAATGGCAAAGTTCGCAACAGTGGAAGTGAAACATGTTCCCCGCGAACATAACGTGTGAGCAGACGTGCTATCCAAACTAGCCAGCACAAAGAAGAAAGGCGAAAACAAATCCATCATACATGAAGTACTTCCTCGACCCAGTATCGAGAAGGCCTCCCCGACCCTCGACGTGCAGGTGATCGGTGACAACAACTGCTGGATGACCCCTGTTTACAACTATCTTGCCAAAGACGAACTTCTGTCCGACCCAAAAGAGGACAGCACAGTTAGGCGAAGAGCCTGCTCTTATGTCTTGGTCGAAGATAAACTCTACAGGCGGGGATTCTCCATTCCGCTACTCAAGTGTGTCGAGGAAGAAATGGTCGCGCACGTCCTGCGCGAAATCCACGAGGGAATCAACGCCCAACATCTCAGCAGAAGGTCCCTTGCTCGGAAGGCCCTCCGAGCAGGATATTACTGGCTGACCATGCAGCACGATGCGAAAGAACACGTGAAGAGGTGCGATAAATGCCAACGGCATGGGGACATGCACCTGGCTCCACCTAACGAGCTCAAGGCAATGTCCTCCCCGTGGCCATTCGCCTGGTGGGGCCTAGACATCCTAGGACCCTTCGTAGTAGGATCAAATCAGAACAAATACCTAATAGTGGGCGTAGACTACTTCAAAAAATGGATAGAAGCGGAGGCTCTGGCCAAACTAACTGCCCTCAACATATTACATTTCTACAAACGAAACATCCTTGCACGTTTTGGCATTCCCCAGGCAATAGTGACGGACAATGGGACGCAATTCACGGACAGAAAGTTTCAGGACTTCGTCGCCCACCTAGGCACGAAGCAGCACTTCACATCCGTCGAGCACCCCCAAACAAATGGGCAGGCTGAGGCAGCTAACCGAGTCATCCTTCGAGGCCTCAAACGAAGGCTAGACGAAACGAAGAAGGCTTGGGTCGAGGAACTGTACAGCGTATTGTGGGCATACCGTACAACCCCACACTCTATAACTGGGGAAACATACTTCCGTTTAGCATACGGGACCGAGGCTGTAATCCCCGTCGAAGTTCATGTACGCTCCAGGCGGACAGAGTCGCCCCTGGATGAGGAGATGAACGACGAATCATTAAAAGAACAGCTCGACCTCGTCGAGGAAATCCGAACCGGGGCAGCCCTCCGCGAAGCCTCACTAAAACAAAAAATTACCATCAGGCACAACGCCAAGGTGATACGACGAGAGTTCGACGTGGGAAGCCTTGTTCTAATAAGAAATAAAAAAGACTATCGCAAAGGCAAACTAGCAGCCAACTAGGAAGGACCCTATCGCGTCCAAGCAAAATCAGAAAATGGGGCCTACTACCTAGAACATCTCAACGGGGAAGAACTTGCTCGACCATGGAATGCCGAAAAGCTAAAACAATACTATAGCTAAGGACCTAATTCTCGGTTCGACCCGTCACGACGACGGACGTCAACTACCGACCACTATGCACGCCTAGGTACAAGCGTCGCATACCGATAAAGCAGAACCCCGCTCAATAATGAGCCGAGTAACTGCTCGACGACGGTCCTCGATCGAGCATCGCTGTCGTCAAAGTACCATGATCGGCAGAACCCCAGCTCGCGATGGGACGTTCACGCCGTGAACTCAGGCCTCAAACGCGACCTGAGCTCCGCATCCCCGCCAGGACATTCCCTGGCCGTTCGATCAGTACCCCTCACTGCCGAACACATCTACAACGAGCAATCCCCCTAAAAGATCGCATAAGTCCAATACTCCCTATCACGGGCAGACACACATTCACAACGAGCATGAGTACAACACTTAGCAAAAAATAAAAGCAAGTAAAACCATGCAGATAGCAGAATCGAACATATAATTCAAACATAAAAAAATGGCCACTAGGACCACAGCTGTACTGGATTACATAAACAAATTACAACAACAAAAACAGACTCCTCACTCGTCCATGTGCTCGGCTGGCTCAAACTGAGGCCCTAGTCCTCCACGGGCCGATCCTCGGTGTTCCCTTCAAGGAGAGCATTGGGCATAACGATCCGGCCATCCTCAACATGCGCCAGATAGTGGGTACCCTCGACAGAAAAGTCAAGCTCAGGGTTCACCACCCGCAGTTGAGCCATGGCGTTCCTGAAAGATTCGTCTGCGACGGCAATACTGTCATCCTCGGCCACCAGCATACGGGCGACCATCTCGGATCTCGTTTTCAATTCCTTCACATCCTCCGGCTCATCTTCACCTGGGGCATTGACCGCCCTCAACTGCTGGACCAGCTCCTCGGAAGCTTTCTTCTCTGCCGCCAGCATGGAATTCTCCTTCTTCAACCGAGCTACCTCCTCCTCAGCCTTCTTCCGGGCATCATCGGCAACCTTGGCTTCTTCTCTGAGGGACGCCATGGTATCCCGAGCAGCGTTAAGTTCGGCCTCAGTTGCAGAGTCCCCTTCGGCATAAACGGCTGCCATCTCCAGCATCCTAACCAAAGCTGAAGCGTCTTGAGCCACCAACGCCCTCTTGCTCGGGCGGTCCATGCTTTCCAAGCGAAGAGACTCCGCCCGAGGCACGATCAAAAAGCTTCCCTCGAAGAATTTCCTATCGAGGATGCAGGGAGGAAGCTCGAACTTCCCTTTCTCCGATACCCGAGTGAGGTCCACAGCGTCAGTAACCCTTGGCCGCTTAGATCGTCCGGTCAAAGGGAGGGGAGACCCCCGGGGAGCCGGTGTAGGAGAAGAAGAAGTCCCCGCAGCAGACTGAACCGGAGGGTGAGCACGAGCACCAACAAACCGATACTTCAGAGGAACCGCACCGGCCTTGTTCCTCGCAAGAGTGTTCTTCACAACCCTCTCATGGGTCTGAGGCATCTCACCTACACAAACAAAAGATGAACAAGTTAGTCACGAGGAAAAGAAATAACACGAGCAAATCTAAAATAAATAAAACTACCAAGCAGCTTCTCAACTTCCGTAAGAGTCTTGCACTCCAGCAGTGCCTTGGTGTTGATAAATCGGTACTCAACCCTCTGACTACCGTCCTCCTCGAAGATTGGATTACCCTTGTTCGTCCAGCACTCAGCAAGCAGGAAGGAGTTAACGTACTTCACCAACTCCTCGTACGCCACGACATCCTGCCCGTGTAGCTCGTGCGGTTGGAGAACGTAGTCGTCGGGCTTCTTGGCGAAATGATCAGGTGCCCAATGAATGGGGAACTTGTAGATCCTCTGCCCAATAAACTTCCCCGCCTCATCGCACAGGTCGTTCCCGTCCTCATCCACCTCAATCTCCCAGACGTATGTACTGTCCTGGGCAGCTTCAGACACGGGCTCAACAACATAATACCGCTCCTTGAACGTCCGTATCGACTCCGAAAATGGTTTAAACAATTTGTGAGGCTGCTTCAGGGAGACTCAACCATACTTCCTCCCCGACAGCTGCCTTTGAAGATGGAAGATGGTGAAGAATAAGGAGAGAGTAGCCCCTATGGAGAGGTATTCGCACACCAGCTCGAACGCCCGAATGAAGGCTAACGAGTTGGGGTGCAATTGCGTGGGGGCCAACTTCAAATGCACGAACACCGACTACTGAAAATCGGTGAACGGCAACCTCAAACCCAGCTCCTTGAAGGCGTATTCATACATGGTAAAGCGGTCCCCGAAATTCGTACATACCCGCTCATCCTCGGAAGGAAAGTGCACCTTCCACTCCCCTTCTGGTCCGACCTCCGTGAAGACATCACCCAAATACGTTACAAAAGTGGACACATGTTCAGCAGGTTCGGCCACCTCCCACTCCTCCACGGAATCCTCAACGACGTGCTCGTCCATACCCTCCAACTCATCTTCCTCTCCAACCTCACTGGAGAAACTCGAAGCCGTCGAGCTACTATTTTACGAAGAGCTTGTTTCTTCCTCGGACGTATCTAAGATAATCTCTCTATCTAGCCCCGTCGCCATGTCGATCACCTGAAAAGCAGAGAAGAAAAGTGAATTCGACAACAAATCAAATCCACCTTTCCACCGCTAAGTCAAGTGAAAGGGCGCGCAAAGGGCTGAGGACAATGTCCCCGGCCTAAGCCCTAACATCAAAAAGCTGAAACCTCCCCGCGAGGAGACGCTCGAAACAAATCGTCCCCAAACGAGGAGCTTCCTCGCGCTCATACCCAGTTTGCGATCGAAGCTTCGCCGAAAACCGCAAAGCTTCACCGGAATCTGGGAGCATTCTAACAGGAAACTTATCACCCACTCAGAAGATGAACAATCACGACGGTTACACAAACGTTTCCAATTCTAACTGACCTTTAGTCTCCCCTGACACCGGGCAAAGTTACCTTTCTGCCCCTCTAACCGGGCAAAGAATGCATCGTTCCTCCCCAGAATCACTGCCCGTTACGCACGGCTCCGATTGCTCCCCGAACAGTTAAGGGCAGGTACCCGAAACTATGCCTGTGCCCGACATAACGGCTAGTTTCGGGCACTCTGCCCGACATAACGGCTAGTTTGGATAGTTACCTATTCTTTGGGAAAACGGTTATTCCGCCCCGAAAATAGGACCGTTGGCCACGCGTTGGGGGCTCTATATAAACCCTCTCGCTTGAGAGGGTCAGGTATCCAATATTCACTCTACGAACTAACACTTGTACTTGCCCCTTTTTCTCTGACCCTTTCTTACTTGAGCGTCGGAGTGCCTTGCAGGTACACCCCCTCCTCCTCTCCATACGACCAGCATCCCAGACATACTTGGTTTCCCACTTCTACAGGATCTGATCCAGCCTTCACGATCAAAAACATTTCCTACAAAATAGCATTAAAATACATCTTAATCCATAAAAGGCTTTCAAACTTCATAATACATAATAGAAATGAAACAATTTTCAATACTTCATAATAGAGACTCCATAATACATAATAGAAACAAAACAACTTTGAAACTTCAACAAACAAAAGGTCATAGAATATTTTTCTACTACTTGGGAATTTCATACAGAGATTAAGGCATATCCTTCAAGTTTTCTTCCTTTGGCGACGTCGGTCCAACTTGACATACAAAAATAGTTTCTCGGAATTATAATGGCATAAGAGTTTATCTCCCACCAAGAATTTTTTGTCTTTCGCGTAATTGTACCATCCAGCTCCAAGATACATCTCCACGTTTTTTCTATTTGACTTCAGTATCTGACATTCATAGTAATCCAATGTGTCAAGATCCATCAGAATACACTCAGATTGGTCTGATCGTAGAGCCTTTTTAATTACCTCTTGAGGAAATTGCTACAAAATTAGTGTTGGAAGAAATACGTTATCATTACATGCAATGCTTCATACAAAATATCAAGATACAAAGTTATTTTTTTGGCTTATATAAGCCACCATGCAAATCTTACCATAACTTGATTTCCCCTCTTCTGTGACCTGGTGATCTTTTTCTCCCAAAATATTTCTTTCACAAGCCTTCTACCATTGTTATTTGGCTGAGAAGATTCACCATCATCCTGCTCAATTTTGACTTCCTTTAACATTTCATCAGCTTGATCATTTATATTCACGTCATCCACCTCATCCAGATGAATAATGTTGGTAGGTTGTTTGACGCCATTCTTCCTTATCTCAAGGATTTCGTTGATTTCATCGGCACAAGAGATAATAACCTGTAATATAATGCATGCAACCGTTATTATATAATCAGTTAGGAAATGAGATTTTATCTGATATAAAATCTTTATAAAAAGTACAGCCTTTGAAGTATGAACGTTAAAGATACCCATTTGAAGAAGAAGTAGAAGAAGACATTGTTATAATTTTTTTGCTTAAGCTTGCTGAATAACATCAAATACTGTGAAGTCCCTTTGTTTTCCTTGGCTAGGCAATTAACCTATTTATTGAATATTGATTAGATGGTGGCGTGTAGGGTGAATAATAATCTTTAGGATGCAACTTTAAGCAGTCAAGGGAAAACGTGTATAGCCAAAAAGTCATAATTGTTTTCGATTTCTAATAAAGAGCAAAGGCATTGTAATAATTTGTGGGTTAATATTTAATTTGTAATACTAACAGTTAGAAGTTTTATTTTTTATTTCTAATATATTATATATTGATGACTACACAGTATTCTAAACACCTTATGCACAAACTAATTATTGTAAACACTTTTTGAACGAGGAATATATCATTAAGTTACAATCCTTCCTGCATTAAATTAATACTACAATTGAGAAATGAAATTATTTTCCAGAATGTGTTCATGAATTCTTCTTACTTTCAAAACTAAAACCTTTGTAACAAAACCAACTTTCAGCAATATGGATTCACTTTATTTGTCAAAAAAACAGGCTTCCAAATTCGCACGGCACAAAAGAAAGCAAATTCTTAAAGATAAAAGATCGAAAAAATATAAGATTGATGAGAATGGTATTAACCACAACAAAGATTATGAAAGTTATCATTCCTCACCATTAGTTCATATCAGGAAACCACTGAGTGATATAACTTCATCTCTACAAAATGAAAGAAACCACATTTTCAGCACACCAATCTCTGCATCAGCCAGATCAAATGCTTTCAGTAGTTATGATAATCTTTCCCCAAACAAAGTTTGGCATTAACACGACAGAGGAGGAAAGGTATTATGCAAAATAAGATGTCACAAACTAAGAATCTTGAGGAGAATGTTATCAACAGCTCAACAGACCGTTTCAGGGTAAATACTCCATCATTTTTGCATTTTAAAAGACCTCTTTCTGATATAACACCCTCAAGTTCTCAGCAACAAAACAACAATATTCATACACAGCCAAGTGGATCGGTTGTTTCATCTAAAAGATAATTGAATGTGGGTGTTATTCAAGCTATGGCCGTAAAGCTCTTCGAACATTTTTCAAATGATGGCCGTAATAACGCATCAGCATCAACTGCCAATGTGGATGTAGAAGGACCTCCAACGTTCAATGCTACTCCAAATGTTGATAATGTGGATGATGACTATGTTGACGAAGTCTCGACTGATGATTCATTTAGTGATAGTTCATGTGAATTCAATGTTCAATAAGCAAATTATGACACAAGTTCAACTGTTGATGATGAAGAAGACAATTCTCCTAATTCTACATAAGTGGATTGTTCCAATATTGGTATGTATCATAATTATCAAAAGCTTAATTCTATATATGTATATTTTACATTACATGTTGCCATGGAACAATACGTTTGTTGTATGTTATAGCTCTATTATTTTATATAAATCATTTATTTAAATACATTTGATTTAAATAGGTTATGTAGATATTGGTGATCCTATAGTTGAATGCACAGAATGTGGAGCATTGATGTGGTATCAAGAAAAGACCGACAGACGAAAACATAGTGTTGTTCCTAAATTCAACCTATGTTGTGGTAATGGTAAAGTTGTGTTGCCACTTTTAAAAACACCACCATTATTACTCAAACATTTGTTGTTTGATAATAATGAAACACAATGTCAAAATTATCAAAAGTTTTGCAGATTGTACAACATGATGTTTGCTTTTACGTCACCGGGTTTGAAGATTGACAATAGATTTCAAGCGGGTAGAGGACCACCTAACATAAGAATACATGGACAATCTTGCCATAGAATTAGGAGCATGTTACCTTTACCTGGGCAATCACCAAAGTTTGCTCAATTATACATCTACGACACCGACAATGAGATTCAACATAGGATGCAAGGAATAGGGTAATGATTTGATTCATACTTTCCATTATAACATAATTAATATTAATTTTATGTTTGATAAGGTTATTACATGTTATTCTGCAATAGCATATAACATTAATTGTTTTGTTATAATATGCAGAAATAACCCAAATATTATTCCAGAAACTGTGGAAAGATTGAAAGTTATGTTGGATGAATACAATATACATGCCAAGTATTTTAGGATGGCAGCAAATAGATTAAAGGATTGTCCTCATCCTGATCTGAAACTTAAATTAATATCTGATAGGTCAACGGATGGAAGCATTTATAATCAACCTACTGTCTTCGAGGTAGCTGCTCTTATCGCTGGTGATGTTGATACAGGTACTAAAAGGGATATTCTTCTTGAGAGACAAAACGGAAAGCTGAAAAGAATAAGTGAGTTTCATCCAAGTTACCTTGCATTTCAGTATCCACTTTTGTTTCCATATGGGGAATATGATTTTAGACTTGGTGTGCTTCTTAGGGAAACAAATTCAAAAAAAAAAAAAAAGAGGAATAAGCTTACCATCAGAGAATGGCTTGCCTTTAGGGTTCAAACCAGACATAACGAAGCGCATACTCTGCTGCAATCAAGAAGGCTGTTTCAATAGTTTTTGGTTGATGGATTTACTATGATGGAGTCACAGAGGTTGAATTATATTCGTAAACATCAAAAAAAAAGCTTAGAGTCTCCAAATACAGCAAGCTGACCGCATCCGAACAGGACGGAAACACTCAAGGATCAGACAAAGGTAAGCGAGTGGTTTTACCATCCACTTATGTTGGAAGTATGAGATTTATCGAACAACTCTATTTAAATGGAATGGCGATCTGCAGCCATATTGGTTTTCCAGATATTTTTATCACATTTACTTGCAATCCAAACTGGCCTGAAATTCAAAGGTTGCTTAGTAGGATTAACTTGCATCCTCAAGATCATCCAGATATCATATCAAGAGTCTTCAAAATAAAATTTGATGAGTTGTTGTACGATTTAACAAAGAAGCATGTCTTAGGGAGAGTACTCGCATGTAAGTGAAATTAAAAGATTATCATTGAAGTTCAAAATTTTGTTACATTAATCATTTTGAATCTTTAACATGTAAAATTTTTCTATTCTTGATTATTTTACAGTTATTTACACGATTGAATTCCAGAAGCGGGGTTTACCACATGCCCATATTTTGCTATTCTTGCATCCGTCCAACAAGTATCCAACTCCTGATGATATAAACAAGATCATTTCGGCTGAGATACCAAAAGAAGAAGATGATAGGCAGTTGTATCACTTGGTCAAGACACATATGATTCATGGTCCATGTGGTTTAGCAAACCTATCTTCACCTTGCATAAAAAACAGAAAGTGCTCAAAATAATTTCCCAAACAATTTTAGACACAGACCCTTGTTGATCAGGAAGGATATCTAGTTTACAGGAGAAGAGATACTGGTAATACAGTGATGAAAAATCTCGTTGTTCTTGATAACAGATTTGTAGTTCCTTACAACCCATATTTGTTGAATAAATTTCAAGCGCACATTAATATGGAGTGGTGTAATGAGAGTACTTCAGTTAAGTACTTATTCAAGTATATTAACAAGGGGTATGATAGAATTACCACTGCTGTTGTCCATACCGACTCTGGTGGATCTTCTGTTGAAAGAAATGTTAATGAAATCAAGCAATATCTGGATTGTAGATATGTATCACCAAGTGAGGCATATTGGAGGATTTTTTCATTTCCTATTCATGGAAGGTCACCTGCAGTTGAGAGGTTGTATTTCCATCTCGAGGGAGACAACTGTGTTTACTATACCGATTATCAAATCATAGATGAGGTACTTGAGAAACCAACTGTGAAAGATTCAATGTTTACTTCTTGGATGGAAGCAAATAAAACCTATCCGGATGCTAAGAATTTAACGTACACTCAGTTTATTTCCAAGTTTGTTTATGATAAAAGATATCGACGATGGAGACCACGTAAAAGAGGCAATACCGTTGGTAGATTAATTTGGGTTCCTCCGAGTACAGGTGAGTTGTATTACTTGAGAATGATGCTTACAGTTGTCAAGGGACCAACTTGCTACGAGGATATAAAATATGTCGGTGGAAAGGTTCAGGATAGTTTTAGGGATGCATGCTTCGAGATGGGACTTCTTAGTGATGACAAGGAATATGTTGCAGCCATAAATGAGGCAAAGGATTGGGGTTCCAGACATTTTTTAAGAAAGTTATTTGTTACCATGTTATTATCCGGTACAATCAGCAGGCCACGACATGTTTGGGATAAGACTTGGAGAACTTTATCTGACGGTATTTTCTATCAACAGCGAGATACCACAAATATAAGAGGTAATTCTTTGTTGACACCTTTTTATGTTGTTATTGCACTTATATCAACAAAATGAAATTACAGTATATGTAATGGTTTTACAGTGTCCCATTATATAATTGGAAAACCACGTATATTATTTGTAAGAGATCTAAGTTATTATGATTTTCATGGTTTATTAGTATTTAACATTGTCACAGCAGTATAATGAAAGCTATATGTATGATATATAACTTCTATGAATTAAGACTGTCTCATATTTTTGCTACTACCTTGATTGTTTTCTCCTTATTACACTAATATGTTGACATTCATAATGAGATTTTTAATGCCATGTAGCCTGATTCCGAGTTAAAGACTCGAAGCTGCACATTAGTATTCTGTTTTTTAATTTCCTGTAACATAGTACTAATTAATTATATTTGTATTAAGAGGTATTATTTAAATGCATGTAATTCATATCAAGTTGTTTGTTGTAGTTATAATATACTTTGGGTTAATGTTTCGATTTCACTGTCATTGATTTAATGCCATAATATATTTACAGTTATCTAATATAATTTGGTGGTAAAGGTGATTTGATTTTTATTCTTTATATAATACGCTCATTGATATGTTTTTCACAGATATGCAGTTAAGTGATTCCGAGTTAAAGAATTTGACACTCATTGAGATTGAGAATCTGTTACAATCAAATGGAAGAAGTTTGGATGATTTTAGTGGTATGCCTTATCCAGATTCATATGTCACAAAGCACGTCGGCAATAGACTTATTTATTACGAACGTGATTATAATGTCGATGCCAAAAGACACAATTTCCATGAACTTTTCCGTGCACTCACAGGTTATAAAAAGTTTTTTATGGTTAATATGTGAAATGCTTTTTTTTTTGTTTTTTTACATTTATAAATCTTTATTTATAAATTACAGATGAACAACGTTCAATATTTGATAAAATCATGGAAGCTGTCAACAAACAGAAAAGATGAGTGTTTTTCTTACATGGTTATGGAGGCACTGGTAAAACTTTCATGTGGAGAACATTATCAAGTGCACTTCGTTCGCAGAAAAAAATTGTTCTTATTGTTGCTTCAAGTGGAATAACTTCGTTATTGTTGCCAGGTGGAAGAACAGCATACTCCAAGTTCAAAATACCCGTCCCAGCACAGGACAACTCAACTTGCAACATTGACAAAGACCCTGAACATTCACAATTATTTGAATCAACGGATGTGATAATATGGGATGAAGCGCCTATGTCTCATAAGAACTGTTTTGAAGCATTAGATAGAACCCTTAAAGATGTCATGAGCAAAAAAATACTTGCGAAGACAATTTTTGGTGGGAAAGTTGTTGTCTTTGGAGGAGATTTTAGACAGATTCTTCCTGATGTTCCTAGAGGAGTGCGTTCTAATATTGTCCATGCATCGATTAGCTCATCATATGTATGGGATTATTGTCAGGTGTTAACACTAACCAAAAATATGAGGCTTCAACAAGGGACTGACAATACAAGTTCTAGTGAATTGGAAGAATTCTCAAAATGGATTCTAAATGTGGGGGATGGTAAGATTTGTGAACCAAATGACGGGTTGGTTGATATAGAAATTCCTCAAGAGCTCTTAATATCAAATTTTGATGATCCCATAAGAGCAATTGTTGATAACACGTATCCAAATTTGTGCGAAAAGTTCAATGACGTTGAATTCTTACAAGGAAAAGCTATTATTGCATCAACTATTGAAGTTGTAGACAAAATTAATCATTATGTATTAGACTTGATACTAGGTAAAAATTCCTTACCTTTTTTCTATTTATACATACAGCAATACATTGATGCATAATAATTTACATATTTGATTTATGTTTTGATCTTACATGGTTTTTTCAGGAGTTGAGAAAGAGTATCTGAGTTTCGTTTCAATTGATAGAACAGATGCAAGTTACAGTGAAGCGTATGAAGTGCTAACACCTGAATTTCTTAATAAATTAAGAACATCAGGGATTCCAAATCATAGTATCAAATTAAAGGTTGGTACACCTATTATGCTAATCAGAAATTTGGATCAAGCTGATGGATTGTGCAATGGAACAAGACTTATTGTTACAAGGTTAGCCAATCACGTCATCGAGGCAAAAATCATGTCTGGAAAGAACATAGGTAACATTTTTTACATTCCATGAATGTCTATGTCACCTTCTGAGTCACCGTGGCCATTCAAGTTGATTAGGAGACAATTTCCTATCATTGTCTCATACGCAATGACAATTAATAAATCTCAAGGTCAATCACATGATAGTGTCGGTTTGTACTTGCCTATTCCTGTTTTTAGTCATGGCCAATTGTATGTTGCAATTTCAAGAGTTAAGACCAAAAGAGGTCTGAAAATCTTAATACATGACAAGGAGAATGCACCGTGTTCAACTACTACAAATGTTGTGTATAAAGAGGTTTTCCAAGCGCTTCTTTAGTTGGTAATCTTTCTTATCTTATATCTTTTTTTATCCTAATTCAATATCCATTTTTATGTTTTTAATTTACATGCTACAAACTTTATTTGATAATTTTGAATTTTATAATAATCAATATATTTCTTCCTCTTTGATTGCTTGATGAAAATGTGCACTGAATGCTATAGTTCCTTTGGTATATGAGTGAAATTAAATATATTATCATGCTTAATGTTTATGAATGGAATTAAATATATTCTCTTGAACTGATGCATCCAATTTCTTTGTCGTGCAGGCCTCCAAACCATCATCTGGTCCACACAAATCAAAGGAATGTCTCACTTTGATCCTCATTCTCCAATGTTTTTGTATATGCTATTATATATAGAAAAGTGATTGCCATGTATTCTTATGCAGCGCCATATTTTAGTTGATGGCAAAGTTAGGACTGATAAAATATATCATGATGATTTTATGGCTATGAGCATTGAACTTAAATGACAAGTTGCATTTGTTAACTTTTGATATCAATTTTTTACTTATAATGTGTATATTCTTTATTCTTTTTGTCTCAAACAGTGAATTAAAGACTTTACAATGGACAAATACGAACATGATAATTACTTATTATTTTGTTACAGTCTCACGTGGTAGTGTATATCAATTATTAAAATTCACATTTTTTTACCAAAAAAATCTACAATAATGAATAAGCTTCAAATACATTTAATTTCCAACTAAAATTCACATACATCATGCATTATTCAGCTTACTAAAAACATAAGATACAAATTAGCTTCCAATTCAGAAAAAGAAGAAGCCTATAATAAGTAAACTTACGCACACAATAGTGTAGATCAATTGAATATTAAATACACCATTACGTCTTTATTTGATCCTACATATCTTGATTATTTCACTACATTAAGACAAAGTTTTTTCAGCTATATGCAATTATGTTAGTTGATACGTGACTTTAAATACCAAACAAATTGGGTGCAATCCAGCTTTAAATGTATCCTTTTCAAACCATATAGCTTCCTACATCATAAATATGTTTCGTGGAGAAAAATATCATATGGTAAACCCGTTGAACTATCGGAAACAAGAAGACCACATGATCTCGAAAAACTTCGTGTGTATAGAAGTTAAGTTATTATCTAATTATATTTTATAGAACCAACTTATAACTTAAGACCCCCAATATACACTAACAGTAAAATACACGAAAAATAAAAAGCAATATGCCTGACTACATTCAAGGCTAGAATACAACTGATAAAATGAAGCAATTACACCAATATAGGATGAGAAGACTCACTCCAAGATTTCCAAGCCCAAATTAACATTCAACTCTAAAAGTGCTCCAGGCTTTACAACCAATGCTTACAAGTAAAGATTTTACTAATTAACAGATCTGCTGTGAACTAACTCTGAAAATTCTA
The DNA here is from genome assembly GCA_022829125.1 of Lathyrus tuberosus. Lineage (NCBI taxonomy): Eukaryota > Viridiplantae > Streptophyta > Magnoliopsida > Fabales > Fabaceae > Lathyrus > Lathyrus tuberosus. The sequence goes on from JALAZF010000086.1 coordinate 12,155,918, forward strand.
CCACTGCAATAGATAACAGATGTCAGATACCTCATGACAAAACAACAACACATCGACACAATTCTGAGACTCAACACACAACATGCTATACAGAAGAAAATACTACCAACTAACCACCCAACCAGAACCAAATACAACAGTCACTTCCATAAGAAAAGCTATTTTGTTATTATCAATAAACATTACCATTAAGAAACAATAACATTCCAATATTAAATTGAAACCAAGTTCAAACAAAATACATAAAGACGAATTCCACAAAATAGTAAAACTTTTGTTCATTAGCCATAAAACACATCAACATATTCCATGAAAGATACAATGATTAGCTTAAACATAAGTTTATATAAAAAACGAAGAACACATCAACATCTCTTAATTGTTAGATAGATGTATGGGGAAAACCGCAACATCTTCAAAACCAATATATCCCCATTCCTAATTTGTTTCTTTCTACCAAAATCATACCATTCTTAAGCAAAAAACCGTTCATACGGATTTGGTCTATTGTCCCGTGTTGTCATGTGAATCTTCCATTTCAATGTCTCCTGAGCTTCAACATCAACAATTTTGATATCATGCTTTCTAATACGAAGGCACTTCATAGCCATATCTCTTGGAAAATGCTGTGAAAATAAAAATAATGGAAAAAAAATAATTGTATCAGCAATTACTTTTATTTTAAAATAAAAATCAATGTATATATATATATATATATATATATCTATATATATAAGCTTACCAGTACGTTACTGAGCTTAACTTTTGCATCCACAACAGTGTTTTCCCAAATATATACTTTGTTTCCATTCTCCATTTTTTTGTACACTCTATTTGAATTTTTTCTTTTCAAGCCAGTTTGTCTTCTCCTTTCCGAATGCACCACAATATCTCCTTTAGCTACACACTTCCTCTCCTTTCCTTTCGTTGCAACAATTTTCTGCTTGCCTTTATCTACAACCATCTTCTCTTTGCATTTATCTAATGCCATCTTCTCTTTCCCTTTACCTACAACAATCTTCCCCTTGCCTTTATCCGCTACCATCTTCTCTTTGCCTTTACCTACAATCATCTCTTTCTTCCCTTTTTCTACAATCATCTCTTCCTTCCCTTTAGCTCAAATAATCATCTCCTTCCCTTTATCAGTTACCATATTCGCCTTCCCTTTACCTCCATTCATTTTCTCTTTACATTTAGTTTGAACCATGTTCACCTTACCTTTTCCAACATTCTGTGTAAATTATAACAAACAATTAATCATATAGTTTATTGAAAATAAGTTATCATAGAATTAACCATATAGTATATTCAGAATAAGTTAACCATATAGTTTATTGAAAATAACTTAACACAGAATTGGAAGGCTAATTTATTATACCTGCTCGTGTCTTGCCTTCACAGCTGAACGAAATTCATCCCGAGGAATTTCCATAATTTCGTCATCGTCTTTAACAAAAAGAGAATTAGTTCGTGATGGTGATGCTTTGCTATGTGTCCTATCATCTTTGTTATTCTTTTTACACGTCTTTTTAACTTTCTTCATAGCTTTATTTCCGGATGCATGTCCACCAACCTCCATCACCATTTTCTCTACTATCTCCATTGCATATTCAAAACTTACAAAACATAAAAAACACCGTTATTTATCTGTTTCACAAACAATTATCAGACATGCATCCAAAATCTGATTTGTTTACCAACCCTAATAATTTAAATCTGTTTTTGTAAAATCAAAATCTGATTTGTTTACAAAACCTAAGAGGTGATCTAACTTACAAAGCTCTTGAGATTTAAAGATAATACCCCCAATAAACCAGTAAGAACAACAAATGATGCTATAATGGTGCGACGAACTTGCAGTTTTAAAAATACAATACAGTTCCGAAATGTACCTGATCTCTTCTGTTCGATTTTCCTTCTCTCTTGCACAATTCGCCTCCTTCGAACCCTCCATTGTTCTTCAGTACTTCTTGATGAGCAGAAAGTGAAAAATAAAACACTTTACGTTTTTGGGCCTACAATGTTGTAACGTGGGTTTATAAACATGGATTATTTGTTTCTCATTTGGGCTTAAATTTATATTTGGCCCTAAATAGCATTGAAAGGTTTTATCTCTAAATCTTTAGATGATATCTATTTTTTTATTATTATAATGTATTTTATTATTTATCATTTCTATATTGTTATATTACATTTGAAGTTTTACTTTTATGTAGCATTTATATGATTGTAATAAATTATAATTTATTAAATTAATACGGTTAGTATTAAAATTATTTGTAACAATAATTATCATAAATTAAATTTAAAATAATATGTATTATATACTAAATTTTTTTTTATTTATAAATCTTTTACATTACATATACTGTTAAAATTATATATAGTCAGAGAAAAATTTGAAAGTTTGACAAGTGATTTTCGGAACATAGTGTATCAATACATACGGGACCCGTGCGAACACACGGGTATCCCGCTATTTATAATAAAATAGAATCATAATCCCAACTTCCATAAATAAGAATTGTCATTAAAAACATCTTTCACAAATTACTTGTATGGATTCATTCTGAATGATTTCATCCCAAATTAAGAAATCTTTCACAAAATAGTACACTGCAATATTTATCATAAATTATTACTGGTATAAAACATAGACCAACACAAACCAACATGCAGCAGAAAATTCATTAAACCAGTAGAAAGCAGTTCTTCATTTCTCTATGAATTGTTCAATGTTGTAACATCTCCATGAAGGTTTTCCTATAATTAAAAGGACATAAGTTAATAATTTAAATATAGATATGAAAATAATCACCTTGATAGAAATTAAAATTTATATAATTGTTAAATTTTACCATCAATAATCTAGTAAAACTAATGGTACCGAATTGACTTGTGTTATTATTTTCCTGCAAAAACCATAAAATCATTCAATTACTAAATATTTTTTAGTAAGTTCACATACTCAAATTGAGATTTACTTACCATGGAAGATGTGTTGTAAGAATTATTGAGCCAAATAGATGCACTTGTATTGGACAATCCATATTGAACTTGTGTTTGTGAATTACCTATGTCATCGTCTTTTTCTTTTCTATCAAGTTGTGAATCACGCCCCTTATCATGCTACATGACATAAAAGAATAGAATTTACAATTTTATTTGATTGACAAAAAACAACAATTGAATTAAATAATTAAATAATACCTGAATTTGTGAAACTTTAGAGCCAATATTTTTCTTTCTTTTGGGAGGTTGGCACTCTACCCAACCTTTTGGACGTTTTGAACTCTTTTTGCCATCTCTTTTTTTGAATCCTTTTACTTGTGCCAAATCATCATGGTTGCTAGTAGTCTCTTTAACTCCACCAATAAACTCATTCACTTTAGAACTATTTATTGGATTGTTTTGAAACTCGAGTATGTCTCTCTCTCTCTCCAATTCATTAGTGATTTTGCGAAGAAAACTGAATGCTTCTGAACTTCTACATGCTTTAGTGGCTATCCTAATAATGCGAGGACAAATCTCTTTGTAGCGTTGAGTCGAGGATAAATCAACATCTTCCACCATATAGCTAACATCAACATTACGTGAAGCTTCACGTCTAGCTAACTTTGTCCATCCTTTTAAGATATAATGTTCAGGAACTGATTTGACATCCATATAAATAAACAGTCTTACACAATGACAACAAAGTATGTCGAAACCCTCAAACTTACGACAAGAGCAACAATTTGAATTCTTATTCAAATCAAATGACACTTGCCACTCGCCCATATTGTTCTCCATGGTAATAACACAATCAATTAATGGTGGTTGAATATCAATATTTTTCACAGAGCATGTTTCAAACAACTCATACTCGTGTTGGAATTGATCAAAAATACTAGGAGTATTAATCTCAGACACTTGTTGCAAGATTTTTGAATATAAGTTCCTTTGTCTTGGAATCTTTTGTCGCGCTTCATATTCACACTTTAATTTGCTGTATCGCTTCTCTTCCACAACATCCTCAAAGCGCTTAAAAAATTTGATTATATCCAAGTTCACATTCATAAATCCTTTAATACCCACATTCACGCTTTCACTAAGTTGAGTGCTTCTCATCCCTATTGTAAAAACTTTCTTCATGTAACATGATGCCCACTTCTCCTTTATAGTGTACGCTCCTTGTAACCAAGTGTTTTCTTTGACATCATAGTTTACAAGGAGATTTCTCCAACCTTTTTCAAATTGATCTTCATTTTCATATTCATACGTGCACTTCTTAAAGTCACTAAGAAAATGAGATCCATCTTTCATCAAATTTCCTAAGTCCTTGATGCAGTTTTGCATCAAGTGCCAAGTACATAAGCCATGATAAGCTCCAGGCATAACCTCCATTAGTGCTCTTGCCATTGCATGATCTTGATCAGTAAAAATTGTTTGTGGCATTTTCTGCTTATGGACCTCTAAAAATGTCTCAAAGAGCCACTTGTATGATTCAATTGTTTCGTCATATAATAATACATCTCCAAAAATCACTACTTTTTTATGGTGGTTAAACCCTGAGAACACTGCAAGTGGTCTATGTGAACTATTTGTGAAATATGTTGAATCAAGAGAAATTACATCTCCAAAATATCCATAATCTATTAGCATTATTGCATCTGCCCAAAACACATTGATGATTTGTTCTTCGACATCCATTTGATATGCATGGTAAAAAGTAGGACTTTCCATAGACTTTCTTTGAAAATATTGCAATAGATAACCAGCTTCTCCGTATATCATACTCCTTTGCCTCTTTCTCCGAAGATAATTTTTTTGATCAAGACGAATAAATCCCAAATTAGTTCTACCCCCACTTCTTTACTCATCAAGTCAAATGACTTCCTTTGTTGTAATCTTGCATCATCGGCTAGATCAATCTGTTCACATTGAACTTGAGAGACTTTCTTTTGTGATGGCCACATATGAGTCGTTTCTTGTAAATGTAAATTGTGATTATGTTCCGCCACAAAATCAACTACCATACATTTACCATCAATATTCTTAATTCCTAACCTTGCTTGACAATTTGTTCTGGTCTCCGGCCTTGGATTGATTATTTTATAATCTTGTTTATCTGGTTTTCATATACCTTCTTTACAACAAACAAACTTGTAGAAGTAATTATACCATTCTTGTTCTTGTGAGAATATTGTTCCTCACCCCAAATCCAACATTTCCGCCATAGTTAACTCAAAACTTCCAAGCATCTTCAATGCTATCAAAAATCATTTTTAACCTTAGTTTTCATTCTTCTTCCATTTTCTACATAAAAAAAATTATGCAATTTATTTACGGTCTCTAAAAATAAAAATAAAAAATATTACTTGATTGACTAACTAAATTATTTGTGTATAAACATATAATTTTAGTGTAGAAAAATACCTTATAACTATATTGTAATATTTATAATTTGTTCATGACATGGTAAGTTTTACAAGTTAGAATATTATATTCATAATCATTAACTCACAAATAAATAAAAAATTATAAAAACTGACCTTGTAATCTTGTATCCTTCTAAAATTTTATTGATGAAATGGTGAAGGCTGTTAGTTTCTGAAATTTTCTTTGTGAAGTTTTTTTTGTTGGTATAATAAATCTCGTGTAGTTGAAAAAGTAAATCTGGAAAGGAAATTGGAAAGCTACAGAAGATGCATCGTTTCCCACGGAAAGCATTTCTCTGTCTTCTTAAATAGTTATTTTTTAATTAATTTATATTTATAACTTTTTAACCGTTAGATTGTAAGATGGAGAGATGGCAGTATAATTATGGCAGGAGATGATCCAATTCCACAAAATAGTATACAAGTAACTTAAAAAAAATGGTATTTTACCACTGTTGTCCCGGTATGTTGCAGTATATAATTACTCTTATTACACCAGTAGCTAAAAAATTGGTATTGAGGCGTCTATAATCCAAAATTAACGTGGTAGAATCAGCAAGAGTTATAATACAAAATTAAAGTGGTATAATCCAAAATTAAAGACATTTATCCAAATCTTTTTTAAATATGCAAAAAGCATAAATTTTTTATAATAAAATAGAATCATAATCCCAACTTCCATAAATAAGAATTGTCATTAAAAACATCTTTCACAAATTACTTGTATGGATTCATTCTGAATGATTTCATCCCAAATTAAGAAATCTTTCACAAAATAGTACACTGTAATATTTATCATAAAATATGTAATACCCCGTAAATTAATTACTCTGGATAATATTCGTTTGATCATCTGGGTTCCGGTTTACTCTGAGAATTTATTGGATAAAATAATTAGAGTAAACTGATGAGCTCAGAGCAGATCAAATTAATATTTTTCTGACTCTGAGGTTTTAACTTTTTGTGTTATAGAGACTTTTGGACATTTAGTAGTGTTACTATCTAATTGGGTTTCTCTATATCATTTCATTTTCCTTTTTCTCTTCATTTGGGAAAAAAGATAGAAAGAAAGAAGAAGTTAGAGAGAAGGATGAGGAAAGGAAAGAAAAGGAGAAGAAAACCAAGAAGAGGGAAAGATCAAGATCATCATCCATTCTTCATCAAATCATCTCATCTTCTTCATCATCATCTTCTAACCAAGGTGGGTTCTAGATAGATGCTTTAGTGTAGAATTTCTTGAGTTTTAGAGTTAGGTTTGATATTGTGAGAAAATGAATAATCTTACTAAAATCATGAATCTAACGGTTGAAAATCGATATAAACGAAGTTGTATGATCATATTATGCTCGTGAACATTATTGATGATTGTTTGCGCTGGTTGGAATTGTTTTGGGTTTAAAAGTTGGGTTTGAAACCCTTGAAACCGTGTAAAAATGCAGCTGAGTGCTGATGTTCTGGTGCAGAGCGCCGGGAGGTACTCAGAGCATCGGGCGACGTGAAGCGAGCGCCCCTCCTTCGTCGGGCGATGCCCAAGAGGCGCAGCAGGGAACACTTCTGTAACTTTGAGTTTTTGAAGAGGGACTTACGCCCCTGCTTCGCCGGGCGAAGTAGAGGCGAAAGGAGCAGCGTCGGGCGAAGCCTGGAGCGTCGGGCGCTCCTGGGACTTTTTCAATTGTTCCCCTTTCCTTTTATATTCCATAACTTGTGATCCGCTTATCCGATTCTAGTGTTCTTGATACCGATAGAAAGCTGTGAGAATAATTTATCTGATGAAGGTGAAAAATGTCAGTTTTAGTGCCCGATTAAATAATCGGAGGAAACCCCAAAGTGGGGTAATTATAATGAATTATTATATGTGATTCTATTGTGCAATGATAATATACCTTGTCTATCCGATTGCTAATTAAACATGATTGTGAGTGAATATGTATGTAAAATGAAAATGGAATAGGTAGAGTGAGGAATATTACCATAAACTGTATTTGGAACCTAGTAACGACTAGGAAATTGGGAATAACATAACGACGACGCTCGTGCATGAGAGGCCGAGGTGTGCGTCTATTACCGAACAGTATAGAAAAGAATATTGACACTATTATGGAAACATGTAATGATGTTAAATGGAGAAAAGGCAAGAGAGGCCAAAAAGGCTAATATGGCCTAGAAATGTTAAATACAATTATGGTTGTATGTGAAATCACGAAATCGTAACCATTATTCTATTATGTACCATTTCATGAGTAACGAGCTCCTCTGTAATGAATGCATGATTACTTGGTAGGTTTGATTCCTAATGTTATAATACGAATGGAGCCTACGGGTAAAGAGACTTGTGACGGTGTACGGGCCGTGTGAAGTGACGATTTAAGGTGATAACGAGTTTCCATATAGTGTGTGTGAGTACTCAAAGTCATTCCCTTTCCCCTTTTGACTTGAGTTAGGTGTGATAGAACCTTGTAAAGCCAAGCAAACCTATAAGATAGGGAACTCACTGAGATTTGATGTATCTCACCCCACGTTGTTGATTATATTACAAGTACTACAGGTTCGGCGAAGGGTAAGGATAAAGTGGTGTGACTTTCCTTACTATCTTGGTTTTTTGAGGTGGCAAGGCTTCCATTGTGGAGTTTTGAGATCGTTGTCTATCTAGTTCTTAGTATTTATCTTTGGAACATCTTGTATATATATTATGCCATAGTTCTTTTTGTATTAGGAACTTTTGGGCATGTATATGTATAATGTGTTTACTAGGGACTTGTATATTTCAGTACCAAACGTGGTATTCATGTATAATATATGCTCTGATGTATGTATTTATATAAGGGCGTTACAATTGGTATTAGAGCAGGTCGTATCCTCGACCTAGCCATGAAATAGTATAAGTATTTCTTTCCGTTTCATATGCGTTGTGTCGCCACTGGTCTTACGTGTTATATTTATGGTATTGAGCCTAATCAACTCAATCCTATCTGTATGACATTTAGGAACATGGCCGACGGGATCAGAAACAATCGTGGTAGACCCAGAACCACTCCGGCAGGGACTAATCCACCAAGCGGCGAGGAAAATGTTCCATGGCCTCAGTTTCTGCAGCAGATGCAACAACAACAGAATCAGTTTATGCAACAAATGGTACAGCAAATGGCTGGCGGTCTGCATCCTCCAGTGGTTGTTCCAGAAGTTACAGGTGGAAGCTTTAGTTGTAACGCCCCGATTTGTTTAATTGTATTTATTTATTTCATTTATGTGAATTTTGTGAAATGTGTGAATTTATTGTATTTTACCTGCTAATTGAGTTAATTGGTTAATTTCCCTGATAGGTAAAATATTTGCAATAAATTATAATTTCTTTTCAACTTTTATTTCCCGAAATATATTTCATCGCTGTTTATGTTTTATCGCATTTGGAGAGCGTTTGGGAGATATTTGAACAAAAGGGTAAAATAGTCTTTTGAGGGGTTAGATATTTTTATAAAAGTAGATATTTTGTTATAGAGAGTATTTTAAGGTAACTCTAATAATTGATCAATTGTTGTTGGAAGACAAATATCAATTGGAGATATTTTACCCTATTGGATTTATATTATATAATAAGTATTATATATATATATATTTTTTTTTTTTGAGAAGAGAGAGAAAAGAGAAAATTAGAAAAGAAGAAGAAAAACAGAGAGAAGAGGAAAAGGAGAAAAGAGAAAGAAGAGAAAGAAAAGAGAGAAGAAGGGGAAGAAGAGAAAATCATCAAAACAAAGCTTGGATAATCGTTTAATCGGGTAAGGGTGAGAAGTTTCGATTATATCTTGCTTGTATATGTGTATGTATGTTTTGTTTGTATTTGTTTGGTTGAAATATATACTTTTCCTTATTGGTTGGATTGAAGAACAAATGTGTGGGAATCGATGTTTTAACGGTTAGAATTTGGAATAGATCGTGTAGAATAGTCGAGTAATGTTTGGGTTTAATCAGGAATACTCGTTGGTATGATTTAGGGAGTTTTGGATTGAGTTATATAGTTTGTGAGAGTTAGGGCAATAATGATGAAATAGTGAGAAATCGATGTTTTCACGGTTGGAGTACGGAATAAGTTGGGTAGTACAGTCGGGTGAGGATAAGAATTAAACGGGAATGGTTGTTTGTGTGTTTTTGAGTGGTTTTGATCGAATTTGGAATGGGGATAAATTGATAAAATTATGTTTTAAAAAATTTCAAAAATGGAAAATGTGTTGGATGGCTTTTTAATGGTGAAAATATTGTATTATTTTGAATTCTAAGACCGGGGCTTTTTACGGAATCGAAATCGGAGGTTCGGAAGACATTTAACGATCGAAAACTGAGTTTTTAGCAGAATCTGCGCATTCATGCGCTAACCCCCATAATTATGCGTCGACTCATGATCTTCGTGCGCTGACCCGGGCGAAATTTCTAGGTTTATGCGCTGACCCCCAGCATCATGCGTCGACTCATGATCATAGAATTTTCCAAAATGTCAGATTTTGTTTTCTTCATAACTTTTGAACCGTAAGTCCGTTTTGACCCCCGTTCGAAGCGTTGGAAAGCTAATGAAATATTCTTTCTATTAAAAATGGTTTGGAGTACAGTAGATGATTTATTTAAGTCGTGGTTTTGTGAAAGTGTTGGGTTGTCGGGTTTTTATCGCGTTAAATGCGTTCGGTTGGTGTTTTACAGTGTGTTGTGCTATTGTTATATAACGTGGAGCTTTTATGTGGTTTATATGATGTTGATACATGTGATAATTATGTTGTTGTGTGGTAAAATACATTGTTTGATTGAATATCAATGTATGTTGTTATGATGTTATGTGGTTTATATGATGTTGAAGCATGTGATAAGTTGTTGTAATTGTTGTGGCCTTATGGCAAAATACTTGGTTGAATTAAATAAAAATGTATGGTATTAAAGTATGTTGTTGTGGGTAGCCTTTGTGGCGTGAATCCTAGTGTTGTGAATATCATTGTATGATTGCAGGATTGTTGTGGTTGATGGTGAGTAATTCTTGATGTGAATTGATATGAGTGTATATGCTAAAATGCTAATTGTTGTGGTTTGTGGATTATGATGAAATGCATTATTTTGGGTTTGATTGCAATGCATGATTATTGATGTTGAGATGGTTCACATGGTTGTATATGCATTTGATTGCCATGAGTCATTGTATGCCAAGCATCATGATATGCATTCTTGTGATGTCGTGTGCCCTAGTGGGTGTGAGCGACGAAACGATTCTAGAGGGAATCCGCTATAACATCGTGAGCCTTATACCGAGAGGACCTAAAGCGATGATTATAGACGATCGTGAGCCTTATACAAAGAGGACCTAAAGCGATCGGATCGTGAGCCTTATACCGAGAGGACCTAAAGCGATCCATAAACGTCGTGAGCCTTATACCAAGAGGACCTAAAGCGACGAGGAACATTGTTTGCCCGACGGGAAGTTACACTAAGTAACAAACGATGATTCCAATAGTTCCTGAGTGAACCGATGATGAGATTAATGGATGGATGGTACCGCATTGCATTTGCATAGAGTCGTTGTGTCGGTCTCTTTGCATTTGCATAAATCATGAATGGATTGATTATGTGTGGAAGATTGTGAATTGATTGATTATGGGTTGAGTTTGTGATTGGATTGGTGAATTGATGTGCATATGTGATAAATGCATTGGTTATGGATGATATGTTTTATGTATAGACATATGCTATGTTTTGTGGGGATGTTGTACCTTACAATGATTGTATTAATTCTCTATGGTATGCTATACATGAATATACGTGATGTGGTGGTGTGTTTCCATATGTCATAACTTTGGTATGCCTTATGTGCGAATATGTGATTATGTTGGTATAAGTGATATATGTTATGTATTTGTGGCATGCAATATGTATTAGTATGTGATGCTTGTGGTGAGAATAACTATGCATGTGAATTTTTATGTGTTTGCATATTATTATGCAATCTTGATTTAGTTGTTATTTCTCACCCTTCTGCTGTGGTTTGTTGCTCTATGAGGCAATTGCAGATTTGTGTCTTAGAGGCTTTTGTGAAGCTTAGTTCTTCATCCTTTTGTCGGTTTGTCTGCTCTGATACGTAACACGGGAGTCGGGGAACGCTTTTGTTATATATGTATACATTTGTTGGATACATTTTGTATTACCTTTGTATGAATATTTTGATGTTATAAAATAATTTATTTTGTAAAACAAGTCAGTTATGGATCTTTCCGCTTTATTCCATAATTGAACTTTCCTTTTGTTGGAAGAAGTTTCCCTTTTATGTTTATTCCATTTTGTGTTATGTATCAAATTTATGAGCAGAAATTGTGTTTTCTTTCTTTAAATGTGGCATCCTTGTTTCTGTCTAAGAATAATAAATTTTTATTTACTCTGATTTATTTATGTATTATTTATTCGCGATGGGAATTGGGGTGTTACATTAGTGGTATCAGAGCAGGTCGGTCCGTCCGGCCATGTTGTTGAGTCAGTTGGTGTGACAGTTGAATACTGTCGATGTTGTTTGTTCCTTAGTACGTGATATGTGTGTGAAACACTGTCAGTGCTTTCTGGTTTTTCTAATCCTTTGTCTTCAGAATTGAAATGAGATAAGTGGGGGAGAAGCTGGTGCTTCTCCAAGTTGCTTCAGGTGTGGAGCATTGGCTCAGTGTGCCGTTGGTTGCAAGACTGTAAGTGTTGTTTGGACAGTGTGGTTCCCGGTTCCAGAGTGAATGCGGAGGTAAGGTTTATGTCAACTAAGGATTTGTGCCTTAGGTAGTTTTGTGCACCAGATGCAAGAAATGCTATTATAGTTTGGTAAAGATAGTTTATGCCCCATCATGATTGTCGGCTATCTATTGACAAATTGAGGAACTGATCACCCTTAATCTCTTGTTGATAGTAGACGAGAATTATGTTGGATGGAATGGACGTGTCTTTCCGGCTTTGATAGTGTGTGAATGAATTATTTGGAATTAAGGAAAGGGGTACGGATTGTTTTGTTGAGTCGATGAAGATTCTAATATCGGAAGATGAGACGGATTAGAGGTTTTGGTATGTTGGTCCAGTTGGGAAGTCATTGAGAGAGAACGATTGGGTATCGTTAATGATTATTCTCAGAGAGTAGAGTGTGAACTCAAATTTGATGAAGGTGAAGATTTGAGGTTTGGATCTGCTAATTAAGTAGAAGAACTTTTAGGAAGTGAAACTCAAATGTTTGTCATGTTTGGGATGATAGTGTTCTGGAAATTGGCAGGAAAGCCACAGTGATGGGCCGTCAGTTGTGCATGGTTCTCAGATGTGTTTTTGGATGAAACATTAGTGTGTCGACTTGAAGAGGTCCAACATGGTTGGTAAGGAAAAGGATGATAGCATGAGGTTGCATGTTAATCAGTGAGTAGTATGGAAACTTGCAGTTGTGTTTTGGATAGCTTGAGTTTTGAATTGGGACGAATCGCGAACGATTTGAAGTTCCTTGATGGTGTTACGTTTGGTTATGGGTTGAGATCTCGTGTCAGCAGAAACCTTGAGTGAGTTGGAACCCCGTAAGAAGAATTAATATGGAATGTGGTAACCAGAGATTGTTAAGCTATTTTGGATAAATTGTTTCGAGCTCAGAATGAATTTTGAAGGTTGTATATGTTTTGGGTTGTGGAGTATATGAGTCGTATCTTCCATATTTATTGGGATAAGTTCATAATGGCTTTGATTGAGGATATTCGGATATGTTATAAACTCAGAGGAAGAACAAGTAGAGTGTTTGAGATTTGAATTACAAGTGTTGAACAGAGACAAAGTGTTATGCTAAGTTATTCAAGTGAGAATTTTGGTTGAAAAAGGTTAGTTTCTTGGATATGTGATTTCTGATGATAGTATGGTTAATGGATCCATCGGAAGTAGATGCAGTTCTTCAATGAGAGGCTCTGAAGTTGGTTATGGAAGACTTTGCTAAGTTATTACTTCTGTTATCTCAGTTGGCTTGCAAAGGGTGAGTAGTTTGTTTTGGATGTTCGTTGTAAGGAAAGTTTCAGAGAGCTAAAGTAGAAGTTGTCTACGGCTCCAGTTTTGATACTGCGTGATCCTGATAAACCGTTTGTGAGGTATTGTGATGTGTCTTTGATGAGTTTAGTCATTGTGTTAATGCAAGAGGGTAAAGTCGTAGCTTATGCTTTACGACAATTAAGGATTCATGATTTCAAGATGGCTTCGGTTACTTTTGTGTTGAGAATCTAGAGGAATTATTTTGAGGGTTTTAGGTTCAAGGTGTTTGGTAATCACAAGGGTTTAGAGTACTTGTTTGGTCAGGAGGAATAAAGTAGGAGACAACGCGGATGGTTGGGTATATTAAAAGTGAACAGTGATTTTTGGCGAATATGAGAAAGAGTTAGACTTTGGACGTGAGATTGGTAGTTTTGATGGTTACGAGTAATCAGAGTGCGCAACAGAAGCGTGATGTGGCACAATTCGTATATGCGTGTGTGACTGGTAAGAGTTCATAGGTTAAACATTATGAACAGGTAGGAATGATGAGACCATTGGACGTTTCAGAATGGAAGTGTTAGGTGAAAGGTTTCAATATTATTCATGGGCTACTATGTAGATGGATGTTTTGGTTGTATGTTCGATTAGTGAATAGTAGCATTGTTGTAAGGTCGTTGTGTGACAAGGATGTTGGTATTGTGGTTATGTAGAGGTTGTTGAAATGAGGTTGGGTCGTGGAACTTTATGTTCTTGTTTCTGTTGTTGCCTCGTTTCCATGGTGATGGTTCAAGTGCGGGTAGCTAATTCCTTGTGGGGAATTAGGGGAGTATTACCTATGGTGAGGGTAACGATCTTGTGGTGCTCTGGTTCTAGAGGGAACCTGTGTGTTCGTAACTTGGGTTTTCTTTGAGTTGTGAGTTGGTCGTCAAGTGCATTGTATGGGCTTTGCATCTTTTCATTGTAGTTGTCGTCGTTGTCGTGTCGTTGTAGTGGTTGCTGTTAGCAGGGTGGTTTGTCAGTTTGTGTTATTCGTGGTGTGCCGAGTGTTGGCATGTTAGTTGGTTAGTCGGATGCGAGAGTCGTATATGGAGTCGGTCGTCTCATTTATATTTTCGAGGACGAAAATGTCTAAGTGGGGGAGAGTTGTAACGCCCCGATTTGTTTAATTGTATTTATTTATTTCATTTATGTGAATTTTGTGAAATGTGTGAATTTATTGTATTTTACATGCTAATTGAGTTAATTGGTTAATTTCTCTGATAGGTAAAATATTTGCAATAAATTATAATTTCTTTTCAACTTTTATTTCCCGAAATATATTTCATCGCTGTTTATGTTTTATCGCATTTGGAGAGCGTTTGGGAGATATTTCAACAAAACGGTAAAATAGTCTTTTGAGGGGTTAGATATTTTTATAAAAGTAGATATTTTGTTATAGAGAGTATTTTAAGGTAACTCTAATAATTGATCAATTGGTGTTGGAAGACAAATATCAACTGGAGATATTTTACCCTATTGGATTTATATTATATAATAAGTATTATATATATATATATATATATATATATATATATATATATATATATATATATATATATATATATATTTGTGAGAAGAGAGAGAAAAGAGAAAATTAGAAAAGAAGAAGAAAAACAGAGAGAAGAGGAAAAGGAGAAAAGAGAAAGAAGAGAAAGAAAAGAGAGAAGAAGGGGAAGAAGAGAAAATCATCAAAACAAAGCTTGGATAATCGTTTAATCGGGTAAGGGTGAGAAGTTTCGATTATATCTTGCTTGTATATGTATATGTATGTTTTGTTTGTATTTGTTTGGTTGAAATATATACTTTTCCTTATTGGTTGGATTGAAGAACAAATGTGTGGGAATCGATGTTTTAACGGTTAGAATTTGGAATAGATCGTGTAGAATAGTCGAGTAATGTTTGGGTTTAATCAGGAATACTCGTTGGTATGATTTAGGGAGTTTTAGATTGAGTTATATAGTTTGTGAGAGTTAGGACAATAATGATGAAATAGTGAGAAATCGATGTTTTCACGGTTGGAATGCGGAATAAGTTGGGTAGTACAATCGGGTGAGGATAGGAATTAATCGGGAATGGTTGTTTGTGTGTTTTCGAGTGGTTTTGATCGAGTTTGGAATGGGGATAAATTGATAAAATTATGTTTTAAAATATATCAAAAATGGAAAATGTGTTGGATGGCTTTTTAATGGTTAAAATATTGTAGTATTTTGAATTCTGAGACCGGGGCTTTTTACAGAATCGAAATCGGAGGTTCGGAAGGCATTTAACGGTCGAAAACTGAGTTTCTAGCAGAATCTGCGCATTCATGCGCTAACCCCCAGAATTATGCGTCGACTCATGATCTTCGTGCGCTGAACCGGGCAAAATTTCCAGGTTTATGCGCTGACCCCCAGCATCATGCGTCGACTCATGATCACAGAATTTTCCAAAATGTCAGATTTTGTTTTCTTCATAACTTTTGAACCGTAAGTCCGTTTTGACCCCCGTTCGAAGCGTTGGAAAGCTAATGAAATATTCTTTCTATTAAAAATGGTTTGGAGGACAGTAGATGATTTATTTAAGTCGTGGTTTTGTGAAAGTGTTGGGTTGTCGGGTTTTTATCGCGTTAAATGCGTTCGGTTGGTGTTTTACCGTGTGTTGTGCTATTGTTATATAACGTGGAGCTTTTATGTGGTTTATATGATGTTGATGCATGTGATAATTATGTTGTTGTGTGGTAAAATACATTGTTTGATTGAATATCAATGTATGTTGTTATGATGTTATGTGGTTTATATGATGTTGAAGCATGTGATAAGTTGTTGTAATTGTTGTGGCCTTATGGCAAAATACTTGGTTAAATTGAATACAAATGTATGGTATTAATGTATGTTGTTGTGGGTAGCCTTTGTGGCGTGAATCCTAGTGTTGTAAATATCATTGTATGATTGCAGGATTGTTGTGGTTGATGGTGAGTAATTCTTGATGTGAATTGATATGAGTGTATATGCTAAAATGCTAATTGTTGTGGTTTGTGGATTATGATGAAATGCATTATTTTGGGTTTGATTGCAATGCATGATTATTGATGTTGAGATGGTTCACATGGTTGTATATGCATTTGATTGCCATGAGTCATTGTATGCCAAACATCATGATATGTATTCTTGTGATGTCGTGTGCCCTAGTGGGTGTGAGCGACGAAACGATTCCAGAGGGAATCCGCTATAACATCGTGAGCCTTATACCGAGAGGACCTAAAGCGATGATTATAGACGATCGTGAGCCTTATACAAAGAGGACCTAAAGCGATCGGATCGTGAGCCTTATACCGAGAGGACCTAAAGCGATCCATAAACGTCGTGAGCCTTATACCAAGAGGACCTAAAGCGACAGGGAACATTGTTTGCCCGACGGGAAGTTACACTAAGTAACAAGCGATGATTCCAATAGTTCCTGAGTGAACTGATGATGAGATTAATGGATGGATGGTACCGCATTGCATTTGCATAGAGTCGTTGTGTCGGTCTCTTTGCATTTGCATAAATCATGAATGGATTGATTATGTGTGGAAGATTGTGAATTGATTGATTATGGGTTGAGTTTGTGATTGGATTGGTGAATTGATGTGCATATGTGATAAATGCATTGGTTATGGATGATATGTTTTATGTATAGATATATGCTATGTTTTGTGGGGATGTTGTACCTTACAATGATTGTATTAATTCTCTATGGTATGCTATACATGAATATATGTGATGTGGTGGTGTGTTTCCATATGTCATAACTTTGGTATGCCTTATGTGCGAATATGTGCTTATGTTGGTATAAGTGATATATGTTATGTATTTGTGGCATGCAATATGTATTAGTATGTGATGCTTGTGGTGAGAATAACTATGCATATGAATTTTTATGTGTTTGCATATTATTATGCAATCTTGATTTAGTTGTTATTTCTCACCCTTCTGCTGTGGTTTGTTGCTCTATGAGGCAATTGCAGATTTGTGTCTTGGAGGCTTTTGTGAAGCTTAGTTCTCCATCCTTTTGTCGGTCTGTCTGCTCTGATACGTAACACGGGAGTCGGGGAACGCTTTTGTTATATATGTATACATTTGTTGGATATATTTTGTATTACCTTTGTATAAATATTTTGATGTTATAAAATAATTCATTTTGTAAAACAAGTCAGTTATGGATCTTTCCGCTTTATTCCATAATTGAAATTTCCTTTTGTTGGAAGAAGTTTCCCTTTTATGTTTATTCCATTTTGTGTTATGTATCAAATTTATGAGCAGAAATTGTGTTTTCTTTCTTTAAATGTGGCATCCTTGTTTCTGTCTAAGAATAATAAATTTTTATTTACCCTGATTTATTTATGTATTATTTATTCGCGATGGGAATTGGGATGTTACATTAGGGATTTCATCCGTATGAATCCTCCGGAATTTCAGGGAGGGTTGGATCCTGTAAAGGCTCACGAGTGGATAGCTGGCATGGAAAGGATTTTCTTGATAGTCCAGTGCAGTGAGGAAAATAAGGTAGGTTTCACTTCTCACTTGTTGAAGGGTCATGCTATGAGGTGGTGGGAGAGTGCCTCAGCCTTGATGACTATTCAAGAGGTACCTAAGGTATGGGAGCAGTTCAAGATTAATTTTATGGAGAAGTATTTCCCAAGTTCCTTAAGGTCTCAGAAGGAATTCGAGTTTCAACAGTTGAGACAGGGTACTTTGACTGTAGCCGCGTATGCTGAGAGGTTTGAGGTTATGGCTGCTTATTCTAGGCAGGCTATATATGCTCCGGACGAGAGGTGGAAGATTGATCAGTTTCTGTTTGGGTTGAGGGCTGAAATTTCGCATAGTGTGTCTCAGAGGGAGTTCACTAGTTATGCCGAATTGTTAAGGCAGTGTTACGTGGCAGAACACAGTTTGAAGAAGGTGCAAGCGGAAGGAGAATTGAGTAGGTTGAATCAAGGTGATCGAGGGAGATCGAATCAATAATTTAGACCAAGACAACAAGCTTTCAAAGGGAAGCAAGTTTAGAGTTCTAAGACTAGTGCACCTCTGGTGTGCCGTACTTGTGGAAAGATTCATTTTGGTAGATATCGCTTCAAAGGAGTGGAGTGTCATCGGTGTCATAAAGTGGGTCATATGGCAAAGGATTGTCCTCAGAGTAGAAATCAGACGCAAGAAAGGAGTACCGACTGAGTTTATACTTTGGATGCGAGGAAAGCCAAGGGTGACAACTCTTTGATTGCGGGTACGTGTTTCGTTAATGGACATCCTTGTTTTGTGTTATTTGATTATGGAGGGACACACTCTTTTGTATCGATGCAATGTGTGAAGCTACTTGGGTTGCAAGTTGTTTCGTTGTCTCCACCCATGGTGGTTACTACTGCCATGGATGAGATAGTTGAAACACCTTTAATGTGTGAAGATTATGTTTTATCTGTGGATGGTAGAGTTTTTCATATTGATCTGATTTGTTTGCCGCTTAATAAAGTGGATGTTGTTTTGGGAATAGATTGGCTTTCTACTAATTCGGTATTTATCGGTTGTGAGGAAAAGCTAATCATTATTCCATCCGTTGATGCTGCTCCGAGGGATGTGTTAACTACTATTTTAGAAGGTACGGTTGGAATGATAAATTTCTTGTTTGAGAAGGAAAAATCTGTTCTTTTGGTTCTCACTAAGGAGGAGAGTAACAACCTTCAGGTTTTGAGTATTCCAGTAGTCTGTGAGTTTCCCAAAGTTTTCCCCGAGGATATCACTTCTCTTCCTCCGGAGAGGGAAGTGGAATTCTCTATTGACCTTATACCGGGAACGGCTCCAATATCCGTTTCTCTGTATCGGATGGCACCACTTGAGTTAAGAGAATTAAAGGATCAATTGGAAGAGTTGATGGCTAAGCATTTTGTTCGACCTAGTGTTTCGCCCTGGGGAGCTCCAGTGTTGTTGGTAAAGAAGAAGGATGGTGGAATGCGGTTGTGTATTGATTACCGCCAATTGAATAAGGTCACCATCAAGAATAAATACTCATTGCCAAGGATAGACGATCTGTTAGATCAATTAAAAGGAGCCTGCGTGTTCTCGAAGATTGATTTACGGTCGGGTTATCATCAGATTCGGGTAAAGAGTGCAGATGTACCAAAGACTGCATTTAGAACCCGTTATGGTCATTATGAATTCCTAGTAATGCCTTTCGGTGTGATGAATTGTCCTGCAGTTTTTATGGATTATATGAATCGGATATTTCAACCTTACTTGGATCAATTTGTGGTGATTTTCATTGATGACATTCTTATCTATTCTTGTGATTTATAAGATCACGGAGAACACCTAAGAATCGTTTTATCCATCTTACAAGAGAGACAACTTTTTGCTAAGCTAAGCAAGTGTGAGTTTTGGATGTCTGAGGTTAATTTTCTTGGTCAAGTCATATCTCAGGGAGGTGTATAGTAGATCCATCAAAAGTTGAAGCAGTGATTAATTGGGAGAAACTGAAGAATATTTCTGAAGTTAGAAGTTTCTTGGGATTGGTGGGTTATTACAGAAGGTTTATCAAAGGCTTTTCTCAATTGGCTTTACCAATGAAGAAACTTACTCGAAAGGGTTGTCCATATGAGTGGGATCCGGCTTGTGAAAGAAGTTTTCGGAGTTTGAAGGAAAGATTGACGACCGCTACTGTTTTGATTATTCCTGATCCTAGTAAGTCGTATGAAGTATTTTGTGATGCATCAAAGAAGGTATTAGGAGGTGTGTTAATGCAATATGGTCATGTGGTGGCTTATGCTTCTTGACAGTTAAAAGTTCATGAAGAGAACTATCCAACGCATGATTTGGAATTGGCGGAAGTTGTGTTTACAATGAAAGTGTGGCGTAATTATTTGTATGGAGTACGTTTTGAGATGTTCAGCGACCACAAGAGCTTAAAGTATCTTTTTGACCAGAAAGAGTTGAATATGCGTCAAAGGAGATGGATGTAGTATTTGAAAGATTATGATTTGGAACTAAAGTACCATCCGGGTAAAGCGAATAAAGTGGCAGATGCATTAAGCAGGAAAGTGTTACATAATGCCGAGTTGATGATGTTATAGTATACTTTATTGGAAAAGTTTCGAGATCTCAATCTACAATTTGTTTGGACTTCTAATTGTATAATTATGAGAAACTTGAATGTCAATTCTACTCTTAGAGAGGAAATTCAACAAGTACAAGTGTTGGATGAGAAGTTACAAGAAGTGTTAGTTCAACCGGGTTTTGTGCGAGCTACCGACGGAATCATTTTGTTTAACCAAAGGATTTGTGTACCGGATGACACGGTGTTGAAAAGAAGGATTTTAGAAATTGCAGATTATGTTTTATGATGAAAGGGGAGGGTTTGAAATGAAGATGCGATTGGAGCGCGCTTGGCGTCAGATTAACAGACAATTATGGAAGGCTGAATGCCCAGTCACAGAGGCTCACTTGCAATGGTCTCGTGACATAGCTCGTGTAATGATGAAGCCACATCCTTACCATGAATCACCTACCAAGACAAAGCAGAAGATGATGGAGGAGTTAGGATAATTGGTTCTCGCAAAAATCATTTTTAACCTTGGTTTCCAATCTTCTTCCATTTTCTACATAAAAAAATTATGCAATTTATTTACGGTCTCTAAAAATAAAAATAAAAAATATTACTTGAATGACTAACTAAATTATTTGTGTATAAACATATAATTTTAGTGTAGAAAAATACCTTGTAACTATATTGTAATATTTATAATTTGCTCAAGACATGGTAAGTTTTACAAGTTAGAATATTATATTCATAATCATAAACTCATAAATAAATAAAAAATTATAAAAACTGACCTTGTAATCTTGTATCCTTCTCAAATTTTATTGATGAAATGGTGAAGGCTGTTAGTTTCTGAAATTTTCTTTGTGAAGTTTTTATGTTGGTATAATAAATCTCGTATAGTTGAAAAAGTAAAACTGGAAAGAAAATTGAAAAGCTACAGAAGATGCATCGTTTCTCGCAGAAAGCTTTTCTCCCTCTTCTTAAATAGTTGTTTTTTAATTAATTTATATTTTTAACTTTTTAACCGTTAGATTGTAAGATGGAGAGATGGCAGTATAATTATGGCAGGAGGTGATCCAATTCCACAAAATAGTATACAAGTAACTTTAAAAAATGGTATTTTGCCATTGTTGTCCCGGTATGTTGCAGTATATAATTACTCTTATTACACCAGTAGCTAAAAAATTGGTATTGAGGTGTCTATAATCCAAAATTAAAATGGTAGAATCAGCAAGAGTTATAATCCAAAATTAAAGTGGTATAATCCAAAATTAAAGACATTTATCCAAATCTTTTTTAAATCTGCAAAAAGCAGAAATTTATTATAATAAAATAGAATCATAATCCAACTTCCATAAACAAGAATTGTCATTAAAAACATCTTTCACAAATTACTTGTATGAATTCATTCTGAATGATTTCTTCCCAAATTAAAAAATATTTCACAAAATAGTACACTGCAATATTTATCATTAAACATTACTGGTATAAAACATAGACCAACACAGACCAACATGCAGCAGAAAATTCATTAAACCAGTAGAAAGCAGTTCTTCATTTCTCTATGAATTGTTCAATGTTGTAACATCTCCATGAATGTTTTCCTATAATTAAAAGGACATATAAGTTATTAATTTAAATGTAGATATGAAAATAATGACCTTGATAGAAATTAAAATTTATATAATTGTTAAATTTTACCATCAATAATCTAGTAAAACTAATGGTACCGAATTGACTTGTGTTATTATTTTCTTGCAGAAACCATAAAATCATTCAATTACTAAATATATTTTAGTAAGTTCACATACTAAAATTGAGATTTACTTACCATGGAAGGTGTGTTGTAAGAATTATTGAACCAAATAGATGCACTTGTATTGGACACTCCATATTGAACTTGTGTTTATGAATTACCTATGTCATCGTCTTTTTCTTTTCTATCAAGTTGTGAATCACGCCCTTTATCATGCTACATGACATAAAAGAATAGAATTTACAATTTTATTTGATTGACAAAAGACAACAATTGAATTAAATAATTAAATAATACCTGAATTTGTGAAACTTTAGAGCCAATATTTTTCTTTCTTTTGGGAGGTTGGCACTCTACCCAGTCTTTTGGACGTTTTGAACTTTTTTTGCCATCTCTTTTTTTGAATCTCTTTCTAAAAATAAAAATAAAAAATATTACTTGAATGACTAACTAAGTTATTTGTGTATAAACATATAATTTTAGTGTAGAAAAATACCTTATAACTATATTGTAATATTTATAATTTGTTCATGACATGGTAAGTTTTACAAGTTAGAATATTATATTCATAATCATTAACTCACAAATAATTAAAAAAAATTATAAAAACCAACCTTGTAATCTTGTATCCTTCTAAAATTTTATTGATGAAATGGTGAACGCGGTTAGTTTCTGAAATTTTCTTTGTGAATTTTTTTTTGTTGGTATAATAAATCTCGTGTAGTTGAAAAAGTAAAACCGGAAAGGAAATTGGAAAGCTACAGAAGATGCATCGTTTCCTGCGGAAAGTTTTTCTCTCTCTACTTCAATAGTTGTTTTTTAATTAATTTATATTTATAACTTTTTAACCGTTAGATTGTAAGCTGGAGAGATGGCAGTATAATTATGATAGGAGGTGATCCAATTCTGGATTTTTATCCATTCATTCCTTATATTGGTCCTTATCCTTTTATTCTTTGTACTGACACAACTATCATGATGTGATTGCTGTGAAAAATCTTTGTGATGACATAACAGAATATGTCTTCATCATTGAGATATATGTGATTCTTTCTTCATTTAGGTACATGTGTTCACTTTCTTGAGTTATTTACATTGAATCTCTCTCTCTCTCTCTCTCTCTCTCTCCCATCTTATTCTCTTGTGTATTAATGGAGGTTTAGTATAAACTCCAACAACATTGATCAATTGATCATGAGGTTGTACATTGATGTCCCTCTGAGCACAAATAACCTTATTTTTATTGACTTTGATTCAATATTTGCTATTAAAGTCACTGAGACTTCTATGAATCCCATAATCTCAATGGTATCCACTGAGAATCCTATCATGGTATCATTGTAAAGTAAACCTAACTAACTGCAAGCTTACTAAAATGTAATATCACTCAAAGATCCTTTAATTTATCAAGTTGTTTTACATTGCAATTTATCATCTCAACTGAGATGACCATAAAATTATTTTGTCTTTGGTCTCACATAGCAGCGAATGCTTTAGTCTCCTTGATTATACCTATTAATAAACTTAGGCATCCTTAAAGTTGCAATTTAAATAAATGTTCAAACCTCTTCTGTTTCTACATCCATATACTATTATGTCATAAATCAATTTGCTTTTAATGAGATATGTAACACCATATGTTCTTACTTCTACAACAAATACAATCAGTTTATGTGGATAAAGGATCCTTCATATATACTTATAATAAGACTTAGTTGGAATCTTACCCATGGGTCTAGTGTATGCTGATGGTTGCTTTTACTATTACAAATTGAGTTTTATTTGCACGCAACAGACAATGAATTCAGTTCAAATTCAAAGGGAATATGACCACTGATTATTTCATCTCATTGATATTCAAACATTAAATATCCCATGACACTAATTAAACAACTTATATTAGTACATTCAGTTGTCAGCATATGCTTTTTTTCCCTCCGACAAAGCAATCAACTGAGCAAAAATTTCATAATGTCAAGAAATTAGTTTAATTTGCACAGGAAATTCTCATTTTGATGATTATAAAACTTAAATGACTGGTGGAGTCTCTTATTAACAAGTCCCACATCGGCAATTTTACAAAAGAAATCACGCTTTATAATAGTCTGACACATACAACAGCTCGCCGAGTTGAGTAGCTTCAACTTGTAACTCAAGGGAGGGCATTAAGGTGGTGGAACATGGTTCATGCTTAACTGGTCTGGGCCTGAGACTGCAAATGTTGGCTTGCCCGCTCCAAGTTGGGAGTTGATCAACGGGGCCTGAGCGAAAGCCCTAGTCTCGCTGGTCCTAGACGGAAGGGCACTGCGTGAGGCTGGTTTCACAGAGCAGCGACTACCCTCGGCTTTCGACAGTGGAGGGATTACAAGCCACAGCACTTCTAGTCCAAAACGATCAGTCGGCTCGGCCATATGAACCACCACTTTTTTAATTTTATGGTTCTCTTCACTGATACTTCTTTATCGTTTAAAGAAGCCCTAACTCAAAGCCGAAATTTTTTTCCCCAGATTTCATCTCTTAAAATCGCACGTTAATGGATTCAACGGCGGTAATTCCGTTTTTCACATGCCTCAGATGATATAATTTATCGAAATTGTGGTTGGTAAGGTAACAATTTTCCAACCACTACCTACCTAATTATTTGTAATTATTTTGATTAATTAATTATTTGTTCCACAACAACAGTTTGTGTTACTAAAACTTTGCATCTTATAGGGAAGACAATAATAATAGAGTTGAAGAATGGAGGAGAAGAGCGAGATGCAACAAGTCCCAAGAGTCAAACTGGGTAATCAAGGCTTAGAGGTAAAATTTCATCATGCTATTGCTGATATTACTTTGTAGAATAGATTGCTTTTACTATTCAAATTTGGGTTTTGTTGAATAACTTTGCCTATTTGGATCACTCTGGTTAGTCCAGTAGTATGGTGCTAGTTGAACTGTACAATATCTCATTGCTTGCTGTTTCTGTTTTCACTATCAAGTTACAAATTTTGAGTTCCATTTTAGTTAGAAATGTGATTATCACTAACTATACCATACAAGATGCACAATTTACAATTTCACCGACTATTTATCACCTTAATTCCCTTTTAGCTGGCCCAATCTTTGGTTTAAGATTTGTGAATCGTGATAAGATAAACCCCTCTGTAATTCCATTTTGTGGAATGCAGGTGTCTTTGTTGGGATTTGGATGTGGAGGTTTATCAGGAATTTACAATGCTCCCCTCTCACATGAAGTTGGATGTTCTATTATTAAGGAAGTATTCAATACAGGGGTTACCTTTTTCGATACGTCAGATCTTTATGGACACAATCATGATAATGAATTCATGGTTGGTAAGGTAACATATTATCCAATAACTAATCATCTTTTTTACTGCAAACCCAAGTTGAAAATACATAAGCATTTCTATAATTTGCAAATTGTATAATTGGAAATACAACTGAGTCACATATAGATAACTCTTTAGATGTGATAAATGTCTTGTACTTATGTTATAATTCTTACAATATCATCTTTTGTGGAAAAAAAATGAAAACAAGGGACTAGCATCTTTGCATTGCTCCTGTTTTTCCTAAGGGGGACCAATGTGTTCAAAACTTCCATGGAGACTTTCTACTGGAACAGCATCGTGTAACATGAAAATATGTAATAATGAATAATGGTTGTTTAGAATTAAGGTTTCCTCATGGTGGCATGTGTGAGGGAAAACTAATGTGTTGTTGCAATGTAGTATAATTGTACCTTCTCAAAGGATATGTACACTCTTTATGACTAATGGAAAAATAAATATATTGATTTCTATTGTAAAAATAAAACTTATGGATGGCTTTTTTCTTCTGTCATAAGGCACTAAAAGAACTTCCCCGAGAAAGAGTGCAATTGGCTACGAAGTTTGGCGTTACTATATCGGATGGGATGGTTTTTGGGGTAAAAGGTACCCCTGAATATGTGAGGGAGTGCTGTGAAGCTAGTCTCAAGCGGCTTGATGTCAATTATATAGACTTATATTATCAACACCGAGTTGACACTTCAGTTCCAATTGAGGATACCGTAAGTTTTGAACGATTTTCATTATTCTTGTTTATGCATACCAATCATTTCAAACACTTTAAAATTTCTAGGTAAATAAATGCTTTAACATTGACCTCTTTGTAAAAGATGGAGGAGCTCAAGCAACTGGTTAATGAAGGGAAGATAAGATATATTGGGTTGTCAGAGGCTAATGCTGACACTATCAAGAGAGCACACGCCGTTCATCCTATTACCGCTTTACAAATGGAGTATTCCTTATGGTCTCGTGATATTGAAGAAGAAATAATTCCACTCTGCAGGTAGGCGAATTGAAATATTCTCTTTTCATAGTGCATTTGGTTGCAATTATACTCTAGTTGGTTTGATATGTTTGCCAACTCTTTCATATATCCTTTTAACAGACTATCTGTAAAGTATCCGAAATTGTTTTTATTGTGACTAAGAATTACTGTGTACTTGCAGAGAACTAGGCATTGGAATAGTCGCGTACAGCCCTCTTGGCCGTGGCTTTTTTGCTGGAAAGTCAGTTGTAGAGACCTTGCCAAGTCAGAGCTTACTGGTATGCAACTAGCTACAAGTAATACAGTTTTATGTTTGCATGAATTTGGAATATTTTTTATAATAATGGTTAAAGTAATAGCGATGAGAGAAGGCTTAGTCAATTTGTTGAATCACATCTCTGCCGAGGGAAAATGTCATAAATATCACTTAGTTTTATCTCTGCAGTGATTTTCTACTGAAATTTTTCCTTGTTTATTTAACAGAATATACATCCCAGGTTCACGGGGGAAAATTTGGAAAAGAACAAGTGTTTCTATGAAAGAATCAATGACTTGGCTTCAAAGCATGCATGCACTCCTTCTCAATTAGCCTTAGCATGGCTTCTACATCAGGGAAATGATATAGTCCCTATCCCTGGTACTGTCATTTTTTATATTTAGGATGAATACTTGTGTTGTGTGTTCAACATATGTGATGTGATGATTTTTTTAGATTTCCTTATTAAATGCTCTACACGTCTGCCAATTTATTTTTATGGATTTTGCTTAGTTATATTAAAAAATTACCACTTGTTAAAGCATTACAAATGGTATAGTGTGCAATATATAGGAGAGTTGGTTGAGTTCTAATAAACTCCTAACTAACTCAACCAATTCCTAACTGTCAAGACTAACTTCTAACTAACAGAGAATTAGCAAAACTAAATTAGAGTCTTAGGCTAGCGACTTCTTCAAATTATACTTGTAATACTTTTCCTCAAGCTTAAGGTGGGTGCAAGCCAATCTTGAGCTTGACTCTAAGATCACGAAATGCTACAGAGATTAGGAGCTTGGTAAGTGTATCAACTATTTGAAGTGAAGCAGGAACATGTTGGACAATCAGCTTCTTGGATGATACTCTTTCTGTCACAAAATGGATGCCCAGCTCATTGTGCTTTGTGCGAGCATGGAGGACAGGATTGTGTGAGAGATGAACAACATTTAGGTAGTGATAGAACAGAGGTAAGATAGAATATGATGGAGAAAATTATTTTATTAATGAATACGAAAACGAAATTAATTCCAGAGCTGCTGCTCCTCAGTCAGAGAAAATTATTCTCTCACTGCCCAACCCTAATATGAAAAAAACAGAATAATAATAACCCCCTAGCTACTGCCCCATATACTCCTATTTATAAGAGGAATACTACCTACTTTAACTCCTATTTATTTGGGAAATACTAACTAATTTATTGACTGAATACACTCCTATTTATTTGGGGAGTATTCCTATTCTTTCTCACATATACCCTCCACTGTTTAGGCCCAAAATTATCTCTGTTAACCAACACATCCCCATCATCACTTGTGGGGTCTGATCCATTCCTATCATCACCCCCACCTGCAACATTAGCCTTGTCCTCAAGGCGCAAATCAGGGAATTGACTCTTCAACAGCAGTTCCTCTTCCCAGGTAGCATCTCCAACATCCATCCCTTCCCATTGAATCAACCATTCTCTCTTATGCTGTCCACCATCAAACTTGTCCCTCCATGACAAAACCTTAGCCGGAGTAATGTCCCCTTTTTCGGACTCTAAACTGATAGGTAACTGAGTTGTAGCAGTATAGTTGCCCACCGCTTTCTTCAATTGCGACACATGAAAGGTAGGATGTATTTTAGATGTAGGTGGCAACTTCAACTTATAAGCAACCTGCCCTATCTTCTTCATGATTTGATAAGGTCCGAAAAATCTAGGGCCCAATTTTTGATGGATTCTCTGCACAACCGATTGTTGTCGATGAGGACGTAATTTGAGGAAAACCCAATCACCAACCTCAAATTGCACTGCCTTGCGTCTCTTGTCAGCTTGGTATTTCATGTCCTCCTGGGCTTTGAGTAAATTAGTTTTCAATTGACGCAACGCCTCATCTCTGTCCCTTAACTCCTGCGCTACAGCCTCCACTCTGGTTTCACCTTCCAAAAAATGCACCAACACTGGAGGCTTTCGGCCGTACACCACCTCGAAAGGGGTGAACCCTGTTGACACATGGAATGTGGTATTGTACCACAATTCTGCCCACGGAATCCAGTGTGCCCATGTCTTAGGTTGATCTGCAATAAAGCAACGTAGATAGGCCTCTAAACAACGATTAATCACTTCTGTTTGGCCATCCGTTTGGGGATGGTATGCCGAGGACATTTTAAGCACTGTACCTACTAATTTGAACAACTCTTTCCAAAAGATACTCACAAACAAGGGGTCACGATCACTAAGAATAGACTCCGGAATTCCATGTAATCTAACCACTTCCTTAACAAAAATAGCAGCTATTGAGCGAGCGGTAAATGGATGTTTAAGAGGAATGAAATGGCTGTACTTGGAGAGACGGTCAACAACAACCAAGATAGCTTCAAATCCATTACTTTTTGGCAAACAAGTAATGAAATCCATA
Source organism: Lathyrus tuberosus (assembly GCA_022829125.1). Lineage (NCBI taxonomy): Eukaryota > Viridiplantae > Streptophyta > Magnoliopsida > Fabales > Fabaceae > Lathyrus > Lathyrus tuberosus. The sequence continues at coordinate 12,185,141 of JALAZF010000086.1, forward strand.
GATATCTCACTCCACACCAAAACCGGAATAGGAAGAGGTTGTAGTAATCCATTAGGAGTAGTTGCCGCATATTTTTGTCGTTGACAAGTATCACAAGCTTTCACAAAATCTTGCACCCTCCGCATCATCCCTTGCCAATATAAAGTTCCAGCCATTCTCCTATAAGTGCGTAGGTAGCCGGAGTGACCACCACTCGGAGAAGAATGAAAATCTTTGAGTAATTCCTCAATAAGTGGTGAGCTAGCAGGTATAACTAACCTATTTTTGTAGAATAAGATGCCACCTTTTAAAGCAAAACCAGGTTTAGCATTAGGATCCTTTTGAATAGCTTCCACAATCTTTTTAAGCAAAGGATCATTTGATACTTCTTGTTGCAATTGGCTGCTCTGCTGCCAAATAGGGTAGGATTTAATCGCTTGCAACTCAGCATCCTCGTGTTGTCTAGATAAAGCATCAGCCACTTTATTTTCCACTCCCACCTTGTACACTACCTCAAAGTCAAAACCCAACAACTTAGCCATCCATTCTTGCTGATTTGCTGTGGTAATACGTTGTTGTAGCAAGTGTTTTAGGCTCTTTTGATCAGAATAAACCACAAACCTTCTTCCTAACAAGTAATGTCGCCAGTGTTGAATAGCTAGCACTAAAGCCATCAACTCTTTATCATAGGCAGATTTGGATAACCTAGATGATTCAAAGGCCTTGCTAAAATATGCAATGGGATGCTTCGATTGCAACAATACTGCACCAACTCCTTTACCTGAGGCATCACATTCAATTTCAAATGGAATCTTGAAATTAGGCAAGGCTAAAACTGGGGCAGTTGTAACAGCTACTTTCAATTTCTCAAAAGCTTCCGCAGCTGCCGCATTCCAGCTAAAACCATCCTTCTTTGTCAATTCTGTCAAGGGTTTAGCAATTTTTCCACAGTTCGCTATAAACTTTCTGTAATAACCGGTCAACCCCAAAAAGCCTCGCACTCCTTTAACATTCTTAGGGATCGGCCATTGTAACACACTGCTAACCTTGGCAGGATCAACAGCAACCCCTGCTTTGGAAATGACATGGCCCAAATATTCCACTTGGTGCTGACCGAAGGTACATTTCTTCCGATTTGCCACAAACTGATGCTGCTTCAGAATATTAAGGACCACCTCTAAGTGCTGCAAATGTTCAGCCCAACTACTACTGTATACTAGGATATCATCAAAAAAAACCAGGACAAACTTCCTTAGAAAGGGCTTGAAAATTGCATTCATCACCGATTGAAAGGTTGCAGGAGCATTGGTGAGGCCAAACGGCATTACCAAAAACTCGTAGTGACCCTCGTGAGTCCGAAAAGCCGTTTTATGAATATCTTCTTCCTTCATACGAATTTGATGATAACCCGATTTAAGATCAAGCTTAGAGAAATAACTACAGCCATGTAACTCATCTAACAATTCATCTACAACCGGAATAGGGTACTTGTCCTGAATTGTTACCTTGTTGAGTGCACGGTAATCTACACACATACGCCAAGATTGATCCTTCTTCTTGACCAAAATGACGGGACTAGAGAAAGCGCTGGTGCTGTTTCGAACCACCCCTTGCTGCAATAGGCTCTGAATCTGTTTTTCAATTTCATCCTTGTGTAAATGAGGATATCTGTAAGGTCGCACACTTACCGGACCAGCACCCTGTAAAAGTTCAATTGAATGACTAGTGTTTCTTGGCGGAGGAAGGCCTTGAATTTCTTTAAACACAATACTAAAACGGTCCAACAATCCTTCCAACTCCTTAGTCTGTTGATCGGAGACATGCGACACCTGTGACCCTAGCACCTCCATCAAGGTAGGCCATTCACAGCCTGCTATCATTCGAGAAGGAGTGATAATGCTTTGGAAAGTAGCCATCTTATCTTCTACAGCCTGCCCAAGTAACTTCACCATACTGCCCTTATGGTTGAACACCATAGACATTTCTTTCCAATCCATGGTCACCTTCCCCAAAGTTTCCAGCCACACAACTCCTAAAATCAAATCCACACCTCCTAACTCCAGCACATAAGCATCAAAGCAAATCTGCACCGCTCCCACGTTCAGCTGAACTCCATTGCATCTACCCTTAGTTAGGACACGATGACCATCTCCTAACTTAACACCCAAAGGATTAGAAGGCACCATAGGCAATCCAAGGGCTTCAACCACCTTAGGGGATATAAAATTATGTGTGGCTCCACTGTCAATAAGAACCAAAATAGATGCACCTTGTAAACATCCTTCCAATTTCATCGTCCGGACTTGGTTTGGATTAGTGGATACACCAAACAGTCCCATGGTTTTACATTCTAATTCCTCTTGTGTGAGTTCTTCTTCCGACTCAGCCGCTAACACCACAATCTCTCCTTCATCGTTGACAATTTCATCATCCCCCAAGATAATCAATCGTAACTGTTTTGTTGCACATTGATGGAGAGGATCCCATCGTTCGTTGCAACGAAAACAGAGTCCTTTCGCCCGACGCTCATTAACCTCTGCACTTGGTAGATGGCGAACACCACGAGATTGACGGCGCGAATTGTCACCTAAATTTGGGCGAGAAGATGCTGTAGAATTGGTAGGACGTGTTGACCCGGTTTGAGATCCAGACCCCGAAACAGTACGCGTTTTGCTCACATTGTTATTAGTCTGGGTCTGAATTGCAGATCCGTTCCCTTCCCCTTCGCGAACAGCCCAATTAGGTTTTTGAGATTTTGTCCAAGAGCCATGACCCGGTTTGTAACGTGCTCCAGAATCCTGACCAGAAGCCACTGCAAACTCCCTTTCAACATCACGAGCCAATTGCATTGCTAGGCAACGGTTACGAGGCTTGAAGGTACGCACACGAGAGCGAATATCATGACGTAAACCACCAATGAAATAACCAAGAAACTGTTGCTCTGGCAAACGACCGCACTGTGAAGAATACAGTTCGAATTCGGCAATGTATTCCTCTATTGATCCTGATTGTTTTAGTTCCTTCAGTTCCTCAAACGGGTTCTCCAAACGCCCACCTCCAAATCGAACCATCATCGCTTCACGGAGGTTCTCCCATGACAGTTCCTCTGTTGAATCATGCCATAGGTTAAACCAATGGATAGTAGGGCCTTCCATGCTTAATTTCGTCAACTGAATACGAACATCCTGCGAAATTCGTTGTACCTCAAAGTACGTCTCTGCCCGAGTGATCCATGCAACAGGATCGTCACCGGTAAATGCTGGTAACTCCACCTTCTTCGCAGATAAACGAAACTCATCCAGCGGTGAGGTAACTGTCGCACCGCTTGGCTGCGACACTTCACGATGAGCCATTGCACGTTGAATTTCAGCACCAATGAACTCTCGTAACGCCACAATGCTAGCCTCAACACCTTCCAACCGTTCTTCCACTGCAGAAACACGGCCAGCCATCTTAGGAGCTTTGGGCATCAACAACGGTAGGTCGAACCAATTGATAGAACAGAGGTAAGATAGAATATGATGGAGAAAATTATTTTATTAATGAATACGAAAACGAAATTAATTCCAGAGCTGCTGCTCCTCAGTCAGAGAAAATTATTCTCTCACTGCCCAACCCTAATATGAAAAAACAGAATAATAATAACCCCCTAGCTACTGCCCCATATACTCCTATTTATAAGAGGAATACTACCTACTTTAACTCCTATTTATTTGGGAAATACTAACTAATTTATTGACTGAATACACTCCTATTTATTTGGGGAGTATTCCTATTCTTTCTCACATATACCCTCCACTGTTTAGGCCCAAAATTATCTCTGTTAACCAACACATCCCCATCATCACTTGTGGGGTCTGATCCATTCCTATCAGGTAGTCACAAAGCAAGGTGGGAAAGGAGATGTAGAGCTCAGTTAGGAGAGATTCTAGCCATAGGAGTTCAAAAGTTGTGTGTGCTAGTACTCGATACTCAGCCTCTGCACTCGATCTAGCAACTAGAGATTGCTTTTTGGAACTCCACAACAGTAGGTTTGGACCAAAGAAAATGCATTAGCCAGAGGTGGAATCATCAATTTCACTGGCCCAGCTCACTATCACTATATGCTCTAAGTGAGAATTTGTTATGAGCATTAGAAGGAAGCAAGGTGAGGCCAGAATTTACTCTGCCACTTAGGTATCTTAGAGTTCTTCTAACAGCTGTTCAATGTGTGGTAAAAGGAGAGGCCATGAATTGGCAAGCCTTGTGACACTAAATGAAATGTCATGCCTAGTTAAGGTAACATTATTGTAAAGCCCCAACAATTGACCTGTATTGATGAGGATATGAGAAAGTATCAAAACCATGTTTGCTGAGTTTGAGACTGATGAGCATTGGTGTGGGAGCTCCATTGGCATCTGAAATTTGGATCTTGCTAGGAGATCTTTGATGTACTTGAACTGAGACAAGAGAATGGAGCCTTGAGCATGGTAGCTTCCTTAAATGCCTAAGAAGTATTCAGGTGTACCAAACTCTTTAAGGCAAACTTGAGGTGGAGTTTGTTGATAAGGTCATGAACTAGTTTGGAGGATGAACCAGTAATTAAAATGTCATCTACATATACCAAAGCACACATGAGGTACCTGAGGAGAGTAAATGGAGATAGAATGGCCACATTTGCTTAACACAAAGCTTAAGTGAAAAAGAGCTCGGTGAAGCTTTTCACACGATTTTAGAAATATTTCAGAATCTTGGGCTTTAATTACCCGGGTCAATTGTGACCCAGTTTGCAACCCGTTGTTTCTCTGTTATGGCCTTTTGCGTTTTTGATCATTTAATAATGAAAACTTCAAACTTCGTTTTGTCTACACCTGCATTTTTTATTTCGTTTTAGTTTTCATTTTCATTTACCAGTGTTTTCAGTTTTGCCTTCTGAAATATTCATCTTTAGATTTGTACATATAAAGAATCTTTGGATTGACAACATATGCATGGAGTTTATGCGTCTAGATTACACCTTAAATTTGTTGATTCCAGAGCTGAGTAGATGTTATCCTACAACTTTATAGACAACTTTGGACCAAAAGAGGTTGAAGATGACGAGCTGCCACATGGCAAACCTATGATCTGTGATGAAGTTTGGTTCTTCGATGCAGGGGAAGTTTCATCAATGTCTGCCTCTGATGGAAGCTTTGAACATATCCAGAGCAGAAAGGAATGCCGAAGAGGACGAAAAGAATTGGATAGTGGAAGGAAGGATCAATGGCGATTGATACCGTGTTAAAGCTAAGCTGAAATGATGAATCTCAGATTCATCTTTGTTCTATTGATTCAAACCTTGGAGATTACAAATGGTATAGTGTGCAATATATAGTAGAGTTGAAAGTTGGTTGAGTTCTAACAAACTCCTAACTAACTCAACCAATTCCTAACTGTCAAAACTAACTTCTAACTAACAAATAGAATTAGCAAAACTAAACTAGAGTCTTTGGTTAGTGACTTCTTCAAATAATACTTATAATACTACCACTCGATGAAGAAAAAAAAAGCATGATAGTATTAAAACCCTTTTCTTTGTAACTTGTTTCATATGTCCCCATTAAATATCCTTTCTTGGCATAATGTACATTTCTTCATTGACAATTTGATAGTACCTAAAGTCTTGTCTATAAATTATATAAATATTGTAAGCATGAGAATAAATTGATTCTATTGACCAAGTGCTTTATGATATATTTTTTTGATACGACAGGGACTACTAAATTGAAAAACTTTGAAAACAACATCGGATCTCTGAATGTGAAGCTTACAGAAGAACAGTTGAGGGAAATTTCTGATGCAGTCCCTGTTGAGGAAATTGCTGGTAACCGAGACTACGGTAGTTTATCGCAATATATGTGGAAGTTTACAACTACACCTCCACTAAAGTAATTGCATAGAGAGAACTGTGCAATCCTGTAATAAACAATGGTTTGTATTCTACCAATATCCTTATATCTCCACAAGATTATGACTGTAAAAGTGAATGGGAAATAAACATTTCTTTTGTTTTTGCAATTTGTTTATATGACTATAAGTTACATGGAAGAATTGTCCTTTCAAATCTATCTTCTAGGATTTATTTCTTATATAGTAAATGGCAAAGCAGTCATGCACTTATGCATCTTCTGCCTCCCTTGCATCCATGCCATGTCATTGTTAATTTTACAACTTAACTGTCACTCTATTTTTATTACTGGACAAAAATTGTCTGTTATTTGCATATTTGTTAACACTAATGTTCAATAATAGTATTCCTTTTTTATTACCTTCTGACTTGTGTCATTTTTCTAACTAAACTGCTTTATAGAGGTTTTGGATGAGCCATAATTTTTGTAAGAATATCAATGAACAATAGTAACTCTTTGCTAGTTTCCTTTGAAACTAAAAAGTTAGTTTCACCGGAAGAATTCTAATTACAAACAGTAAAGTCAGGATTGGTTAAAAACTAAACAAAATATAATATATCTTATACTTTCATTGCAAAATTGAATACATAGGTGAGGTCCAACCAACTTTTAGAAGTAAATGCATGTCATCGTAGTTGCAAGAAAGCATCAGCTAGAAAAAAAATTGTCTTAAAGTAAAAGTTTTAGGTTCTTGGTTAACTAAGAATCATTCAGAACCACCAATTGTATATTGTAATCTATAGAGCAATCGAATATTCTAGACTATACCAAAGTAATACTAATAAACACTAAAAACAGCAGTTGAGGTCCTGAAAGTTCCAAGTTTACAACCCCTCTTTTAACCTCAAAATTCTGTGTATAGCACTTTCTGGTTCTAACTTGAGCCACGTTTGATGCTTTTGCCATGTGTGGACAAATGAACCCACGTGAATCAATTACCTTTTGAGCTTTTTGCACACTACGTGGAACTTAATATCCCTCACAATATGTTTTCCTTTTTATTCTATATAAACATTCTTCTTCAATGCTTTACCTACCAACTTAACAATCTAAGGTGTAAGCATTCAATCAGTGAGATTCACCAAGCTATTCATATCCTTTGAAAAGACTTTAATCTATCTAATTGTTTCTTGAGTTTTGCATTAACATCAATGGCTGTTTCATCTTGTCAATCTATCATGTCAAACTCTATGACCAACATTTCTAGCAGATCTAGGGCTAACCAGTTTACCAACATCCCTTCTGTCTACATTCCAAGCTTGAGAAGGAATGTCAGCCTCAAAGTTAGATCTATGGCTGAGGTAATTATGCTTTTTTCAAACATATTTTAAGGTTATATATATAGTATTTGCTTATGCATATGTAATATGTTTATGATTTAAGAATGATTAGTTGCTAATTGCTTATTACACTGTTCAGGGAGAGCAGAAAGAGCAACCAAAGGTGTCTGCAGACCCAACTACACCAATTGCACCAACACCAACACCACAACCAGCATATACTCCTCCACCAAAGGTGTGCATAGTAACACAAATGTATTACTTTTGTTTTTCTGTTAGATTAGATTTTTAAAGCATTAATTTTGGTCTAAATTAATGAGACCCTTTTAATAATTAATGATGATGTTGAAATTGCAGATGAGCACAAAGTTTTCAGATTTGATGGCTTTTGGTGGGCCAGCACCTGAAAGGATCAATGGAAGGTTGGCTATGATTGGTTTTGTAGCAGCAATGGGGGTGGAGATAGCAAAAGGGCAGGGTTTGTTTGAACAGTTATCCGGTGGTGGAGTTCCATGGTTCTTGGGGACAAGTGTGTTGTTGTCACTTGCTTCATTGATTCCATTTTTTCAAGGGGTTAGTGTTGAGTCTAAATCAAAAAGTATCATGTCCTCAGATGCAGAGTTGTGGAATGGAAGAATTGCAATGTTGGGTTTGATTGCTCTGGCTTTCACAGAATATGTTAAGGGCACATCCCTTGTGTAATAATGTTCTTTGGAAACACATTTAAGGTCTAAAGGATTTGTGGTTAGAAGCCAGTCTAGGAATTGTTTATGTATATTCTTATGTAGTTACTCCTTTGAAGTACTTCATATTCCCATGTTACAAGAGTGTAATTGAACTTTCTTTATACTTGAAAGAGCTTCTCTAATTTCTGCATGTTATTAGAAAATTAAAATTATGATACGTTAAAAACTGTCATTACAATGCTGAGATGATATTATTTAAATTATGAGAAAAATAAATATTATAGGATTTGATTAAAAAATCTTAGATTAATATTATTTAGTACTATTTATATTTAGGATTAAATATGTTGACCTCATAAATATTTCAATTTCGTTTTTAGTCCCTCAAAATATTTTCTTTAAAAAATGGTCTTTCTAAAATTTGTAATCCGCAGTTTTGGTCCTTCCTGCAACTTAGTGATGATTTTTACAACTTACCGATAGAATTAACGACGATTTTTAACTTAGTGACTGAATTAACGACAAACATATTTAACCTTTATATTTATTATGTGCGGTTTTTGAATTGAATCATTGAAAATAAAATTGATTACAATTTACAATCACTTGTGGAATCCTTTATTTAAAAAAAAACTTTTGAATGACGTAGAAGTTTTCGCATAGGGCCCTTTATTTTTGCCGATTCCATGCTGACGTTGTTGGTGAAGCCATTGGATGGAGGTGCATCTAAGTTTTTTAGACCATCGCTCCGAAATATTCTCACTGAAGGCTAATGAGTCACTACTATGAAGGGGTGAGTGCATCGATTGTTGTCAAAGCTCACGATGGACGATAAGCTTCTTTAGAAACTGTGCAATCATTGGAAAGAGCCGCTAGTCATAAACCTTCTTGGGATGAATGTGGGCAATCATTTGATGAAGGATAGGTTGAAGAAGATGTGGAAGCTTACCAAAAGTTTTGAGACCATGGACGTCGACAATGATTGCTTTGTGGTCAAGTGAAAACTGCTCGCAAATAGGGACAAAATTGTGTTAGAAGGCCTGTGGATGTTGTTTGACCATTATTTGGTAGTACCTCAATGGACTCCAGACTTTGCATCTCCTATCGCAAAGGTTGATAAGACTTTGGTTTGGATTCGATTTTCAGGGCTTAACTTATTCTACTATGATGAAAATGTCCATCTTGGTTTGACATTTGTTGTGGGTACTTATGTTAAGGTTGATACTAACATCCTGAATGTAGAAAACGGAAGATTTGCAAGAATTTGCGTGGAGATTGATTTGACCTTGCCGTTTTTTGGAAAAATTAATGTTAATGGCAACTAGTACAATGTGCAATATGAAGGTCTTCAAATTATTTGCTCCAATTATGTTGTTATGGACATCACACCCGTGATTGCGAGAATACACCAGTTAACCTGACGCAACCGACTATTCCTATGGTGGCGCAATCAAGAGGTTCGCCAGAAAACGATGTTGTCCATGAGAAAAGACTAAAGGAACTGCATCAGAAAATGGGCGATGATAACGCCGAAATCGTAGCAAAAAAATCTAGAAAAACAAATGCAGTTCATGGTGGTTAGTCGGTGGTGCAGAGGAAAAAAAACAACAAAATAATCATTTATTGTCAAGGGAAATATTTATCCAATAATGCGCCTAGAAATCTAGGGAGTTCTAAAATCAAGGGAATTGATGTTTCGTTAAAAGGAATAAGCCTTGATAGTAAAACTGCTGGATCCAATAAACATGACGCGGTTTCTAAGAAACGAATATTTGATAAGACTAGACCCACCCCAGACGCGCGTCAGATGACACGAAGAGGGGATCCACACTCCAAGGCCAAGTCTTCTATTTTGGAACCACATCTTGCTATTAGTGGACATTTGCACAAAAATGGGCCAACTGTTAACTTCTTCCCAACACAAAAGGGTGTGCTTAGCACTACTAAATACACCTTCATCGTTCCCATAGTAAATTTGGGTTTGGAGATCATCAAACGATACAATGTTCCTTATTTTGAATCGACATCAAGCCAGAAAGATTGAAATAACCAATGCGTTATGGATGAGGGTGCTACTCAAGAAGAAGAAGTTGTTCATGAAACTCCTATTGAATGGGAGCCGACTACGTAAATTATCATGTTTTTGGGACTTGTTTTATCATCTCCATTAACTAAACTAGTTATGTTAGGTTTCAAAGAAGTCATTGTGCTCACTTGGAATATACGGGGAACCTCTAACAACAAAGCTAAAATACACATGATGGATATCATTATGGAAACACACATTGGTTTTCATAAGACCAAATCCTTCTGGGATAGAGCTGGATATGCGAGTGTTTACTACGTGGTTGTGGGTGGTCAATCTGGGGGCATTTGGGTGTTAAAGCATAATGGTATGGTAGTAACATTGTAGTTGCAGTGCATGATGTCTTTATGGATATAATTACTATCAAGATATCATTGGGAACTTCCTCTTTGTATGTAACTAGAATTTATGCTATAGGATCAATCACTTCTCGTGTTGACTTGTGGCTCTACGTCATCGACCATAGGAACACTATTAAAAGTTATTGGATGTTGTGACAACCTTTGAGACCAGACAACTTGTTGGTTATTTGAGTCTATTATAGGTATACTTGAAATTATTATTTGTTGTTTAGTTCTTATTTAATTTTTATGAATAACATTTCTTAATTATTATTTGTTGTGCTTGTGCTCTGATATCAGTGATGAATATACGAGTATTTCCCTACCGTCTATGATAGAAGGGTGCATCATTCTCCTGTGGGGCCCCATAAGTGAGGAGATGGAAGGTTAGGCAGGAACATCCCAGTGATGTTACAGAGTACATGAGGAAGCTTGATGCGCTGACTGTAGATGATGTCATCTAGACACCATACACTGATCAAAAAATCCACCGTGAGTTTGATGTCTCTTTTTTATATTCTGATTATATACGCTGGGAGACCTTAGTCACAAGAAACTTGCCTGAGAGGTGTCTGCAACAATATGGTTATGTCTAGGGCCTCCCACGACCAGTTCTGGATATTCCATCTACGAGCATTGATAAGTGGTTTCTAAGTGACATCATTAGCTCTGGCCGTGCCATTAGAGATCATGTAGTGAGGGTTCATCACGACTCACAGTGTGATGATGGTTACTTGGAGTGGTACCTCACTGTATCACACCCTCGCACCATCCCACCTATTGAGCATACAGATGATGTTGGGTACCTGTCGATGACGTGCCATCGTCACCACCTTTAGCTGATGCCGATGACTATCGCCACCTTTAGTTGATGCCGTTGAGTAACATCGCCTTCAGATGATTGCAGTTATTATGGATAACCTCATGGGTTTGGTAAACCCAGATGGTGAGGTTTTTACTAGATTATTTCGGGTTGCACACATAGCATGTGGGGGACCTATCTAGACATTATTGTTATTTTTATGTATTATTTGTATATTACATGTAACATTACTCATACATCTGCACATAACTTTTTATTAGATAATATTTTTGATCTTCCATTGATGCAAGATGAACATAATTTAACATTTGAGTAATGATTACATAACTTAAACATAACTTAAGAAAAAAATAATAAATAAGAAAACCTAAACACTGTTAGATGATTCTGGATGTTTCATCATCTTAATAATGTCGTCGATAAATCTTGAAATCTTCGCGTCTAACTCGATCAACCCCTTTGTTAACCTACGACAAAATGATCTCCACATAACTGTCACATCTTCACCGGTCTTCAACTCAATAAGGTTGCATTTCACCCTCCATTAGTATCAACCCAATCTTCACGAATCTTGATCTTTCTCACCTTTCTGTCATCGGTATCAAGCAACAATTCATTCAACTTGGATGTTAAGGCGGCGAGAGATGTGGTGCCATCCGGAAGCCGAAACTCTACGAGAGGTGAAGCTCCGTTGAAGTACACTTATGCCTTAATAAAAAATTGAGGAAGAGACATTTTGAGATGTTTTTCTCAAAGAACAGGTGACCCATATTTATACAACTTTGAATTTATTCTGGACCATACAAAATGGTCGGTGCAATCACAGCCGTCCAAAACTGTCGGCAAAATCCAACTGTGGGAGTGATATGTTAAATCCTCAAAGAAATGTCATGATTTTAGATCTACTACTATAACATGCAATGGCAGTTTTGGATGGATGTGATTGCCGACAGTTTTAACTTGCCACCCCCAAACTGTAATGCTGTGGATGTTTACGATTTTGCCGACAGTTTTTGATGGCTGTGATTGCACCGACAATTTTGTATGGTCCAGAGTAAATGCAAAGTTGTATAAATAAGGGGTCATATGTTATTTGATAAACACATCTCAAAAATGTCTCTTCTTCAATTTTTTATTAAGGCAGAAGTGTACTTCATCGGAGCTTCTCCTCCTGTAGAGTTTCGGCTTTTGAATGGCATCACATCTCTTGCCGGCCTTACATTGAAGTTGAATGAATTGTTACCTGATGGCAAAAACAGAAAGGTGAGAAAGATTGAGTTTCGTGAAGATTGGATTGATACTGACATGAGGGTGAAATACAACCTTATTGAGTTGAAGACCAACAAAGATGTGAAGTAAATGTGGATATCATTTCGCCGTAGGATATCAAAGGGGCCGATCGAGTTAGATGCTAAGCCTTCAAGATCTGTTGACGAAATAATGGAGATGCTAAAATGCCCAAAATCGTTTGGTAGTGTTTAGATTTTTCTTATTTATTAATCATATGATATTATTAAGTTTTTTCTTAAGTTATGTTTAAGTTATGTAATCGATTATCAGATGTTAGTTAATGTTGACGTTGCAATTTATGGAAGATAAAAAATATTAGCAAATAAAGAGTTTGGATGAAGATGTCTGAATAATATACAAATAATACATAATAAACCAAATCCATAATATACAAAAGATGTCTAAATAGGCCCCCCACGGGCTATGTGTGCAGCCCGAGATAATCCAATATAAACCTCGCCATCTGAGTTTACCAAACCCATGAGGTTATCCATAATAACTGCAATCATCTAGAGGTGCTGCTGGTCATCAGCATCATCTGCTGGAGGAGGAGGCGGTGACATGTCAACAACAGGTACCCCGACATCAAAAGGCCCAACATCAGCTATAGGTGGGGTGATGCGAGGGTGTGATACAATGAGGTACCCCTATAAGTAACCATCCTCGCATTGCGAGGGGTGCTAAACAGTGACTGCTCGATCTCTAATGGCATGACCATAGCCGATGAAGTTACTTAGAAACCACCAATAAATACTTGAAGATGGTATATCTGAAACTGGTCGGGGGATACTCTAAACATAACCAAACTGTCGCAGATACCTCTTAGGCAAGTGTCTAACAACCATGGTCTCCCACTGCATATAACCTGAATATAAAGACGACTCCTTAAACTCACAGTGGACTCTATATCCAGTGTATGGTGTCCAAATGACATCATCTACAATCAATGCATTGAGCTTCCTATTGTACTCAGCAACACCACTGGGATGTGCCTGCCCGACCTTCCATCTCTTCCCCCGTGGGGACTGTAGCTCAGTTTTTGTGACGCGACCACTATCGCTTTTTGGTGCTACTTTCTGATTTCTAATATTTATCCTATGAAGCTTAATAGGAAGGGGAAGATATCTCAAACTAACCCTGTGCGCAAGTGTTTTCCCTTACAAATGCGAAGAGATCTAGAATCGGGGATTGGTTATACAAAGGGAAGTTGTTAACACCCAGTGTATCTATAGTAATCTATAGGATCCTTAATTTGCATATGTTTTGCTGTTGAACTGCTTAATTGTTTGTATTCATTTATTGTTGAGCAGTGAAAGTTTCTATCTTGTGAAGGCTGAGGAGTTGATTTTGTTGTTTTAGTTTTTTTATTGTTTTTGGGAAGGTACTAGACCTAAGATTTTTTTTTTATTTGTGCGCTCGCTAAGATTTCGCAATCTCATGCCTACGTATTCCCGTAAAGAGATTTAGGGAAATCAGAGCAATCGTAGTCCCTCCTATTCTATGGAAGGAGGAAAAAAAGTTTGTTGTCTTGTTCAAAGCCCAAGATTGAAGCTAAAGTTTGATTGAGAGAGAAAATTTGTCATATCTAAAGGGAGATATCTCACCTATTCATCACAAACATTGAGTAATTGGTTATAAGGGAAGTTGCTTTAACTGAGATACGTAGAATCCAACAATGCCACATCTTCCTTTATAAGTCTCTGCATGCTAAGAGAGGGACATTGACATGGATGTATATACTGTTTTGGGGAATCAAAAGGGGAACCAACTCTTACTGAGGATTGAAGAAGAGTTGATTTATCAGATGCCATGAGGCTATGATATTTTGGGGATTTATTGATGGTAATCTGATCCTGGCTGGGGATTTTAAAGATGAAAGCTACACCTTGTTGAGGACCAGGAGAGACTTAAAAGGGTAAGTCTATATGTCCTATAGGTTTTTGATTACTCCTGGGGATTTAAGTATTGAGAAGATGACTAGAATCTATCTTATGCTTTTAGGAAGCATGAGGGTCCTTGTATGCAGCCCAAGAGGAGACTATGAGGTGCTTCTAGGAAGCCTGTGGGTCTTTGTATGAAGCCCAAGAGGAGGTTATGTGGAACTTTTAAGAAGCTTGTGGGTTCAAGCCTGAGAAAAGTTCAAGAAGGGTTTCACCAGGAAACAATCCTTTCTTTGTTGAACAGTTCTAAGGTTTGAAGAAATTCAAAAGAGGTTTCACCGGGAATTAATCCTCTCTGGGGAAATGAATTTCCTTGATATGTTTCTAAGTTTTGACAGTCTTAAGAAAAGTTTCACCGGGAATAATGCCTTTCTTATTTCCATATTAAATAAAGCCCAAGAGGAGGCAGACTATATCGGGGAAGTTTCCTATGAGGGAACTAGTTATTGAACTAAGTTGTATTGAAAATGGATCCTTAGTGTTTAACCTAAGTGTGAACTGAGGATGGCCCAAATGTTGAGAGAAACTTAAATAGATATGCACAAGTGTATACAGATATATGAATTAACAAGTACATACACAAGGATGCATTGAATTGAAAAGATATTGGATCTTACACTCTAAATAGGGGCCCAAGTGTATTGTGATTGACTGTGTTGATCACCACTATATGATTAGGGTTTTGAGAAACTGAAGAAATTTTTTTTTGAGAAAATTGTGAATTTGAATTTGAATGAAGAAAAAGTTGTTGAAAAGAATATTTGGGGCTTATAACTCAAAGAGAGGCCCAAGTGGTCTAAGAGCAGTTTCACCGGGAATAATGCTTCTCTTAGTACCAGTTTAAAACAAACAGATGATTTTGAAAACAGAGGTATGAGGCTTACAACTCAAGGAGAGGCCCATGGAGGTTGTTTGTTGTTTAAAATAAAGTTTATGTACAAAAGATTGGGGCTTATACTCAAGGAGAGGCCTAGATGATTTATTTGAAAATCAAGATCGCACTGCGATACCGACAGACGTTGTGGGACTTATATTATAGTAGTGGCCCAAAATTATTTATGTACATATGGGGGTTGGGTCTTACACTCTATTAAAGGCCCAAGTGATTATTGAAATGAAGAAAAGTGGGGCTTATACTTAAGGAGAGGCCCAGATGAAAACTGTGGACACACCGTTATTTTGAAAATTGTATTGGGACTTATACTATGACAGAGGCCTACAAATTTATTTTTTTACAAAGGGGTTGGGTCTTAGCCTCTATTAGATGCCCAAGTGTTTTAAAATTGAAAGTTTGAAGATTTAAAATCAAGGAAAAATCCCTAATTTTAATAAAAATGCATTTTTCAAAGAAAATTAAATAAAAATGATACAAAAATATCAAATATATTTAATAAACATGTTATGAACTTTGATTAATGTTTGAAAATAGATGTTTTATTCACATGATGGTTTGAAATTCAAGTGGTTTTTAAAAATCAAGAGAAAGAATTTATTTAAAAATGTTTAAAACAATTAAAAAGAAATTCTTTATAAAATTCAAAAAATATATCAAATATAAAATATTTTTTTGATTTTTTTGTGGAATAAAATATTAAAATGTATAAATGATTTATGTTTAAAAAATCATTTGAAAAAGATTAAAAATGAGAGAGATATGAATTTTTGAAAATAATTGAAAATATTAAAAACATTTAAAAATTCAAAAAATCAAAAAATGGCGCCAATGCCATCTTGTTCTTCCTCGCTCGTACCCGTCATGGACGATTTGCAAAACCTTTCATATCTCTCTTAATACGTAATGATTTTGCACGATTCACACATGAAAGTTGTGTGTTTTTGAACAAGGATTTAAATGATACCAATTAATTGCATTTCTTTTAAGTGTAGAGTGAGAAATCATGTGAAGAACAGATGAACCCTAATTTGTGCAAGAACACTATGAAATTCCATACACGATAAATACAAAGCAATTAATTGAGGGGAAACACTCTACATAAGTACAAAAACATGTTGGTAACTTGAAAACACATTTATGATGCATGGATCATAGAGTTTGAGAAGTTCAGGCTTACCTGTGCAATAGGAAATTGAATCCTCAGTTGTAGGTGTTACAAAAGTGTTTTGATGATCTGGACAACTTCCTTGGACCTCAAGTAGTGTGTTGAGATGCTTGGAATAGATTGAAAACCTCTAAATTGGTGGGCACGATTCCAACTGCAGATGACTTTAGAATGAATGCGAGCTTGATGAATGTGGTGTTTCAGATGTTGTTCAAGTGTTTAGATTACTCATATATGATGTATGTGAGGTGTTAGGATGGTTGGTTTGAGCTGAATTGCTCTCTATCTCAAAACACGATTCTCACTTCTTTGAAAATGGAATTTTGGTTCACAAGAGGGAAATGGTGAAAAACATGTGTTATGGTGTTTTGGTGTGTTGAGATCAGTCACAAATGACCTCTATTTATAGTAGATAAAGTTTGTTTTGCAAGGAATAGTGTGTGGATGAGGGATCACTCTATTATCCAAAGGATTTGCCCATGTATCATTCCTTGAATGCTAAGTCTCCTCTAGCCATTGACTTGAGTTATGCTTTGCAGGTTTAGGTCTTATGATTTTTGGCCAAAGCTTGACTCATTTGGATAATCATGGACAGATACATGCCACCTCTATGCATCCTTTCAATTCTTCATGACAAACTTGGTTTTTGGATTTGAAACTTGAATGCCACATGCCAAAAGGGATGATGTCTTAACTTGCAAGGCTCTATGATTCAGATTTTGTTGGTTTTGATAAGATTCCTCATGTTCTAGAAAAGTGACAAGGTTTGCAAAGTAACCAAAATGACAAAATCGTGTGAAATGCACAATTCTGCCTTGTAAAAACCAGTTTTGAGATGCCATGTTTCAATGCTTGTAACTTCTTGCTCAAATTGAATTAGGTCGAGTTCTTGTACTTTTTGGAAAGCCAACATATCATACTTCAACTTTGATGTTTACTTTTGGTTTTGATTCATCTTGGATCATAATGAAAAATCCCTCCAAAGTTGGGCAAAACATGAGACAAATTCCGCCTAAAATTTTTCTAAGTGTCAAGAAAAAGTTCATTTCTTAATTTTTGTGATTTTCATCAATCCATAGCTCAAAATCCATGAAGATTTGGAATAGGGTGTAGTTGACAATCTTGTAGTATGTAATGAGAGATTTCATTTGAGCTTTAGATGGGAGAAAATGGTTACTTGGATCACAAGTTATGGTCTTGCAAAAGTTGGGTAAAAATCACTTTTTTCCATAACTTAGTGAAATTTTAAGTTTCTTAAGGTAGCCCCTTTTGCAAGTAACCTCTCTTTTCTTGATTTTTCTTGATTGATGATGGTCCAAACCATAAGTTAACATTGTTTTTGGCTTAAAGAAGCCATATTTGTCAAAAAAATCTTAAAAGTCAAACTTGGTTTTGATCACAGTTGACTTTTTATCATGAATTTCAAACTTTGTGATCCTTTATGAAATCAAGCCCTTGGGATAAATTGAACCTAATGGATGGATTCCATAGGTGTTTTAGAGTGTCTTGAATCATTTCCCATGGGTTGAGATCATGTCTTGGTCAAAAGTCAAAGGTATGATTGACTTTTTCTCAGAAACCCTAGTTTGTGGTCCAGATGAATTTGAATCCTTTAATTGCTTGTGAAACAAGTTCTTTGAATCAATTCAATCTTGTGAGTGGATCAATATGAGATATTTGAGGAATTCAAAGCATCTCTTGAGGTCTTGGCTCATGCCTTGCTCCAAAAGTCAACTTAGGAGTGAATTAGGTCAAGAAAACCCTAATTCCTAATTTTTGGTGAATGCATCCCCTGAGGTTATTTTGAACCTATGAATGGACTCATAAGGTTATTTTGTGCTCCTTGAATCACATATTAAAGTATTGGCTCATGCCCAGATGAAAATTTCTCTCTGGAGGCCTTGGTCGATCAAAACCCTAATTTGGTGACACTGATGATCTTAAGGCTTGATCAACTTGAAATGTTGCATTTTTATGATTGATTATTGATGTGGAAGACATTTTGATCCTTCATAGATGTTTGAGAGGCTTGGCAAGTTAAATATCATGTCAGTTCTTAATTGATACTTTGCCTAAATGCCCTGAGAGGGCTTGAAGCCCTAATCCTTGGTTGAGGTGAATGTTCAACAATATTTGAGAGGATTGATGAGGTATGAAAATACATCCATATTGTGATGATATTTGCACAATGATGCAAAGTCTTGTGGTCAAAATTTAGGGTATGACAGATGCCTGTATTTAATCTTCTTGGACCTGAAGGTGTGAATGGCGAAGATATTCGGACCTTCACGGTAAAAGAGGATTAAATATCAGAATACCCAAAATTTTGACGGTGGATGAATGGTAGCTGGGTTGGTCATCCATATTCTTTTGCTAAGTAATGCTACTTAGAAAAGGTGTAACTTTTCCTCGATCCCGGTCTCCAGCCACGAAACTGGTCTTAGTTTCTTTTGAAATAAACCTCCCCTCGATCCTGGTCTTCAGCCATGGAACTGAACTGGTCTCAGTTTCTTTTGAAATAAACCTCCCCTCGATCCTGGTCTTCAGCCATAGAACTGGTCCCAGTTTTCTTTTGAAATAAACCTCCCTTTGATCCTGATCTTCAGCCATGGAACTGGTCTCAGTTTCTTTTGAAATAAACCTCCCCTCGATCCTAGTCTTCTGCCATGGAACTGGTCTCAATTTTCTTCTTGTCGAGTTCTTTGCTTGACAAGGAATGCTATTTGTGATGGTTTTTTTTATCAAATTTCTCACCGAGGCTTACTGGGGAGATGCCATTTGATGAAAAAGATTTGATGTTAGACTTGGTGAAGATTTACTTAAATCCATTTGTCTGAACTGTAGAGGTGTGCAAACTCTCTATTGGAGATGTCATTTGCTGGAGAAATTATATCATACTTCCCTTCGAGACTTCTTCGGAGAGATGTCGTGTGATGTAATTCAATTTTGAGGTGCTGATGATTCCCTTAAAGGTAGGTCGGACCTTTCGAGGAGAGATCACTATTTGTTGACCCACCGGGGATTTATGGGGCAAAAACAGATTTCTTTGTCTTGCCGATCGGTAGAGATCTCTTGGAGGATGCGATGTCCACGTTGCCAAGAGTCTTTTGTTGAAAAGCTATTGCGGGGGATTTTCTTTAATCCAGGAAAGCAGAATATCATCTTCAATGGTGAAGAGTGAAGTTTCAAAGGTGCATAACCAAAGGTTCTCTTGTTTTCCAGAGGTTTAAGTTATCAAAGTGGTCGATGACCGATTTCGATCCAGAAATACACTGGAGAGAGAATGCTTAGATGATATATTTCTTGACGAGGAAAGTACTCCAACTGGGATTTTTATCTTATCTGAGTATGGAAAGGAAGACTGCCAACTTTCAATGAAGAAAACACTTATCACTCGGGGGATAAATGTGACCAAAGAGATCGAAATAATGACATGCAATATGAATATGAATGAGAATTAATTATGCATGATGTATGTATGAAATGCATATGCTGACAAAACAAACACGACATACAGACTGGCGATGAGTTCAATTAGATACTCGGCCACTATGGGAGATAGGGGTATCATTGGAGATTTTGAAGGTAGTACCTTGGTCTGGGAACTGGGATTCTTGTGTTTGTTCCGACTTTCAGAGGCACAAACCTGTTAGGGATAGAAACCCATTCTTACTTTTCAAGGGTAGACCTACTGGGGAGAAAATCCAAACATTGGTTCTCAGAGGCAGGAAATCTATCGGGGATGACAGATGGAACATTCCATCTGAAGCAAATGATCATTCATTCAGAGCGTACTGATTACAATGAGTATTTTGATTTTGCATTTTTGAAGTTGGAATGCTCTTGGAGTAACTATTGATGTTCCTCATGTGCTCAGTAATCAAAAGGTAATTGCCATCTTTATTTTGAAAGCAAAAGTAATTTTGAAAAACAAAAGTAAATTCATTTTTCTGTTTCAACAATGTTAATCATGTCAAAATGTCATTTTGCAAAGCAGAACAAATCAGAATTGCAAACAAAGGGCACAAGGCTCAAATTTTCATATTGATAGAATGGTGATCAACCTAATGCGTGATCCCACAGAGTATTACAAAGTTTAGAAAATGGTAATTTTAAAGGGAAAAAGGGCTACATTGAATCGTAACAACCACTATCCTTCTACCAACTTTGAATTCATAACATCATGAGCTTTTGCTGAAGGTGACTTCTGATTGAGGATTTCTGACAGATGTGTTGCCGCCGAGGTTCCAATTTTAGTTGGAATGTAGTTACTTGCTATGAATACCTAACTTTTGCCTAGATTGCCTTTTCAGGTTTTCAATCTATCGGGATGATTATTGTTTATGTCTCTAATTTTTTCCTGGACCGCCCTTTCAGGTTTTCAATCCAACGAGACGTTTTTTTTTATTTAGCCGAAGTATTTCTTGACTACATCAACATTTGTGGGGTAGGTAAATTCTTCTCCGTCCATGGTTGCGAGTCTCAAGGCACCGCCTGAGAAGGCTTTCTTAACAACATAAGGGTCGTCATAATTTGGATTCCATTTGCCCATGGGATGAGTAAGAAATGATTGTATCTTCTTGAGTACAAGGTCTCCTTCTCTGAAGACATGAGGTCGAACCTTTTTGTCGCATGCTTTCTTCATTATCTGTTGATATAACTGACCATGGCATAAAGCCGTCATTCTTTTTTCTTCGATTAGGTTCAGTTCATCGTATCGGCTTTGACATCATTCAGCTTCCGTTAGCTTGGCTTCCATCAATACTCTCATTGATAGGATCTCTACTTCTATAGGGAGCACTGCTTCTATGTCATATACTAGAGAGAAAGGGGTTGCCCCTGTTGAAGTGCGAACAGACGTGCGATAACCATGAAGAGAAAATGGTAGCATCTCATGCCAATCCTTGTAGGTTACAACCATTTTCTGAATGATCTTCTTGATATTTTTGTTAGCCGCTTCTACTGCTCCATTCATTTTAGGTCGGTAGGGAGATGAGTTATGGTGTTCAATTTTGAACTCTGTACATAACTCTTTCATCATCTTATTGTTTAAGTTCGATCCATAATCAGTAATGATCTGGCTTGGAACACCATAACGACAGATGAGATTATTTCTGATGAATCAGACCACCACTTGTCTAGTCACATTGGTATATGATACTGCTACGACCCATTTGGTGAAGTAATCAATGACTACTAGGATGAACTGATGTTTGTGTGAGGCTTTGGGTTCGATCATGCCAATCATGTCGATTTCCCATATAGAAAAAGGCCATGGAGAAGAAAGAACTTTGAGATGCGTTGGCGGTACATGAATTTTGTCGGCGTATATCTGACATTTGTGACACTTCCTCGTGTACTTGTAGTAATCAGATTCCATTGTCAGCGAATAATTTCCTGCTCTCAGAATTTTTCTTGCCATTGTATGCCCATTGGCATGAGTGCCAAAGGATCCTTCATGAATTTCTTTCATCAGCATGTTTGCTCCGTGTTTGTCTACGCATCTGAGAAAAACCATGTCAAAATTTTTTTTGTAGAGTACATCATTGTTCAGGAAGAATTTTCCAGCCAGTCTTCTGAGAGTCTACCTATCTTTTCTTGATGCCCCAGGCGGGTATTCTTGTTTTTGAAGGAAGCATTTGATATCATGATACCATAGTTTATCATCGATGACAGCTTCCACCGCAAAGATGTAAGCGGGCCTATCAAGGCGTATTATTTCAATCCTGGGTAAGTCGTTCCATCGACTCACACTGATCATGGAGGATAGAGTAGCTAGTGCATCAGCCATGTGGTTTTCTTCATGAGGGATGTGATGAAAATAAATTTTGTTGAAGAAGGGTAACAACCTTCTCGCATAGTCTTTGTAAGGAATCAGTCCCAATTGATATGTGTTCCACTCTCCTTTGATCTGATTTATAACCAGGGCTGAGTCTCCATACACGTCTAAGTTTTTTATCCTTAAGTCAATAGCTTCTTCGAGACCCATGATACAAGCTTCGTATTCAGCCTCATTGTTTGTACACTTGAAAGCCAATCTGGCAGTGAAAGGAATATGGGTACCCGAGGTGTAACAATGATTGCCCCAATTCCGTTTCCATAAGCGTCGACAACTCCGTCGAATATTAGTCCCCATTGGGAATCTGGCTTTGGCCCTTCGTATGGTAGTGGTTCATCGCAATCTTTCATTTTTAGGTACATTACATCTTCATCTGGGAAGTCGAATCTGATCGAACCGTGATCGTTTATCGGTTGATGAGCCAAATGATCGGCTAAAACATTTCCTTTGAAGACTTTTTGAGCATGGTACTCGATATCGTATTCTGATAACAACATCTACCAACGGGCAATTCTTCCAGTTAAAGCAGGCTTTTCGAATACGTACTTGATCGGATCCATTTTGGAGACTAACCAAGTAGTATGAGAAATCATGTACTGGCGAAGACGTTTAGCTACCCAAGCTAGAGCGCAACAAGTTTTCTCGAGCATAGTGTATCGAGTTTCACAGTCTGTGAACTTCTTGCTTAAGTAATAAATGGCAGAATCTTTTCTTTTTGTTTCGTCTTGTTGGCCAGACACACATCCCCTGAAGTCTTCCAAGACTGTTAAGTAGATTATTAATGGTCTTTCTTCCACTGGAGGAGACAAAATATGTGGTTTTAACATATACTCTTTGACGCTGTCAAAAGCTTCTTGGCAATCCTCTGTCCATATACAACTTTGATTCTTTCTGAGTATTTTGAAGATCGGCACACATGTCGCGGTCATGAGGAATATGAATCTTGAGATGTAATTCAGACGTCCCAAAAATCCTCTTACTTGTTTTTCAGTCTTTGGAGCAGGCATTTCTTGAATAGCTTTGACTTTGTCGGGATCAACCTCAATCTCTTTTAGGCTGACGATGAATCCCAAGATTTTTCCTGAACGAACACCGAATGTGCATTTGTTGGGATTCAAGCGGAGTTTGTACTTTCTCAGGCGCTGAAATAACTTTGATAAATGTTCTACGTGTTCTTCTTCTGTTTTAGATTTGGCAATCATGTCGTCGACATACACTTCAATTTCTTTGTGGATCATGTCCTGAAACAGAGCTGTCATAGCCCTTTGATAAGTTGCTCCTGCGTTCTTCAGACCGAACAACATTACCTTATAGCAAAAGGTGCCCCATGGGGTGATGAATGAAGTTTTTTCCATGTCTTCTGGCGCAATTTTGATTTGATTATAGCCCGAGAATCCATCTATAAAGGAGAATACTTTGAATGTTGTTGTGTTATCAACTAGCATGTCAATGTGTGGTAAGGGAAAATCATCCTTAGGGCTGGCTTTGTTTAAATCCCTGTAGTCTACACACATTCTGACTTTTCTGTCCTTCTTTGGAACTGGAACTATGTTGTCTAGCCATTGAGGGTACTCTGATGTGGCAAGGAAACCTGCGTCAATCTGTTTCTGCATTTCTTCCTTAATTTTGATGGCCATATCAGGGCGAGTCCTTCTCAATTTTTATTTAACCGGAGGACATTCTGGTTTCAGTGGTAAGTGATGTTCCACGATGTTGGTATCCAACCCTGGCATGTCTTGGTAGGACCAAGCAAACACATCTGGAAACTCTTTGAGCTACTCTATTAAGTCCTCTTTGACAGTTGGACTGAGTATTGCTCCGATTTTGACTTCTTTTCTCTCTTCTTCTGAACCTAAATTGACTGTTTCCAATGGTTCTTTGTAAGGTTGAATGGATTTCTCCTCATGCTTGAGTAATTGAGAGATCTCATCTGGAATTTCTTCATCCTCTTCTTATTCGGCTTCAAATACCGGGAACTCAAAGTTGGGAGAAGGCATTGGATCGTATGTTTCAATGGGGTTTAAAACAAGTAATCTGCATAACGTGATGATTCTTTTTTTAGAAAGACAGAGAGAATGCAAAGGTGTGTGCAGTGTATTTTTTTTGAAGACGCTTGTTTTTATTTTGGTTTGTTTTTTCAGGATTACCATTTTCTGGAAAAGCGAAAAAGTGAAAATAGCAATAAATGCAGGAATTCAAAATGACATTATTTATTCATGATTTGTCGATTCTTGAAACACAACCCTATAAAACAAAACTCTATCGCTATGGGTGAAGCGAAGAGGGATATTTATAGAAAAGCAAGCCCTATAAAACATCCTTTCACCCAGGCAAAATGAAAGGTTAAAACAAAGACGAGATAATTACTTTGATTTATGAACAACATTTGAGACATTGACCGCGACCCAATTGCGACGAACTCCTCTGTGGATCATAAAGTCCGGTAATTTTCTTCCAGGATTATCTTCAGAAATAACACTAATTTCTAGCAGAGTCTGATCATTAGAGTCTTCTTCCCATGCAACATTATCATAAGAGGACTCTTCTATTATGTTTGCAACAATATTTTTGTTTTCAAGAGGGTCTCCCCATCCTGTTGGCTTAATGTCTTCGTATTTGATACGAGAGCTTTTAGGAGCAGTGTACTTCACTAGAAAGTCGTACTTGCCACTTGGCTTCTCCAAGGTATCCCAAGTTTCTGAGGGGATAGATGAGTCATCTTATTCAATGACATTGACCTCAGGGAATGCAAAGTTGATAAATTTCCGCCCTGCGATCCTAGCAATTTTATCAACATGCCGTTCGATATTTTCGGAATTTTCTTGGTAAGGTTCCCAAGATTCTGGGAGAACAAGTGAATTTTTCTTAAAGTCACTCAGTGGATATGCATTATCCGGCTGACTCTTTTGCCACGAGTCTTCCATGTAAGATTTCCAAATGGGAAAGTCATCCATAGGATCATATGAGTTGTAATCAAAATTATCTCTCATCGTAGTATCTTCTTCTAATGAGTTGGGTGGAGCTCGACATCCCTCGGGATCATAATCTCTGTAGATCATTCTGACGCCTGATCTTGGTATATATCTGGGACTTTGCTTTGGAGAGCAAAATGGAAGGTATGTTTCTTCCTGAGATATATATCCTTCATCGTTGAACTAAGATTTCCACTCTTCATCTGTATCGGAAGTATCATTTTCCTCGATAGTATGAACCTCCTGAGAAATCGGGTGGAGGAAGCCTCCACTGTGGAAGAAATCTTGAATGGGATGAAAGCTTTCATCCTTTTTTATATTTTTGGTAACTGCTGGAGAAAAACCAAGACCTTTTCTTGTCTTGTTATCAAAAGGAATCACAACCTGCCCCCATCCTTTTACGTTATTGCTTTCCATTACTTGGAGAGCATCTTTGTATGAGGAAATCGGCGTTCCTTTTTCTTAATGATTCTCATTGCTCACAGAGAGTGCTTGAAATTGAGTTCCAACGACCTCTTATGGCTCTAAATATGAGAATGATGATAGGTTACTCACAATTAAAGCTTGTTCTCTGCATACTGTGACCAATTTGTTGTTCTTGACAAACTTCAGCTTCTGGTGAAGTGTTGAAGTGACTGCCCCTGCTTCATGTATCCAAGGTCGTCCCAATAAAAAGTTGTATGCCGTTCAAATTTCCATGACTTGGAAATTGACTTGGAAAGTGTGGGGGCCAATGGTTATGGCAAGGTCGACTTCGCTGATAACTGTTTTCCTGGATCCGTCAAAAGCTTTGACTATGATTTCACTGCTTCTCATCGGAGTACCTTGAAAAGATAAGCATACAAGAGTTAATCTTGGCATGACGTTCAATGATGAACCTATGTCTACCGGTACGTTGGCTAAAGCATCGTCCTGGCAATTGACTGTGATATGGAATGCCATGTTATAATTCGTGCCTTCCTCTAGAAGTTCTTCATCACTGAAACCCAAATTGTTGCAGGAAGTGATATTAGAAATAATGCTATTAAACTGGCCCATTGTCACATCTTGTTCTACAAAGGCTTATCCCAAGACCTTCTGTAGAGCTTCTCTATGAGCTTCTGAACTGAGCATGAGAGATAACATAGATATTCGAGAAGGAGTTTGTAATAGTTGATCTACAATGTTGTATTCACTTCTCTGGATGAGTTTTAACATTTCATCGTTATTTTTCACAGGCTCCGTGCTGCTGGATTGACCCATTTCTTGATTAGGAACTTCAATTTTAGGTTCCTTTTCTTTTGCAGCTTCTCCAACTCCTCTGTTGAAGATTCAACCGCTTTGGGTGACTCTACCAATATCAACAATGTTGACAACTGATGGTAGTGGAATTTCCTTTCCATCTTCTATTATGGTCGCACCGTATTTGTACGAAATAGATTTCTCTGACTCATATGGCACCGGGCCTGGCAGGTAGATGAACAAAGGGTTTTTCTGAGTCTTTCGAATGTCAAAAGTAGCCTCAATTGGTTCTAGCTCAGGATTGTTGGAATATTTTCCAATGTCGAAAGGGATTCCTGAGTGCTTTTGCTCTTTGAGTACCGGGATAATAGTGAAGACATCCTCATTAATTCCATAATTAATAGGCTCTCTTTCATTAAAGATTGTGATGGTTCTTTTGTCCAACAACTCTTGAATCTCATTTTGGACAAGGAGACAACCATATCGACTCATGCGACATTTGCTGCAAGCCGAATGAGCATGGTGAGTCGGGCCAAAATAATCAAGTTCGCACAAGTATTTGTGAAATTTAACCAATGACGTGTCAATGTTTTTAACATCATAAACTGCATATTGTCCTGGGCAATATTGCACCATGTTGATGGACAGAGAATTTAGGCATAGTTGGGTTTCTCTGTGGTCCACTTGATTTTGGAGAGCTGCTCGCACTATGTAGCACCCTTGGCTATTTTCTGAACATATTTGACAGCGCTCATAATTTTGAGGTGGCACCCGGCCGTATTCGCTCGGTATGCAATGCATTTTTACTAAATCCATTTCCATTAAGCGGACGTCACAGCTTTGGTGTCTACCCAAATTTCCATTGGTTACGCTGATTTGATGCGTGTTTTCATTCTGATAGACTGGAAGCCACCAGTGGCCCAACAAATGTTGAAGGATTCTCTGAACGAGGGCACAACCTTGATCATTTTCGGAGAAATCTTTGTAGTCTAAATAATTATGCGGTGACAGATATCCGAGCCTGACTTGCATGGTATGCAATTCTACAAAGTTGGTACTCATTAAGCGAATGTCAAAAATCTGAACCATATTGACCTGGTGATTACTACCTCCATGGTAGTCTTGGATCCATCCAAGATCCATTTGACGTTGAAGTACCTCTTGTACAAGAGAACATCCCTGATTGTATTTTGAGAAAATTGGGCAAGCGTTGTAGTCGTGCAGCGGCAAATTATGATACTGACTTTGTCTTGAGTGCATTGCTACTAGATTGATATTCATTGAGAGGATATCATAATTTTGAACAATTTCTGGATGTTGTAACACCCCAAAATTTGCCCTCTTGTTTTAGCGCTAACTGGCTTATGTTTCTTTTCATTTGCATTAGCATTGCTGCATTTGCATGTTTCTTTGAGCATGGGATCAGGGCATTTTCTTCAGCAGTATAAAATGTTCTCAGCACCGGTTTGATCTTTATCAGCAGTTAAGGCCAAGCATTTAATTCTCAAAGTCCTTTTGAGCATTTATTTTGCTCATTAAGTGATTTGAAGATCAACAGTTCCGGCAGTCAGATTTTGATCAGCAATTCAGCACCGAACAGCCGTCTCAGCAATTTAATCGGGGCTCGGAAAATATTTCACGACATGTTTCTAGTGCACTCAAGTAGTGAGGTCCAAAGAAAAGTTTCAGAGGCATATTGTGGTTCAGAACAGGTGGAATAAGTCCGTCTCCATTTTCCCTCCTTTTGGCGCCAAGCAGAAAATTCAAATTTTCCTCATGGTAACCGGTTACTCAACGTTTGTTAACCGGTTACCCAGTGTAATTTTTGCCCAGAATCAGCATTTTTCAGCACTGCAGAATTTTCAAATCATTCTAGTGGTCATGTGCATTGCTTGTGCCTACGTGGGAAGGATCTAGAACAGCTTCTTTTCATCATTTTCCACCCAAATTTTCCATTTCCACTCATCATTTTCCACCCCAATTCCACACTTCACTTCCTAACCCATTTTTACCCCATTTTCCACTCACTCTAAACCCAAGCCAAATTCCTAAGCTAGAGGATATTTAAGCTCACTCATTCCAAACCAAGGGCGACCTAGATCATTTTCACTCTCCAATTTTCAGAATTCTTTCAATTCCCTCAACTTTTCTCTCATTCTCCGAAACCCTCACTCAAAGTTTCATCATCAAAGTTCATCAAATTTCACCTTGGAATTTGTTTATCTTGAAACTAAACCACCATCCATTCACCAATTCTTGAAAGAATCTTGGATTTGCTACTGTTTTGGAGTGTGGAATCACTTTTGGAGAAGCTTTTCATTATTTGAGTTGTTCTAGCTTGGATCTTGGTTGTTCTTGCTTGGATCTTGAAGTTCATCACATAGATCTTTGGATTTCTTGTTTGGATCATCAATTTTCGTTCTCAACATTCACCAAGGCAAACCTCAGCCTTGTAGGTTGGTTTTCCCTATATCTATAATTGATTTTGATTGATTATAGCTTTTGCAATGTAGATCCATTGATTTCATGTGTTGTTGATGCTTTTGCTTGATGTTGATCATGAATGTTGATGATAATAGATTTGCATGATGTTTGATTGCTGTTCATGAGCTTAATTTTGTGCATGAGTGATTGTATGATCATTTGGAAATAATTGGATAAGTGGTTTGATGCTGAAAAGTGCTTTTGAAACAGATTTTTTTGACTGCTGTCCCAGAGTAACCGGTTACTCACCGTTTGTTAACCGGTTACTCTGTGTATTTTTTGCGTAAATGGTCTGATTTTCAACTAAGTAACCGGTTACTCACCGTTTGTTAACCGGTTACTCTGGGACAAAATGTGTATTTTAGTGCATTTTCTTGGTTGTTTGAGATCCGATGCATGCCTAAACTTCATGGACTAATATGTTGATGATTTGTGGATTATTCTTGAGCTGTTGCACCTCACACTATTGCATGAACACATTTCTCCGACACGCGATGCCTGGATTTCATCGTTTATGTGTATGTTTGCGTTGTTGAACACTTGATGCTATGAACACATACACACACTCACTTGTTGATCATGTTCATTGTGCATTGCTGCTGGATTGATGATGATTGTGCATACTTACTTGTATCCAATTTAATGATGTGCATACTTGTTTCATTTGATCATATACTATATGTTGCATTCTTCCATGATGCTTGCAAGGTTATTCAAAATGGTGTGTGGTATGTTTATGATCATGATAAATTGAAAGATGTATGTTGTTTGATGCACGTTTTCTCTGCCTTGATTGAATCGTATTCAAATGTGGTGCATGTTGTCCTAATTTCACATCTGAGTTTTGCATAAAGTGTTGTCATATGTGCTATCCATGTGTACATGTATGCTGTTTGACCTTTTTACACCTGTTCTCATGCTGAGTTTCATGCTGTTGATTGCTGTTTGGTGTATGTGCATGATTTCATTGCTGTTCTGAAGCAAGTGTGCTATTGTAGGTGCTGTTCCTTCTCTTTTTACTCCTTTCACTCCCTCGAGTCTCAAGACTTGTTCAAGTCTTGGACTCCTTTCCCCTTAGAGCTACCTAGTCCAACTTAATTTCCGATTAAGCTTGGAGTAGGATTAGCATTAGGTTTTAGGTAGTCGTCCCTCCTAAGCCTCACTAACCATAGGTTACCCATGCATGATAACATTAGGACTCTTAGTTTCCCTTTAGAGTTTCCTTTGGGTCTTCTCTCTTCTCATCTCAAAACTTCTTGAAAACACTTAATAAAGATAAAGTGTATTGCGCACGAGCCTTAAGCGTGGGGAATGAGAAATGAGGGGCTTCCTCTCATCTTTCTAGAGTGTTTAGCGGGCATCCTATCTTGGGACGATTCGTTAAGTATTCGTCCCTGTGCCCTAGACTTTGGTGCAATGCAAGTTATGAACTAACTTAAAGAAAACACTTCTGTCTAAAAAACACAAAAACAAATTCAAATCTTTTTATCCTTCGGGATTGTTGGGTTTCAAATCTCATTTTCAGAAAAGAGCTCGTCGCTCACGTAAAAAATACTCACCCATTCGTGGTCGTACCCACGAACTACATTAGCTCTGATTCCTCTCTCTCGTCTGATTGAGGATATGTAGGCACAAAACAGTGATTGTCTTGGTGAGCAACCTTCCCCTACAGTTCCCGTCTGAACTACGTTGACTCTGACTTTCCCATTGCACTGAGGGAGTACGTAGGCCTAGGGCATCAAATATTTCCTACCGAGTCCGTCTTAGTCACCCCCATCCCCGTTTTCTTTTGTTCAGCCATAGATAGTAGGACAGCTCACCCTCCGTTTAGACAACAAGCGTGGATCCCATCGAGTACGATGGATGCGTGGGGTGCTAACACCTTCCCCTCGCATAACCGACTCCCGAACCCTGACTATGGTTGCGATGACCATGTCTTTCCCCCTTTCTCTTCAGGTTTATGCAGTGTTTCCTTTCCCTCTCTCGGGATAAATACACATTGCTGGCGACTCTGTGTTTTCTGCGCCACTCTCGCGTTTGTACCGTTGGATGCGAATCTTTCGGGAGCGACAGCTGGCGACTCTGCTGGGGAATCTGGTTGACCTCTTGCTGGTCCATCCCCTTTAGCGAGTCGATCCTAGCACTTGTTTGTTGTTTTTGTTGGGTGTATTTGTTGTGCTTTATTATGTTGCATATTATTGTTTTACAGCTTTTATTGCATTGCATTTTATTACTGTCATACTGGATATTGTTGTGTTGTGCTGGCTGGTTTCTGTTTGGCAGGTTGGGTTGTTCTGAGAGATAAGCCCAATACCCAGGCTTGAGTACCCCCTAGGACTAGAGTGGAGAGTAGTGGGACCTACGTGCCATCTTGGTGCGTTTGTGTGTTCACGAAATTCACAACCAGACGAGGCTATCTTGGGACGGATTCTGACGTGTGTTTCTTGTGCATTTCAGGGTGTTGATCTAGAGAGCTGTCGACTCTGGTGACCGTTTCTCCGATACCTCAGTTGCGCCTCTCCTCCCGACCTGTGATAATGGCAGACCAGAAATGGCAAACCCATTACACTTGTCAATCCGAGGACCCAATCCTGAGAGACTCGCATAGGATGACCTTATTTTTGAGGGGAATCAGTTGAGGCCTCCTCGATTGATGATGATGCCAAACCAGAAATGGTGAACGTATCATCATTTCTTGACCTGAGAGTCCGTGATATTGAGGATCCTCGGTTTTCTAGAACCCACATGTGAGATGGGATGGGTGTTTGCAGGCTTGTAGGAAACCGAAACCTTCAACCTACCCGATTTTCTGGATTTCTCATCAGTGTTTGATTATCTGGGTTTCTGGTTATCTCAGTGGTTCGGTATTCTAGAATTCTGGTTTTCTGGGTTGTGGTTCTCGTCCAGTTAACAGTACAACACATCCAGCAGTGATGCCTTGATCCCATGCTTGCATGTGCATATCATTTTTCTTGCATTCTAACATGTTTGACATTTTTCAGGGCTTGCATCTTACTCTTGATTCCGGTTTTCTGAGGTTGCCTTAGCATGGATGTCCAGAGAAAGAAGAATGTTGCTTATTCGTTCCCAGACCCGGCCTTGACGTTGATTCACAAGCTGATTAGTATGGCTGGTCTCGGAGTTCGTACAGAGTTCGGTGGAGAGTATGGGAGACTTCTGAAGTTTGTCTACAATATCTCCAAGTATGAGAAGGATGCCATTCATACACTTCTTCAGTTCTATGATCCGTCTTTGCATTACTTCACTTTCCCAGATTATATCTTGGCTCCAACGTAGGGGGAGTTCTCATTTATTTTAGGAATCCCCATCAGGCATGACATAGTATTATTTTCTGAAGAACGTCCCGGGATCAAAGAAATGGCCATTGCTCTTCATATTGGTGAATCCGCTTTGAGCAGTAATATTGTGGAGAAACAATGAGCTAAGGGTTTCTTATTGAAGTTCTTGTTTGATCAAGCTTGCATACATGTTAAGGAGAGGAATTGGACTACTTTCCAAGCTATTCTGGCTATGTGCATCTATGGGATTGTCCTGTTTCCCAATATTCCTGATTTGGTGGATATGCATGCTGTCAGAATCTTTATTTCAAAGAATCCTATACCTACCTTGCTAGGTGATGTGTATCACCCAGTCCACTACAAGAATGAAAATAGGCGTGGAAAAACTGTGAGTTACTGTGCACCACTCTTATCTACTTGGTTTCTGAGTCATCTCCCCGAAGCTGGCACTTTCGTTGATACGAGAGATTCTCCGAAGTGGTCAAAGAGGTTAATGGGCTTGACTGCTGACAACATTGTTTGGTTCAACCATGAATTGCTAGGGATGGAGATTATTTGCAAGTGCGGAGAATTCCCTAATGTACCCTTGATAGGGAGAAAAGGTCGAATTAACTATAATCCTTCCCTTGTTATCAGGCAGTTTGGTTATTCTTTGAAAGGTCCACCTGAAGAGCGAGATATCAGAGAGTCCTTTTTCTTCAATGGTACTGGGGATCAAGAGATGATAAGGAAGATTGTGAATGCTTGGAAGCAGGTGACCAAGAAGGGAAAAACTTCATTCGGGAAATGTAATAACCGGGCTTTTCCTTCCTATGAAGAGTGGATTAAGAAAAGAGCAGAAGAGGAGCTTCTTCCTTTCCTGGTGGAACCACCTTTGTATCCTTTGATGATCGAGGCTCCCACGACTTATGATATAGAGAAGTATGATAAGTTATGGGCTGAGAAGGAGAAACTCCGAGAGGAGAATCGTGAGCTGGGCAGAGAGGTTGGTCAGTTGAAGCACGAAAAAGGCGAAGCTATCCATGCTGCCAGGTTGAAATCAGAACTTTTGGCTGTGAAGGAGAAAGAATTGTCTAAAGAAGCCACAACCAGAGAGAAAGTGGCTCAAGCGTTGAAAAGTGTTAGCAAGGTCCTTTCGTCCAAAAAGAAAGAGTTGGCTTATGCTATGTCAAGAATTCACAGGTTCCGTGACCGTCGGAATACAACAATTATTGCCAACAGGTTGAAAGAGGACAAGTATCTAGAGCAGATTGAAGGTTTGAAGACAAAGCTTCGGAAAAAGGATAAGGAGATTTTATCAGGGATCTTTGAGAGGAGAGCAATTGAGGAAAAGCTCAAGGAAACCATGGCAGATATGGAACAGCTGAAGATCCAAGCCGAAGTGAAAAGAGCTAGAAGCGAAGGTCCAAGTTCAGGTGGAGCTTCTGGAGAAGATGATTGGGAATTGCATAGTCGTTATTTAACAGGGATCTTGCACAGGAGGGATCTTTTGATTCAGGAGTTGATTCAGAGACCAGAGCATCCTAATACCAAGAAGCTTCTCAAGGAAGTGCATGATTGGTGCAAAAAGAATGACGAATGGGGAGTTCTAGCACGACTGAGTCTTGATGATATGCCTTAGTTTCCTTGCTGTTGTTTTCTTTGTATTTCCAGGATCACCACCAGGCTTGTTGGTCGGGGTCTTTGTTTATGCTTATTCAGACTTGTGTTGTAACAGATGCTTATTCTCTTTATATGATCAGGAATTCAGTTCTCTTATGTTGTTAAAACTGGAATCAAGGGATAGATCGCTTTGATAATGTTTATACATGTTTACATTTGCATTCGCATAATCTCTTTTTGCATAGCAGGTTATCTCGGATTCTCTGGATTTCTTATGCTCTCTCTTTTTGACAGTCAGGATTGATCAACCAGCTCATCGGTATTCTACCAGGCTTAATCAAAGCAGAGTGATGGAGCAAATTCAAGCTGAGTTGAGGGAAATGTGAGGCCAGATGGGGCAATTTATGGGGAATATGCAAATTCTCATGCAAGACCAGAAGATGCTAAGGGAGGAGGTCAACTGGATGAAGACTCAAATGGGCTTGGTCATGGAAATCTTGAACGCGGCGCTAAAGAAGGAAAACAATCCTGTGCTCGCATCCGCAACAGAAATCCTTACTCCTCTCATCTCTTTGGGGCCTTTTCTAGATCATGGAGTGTCTCGTGAATCCCCTCCACAATCTGAAGTTTCTGAGCTTTCTCCTCGGCAATCACTCCCTACTCCCCAAGAGGATCCTAGGCTAGAGAGGCCTAGGAAGAAGTTTGATCCCTCTCCGATGCCGTATGGGAAATTGCTTCCTTATCTGCTCGAGCTCAAACTAGTCGAGCATGTCACTCTAGGACCAACTCCGACAGGGTTTTCTTTGGGTTCCAATATGAATGCTAGGTGTGACTTCCATTCTGGGGCACCTGGTCACAATGTTGAGAAATGTACAAGGTTCAAGCATAAGATCCAAGAACTCATTGATTCAGGGGCAATCAAGTTCTCATCAGAAGTGGAGACTCCTCCCCTCTTTGCAGGATCCACCTCATGTCATGGACTTTCTCCACAACCTTTTACTGCAGAAGCTCTACGTCAGCAACCTTTGTTTGTGCCTCAGCCAAATTTGGAAAGGAAAGTGCAAGCGCAGGTGAGGCGCCCAAATCAACATCGACAGCAGAATTATCAGCAGCAGTGGCAACCGAGACCAAGAAGGCCCAAGAGGATATTTGATCCTATTCCTATCCTTTATAGTCAGTTGTTTGCTCAAGAACTCTCTGATTCAAACGAGGAGTACCACGCCGGTACCGTACCCTATTCCTCTGGATTATGACATGAATGCTAGGTGCGAGTTCCACTCGGGAATGTTTGGGCACACAATTGACGATTGTAATGTATTCCAGCACAAGGTGCAAGACTTGATCGACTCAAAGGTCATCACGCCAGATGGTACCCCTTTGGATTGAAGCTTCTTTGTCAGAGTAATCACCAGATTGCAAGAGCATCATCTGAAGCAATAAGTCCAGACGGAGTCAAGCCTTCCTCTATATGGCAATCATTAGTTTCTTTATTGCATTTTCATATGTAGCTTTCATTTGTTTGTTTAAACATTGCTTGCATGTAAGAACTCGTTTGTTTCTGAATGACAATCATAATGCAATGAGTATGTTTTTCTTGAAGAATTCCATTCGTGTTCACTCATTTTAAATGCTTGTATGCACTGCGATATTGTCTTCCTTGCCTAGACTCTTGGAGGGAGGATGATGAAATAAGAACGCAGATTTCTAATGGTACGCTTTTGGATAAAACCCTGTTAAGGATGTACAGGCATTGTTTCCAATTCACAAACACTGGAGAGATAAGGAGATAGACCTTTGTCAACCTCTTTGAGCCTAGTAGTAGGAGTTCTTTCTGAAAACAAAAAAACCCTCAATTTTAACCCAGGGGCAGGGTAGGCGTCAGTTAGTTTGACCAAGTGTTCAACTTTTAGAAGGAGTGTACATCTGAGGATCCATTACCTTTCATTCCACTATCAAGAGGTTAAGAGGTGTAGAACCACAATGGTTACTCCTCACCAACCGAAGAGTGAAACAGTCACAGCCCTTTCAAACAAGTCAGGCAAAACGGTGTCACACGACTTGTTCAAAAAAAAAAAGAGAAAAAAGAGAAAAAGAAAAAGCCTGCTAAGTCGAAAAACTTGAAAGCAAGTGACTTAGGCAAAAGTTAAGGCATCCCGCTGGACTTCAAAATTGAAAACTCAAAAGAGTCAGTCCAGGCAAAAATTAGGGAACAAAAAGCAAAAGAATGAGAAAGCGAAAAGCCAAAAGGATTACAAAGAAAATCCTCGATAAGAACAAAGTCGTGTGACTATGGACACAAAAGACAAAAAGGGGTAACTGTTAGTCCAAAACCTCGTCAGGTGTCGAATCACCAGTTGCGTGGATTCCCTAGAGATTAGGAAACCTTTTGAGAGACGAGCGCTTGTGTCAAATTAGCTGAACATAGGACTGGAGAATATCATGAAGAGTGGGTGGGTACCAATAACCTTTGAGCCATAAATCCTTTTTTCTCAAACCGAGAATCAGGCCACGCTACAACCCTTAAAAGTCCTAATTGAAACAGGGTTTAGTCTGAAGGCGTACTTCAACGAGATAACGCTCCTGACTCCCATGAGTTGTGCTAATAAGATTTTTGTTGGTGTTGCATGTGCGTATTGCTTTCCTTTCAAAAATAAGTGTCGTAACTCAGTTGTGTGACATATTTTCAATAAGGACTTCAAGATTAACATATGTGCGCATTTGAATAATCATTCTCAGAATAAATATTTTCTGCTTGCATACATTTGTTTGACATCAAAGAAGCTTACACGATGAACATCAGTCGAGAAGCTTAAACTGGCCAAGTTGAGGTGCCTGAGACTCCAGAGGACATGTTGCTGAAAGATTATGTGGGAAGAAGGCGTTCCCATCCATTTGTGTTGAGATGTAACCAATCTGGGACAATCACACCGGGAAATCTCTTCAAAATGTAGCCAAGCTGGGGCATTCAAGTTGAGAAGGTCTTTTCAGAGTACAATCAACCATGGGGCATTCATATTGAGAAAATTTCTTCGAACTGGGGCAATTATGTCGAGATCCGATAAATCTCTCCACAAGCGTGTAAACTGGGGCAATCACATCGAGATTCGGTAAATCTCTCGAAGACTAGTCGGTCAGAGACAAATGTACTGCAAGGCTTGTACTGGGGCAGGTCACTTCAAGGGCGCGAGAAGTTTTTCCCTTTCGAACACAGTTAATTAATAGCACGTCTGCAAGGTTCAGAATACTGTGGCAGAACATTTTAGGTCATTACGAACCCTCTCGAGTTGGTTTACTTCATGAATCATGAAGTATGGGACAGTTATGTCCAGACCGGATACATCTAAGAGTTTGAAGACCCTGGGGCATTGTTGAATGCCAGGTTTTCTGTAAAATCCTCTTAAGATGATTGCTTCAAGTAGACCCTGTGGTCTGGGGCAAGGTGGAGAGATAAAGGAACTGTGTTCCGCTTTTGACAATCAATATGCAGAAACTTGAAGCACTGAGTTGTTCCCAGTGTGGGACTTTTGGAGTCTTTTCCCTCCAGCAAAGAGCCAGAGGGTATCTTATTCCAGCAAGGTGTGGGAATTGTTATTCTTCCTCAAGCAGAGAATTGTCCTATGTTCGAAAAGGGCTTTTATGAAGGTTTCTTATCTCTAGCAGTACAAATGGAATCCTCACTCTCAGCAAGGTAAGACGATAGAATATCGTCAAGAAGACGATGAGGATTCAGAGTGTTCTCTTCCTCAATGGTCAGATCTAGTCATCTCAAGTAATTCAAAGTCCAATCTTCATTGGTACCTCCCCAGTAGAGCTGCTCTCTTCAACGTTGAAGTCTGATCGTCCTCAGCAATTTATTACTCTTCCCAATCAGAGTATTGAGGATCGTCTTCCTCAACAGTGTATAAAGAGGTAATTCCCCAAGCGGAGTCGTTGAGGATTGTCCCCCTCAGCAGGATATAAGAGGATTACCCCCAGCCAGAGTTGTGATTTGGCTCATCTTTCCTCAGCAGGTAGCCAGAAGTTGTTATTTTTGCAGCCTCTCCTGCAAGAGTCTGATGGAGTGTCCTCGTTGATTAAAGACAGTGTTTCCCCACTGAGCATGGGGAAATCTATTTTCCTCGAAGTTTCTTTCAGTTTATCCCCAAGCAGAGTTTGTTGGTGATTAGTATCCCCAGCAGGTTTTGAATCCAGGTTCTGAAACATTTGGTCATCCCCGGCGGAGGAGTTTCCATCTTCAGTTTTCAAGTTCCTCCCCGATTGAGTGGGTTTTCTCTCGGAGATTCGTCCATCTCCAGCAGAATTGGTGATTGTGATCTTCCCCAGCAGGGTGAAGTTGTCCTCAACATGTTCTTTGGTTTGATGACAATGTAGTTTGTCGTCCTCAGTGGAGCTGCTTCTGTTCTCAGCGTTTATTTCCCTGGGACGGTCTCTTTGCGTTGCATAAGCATTTTTTTTACATGGCATCCTCCTAAATGCGTAGTATTTCCACTTCGTGTGGAGAATTACGACAAAAGTCAAACATATGCATCCAAAGCATAAGCCAGGATTGAGTTTTCTTTCGTCAGGAAAACTGGATTTCGGGAGATACCATTCGACTTTACTCCACAAGTGTTGGTTTTAGTCATTCAAAGAAATATTTGACAGTCCCACGACAGAGTGTTTTGCCAGGATTGTGAACCCATGATCTCTTTTCGCCCCTTTCGTCCAGGTGGTCTTTTGATTCATCCCTTCAAGGTTTTACTTTGACACCCGTCTGTGTTTGAACCTTTGCTTTCAATACCCGTCCGTATTGACCTGTTGATAACGCCCGTCCGTGTTCAGCTCATCATTTTAATCCCCAATAAGGTCAATTCCTAGTAAATTGAACCCTTTTACACCCGTCCGTGTATCTTTTCGATACCCGTCAGTATTAAACCCTTTTACACCCGTCCGTGTATCTTTTCAGTACCCGTCCGTATTGAACCTCTTTACACCCGTCCGTGTATCTTTTCGATAACCGTCCGTATTGAACCCTTTTACACCCGTCCGTGTATCTTTTCAGTACCTGTCCGTATTGAACCTCTTTACACCTATCCGTGTACCTTTTCGATACCTGTCCGTATTGAACCTCTTTACACCCGTCCGTGTATCTTTTCGATACCCGTCCGTATTGAACCTCTTTACACCCGTCCGTGTATCTTTTCGATACACGTCCGTATTGAACCTTTTTACACCCGTCCGTGTATCTTTTCGATACCCGTCCGTATTGAACCCCTTTTACACCCGTCCGTGTATCTTTTCGATACCCGCCCGTATTGAACCTTTTTACACCCGTCAGTGTATCTTTTCGATACCCGTCCGTATTTAACCCTTTTACACCCGTTCGTGTATCTTTTCGATACCCGTCCGTATTGAACCTCTTTAGACCCATCCGTGTATCTTTTCAGTACCCGTCCGTATTGAACCCCTTTTACACCCGTCCGTGTATCTTTTCGATACTCGTCCGTATTGAACCCTTTTACACCCGTCCATGTATCTTTTCGATACCCGTCCGTATCTGATATCTTTGATTCCTTGACACCCGTCCGTGTTTATCCCCAGCATAGCTAACACTCATCCGTGTTGTGACAGTGCAGCATTTATTGCTTGTTCCCCAGTGGAGTCGTCCCTCCTTTGAGGATTGCAAATTTCAGGTTTCTTTTGGTATTCAATCTCCGTGAATCCTTTGAACGCATGACAGCCGTTGCTATCATACCTTCAGGATCAAGTTGATTGAATAAGGGCAGCTGTAACACCCCAAAATTTGCCCTCTTGTTTTAGCGCTAACTGGCTTATGTTTCTTTTCATTTGCATTAGCATGTTTCTTTGAGCATGGGATCAGGGCATTTTCTTCAGCAGTACAAAATGTTCTCAGCACCGGTTTGATCTTTATCGGCAGTTAAGGCCAAGCATTTAATTCTCAAAGTCTTTTTGAGCATTTATTTTGCTCATTAAGTGATTTGAAGATCAACAGTTCCGGCAGTCAGATTTTGATCAGCAATTCAGCACCGAACAGCCGTCTCAACAATTTAATCGGGGCTCAGAAAATATTTCACGGCATGTTTCAAGTGCACTCAAGTAGTGAGGTCCAAAGACAAGTTTCAGAGGCATATTGTGGTTCAGAACAGGTGGAATCAAGTCCGTCTCCATTTTCCCTCCTTTTGGCGCTAAGTAGAAAATTCAAATTTTCCGCATGGTAACTGGTTACCCAGTGTAATTTTTGCCCAGAATCTGCATTT
Source organism: Lathyrus tuberosus (assembly GCA_022829125.1). Taxonomy (NCBI): domain Eukaryota; kingdom Viridiplantae; phylum Streptophyta; class Magnoliopsida; order Fabales; family Fabaceae; genus Lathyrus; species Lathyrus tuberosus. Next base: position 12,225,227 of record JALAZF010000086.1, read on the forward strand.
TTCAGCACTGCAGAATTTTCAAATCATTCTAGTGGTCATGTGCATTGCTTGTGCCTACGTGGAAAGGATCTAGAACAACTTCTTTTCATCATTTTCCACCCAAATTTTCCATTTCCACTCATCAATTTCCACCCCAATTCCACACTTCACTTCCTAACCTATTTTTACCCCATTTTCCACTCACTCTAAACCCAAGCCAAATTTCTAAGCTAGAGGATATTTAAGCTCACTCATTCCAAACCAAGGGGGACCTAGATCATTTTCACTCTCCAATTTTCAGAATTCTTTCAATTCTCTCAACTTTTCTCTCATTCTCCAAAACCCTCACTCAAAGTTTCATCATCAAAGTTCATCAAATTTCACCTTGGAATTTGTTGATCTTGAAACTAAACCACCATCCATTCACCAATTCTTGAAATAATCTTGGGTTTGCTACTGTTTTGGAGTGTGGAATCACTTTTGGAGCAGCTTTTCATTATTTGAGTTGTTCTAGCTTGGATCTTGGTTGTTCTTGCTTGGATCTTGAAGTTCATCACATAGATCTTTGGATTTCTTGTTTGGATCATCAATTTTCGTTCTCAACATTCACCAAGGCAAACCTCAGCCTTGTAGGTTAGTTTTCCCTAGATCTATAATTGATTTTGATTGGTCATAGCTTTTGCAATGTAGATCCATTGATTTCATGTGTTGTTGATGCTTTTGCTTGATGTTGATCATGAATGTTGATGATAATAAATTTGCATGATGTTTGATTGCTGTTCATGAGCTTAATTTCGTGCATGAGTGATTGTATGATCATTTGGAAATAATTGGATAAGTGGTTTGATGCTGAAAAGTGCTTTTGAAACAGATTTTTTTGACTGCTGTCCTAGAGTAACCGGTTACTCACTGTTTGTTAACCGGTTACTCTATGTATTTTTTGCGTAAATGGTCTGATTTTCAACTAAGTAACCGGTTACTCACCGTTTGTTAACCAGTTACTCTGGGACATAATGTGTATTTTAGTGCATTTTCTTGGTTGTTTGAGATCCGATGCATGCCTAAACTTCATGGACTAATATGTTGATGATTTGTGGATTATTCTTGAGCTGTTGCACCTCACACTATTGCATGAACACATTTCTCCGACACGCGATGCCTGGATTTTATCGTTTATGTGTATGTTTGCGTTGTTGAACACTAGATGCTATGAACACATACACACACTCACTTGTTGATCATGTTCATTGTGTATTGCTGCTGGATTGATGATGATTGTGCATACTTACTTGTATCCAATTTCATGATGTGCATACTTGTTTCATTTGATCATATGCTATATGTTGCATTCTTTCATGATGCTTGCAAGGTTCTTCAACATCGTGTGTGGTATGTTTATGATCATGATTAATTGAACGATGTATGTTGTTTGATGCACGTTTGCTTTACCTTGATTGAATCGTATTCAAATGTGGTGTATGCTGTCCTAATTTCACATCTGAGTTTTGCATAAAGTGTTGTCATATGTGCTGTCCATGTGTACATGTATGCTGTTTGACCTTTTTACACCTGTTCTCATGTTGAGTTTCATGCTGTTGAATGTTGTTTGGTGTATGTGCATGATTTCATTGCTGTTCTGAAGCAAGTGTGCTGTTGTAGGTGCTGTTCTTTCTCTTTTTACTCCTTTCACTCCCTCGAGTCTCAAGACTTGTTCAAGTCTTGGACTCCTTTCCCCTTAGAGCTACCTAGTCCAACTTAATTTACGATTAAGCTTGGAGTATGATTAGCATTAGGTTTTAGGTAGTCGTCCCTCCTAAGCCTCACTAACCATAGGTTACCCATGCATGATAACATTAGGACTCTTAGTTTCCCTTTAGAGTTTCCTTTGGGTTTTCTCTCTTCTCATCTCAAAACTTCTTGAAAACACTTAATAAAGATAAAGTGTATTGCGCACGAGCCTTAAGCGTGGGGAATGAGAAATGAGGGGCTTCCTCTCATCTTTCTAGAGTGCTTAGCGGGCGTTCTGTCTTGGGACGATTCGTTAAGTATTCGTCCCTATGCCCTAGACTTTGGTGCAATGCAAGTTATGAACTAACTTAAAGAAAACACTTCTGTCTAAAAAACACAAAAACAAATTCAAATCTTTTTATCCTTCGGGATTGTTGGGTTTCAAATCTCATTTTCAAAAAAGAGCTCGTCGCTCACGTAAAAAACACTCACCTATTCGTGGTCGTACCCACGAACTACATTAGCTCTGATTCCTGTCTCTTGTTCGATTGAGGATATGTAGGCACAAGACAACGATTGTCTTGGCGAGCAACCTTCCCCCACAGTTCCCTTCTGAACTACGTTGACTCTGACTTTCCCATTGCACTGAGGGAGTACGTAGGCCTAGGGCATCGAATATGTCCTACCGAGTCCGTCTTAGTCACGCCCATCCCCGTTTTCTTTTGTTTATCCATAGATAGTAGGACAGCTCACCCTCCGTTTAGACAACAAGCGTGGATCCCATCGAGTACGATGGATGCGTGGGGTGCTAACACCTTCCCCTCGCATAACCGACTCCCGAACCCTGACTATGGTTGCGATGACCATGTCTTTCCCCCTTTCTCTTCAGGTTTATGCAGTGTTTCCTTTCCCTCTCTCGGGATACACATTGCTGGCGACTCCGTGTTTTCTGCGCCACTCTCACGTTTGTACCGTTGAATGCAAATCTTTCGGGAGCGACAGATGTTGATAGGACATATTTATTCCATGAACTCGGTGATCTTGGATCCAGCCTAGATCCATCTGCTCTTGAAGAGCTGCTTGTACAAAGATGCACCCTTGATTGTTCTCAGAACAAACGTCACACTGGTGATAGTTGTGGGATGGTACATGGCCATACCCGCTTTGCTGGCAATGCATTTTTACCAGATTAGTTCCCATTAGGCGTATATCGTGAATTTGATAACTGCCGTTGGGTTCTCCATCTATCAGGTTTACTGAAGTTTTTTCATGTTGCGACAACGGGTTCGTTTGAACATTCAGATTTGTATCTTTGAAAGATAGAACTCCGTTTCGGACAAGCTTTTGTACGTCAGATTTAAAACTGAGACAATTCTCAATGTTATGCCCCAGTCCTCCTTGATGATAAGGGCAGGACTGATCAACTTTGAACCAATAAGGCGGATTGTTCGGTACTGTGAGAGGAGTTCTAGTTTGAACGTGTCCCTTGGTTACAAAAAGTAGAAACAATTCTGCATATAGCATTGGTATAGGGTCAAACCCTGCTGATCGTGGAAAACGATTGTTGTTATTGTATTACGGGCGAGCCTGCTGAAGAGGTTGTTGCTGTAACACCCCATTTTAATTTATTTAATCGTCGTGTGTTATTTTATTTGTTTGGCCTGTTTAGGGTGTGTGTAGTTGAGCGCGGAGGCGTAATGTCCTTAACGGATTGGGATCAATTGAGAAACTAGAGAACTCTGAAGAGATCTATTATTTAATGAAAGAGACAGATCAATAATTATTAGTCCAAGAGAGTATTTTAAGGTGACTCTAATAATTGACCAATTATTGGGTTGAGATGACAAAATATCAATTGGAGGTATTTTACACTGTTGGATTATATTATATAATAAGTATTATATATATATATATATATATATATATATATATATATATTTATTAGAAAGAAAGAAAAAGATAGAAGAAGAAGAAGAAGGGAAAGAAGAGAAGGAAAAGAGAGAAGAGGAGGAAGAGGAAAATTGAAGAACATCTCCGTTTCAATCACGATTAATCGGGTAAGGGTGAGAAGTTCCAATTATAACTCGATTGTATATGTATATGCATGTGTTTGTTTGGTTGGATTTTGGGTGAAATGTTAGAATTTTAACGTTTGTTAGAAATGGTAAATTGAGTGGAAATCATGATTTAAGGTTCCTAATTGTTGATATCTGATAGATATAGGTTGTTGTGCATTTAATTGGTAGTATACTGATGTTTAGATGAGATTTGGAGAGGAATTGAGTGAAACCCCTAGCAGGAATTATGCAGGAAAATTTTGGGTATTCGCTGCCCATACGCGTAATGGGCAAGGCAATACGCGTAATTGGCAAGGCAATACGCGTATTGGGCAAGGTATTACGCGTATGGCAAGGGCGATACATGGGCGTTACGCGTATGGAACCCTTTTTACACGGCCTTCTGATGAAACGTGTAATGGTACGCGTATAGGTCTGGGAAATACGCGTATGGGGGTAGGCAATACGCGTATGGCCAGCGAGAGTGCAAAATTTTGCCGTTTCGCGATTTCTTTACCGATTTCGCGTCCGATGCGGTTCCTGTTTGGTCTGAGAGGTTGAGATAGGTGTCAGAACTTGTTGAATTTAGGAATGGTAGTAAAAATGATTTAAAAATGGAATTTGGATGGATTAATTAGATAATTAACTAATTAAGGCATCGGGAGGTATTTCCCTTAATTGTGTGTATTATGATGCATTGAATTGAACAAGTTGTGGTAATACTATTGTGTATTACGATGAGTATGTATCTCACGTGTGATCAGAAGGATCGTGTAAATGTATAATTGTTATTATACATGTGTTTTGTGCATCATTTGTGTCGTGCATTTCATGTTGTTCCATGTGGAGATAAATTATTGCTCAGGAGGAGTGTATGTGATTTACCCGGACTCCAGTGTAGAGTTGTTGTGGAGATAGATCATTGCAAAGTAGAGGTGTATGTGATTTATCCAGATTCTATTATGAATCGGGTTCAATTGAATGAACCATATTGTGGAGACAGCTAGGTGGGAATCCATGATGGGTGCCTAGTATTGTCCGGACTCCAATGTTGAGTTGTTTGGAGATAAGTCATTGCTCAGTGGGAGTGTATGTGATTTATCCGGATTCGATTAAGAACCGGGTTCAATTGAATGAACCATGGGTATGGTACCACTTGCACTGCATTGTGTCATTGAGTCACATTGCGTTATTATGTCTTTGTTGAATTATGAATGAAGGTGACAAATGTGTCGTGAATGTGTGCACATTATGTGTGATTGCTTGATTACTATTCCTTAACATGTATTTTAATGCTGTGTTGTTGCATGTTGTCGTTGTTGGTGCGATCATGAAATAAGGGTCGTACTTGACCATGAAACAGGGGTCGTTGGTGTGATCATGAAATAGGGGTCATACTTGATCATGAAACAGGGATCAATTGTGGTACCGCGTGCATAGAGTCGTTGTGTCGGTCTCTGTGCATTTGCATAAGTTGTTACAAATGATTATGTGTTGAACTTGTGAATGGTTTTGATAAGTTGATATATATGGTGATTGATGCATTAATTATTGATGTTATACTTGTGTTTCATGTATATGCTTGTGGTGAGAATATTTATGCATTTGGAATTATATGTTTACATATTATTATGCAATGTTGATTATGTTGTTATTTCTCACCCTTTTGCTGGAATATGCTTTTATGGCATAGTGCAGATTAGCCGTCGTAGAGGTGTGGAGGCAAGTGGAAGAGTTAGATCTTCATTTTGCTTAGATATTTGGTGTCTGCTCTGATACGTAACACGAGAGTCGGGGGGAAACGTTTTGGTATTTATGTTTATATATGTGAATATATATATATATATATATATATATATATATATATATATATATATATTTTGGATAACTTGTACGTAGATTTTGATGTTATGAACAACTTATTTGGTAAAACGAATCAATTATGGATCGTTCCGCTTTATTCCATAATTGAACTTTCCTTTTGTTGGAAAAAGTTTCTTATTATTATTTATTCCATTTTGTGTTATGTATCAAAGTTATGAGCAGGTGAATTAGGTTTTTCTCAAATGTGGCATCCCTATTTCTGTCGAAATTTTTTTTTCACTCTGATTTAATTATGTATCATTTATACGCTAGATGGGAATGTGGGGTGTTACAATTGGTATCAGAGCAGGTCGGTCCGTCCGGCCAAGTTGTTGAGTCGCTGTGGCATGACAGTTGAATACTATCGATGTTGTTTGTTTCTTAGTACGTGATATGTGTGTGAAACACTGTCAGTGCTTTTTGGTTTCTAATCCTTGTCTTCAGGATTGAGAATGAGATAAGTGGGGGAGAAGCTGGTGCTTCTCCAGGTTGCTTCAATTGTGGAGCGTTAGCTTAGTGTGTCGTTGGTTACAAGGTTATACGTATTGTTTGGACATTGTTGTTCCCGATTCCAGAGGGACTGCGGAGGTGAGGGTTATGTCGACTAAGGATTTGCGCCTTAGGTAGTTTTGTGTTCAAGATGCCAGAAATGCTATTATGGTCTGGTAAAGATGGTCTATACCCCATCATGATTGTCGGCTGTCTATTAACAAATTGAGGAACTGATCACCCTTAATCTCTTGTTGATAGTAGACGAAATTATGTTGGATGGAATAGACGTGTCTTTCCGGCCTAGATAGTGTGTGCAATGAATTGTTTGGAATTAAGAAAATGGTTACAGATTATTTTGATGAGTTGATGAAAGATTCTTATATAGGAAGATGAGGCGGATTAGAGCCTTTGGTATGTTGGTCAAGTCGGGATGTCTTTGAGAGAGAACGATCGGGCATTTTAATGGTTGCTCCTCAGAGAGTAGAGAGTGAACTTAAATTGGACGAAGGTGAAGAAAAACTCTTATGAGATGAGACTAAGATGTTTGTTATGTTTGTGATAATAGTGTTCTAGAATTGACAGGAAAGCCACAGTGAAGGGCTGCCAGTTGTGTGTGATTTCCAGATGTGATTTCCAGACGTGTTTCAAGATGTGTATAATGGTATTGAGACTATGGAAAGCAAAACTTAGAGTTTTGATGAGTTTTGGAGTTCTTAGAGTTTTTGGGCATTAATGGAAATTTTGAGAAAACCCTTGTGTGTGGATGTAATATTGAGATTGAGAGTTCTTTTTGGTTGATTGTTGATACGTGTTGGAATTTATGGAATTTGGATTGTCCAGAGAATGAAATTGTGTATGGATTACTGACAGTTGAATAGGATAACAATTGAGAATAAGTGTCCACTTTCAAGAATAGATGATTGGAATGGTTTGGTTGAGTTTGATTGGGATTACAATTGTTTGGAACGTTTGATAAGAGCGGTGAATTTGTGTGAGTTGAGGCTTTGATCGTTTTCATGTGACTGGTTATGTTTGTTATCATCGGAATAGGTTGTTAGTTACTCGGTTAAGCTTGTATGTGAGTCTAGACAAGTTTGGATGAGGTTTGGTTTGGTTGGGCATTACAATGTACAGTGAGGTTGTTCGGTGTTAGTAATGCGTCTGGAATGTTTGTGGAATATATGAATCGTATCTTCCATATTTAATTGGATAAGTTCAGAGTAATGTTCATTAGGGATATTCTGATCTATTATACAATCAGAAGGAAAGTATGTAGGGTGTTTGAGATCGAGTTGCAAGTGTTGAAAAGAAAGGAATTTTTATGCCAAATTATTCAAGTGAGAATTTTGGATGAAAAAGGTTAGTTTTCTTGGATATGTTATTTCTGGTGATGGTATTGTTATGGATCCATAGGAAGTAGATGCAGTCATACAATGAGAGGCTCCGAAGTCGGTTAAGGTGAGTAGAAGCTTTTTGGACGTTAGTTGGTTATTACCGAAGGTTATGGAAGGCTTTTCCAAGTTAGCATTTTCGTTACTTCAGTTGACTTGCAAAGGGTAAGTCGCTTGCTTTGGATGTTCATAGTGAGGAAAGTTTGAGAGGGCTAAAGTTGAATTTGTCTACGGCTCCAATTTTGATTCTGCGTGATCCTAATAAATCGTTTGTGAGGTATTGGGATGCGTCTATGATGAATTTAGTCAGTGCGGTAATGCAAGATGGTAAAGTCGTGACTTATGCTTTACGACAATTGAGGATTCATGATTTCAAGATGGCTGCGGTTACTTTTGTGTTGAGAATCTGGAAGTATTATTTTTATGGTTTGGAGTTCGAAGTGTTTAGTAATCACAACAATATTGAGTACCTGTTTGGTCGGAAATAGTAGAGTATGGGACAATGAGGATGGTTGAAATTCCTGATGAGTTATGACTTTAGCCGAAATTATCCTATTGGTGGAGTTAATGTTGTGCCTGATGAGTTAAGTCGAAAGTTTTTATGCATGTCTGTTTTGATGGTCAGAGGATTAAAGTTATTTGAGCAGTTCAGAGACTTGTGTCTGGTGTGTGAGATAGCACAGTAGAGTGTGAGGTTGGGTATATTAGAAATGAACTATGATTTTTCTGGTGAATATTAGAGAGAGTCAGAAGTTGGATATGAATTTGGTAAATTTGATTGTTGCGAGTAATCAAAGTGCGCATCGAAAGCGTGATGTGGCACATTTCGTATATGCGTGTGTGACTTGTAAGAGTTCATAGGTTGAACATTGGAAACATGTAGGAATGATGAGACCATTGGACATTTCAGAATGGAAGTGTTAAGCGAAAGGTTTAAATATTATTCATGGGCTACTATGTAGATGGATGTTTTGGTTATATGTTCGATTGGTGAATCGTAGCATTGTTGTAATAATGTTCTGTGACAAGGATGTTGGTATTATGGTTATGTAGAGGTTGTAGAAACGATGTTGTGTCGTGGGACTTTATGTTCTTGCTTTTGTTGTTGCCTCGTTTCCATCGTAATGGTTCGAGTGTGAGTAGCTAATTCCTATGTGGGGAATTAGGGGAGTGTTACCTATGGTGAGGATAACGATCTTGTGGTGTTCTAGTTCTAGAGTGAACCTATGTGTGTTCGTAACTTGGGTATTCTTTGAGTCGTGAGTTATTAGTCAAGTGCATTGTATGAGCATTGCATCTTGTCGTTGTTGTTGTTGTTGTTAGCAAGGTGGTTTGTCAGTTTGTGTTATTCGTGGTGTGCCTAGTGTTGGCATGATAGTTGGTTAGTCAGATGCGAGAGTCGTATCCGGAGTTGTTCGTCTCCGCTACATTTTCGAGGACGAAAATATTTTAAGTGGGGGAGAGTTGTAACACCCCATTTTAATTTATTTAATCGTCGTGTGTTATTTTATTTGTTTGGCCTGTTTAGGGTGTGTGTAGTTGAGCGCGGAGGCGTAGTGTCCTTAACGGATTGGGATCAATAGAGCAACTGGAGAACTCTGAAGAGATCTATTATTTAATGAAAGAGACAGATCAATAATTATTAGTCCAAGAGAGTATTTTAAGGTAACTCTAATAATTGACCAATTATTGGGTTGAGATGACAAAATATCAATTGGAGGTATTTTACCCTGTTGGATTATATTATATAATAAGTATTTATATATATATATATATATATATATATATATATATATATATATATATATATATATATATATATATATATTTGTTAGAAAAGAAAGAAAAAGATAGAAGAAGAAGAAGAAGGGAAAGAAGAGAAGGAAAAGAGAGAAGAGGAGGAAGAGAAAAATTGAAGAACATCTCCGTTTCAATCGCGATTAATCGGGTAAGGGTGAGAAGTTCCAATTATAACTCGATTGTATATGTATATGCATGTGTATTTTTGGTTGGATTTTGGGTGAAATGTTAGAATTTTAACGTTTGTTAGAAATGGTAAATTGAGTGGAAATCATGATTTATGGTTCCTAATTGTTGATATCTGATAGATATAGGCTGTTGTGCATTTAATTGGTAGTATACTGATGTTTAGATGAGATTTGGAGAGGAATTGAGTGAAACCCGTAGCAGGAATTATGCAGGAAAATTCAAGGTATTCGCTGCCCATACGCGTAATGGGCAAGGCAATACGCGTAATTGGAAAGGCAATACGCGTATTGGGCAAGGCATTACGCGTATGGCAAGGGCGATACGTGGGCGTTACACGTATGGAACTCTTTTTACACGGCCTTCTGATGAAATGCGTAATGGTACGCGTATGGGTCTGGGCAATACGCGTATGGGGGTAGGCAATACGCATATGGCCAGCGAGAGTGCAGAATTTTGCCGTTTCGCGATTTCTTTCCCGATTTCGTGTCCGATGCGGTTCCTGTTTGGTCTGAGAGGTTGAGATAGGTGTCAGAACTTGTTGAATTTAGGAATGGTAGTAAAAATGATTTAAAAATGGAATTTGGATGGATTAATTAGATAATTAACTAATTAAGGCCTCGGGAGGTATTTTCCTTAATTGTGTGTAGTATGATGCATTGATTTGAACAAGTTGTGGTAATACTATTGTGTATTACGGTGAGTATGTATCTCACGTGTGATCAGGAGAATCGTGTAAATGTATAATTATTATTATACATGTGTTTTGTGCAACATTTGTGTCGTGCATTTCATGTTGTGTCATGTGGAGATAAATCATTGCTCAGGAGGAGTGTATGTGATTTATCCGGACTCCAGTGTGGAGTTGTTGTGGAGATAGATCATTGCCAAGTAGAGGTGAATATGATCTATCTGGATTCTATTATGAATCGGGTTCAATTGAATGAACCATATTGTGGAGACAACTAGGTGGGAATCCATGATGGGTGCCTAGTATTGTCCGGACTCCAATGTGGAGTTGTTTGGAGATAAATCATTGCTCAGTAGAGTGTATATGATTTATCCGGATTCGATTAAGAATCGGGTTCAATTGAATGAACCATGGGTGTGGTACCACTTGCACTGCATTGTGTCATTGAGTCACATTGCGTTATTATGTCTTTGTTGAATTATGAATAAAGGTGACAAGTGTGTCGTGAATGTGTGCACATTATGTGTGATTGCTTGGTTACTATTCCTTAACATGTATTTTAATACTGTGTTGTTGCATGTTATCGTTGTTGGTGCGATCATGAAATAGGGGTCGTACTTGACCATGAAACAGGGGTCGTTGGTTTGATCATGAAATAGGGGTCATACTTGATCATGAAATAGGGATCGATTGTGGTACCGCATGCATAGAGTCGTTGTGTCGGTCTCTGTGCATTTCCATAAGTTGTTACAAATGATTATGTGTTGAACTTGTGAATGGTTTTGATAAGTTGATATATCTGGTGATTGATGCATTAATTATTGATGTTATGCTTGTGTTTCAAGTATATGCTTGTGGTGAGAATATTTATGCATTTGGAATTATATGTTTACATATTATTATGCAATCTTGATTATGTTGTTATTTCTCACCCTTCTGCTGGAATATGCTTTTTTGGCATAGTGCAGATTGGCCGCTGTAGAGGCGTGGAGGCAAGTGGAAGAGTTAGATCTTCATTTTGCTTAGATCTTTGGTGTCTGCTCTGATACGTAACACGAGAGTCGAGGGGAAACGTTTTGTTATTTATGTTATATATGTGAATATATATATATATATATATATATATATATATATATGTATATATTTTGGATAACTTGTACGTAGATTTTGATGTTATGAACAACTTATTTGGTAAAACGAATCAATTATGGATCGTTCCACTTTATTCCATAATTGAACTTTCCTTTTGTTGGAAAAAGTTTCTTATTATTATTTATTCCATTTTGTGTTATGTATCAAAGTTATGAGCAGGTGAATTAGGTTTTTCTCAAATGTGGCATCCCTATTTCTATCAAAAATTTTTTTTTTAACTCTAATTTAATTATGTATCATTTATACGCTAGATGGGAATGTGGGTTGTTACAGTTGCGGCCTTTGCTGATACGGTTGCTGATTTGGTTGGTTTTGAGAAACCTGTGGTTGATATGCCGGGATCGGCGCGGGACTGACAACAGGAGATACTGTTGCTACCTGTCGAGGTTGATACCTTCGCCTTTGCTTACTCTATGAGATATTACTGATATCTTGCTCTTTCTTCTTTTGGAATTCACTCCCGTATCTTTTACTACTGCTGGACGGTTCTGAGTCCTTAACCAATCGGCCTTCTCTGATTGCTTCCTCAAGGCGTACCCCCATGTTTACCATCTCGGTTAAATCACTAGGTGCACTGGCGACCATCCGGTCGTAATGAAATAAGCTTAATGTCTTCAAAAAGATTTTCGTCATCTCTTTCTCCTCAAGAGGAGTTGTGATTGGGCGGAGATTTCACGCCATCTTTGAGCATACTCCTTGAAGGTTTATTTATCCCTTTGGGACATGGCTCTGAGTTGATCTCTGTCGGGTGCCATGTCCAGATTATATTTGTATTGCTAAACAAAAGCTTCCTCAAGATCAGTACTTTCAGAGATCTTGGTGCGGTTTAAACCCATGTACACTTGAGTGCGGCACCGGTTAAGCTGTCTTGAAAGTAATGGATTAACAGTTGCTGATTTTCCGTCTGGGTAGACATCTTTTGAGCGTACATTACCAAATGACTTTGAGGGCAAGAGTTGCCTTTGTATTTTTCAAAGTCGGGTACCTTAAACTTGTTCGGTATTTTGAAATTTGGGACCAAGCAGAGGTCAGCGACATCTTTGCCAAACAAGTCCTATCCGCAAATGGCATGCAGTTCTTTTTGCATTTCCAAAAACCGTTCTTGTAATTCGTTCATTCTCTCGATACTTCTTCGTCCTTGCCAGGGGTGGCATGAAAGATCTATTCTTCGGGGACAGTATGTATCACAGGTTATGGTATAGACATTACTGCAGTAACTCTTGGTGCTTCCATGACCTGAAGTTTGTAACCTTCAGGAGTTTCTGTCATAGCCCTTGCATCTTTGTTTACCTGAAGTTTGTAACCTTCAGGTCTGGAGGTTCCAGCTGTGGCTCCCAGGTCTTCAGTGACTGGCGGGATGTAACCATCTGGTATGAAATTGAAAGGCATGCCCCAGGGAAAACCTTTAGGCATGTTGTACTGCAGAAGATTGACAGGTATCTCAAATGTCAGTGTAGATACAATTTCTAAGATTGCAGTATTTTGAGGTGGTTGATCCTCAGCTGCTGCCAGGGATTCAATCATGTTGTTGAGTCTTTCCAGACTTTCCTTTAGAGAGTTGACTTCCTCTCTTAGCTCTCTGTTTTCATCTTCAAGATCGTCCATTTTATTTTGGCCATTGGCCCGAGTATTATACGAATGAGACAGTTTGACTCTATAGTACGACACATGTGTGAGACTTTATGACAAAGATGTGTAATGCAAGAATGATGAATGATATGCAAAAAATAATCTCTTTTTTATTTTATTTTTCAAAAGAACTTTTAATAATTGTATTGTAAATATCATGCAGTGATGGATACCTTTTATTGAATTCAAAAGGTTTACAATATCTTACAAGGAAGAGCACATTATTTTACAAAGTACAGGAAAGAAAACTAGGTTTGTGAATCCTAAGGAATCTCTGACAATGATCCAGATGTTAGTTGCTGGTTCACATTCCTTTTCTTTGACCGGTTTTCCTCAACCGTCGTCGGATCAATGATCCTCTGCCATGTGAAAGAAGAGAGTAAACTCTTCTGTTCCTCTTAACTCTCCACAACATGTTGCTCTAGTATTTCAATCATAGCATCTTTCTTCTTTAGTAACTCTTGCATATTGGTGCACTCCAAGCTGATAGTCTGGTATTTGTTCTTCCAAGAGTTCTTTTCGTGTTGAGTTTTGTTAAAAGCGACCTGCAGTTTCTCGGTGTCACTCATGAAATAGAGGACAAATTCTTTCAAGGGAAATACCTCTTGGTGAGGCTAAGGCATTTTTAATTTAAGGGCCCTAGTTTGTACCCATCGGAGATAAGGCTCTGCTGAGATGCAGTTTGGTTTTTTCAAAGATTCCTTTCCTTTCTTGTGTCCATGATGCCAGGAATTCACAATCTCCTCCTTGAGTGCTCTGTCACTTTCTCCCTCTTTAAAGAAAAGACCTTCCAGATGAACGTTGTAAGGTACATTCTTCATCGGGTATCCAAGCTGCCGACGAGCTAAAACTAGGTGGTAGTTGATTCCTCCATTGGTACCAATGAGGGGTATATTAGGGAAATTTCCATATCCGTCGATGATTTTTATTCTGTCATAGACTCGGTTGTACCAATCTATGTCGGAGTGGGTGAGAGACATAATATTCTGCGACCATCGCATGCTACTTTTAAGATCCCAAAAAGCAGGAGATTTGGGCAAGTGGGAAATGAACCACCTATAGATTAATGGTACACAGCAGGTAATTATTCCTCCACTGTACAAGTTCCTTAAATGTACTGAGTGGTAAGCATCTGCCGGTAAAGTTGGGACTGGGTTCCCAATTAAGAAAATCTTGATAGCGTTTATATCGACGAAATTGTTAATGTTAGGAAAAAGGAATAATCCATAAGTGAGTAAAACAAAGTTATCCTCAAAGGCAGTTATGTTTCCTATGTTGTCAAAGTATAAGGCTTTCTCCAATAGAAACCTAGCTGGTAATCCTCGTATTCCTCCTTTGGTGGTCATATGAGCTTTGATATCGGATACTTCTAGAGAGGTGACCCTTGCAATGACCTGATCCTTAGGAATTTCTTCCAGTCCAGAGAAAGGATCTTGGTTAGTGATAGGTAAGTCAATCAAATTAGAGTACTCTTCAATTGTTGGTGTGAGATGATAGTCGGGAAATGTGAAGCAGTGGTACACCGGATCATAGAACTGAACCAATCTAGCTAGGACTCCTTCCACCATGTTGACATTCAAAAGAGATAAAAGTCCTCCGTACTTATCTCTGAAAGCTTCCGGATTGGTAATCAACCTTCCTAATTTCCTCAGGTCCTCAAGTCTTGGACTTTCGAAGGTATACTTTTGGGTTTTTCTTCTATCAAAATCAATAACGCGGTTTCTGATATTTGCAACACGTTCTTATTTCTTTTGAAATTTTTTGAAAAAAGAGATTTTTTTTATGAATGCATGAATGCAGCAAACACAGGTATATGAAAATATGGGTTTAAGGGTTCATTGAGCGTGGATAAAGCCATGGATCTACCCATTCCCCAAAAGAGTATGTGCTAAGGGTTTGTTTTTTGTACCTGTAGAACGGGTTCTAACAAGGTTCTCAAAATCATTGACCCTCTTAAAAGTATTACCAACAAACCGATTGACTCATGAGAGCTGTAATATCCTTTAGATGAATCTCATTCGAGCATAGTATCGCGTGTCAACTATTCTCAATAGTCACCACACTACATCCTAAAAAAAATGTTTAAGGCCGAATCTTTACTAATCCTCAGCTTCGTGGGTGTCCAGTGGAAAAAGTAATGTTTTCATGAATTGCTCGTTCAACATCAGTAATTCCAAAAGGGTACCTCCACTGATTTGGTGGAATTTCAAGTTAGCTTGGTTGGGATTCACTCCCTATAAGCCTTCTTGAATCTGCCACCTCCTATCTTAAAATATGCTTTCAAGCCCATTGAGGACTTTTTGACTCACCACATGTGTATTAATCACATTCCCAAATAACGGTAAATTAAACAAGTATGGCAAATAAACATATAGTATGATGGAAAACAATAAATGACATCAAATGAGAAAATAAATAAAACAGCAAAAAATGCAAAGCAAGGCATAACCCTCTTAGGGGATGGGAAAATCCCCAGTAGAGTCACCATTTTTCTGTAGCTCGGTTTTTGTGACGCGATCACTACTGCTTTTTGGTGCTACTTTCTGATTTCTAATATTTATGCTATTTAAAAGCAAAGGGAAGATATCTCAAACTAACCCTGCGCGCAAGTGTTTTCCCTTACAAATACGAAGAGATCTGGAATCGGAGGTTGGTTATACAAAGGGAAGCTATTAACACCCAGTGTATCTATAGTAATCTATAGGAACGTTAATTTGCATATGTTTAGCTGTTGAATTGCTTAATTGTTTGTATTCATTTACTGTTGAGCAGTGAAAGTTTCTATCTTGTGAAAACTGAGGAGTTGATTTTGTTGTTTTGGTTTTTTCTATTGTTTTTGGGAAGGTACTGGACCTAAGATTTTTTTTATTTGTGTGCTCGCTAAGATTTCGCAATCTTATTCCTACGTATTCCCGTAAAGAGATTCGGGGAAATCAGAGCAATCGTAGTTCCTCCTATTCTATGGAAGGAGGAAAAAAAAGTTTGGTGTCTTGTTCAAAGCCCAAGATTGAAGCTAAAGTTTGATTGAGAGAGAGAATTTGACATCTCTAAAGGGAGATATCTCACATATTCATCACAAACATTGAGTAATTGGTTATAAGGGAAGTTACTTTAACTGAGATACGTAGAATCCAACAATGCCACATCTTCCTTTATAAGTATCTGCATGCTAAGAGAGGGACATTGACATGGATGTATATGATCCAGAGGCTTTCCACTTACATCACTTAGATGAAAGAGAAAATTTAACCAGGATAAAGGAAGGACTCCAGCTTGGATTTTGAATCAACAAGTGTGCCACTTACAGCAGTTTATCTGGAAAAAGGTTTTTTGATTGTTTGTTTGTTTTTGAAATGTGATGTACATATGGGATATCTTCCTACAGAGAGGGCTCAATGGTCTCGTTTGTGGAGATGTTTGTTTTTGTGTCTTGATAAAAGCCTAAGGTTAAAGCTAAAACAGTTGAAAAATGACTCAACTGCGGAGTATTATGTCTGTCTTGTACAAAGCCCAAGATTGAGGCAAACTAGAAGGAAATCATTATATGAAGCCAAAGAGGAGACTGAATCTTGCTGAGGATTGGTTAAATCCAGTGGAAGGTCTATACTGTTTTGGGGAATCAAAAGAGGAACCAACTCTTGCTGAGGATTAAAGAAGAGTTGATTTATCAGATGCCATGAGGCTCTGATATTTTGGGCATTATGATGGTAATATGATCCTGGCTGGGGATTTTAAAGATGAAAACTACACCTTGTTGAGGATCAGGAGAGACTTAAAAGGGCAAGTCTATATGTCCTATATATTTTTTATTTCTCCTGGGGATTTAAGTATTGAGAAGATGACTAGAATCTATCTTATGCTTTTAGGAAGCCTGAGGGTCCTTGTATGAAGCCCAAGAGGAGACTATGGGGTGCTTCTAGGATGCCTGTGGGTCCTTGTATGAAGCCCAAGAGGAGGATATGGGGAAATTTTAAGAAGCCTGTGGGTCCAAGCCTGAGAAAAGTTCAAGAAGGGTTTCACCGGGAAACAATCCTTTCTTTGTTGAACAGTTCTAAGGTTTGAAAAAATTCAAAAGAGGTTTCGCCGGGAATTAATCCTCTCCGGGGAAATGAATTTCCTTGATATATTTCTAAGTTTTGACAATCTTAAGAAAAGTTTCACCGGGAATAATGCCTTTCTTATTTCCATATTGAATAAAGCCCAAGAGGAGGTAGACTGTATCGGGGAAGTTTCCTATGAGGGAACTAGTTATTGAACTAAGTTGTATTGAAAAAGGATCTTTACTATTTGACCTAAGTGTGAACTGAGGATGACCCAACTGTTGAGGGAAACTTAAACAGATATGCACAAGTGAATACAAAGATATGAATTAATAGGTATACACAAGGATGCATTGAATTGAAAAGATATTGGGTCTTACACTCTGATAGGGGCCCAAGTGTATTGTGATTGACTGTGTTTATCACCACTGTATGATTAGGGTTTTGAGAAACTGAAGAAATTTTTTTTGAGAAAACTGTGAATTTGAATTTGAATGAAGAAAAAGTTGTTGAAAAGAATGTTTGGGGCTTATATCTCAAAGAGAGACCCAAGTGGTCTAAGACCAGTTTCACCGGGAATAATGCTTCTCTTAGTACCAGTTTAAAACAGACAGATGAGTATGAAAACAGAGGTATGGGGCTTACAACTCAAGGAGAGGCCCATGGAGGTTGTTTATTGTTTAAAACAAAGTTTATGTACAAAATATTGAGGCTTATACTCAAGGAGAGGCCCATATGATTTATTTGAAAATCAAGATCGCACTGCGATATCGACAGACGTTGTGGGACTTATACTATAGTAATGGCCCAAAATTATTTATCTACATAGGGGGTTGGGTCTTACACTCTATTAGAGGCCCAAGTGATTATTGAAATGAAGAAAAGTGAGGCTTATACTTAAGGAGAGGCCCAGATGAAAACAGTGGACGCACCGTTATTTTGAAAATTGTACTGGGACTTATACTATGACAGAGGCCCACAAATTTATTTTTTTACAAAGGGGTTGGGTCTTACACTCTATTAGAGGCCCAAGTGTTTTGAATTTGAAAGTTTGAAGATTTAAAATCAAGGAAAAAACCCTAATTTTAATAAAAATGCATTTTTCAAAGAAAATTAAATAAAAATGATACAAAAATATCAAATATATTTAATAAACATGTTATGAACTTTGATTAATGTTTGAAAATAGATGTTTTATTCACATGATGGTTTGAAATTCAAGTGGTTTTGAAAAATCAGGAGAAAGAATTTATTTAAAAATGTTTAAAATAATTAAAAAGAAATTCTTTATAAAATTCAAAAATATATCAAATATAAAATATTTTTTTGATTTTTTTGTGGAATAAAATATTAAAATGTATAAATGATTTATGTTTAAAAAATCATTAGAAAAAGATTAAAAATGAGAGAGATATGAATTTTTGAAAATAATTGAAAATATTAAAAACATTTAAAAATGAAAAAATCTAAAAAATGGCGCCAATGCCATCTTCTTCTTCTTTGCTCGCACCCGCCATGGACAATTTGCAAAACCTCTCATATCTCTCTTAATACGTAATGATTTTGCACGATTCAAACATGAAAGTTGTGTGTTTTTGAACAAGGATTTCAATGATACCAATTAATTGCATTTCTTTTAAGTGTAGAATGAGAAATCATGTGAAGAACAAATGAATCCTAATTTGTGCAAGAACATTATGAAATTCCATACCCGATAGGTACAAAGCAATTAATTGAGGGGAAACACTCTACATAAGTGCATAAACATGTTAATAACTTGAAAACACATTTATGATGCATGGATCATAGAGTTTGAGAAGTTCAGGCTTACCTGTGCAAGAGGAAATCGAATCCATAGTTGTAGGTTTTACAGAAGTGTTTTGATGATCTGGACAACTTCCTTGGACCTCAAGTAGTGTGTTGAGATGTTTGGAATGTATTGAAAACCTCTGAATTGGTGGGCACGACTCCAACTCCAGATGGCTTTGGAATGAATGTGAGCTTGATGAATCTGGTGTTTCAGATGTTGTTCAAGTGTTTAGATCACTCATATATGATGTATGTGAGGTGTTAGGATGGTTGGTTTGAGTTGAATTGCTCTCTATCTCAAAACACGATTCTCACTTATTTGAAAATGGAATTTTGGTTCCCAAGAGGGAAATGGTGGAAAACATGTGTTGTGATGTTTTGGTATGTTGAAATCAGTCACAAATGACCTCTATTTATAGCAGAGAAAGTTTATTTTGCAAGGAATAATGTGTGGATGAGGGATCACTCTATTATCCAATGGATTTGCCCATGTATCATGTCTTGAATGCTAAGTCTCCTCTAGCCATTAACTTGAGTTATGCTTTGCAGGTTTAGGTCTTCTGATTTTTGGCCAAAGCTTGACTCATTTGGATAATCATGGACATATACATGCCACCTCTATGCATCCTTTCAATGCTTCATGACAAACTTGGTTTTTGGATTTGAAACTTGAATGCCACATGCCAAAAGGGATGGTGTCTTAACTTGCAAGGCTCTATGATTCAGAGTTTTTTGGTTTTGATAAGATTCCTCATGTTCTAGAAGAATGACAGGGTTTGCAAAGTAACCAAAATGACAAAATCGTGTGAAATGCACAATTCTGCCTTGTAAAAACCAGTTTTGAGATGCCATGTTTCAATACTTGTAACTTCTTGCTCAAATTGAATTAGGACGAGTACTTGTACTTTTTGGAAAGCCAACATATCATACTTCAACTTTGATGTTTACCTTTGGTCTTGATTCATCTTACATCATAATGAAAAATCCCTCCAAAGTTGGGCAAAACATGAGACAAATTCCGCCTAAATTTTTTCGAAGTGTCAAGAAAAAGTTCATTTCTTAATTTTTGTGATTTTCATCAATCCATAACTCAAAATCCATGAAGATTTGGAATAGGGTGTAGTTGACAGTCTTGTAGTATGGAATGAGAGATTTCATTTGAGCTTTGGATGGGAGAAAATGGTTACTTGGATCACAAGTTATGGTCTTGCAAAAGTTGGGTAAAAATCACTTTTTTCCATAACTTAGTGAAATTTTAAGTTTCTTAAGGTAGTCCCTTTTGCAAGTAACCTCTCTTTTCTTGATTTTTCTTGATTGATGATGGTCTAAACCATAAGTTAACATTGTTTTTGGCTTAAAGAAGCCATATTTGTCAAAAAATCTTAAAAGTCAAACTTGGTTTTGATCACAGTTGACTTTTTATCAGATGAATTTCAAACTTTGTGATCCTTTATGAAATCAAGCCCTTGGGCTAAATTGAACCTAATGGATGGATTCCATAGGTGTTTTAGAGTTTCTTAATCATTTTCCAAGGTTTGAGATCATATCTTGGTCAAAAGTCAAAGGTATGGTTGACTTTTTCTCAAAAACCCTAGTTTGTGGTCCAGATGAATTTGAATCCTTTCATTGCTTGTGAACCAAGTTCTTTGAATCAATTTAATCTTGTGAATGGATCAATATGAGATATTTGAGGTATTCAAAGCATCTCTTGAGGTCTTGGCTCATGCCTTGCTCCAAAAGTCAAGAAAGCTATGAATTAGGTCAAGAAAACCCTAATTCCTGATTTTTGGTGAATGCATCCCCTGAGGTTATTTTGAACCTATGAATGGACTGATAATGTTCTTTTGTGCTCCTTGAATCACATATTGAAGTATTGGCTCATTCCCAGATGAACATTTCACTTTGGAGGCCTTGGTCGATCAAAACCCTAATTTGGTGACACTGATGATCTTGAGGCATGATCAACTTGAAATGTTGCATTTTTATGCTTGATTCTTGATGTGGGTGACCTTTTGATCCTTCATAAATGTTTGAGAGGCTTGGCAAGTTGAAGATCATGTCAATTCTTAATTTATACTTTGCCTGAATTCCCTGAGAGGGCTTGAAGCCCTAATCCTTGGTTGAGGTGAATGTTCAATAATATTTGAGAGGATTGATGAGGTATGAAAATACATCCATATTATGATGATGATTTGCACAATGATGCAAAGTCTTGTGGTAAAAATTTAGGGTATGACAGGGACCCCGCCTCGTAATGTTGCACCCTTCTGTCACAGATGGTGGGAAAATGCTCGTATATCCAACACTGATATCAAAACAGAGACATAACAAATAATAAATAAGAAATGCTTTTCCTAACAATTAAATAAGAAATCAATAACAAATAATAATTTCAAGTATACATGTAACATACTCAAATAGCCATCAAGTTGTTCGGTCTCAAAAACCGTTGCCACTCCAAGGGCTGTATACAGAAGGGTCAACGCAGCACACCCCCAAGTCTAACTGGTGACCTCGAGGCTATTGAAGAGGCACGCGTACTGGGCACCGATATAAACAACAGACTTATCTGCAAAGAGAGTACATGATACTTTATATAGCATGTATGCCCTAGCGACAACCTCATACCTCCCAGCAGCTACATGCTGATCGTATGTCTTCCAAAGCCAAGACATACGAAGGTACACGCCCTGGTCTCGCCAAACTCCTTCTGCACCTCTGACTCAGACAATCCCAAATCTCGTGCAATATAGTATGACATGCAAGGGACGTGCTAAGAACAAGAGCCTTCCAAAATCTTTCGCCGATGGGAAGATGGAACAATGCGGAGACATTATTAGTTGTGGAATTACCTGCAGATTAAATATTTATTGCGGATTTACCTTTGGAAATACCTGCGGTTTATGTTTGGATAGTAGTAACAAAACAAAGTTATTTAATAGCGATTGTAACAGCCGCAATTTTCAATTTATGTCAATTGCCTAACCGTCGTAACATAGAACAACGGTTGGAGTGGTGATTTTATGAACCGTCGCGGTATATCATGGCGACACACGTTTTTGCGACAGATACAAAACCGTCGCGAATAGCAATTTGTGGCGGTTCAAACTGCCGTAACCTGCCGAAATTAACCGTCGCAACTTGCCAATTTTCTTGTAGTGAGAGTGATAGTAATATCTCCGAATGGAAGATGAAATGAAGATGTGTCCTTGTTCCACCTCTCAACAAACACACTAAGTAGTGAAGCATCGAGCACTATGAGGGAGCAGTGGGCAAAATTAAGTAACTGGAAATCCTGTATAATCGGACTGTGACCTTCTCAGGCATCAGAATCTTCGGGAAGTCCTTCTTCTTCGACTCGTGCGATGCCACCTTCAGTGTGGGTCGCTCATATGACAAAAATAGTTAAACACATTAGCTGATAGCCGTTGTGACAAACATATATAAACAATAATTAAAGTTAAACATAAAAGATATATACCTCGACCTGCCGGAGTTGTAATGCCACATGGTCAGCATACTCAGTAACCACCAACCGGTCGATGGGTCCCTCAGGGAATCCTCTATCACTGTGCACAGAGGGCTCAGTCGCAGAAGTCGTAACCTCCGTGTCTGCGGTAACTGATGAGAACAAATTAGCAACAACAACATCTGGCTAGACCACTCGAGTAGGGATAACAACTTGAACCATCCCCATAGGGTACCCGCAAAAATTACCCATAACGGGTATGATAAAAACCCGCAAAATGAGTACGAGCATGGGTAATTATCTACTAAAATACGCAGACATGGACGCGGGTACGAGCACTTTAGTACCCAACTCGCCCCATACTCGTACTATATATATATATATATATATATATATATATATATATATATATATATATATATATATATAATTATTATAAACAC
The DNA here is from genome assembly GCA_022829125.1 of Lathyrus tuberosus. NCBI lineage: Eukaryota > Viridiplantae > Streptophyta > Magnoliopsida > Fabales > Fabaceae > Lathyrus > Lathyrus tuberosus. The sequence goes on from JALAZF010000086.1 coordinate 12,247,956, forward strand.
ATATATGTTTATCAGTTTTATTGAATACATCTATACTAAACTTGTAGGCATTTCAATGTAAGTGTTTTTTAATTTCTTAACTCACTAGTAATTTTCTTGAATTTATTTTAATGTTGCCAAATTCTTAAAATGACATGATAAATTATAATTGATCGATAATGTTTTATTAGAAATGCGGGTAAACGGGTATGTGTATGAGTACTTAGATACCCATAGGGTATGGGCACAAGTACAAATGTCGGTGCCCACACGGGTATGGGCTCGGGTACAAGGACTTTTTAAAACCGCTGGTATGGGGAGGGTACTATAATACCCTGCCAAAATCCTACCCATTGCCATCCCTACACCCGAACAACCTCCTCAGAACCAACCTCCACATCAACCTCCTCAACAACCAGTTTAACAACTGGATCAACAACTAGATCAACAACCGGATCAACCGCCAGATCAACCACCGGATCAGCAACAACAACATATAACACCACCTCATCTCTAGGCTTATCTACTGATTGTAATACCCCGTATTATTTAAATGCTCAATTGGATTAATGGAATCCTCTAAGTACTTTAAGTATTATCAATTGTGATCAATAGAGCAACTAATGAACTCTGAAGAGATCAATTTATTATTAGCTCAAGATAGACTTTTATGATAACTCTAATAATTGATCAATTGGTTGAGATGAAAAAATATCAATTTGGAGATATTTTACTCTATCAGATTATATTATATAATATTGGTATTATATATATATATATATATATATATATATATATATATATATATATATATATATATATATATATTTGGAAAGAGAAAAGAAGAAGTAGTAAAGAAGAAGAAGGAAAAGGAAAAAGGAAAGAAGAGAAGAGAGAAAATGGAGAAGATGAAGAAGAGGAACCCATGGATAATCAACATCTTCTTCAAACTCCTCTTCGATTATCAGGTGGGTTCTAGATAGAAACTTAAGTTCTAGAATTAGAGATGATTTTAGCTTAAGTTAGGTTTTGTGAGAAATTACTTAAACTGGTAATCGATGAAATTTAACGGTTGAAATGTGTTAAAAACTGAGTAGTATAAGCTATATGGATGTAGAATCATCTGTGTTTGATTATTGGATGTTTGGATGTGTTTTGGTCATGTTTTGGACCTATGGGATTTCAGCTGTTACGCTGCAGAACTTCTGAAATTTCCCAGATTCACACTGCGAATCCCCCAGCGAAGGGGAAATCGTGCACTCGCTGGACGTTCGCACGGCGAATGAGGAGGCGAATGTTCGCCAGACGTTCGCCAGTGGTTCGCACTGCGAACCTTAGCTTGTTTTGGTTCTGCCTCTGTTCGCCAGACATTCGCACTGCGAATGATGCAGCGAACAAGTGTTGGCTAGGCATTCGCTGGCAGCTTCGCACTGCGAATGAGTAGCAAGCACTCGCTGACTTCTTCGCATTGCGAACATGACAGATCACCGAAGTTGTTTCCTTCATAACTTTTGATCCGTAACTCGGATCAGGACGTTCTTGGTGCCATTAGAAAGCTATGAAAATATTGGGTATGAGGTGGGATAAATTATTTAGAGGAAAATGAAGGAAAGTAATGTTTTGTGAAACGTCGGAATTGATATCTTTTGGATCATAAGCCCGATTGCGGCGTAGGGATAGCCGTTAGAAAGCTGTGGAAATATCCTACGGGATAAGAGTGAGAATATTGATTTTAGATACCCGGTTAAATGAATCGGAGGAAAACCGAAATGATGTTTTATGTGATTGAATCATTATGTGTGATTCCATTATACAAATGTAATATGCCTTTGTATGACTTGTGATTGAATTATTATATGTGATTCAAATGTGCAATTGTAATATGCTTTGCCTATTATTGATATTAAACCTGATTGAAAATAAATGCATGTTAAAATATGAAATAAAAAGAGTGAGGAAACTTTACCCCACAACAACATGATAGTGGAACCTAGTAATGAGCTAGGAAATTGTTGAATAACTTAATGACAACGCTCGTGCAAGAGAGGCCGAGGCGTGTGTCTGACGACAATCGTGCAAGAGAGGCTGAGGCGTGCGTCTAATACCGAATGGTATAGAATGAGTGAAACACTAGTATGGAACACGCGTATTTGTTATGTTTTATTGAGAAAGGCAAAAGAGGCCTAAAGGCATGAGAGGCCTAAAGGCTAATGTGGCCTTGTGATTGTCGAATACAATCACGTGGTGTATTTGATCACGTAATCATAACCATTTCTTTTGATTTGCCCTTGAGAGGCCTTCATGAGTCTCGAGCTCCTCTGAAGTGCAGGCATTACTACTTGGCAGGTTTGATTCCCAATGTTATAGTACGATGGAACCTACGGGTAGAGACTTGTGATGGCATCAGAGGCCATGTGAAGTGACGAATTAAGGAGATAATGCGTCCCTTAATTCCGAATCCATTCGTATGCCAAGTATCTACAAGGATCCAGGACTCGGGTCGACTTCTAGACGTAGAAGCAGACGAGCAAGAGGGATACCTTGGTACAGTTATCGATTAGTGATATACTTTTGAGTAACGAGCTCAATAACGTGTTTCCATATAGTGTGAGATTGTGAGATTGTGTACTCAAGGTCATTTCCATTCCCCTTGACTTGAGTTAGGATTGATAGAACCTTGTAAAGCCGAGAGAATCTATAGGATAGGGAACTCACTGAGATTTGATGTATCTCACCCCACTATAGTTGCTTTATTTTAGGTGCAGGTTTGGTTACAAGTGGAGCGATGCTCGGATGTTTCAAGAGAAGCCTAGTTAAGCTTATTCCGCTGTGTATTCTTTTGTTGTATACAATTGAGGATATTGTATATCGTTCTTAGTTTTGTTTATTTTGGCTAGTTTCCATGACTTGTGCCATGTGTTGTGTTTAGGTTTTAGAAATGGACAAGTATGTGAACTATGCCTTTAGGCACTTTTGATGTGTCAGTACCAAATAAAATGCTTGTATGGTATTATTCTAGATATATATTATACAGGGCATTACACTAATCGTACCGGTCGACGTCGAGTGTAATGAGGTTTCTTGAACTGACCCTGCTCAGCCAACCGCTTCCGGTGTTAACTGATTGGGGTCACTCGTCCAACCCGTATCTGGGAAGACTCAACATCAGCACCCCTGGCAGCCCAACCCTAGTCTGCCGCTCGATCAACAGCTCTCCCTGCAATAGTGCCGTCTTTGCCTCTGTATTTCACTACAAAAGAAGAAAAAATAAAAAAAATATTTACAACTACCGAAAATTTAAAAATTTCTGATACAAAACAAAGTTTTTGTACATACCGAAAATTTCAAAATTTCTGGTACAAAACCATGGAATATACCGGAAACTTCGGAATTTCCGGTACAAAACCAGATTTTTATAACTACCTGAAATTATGAAATTTCTCGTATAATCAATGTGATTTTATACCGGTAATTTTGAAATTTCCGTTATACATTTCAATGTAAACATAAAAAATTTTGAAATTTCCGGTATAAATTTCAATGTAAACACCAGAAATTTTGAAATTTCCGATACAAAATACTGGAAATTTTGGAAAAATCGGTATAAAAACTCGTTGTTTTTAAAGTTTCCGGGTATCGCTCCAAGAATTTCAAGTTTTCACCTCCTCATTGCAAATTTCAAAATTTTGAGAAATGAATTAGCAAACGGCAGTGTCGTCTTTTTATACACGTTGGGGGGTGTCAGGTCTAACTGAGGTGTCAAGTTAAATGTTTGCCAGAGCTCACCAATAATGTTGTGTTGGCAAGTGACCATATTAAAAATTCACAAATATTTAATGAATACTACTAGGGGTGGCAAAATGGATCGTGACCCATCGAACTGGCCTGCACACCCGTCAAAAAATGGAGTGTTCATTTGGGATCTTGTTCCCGCCTACCCGTCTAACTCTCCCCGCTTTAAGATCGCCTCGCCTTAAGCCTGTAAAAAAAAGGTGTGGGTTGCCCCGCCAGCCCGCCAACGTAGTTATCAAGCACTAAAATTCATGTATGCAGAGGAACAAGAAAGGCCTCCTAGTAAGCACACATTTTAGAATAGAAATGGATACAGATGATAAGTTGGAGAGGAAATGTGGATTATGTTGTCTTCTTGGTCACAACCGAACTCGGTGCCCCACTGATGGAACTAATAATAATTAAGTTTTTGTTGTTGTGCAATATTAATTTCAAATTACCATCAACTGCTAATTAAGTATTTATTTCGTCGTTAAATGAAGTTTTTTTTAATACAAAGATCTTTCACAGTTAATAATAGATAACAAGACAAACAACACTTAACACCGCAAATTACCACCTCAAAATACAATTCAAACAACAAAAAAACACATTTCACACCACAATATTTCTAAGAGATTACAACAATCAAAACAATATCATCACCTCCAAACATTATAGCCATGACATCACTGTCATCTTTAACTCGCACCCACATACGCTGGACGTCATTATTGTCTTCTACAGTAGAGATGTACGAAACAAGTCTCTCAATACTTCTAATTTTTTCACCATCATTAATCTCTCATTCTAACCAACAGATCAAGTTCCACTCTATTGCTCGAAATTTTGGATGTTCCAAAAAGACATCCTCATCGGAGGCTTAACCATCGAATAAATAACATGCCTTTATTTATACCAGATTCGCCACGTGGCATCGTCAAAACAATTGATAGATTCATTAAAGATAAATCAAAGGAATCGGTTATTGCAGTTCTAAACCTATACTTAAATAATAAAATATAAAAAGCAACCCCCTATTTTAATTCCGGACCTGTACTTAAAAAAAAAACCGACTATACCAGTTCCGGATGTGTATTTAAATAATAAAAAATAAAAAATACCCGCATATTGCAATCCCGAACCTGTTTTTAAATAATAAAAAATAGTTATTTAAAAATAAATAAATAAAAATTATTTTATTATAATTTGATAAATATTTATTTTTAAATATATTGTTTAATATGTAGTATTAAACAAAATAAATAAAATACGCTGCCACCCTTTTGATTTTTTTTTTTAAAGTTGCCGGCCATTTATTGGAGAGTGTCCTAAGAGAATTTTTTTTTATTTAGAAAGATGGTAGTTTGGTGTATAGTATTGAAATGAATAATATAAAGTGGTATCTATAATAATATATAAAGGCAAAACATCTTTTTGGTGTAGCCTATTTTCTTTCTTTTTTTACCCTTCAAAACTACTTAGAAGTTACACAAATAAAAATTAACTACTCCCTCCATTTTATTTAAATTATAAACAACTAAAAGTAATTAGTTATTTGAAAAGAAAACTGACTTTAACTTCCAATTAAAAACTACATTTAAATAGCTTCTCCTTATAATTTATGTCTTTCATTAGGTTTATTAAGTTATACAAATTAAATTCTCTCATTCAAAAAACATATTCAACCTAACTCCTTTTCTGGTTTTGCAGTAACTTATTCTCTGATTTTGCTTGGCCATACTTAAAGACAAGGTTGATTAAAACTATTTGCCTGAAAGTATTGATTCACTATCTCACCCTCTAAGTTAGTTCAAAATGTACCCTTTATTTGTAATGAGATTAAATTTTGTTTGCACAAACAACTGCACAGGATACTCACTCGACAAAAGGCAGAGAGCATTTAATACAGCAAACAAAATGATGATAGACAAAGGAAAAAAGATGATGTCCATAGAAATAAAAAATGGAGAAGAAGGGAGACTGTCTGAGGAAAATTGGAATCCAGACAATGTTCATGATGATGGTAGAAAAGAGAAACCTACAATTTGCAGATAACATAATATGGATTGCGAATCACACAATGATTTCTGTTACGGTCGATTATTAGGGTATTTAGATTCTTCAATCTAATTTTTTGATTTTCTTTTTTTATTTATTTTCATTTACTGTTTTGTTCTTTTTACACAAATCCATATCTGAAATTGGGGTTTGAAAATTGAGATTATTGGATTTTTTTTTTAATTTCTAATACTTTAATTTTTCTTTCCATTGTAAAAGAAAAATGAATCATAATCTCTTAGGAAAGAAAAAAAAGGTGCGCCGTAATTTCTATGATCAAATAAGAATGACTATTTTAATTAATTTTTTAAAATTTGGTTTCCTCAAGAATACAAACTTGGTGCTCCAAGATATCTCTTCATGTTTCCAACCAGTTATCATTTCATGCTTTGATTTTTTTTTTCATTACTAATGTTCCAGACACTCGCACTCATAACATAAGGATAATTTTTGCAATCTTTTTTCATAGTCCTGAATCCGAACATTTATACCTTAATTTTTTAACAAAGAAAACTCATATTTCTAACATAGAAAAGAGATCGATAAACATAATTTTTAACAAAATTTAATTATTATTTTTTAATTTGTACTTTTTAATTAATTTATTGTAAGTATTATATTTTAAAATTTGATGATGAGTATCTTCCATTAGATAAATTATTTCAATGGTTATAATTTTAGTACATTGAATTATATATTTTTTATATATTGTGTAGGTTGTTATTGAGATTAATCTCTAATCTTGCCATCTATAAGACTCACATTCACAAACAAAACTACAGTTTGTATCAGATAATGTTAAATATAGGTTTTAGAGTTTTTTTTTTTGGTATAATGTCAAGTCTAAGGCTATAAATGATATTAAGGGTTGAATATTGTTTAAAGATTGAAGGTATTTGTGTTTATGTTTTCGTCATGATTTTTCTTTTAATGATAACCAATTATTAACTACATTGTTTGCAGCCATGGACAATGTATTATGCAAATTTAGTAAGAACAACTTAACAAAACAAGGAAAGGGGAACAAATGAATGCCATGTGCAAAGAAGATTGAGATGTATAGAGAAAAAGTTAGAGAGATAGAGAGACTGATGAGTAATATAAAAAAAGAGTTAGAAAGACAAAGAGAAAGTGAGAAAAAGAGAGAGAGGGAACACGTATTAGTGGCAACGTCCACAGAAAAGTTATAAGAAACGGGTACACATGTTATACACTTAATTGTAATGTATAAACATACTTTATAAGTTACAAAAATAAATAACAACTACCACATTATTTTCTTTTCTAAATATGGCTTTTTTTATTGAACACAACATCGAGCATGAAAAATAATAGTAACATATTAGCCTGTCTTTTATTGTGAAATATGTGAATATAAATTGTTGTTATTTTATATCCATTTATAATTTGTATGATTTCTACAATATGATATTATTAAAAATTTAACGTATATTCGTTTTCTTCTTACTTTTATTTTTTTTATTCATGTAAATAATATTATTTTATGTAACATTTAATTTATTGATAAATTTTAATTTTCACATTCTACTTTTTAGATTGTTAAATTAATTTTAAGTTGATATTTGCATTGTTAAATTGGTCTGAAGATATTTTTTTTTAGTGTTGATCCATAAATGGATCTTGATTAATACATTACTAAAACATATTGAAATTTAATATGTATCATTATATTTTTATTTTTAAATAATTGTGTCTAAGTAATATTATTTTTAATAGAATATATGTCAAAAACACTATAAAATGTTTATGTTTATTTGTTTTAAAATATGTGAGAAAGATTTTTGTTCTTATTCTATCTAAATCTTTTTATGGTTTTGAACAATCTATAACAATATATAAATACAAAACTCAATGCGTGAAAAAACTGGTTGAATAAAGTCATGTCACAATACGATTATCTGAATTCAAACAAAATTTAATGCGTGCATTTTACATATTGCAAACAATACTTAATATGTATCTGAATAAATACACCAATAATAAATGTATTTGTATTCAATAAGTACATTGATATACACACGTATATGTTGTCTAAAAAATATTTTTTTTAATGTAACGTGCGATAAACACCTCATATATAATATACACGCGTTTATTTTTTTCTGCTGTGCGCATTAAAAAAAAAAATTCTAGGTTAAGTCCAACCGACCTTTAGAAGCATAGCGTAACTGTAATAAACATTAACTATTTAGTAAATTCAGAATCATTTAATGTGATTATGAAAGAAAGCATCATAGCTAGAGCAAATTATTGTCTCAATATTAAAAAGTTTTAGGTTCTTGGTTAACTAAGAATCATTCAGAACCTCCAATTGTCCGATGTAATCTATAGAACAATAGAATATTCTAGACTATACCAAAGTAGTAATAATAAAACAGTAAAAACAGCAGATGAGGTCCTGAATGTTTCAAGTTTACAACCCCTCTTTTAACCTCAAATTGTGAGTGCAGCACTTTGTGGTTGTAAGTAGAGCCACGTCTGTTGTTTTTATCATGCATGGACAAATGAAGCCACGTGAATGAATTGCCTTTTAGGATCTTTTTACACACTACGTGGAACTTAAATATCACTCACAATATGCTATCCACTCTATTCTATATAAACAACCTTCTTCAATGCTACAATTACCAAACCTTTACCATCTAAAGTGTTAACAATTTACAAAGCCATTCTAATCCTTAGAAAAGATTTTGATCTATCATTAAGGAGCTTGTATTTTGCATTGCAACATTAAGGAGCTATTATCAATGGCTGTTTCATCTTGTCAATCTATCATGTCAAGTTCCATGACCAGCATTTCTTGCAGATCCAGGGTTAACCAGTTTACCAACATCCCTTCTGTCTACATTCCAAGCTTGAGAAGGAATGTCAGCCTCAAAGTTAGATCTATGGCTGAGGTAATTATGCTTTTTTCAAACATATTTTAAGGTTATATATATACTATTTGCTTATGCATATGTAATATGTTTATGATTTAAGAATGATTAGTTGCTAATTACTTATTACACTGTTCAGGGAGAGCAGAAAGAGCAACCTAAGGTCCCTGTAGACCCAATTACCCCAATTGCACCAGCATATACTCGTCCACCAAAGGTGTGCATAGTAACACAAATTTATTACTTTTGTTTCTCTGTTAGATTAGATTTTTAAAGCATTAGTTTTGGTCTAAACTAAATGACCCTTTTAACATATAAAAATGATGATATTATGGCAGATGAGCACCAAATTTTCGGATTTGATGTCATTTAGTGGGCCAGCACCTGAAAGGATCAATGGAAGGTTGGCTATGATTGGTTTTGTAGCAGCAATGGGGGTGGAGATAGCAAAAGGGCAGGGTTTGTTTGAACAGTTATCCGGTGGTGGAGTTCCATGGTTCTTGGGGACAAGTGTGTTGTTGTCACTTGCTTCATTGATTCCATTTTCTCAAGGTGTTAGTGTTGAGTCAAAATCAAAAAGTATCATGTCCTCAGACGCAGAGTTGTGGAATGGAAGAATTGCAATGTTGGGTTTGATTGCTCTGGCTTTCACAGAATATGTTAAGGGTACATCCCTTGTGTAATAATGTTCTTTGGAAACACATGTAAGGTCTATAGGATTTGTGGTTAGAAGCTAATCCAGGAATTATTCATGTTTTTTCTTATGTAGTTACTCTTTTGAGGTACTTCTTAATTACAAACAAGAGAGTAAGAGTAATTAAACTCTCGATATACTTAAAAAGAGCTTCTTTAATCTTCGACCGATAAAATTCTTGTACTTGTGCCATGTAAACTTTGGCTTATTTGTTGAATGTTTGTGTTTTATTCTTTTTTTTATGCCATCTCTTATCATAGTTGTGTGAAACTATTTTGTTCCTATAGTATCAGGTCCAGTGCTTTGTTATTGTTTGCTGCAGTAAATTGGTAAGGTGTCAGAAATGTAAGTACATATCTTTAAAATGGATCTGTCCTTGAATTATACTTGATCAAAGTTGACATGATCATAGAGACTTCAAGAGATCTTTTAACATTTATCTTCTACAACTGAACCCACTACTTACTCATCTGCCATGAAAGACCCCAATTGGCTATTTTCCCCTAATAAAATAGCCATTAGCTGTAAATGGGTTTTTAAACTTAAGTTTTTAACCAATGGCACCATAGAATGTTTCAAAGCACGCCTTGTTTCCAAGGGGTTCAATCTAACAAGACTTCAACACACTTCACCCTCGACCTATTTCTTTGTTTTGTGACAACCACATCGCCATCTATATAGCCACCAATCCTGTATTTTACGAAAGAACTAAACACATTGAATTAGACTGTCATCTCATGAGAGATAAACTGCTGACAGGAATCATCCATCTAATGAGTATCGACTCTGCAAACCATGTTGCTGATGTTTTTACCAAAGCATTGCACAGTCCATTTGCTTGTGTTGTTGTCAAACTTGGATAGCTTGAGAATAGTCAATCCAGTTTGAGGGGGCTATCAACATATAATGTATTTGTTATTTTTAATTTGTTACATTATTCGTATAATCATATGTTAGTTAGACATTATTTCTCTAATTAGTTTTTCCTATAAACTTTAGGCTATATATAGGGAGACTCATCTTGTAATGGTTCAAGGCAGTAATAATATTCAGTTTCTTTCATTCAGCTTTTATCTCTCTTAATGAGAGTTATGATGATGCAAAGCCATAGGATAACAAAAGGTGATCTACTTTCATGCCAACTTCACAACATCGGAATACAGCAATATCATAATTTGTTGCTCCAAGCAAAAGTTCAGGTGGCCGGTACCATAAGATCACTACATGACTTGTTAAAGGCAGAGTTGCAAGTCCGAAATCACCAATCTTCATATTGCCATTATTGTCAAGAATATTTGAGCCCTTAACATCACGATGCATAACACCGCGATTATGACAATGCTCAAGACCGTGGAGAAGCTGTTTCATATAACACTTGATCTGCACCCTGACAAAAAATAAATTAGGTAATAGGAAAATGAAAGCAAAGTTTTTGGCATAAACATACTTTAACAATCCTTTCTTCAATAAGAAAGTGCATGTAGTTTAGTAAACTTGTGTGAGGCAATGTTACAAGGTCTGTAAGATCATGTTCCATGTGTTCAAAATAAGGTACAAGCTACCAAAAAGCCTTGAAGTAGTGACTCCTAGTTTCATGACATCCAAATGGTATTTCAGTAACATTTGGTATCCAAATGTGTAAGAGTTTGTTGGTCCAATAGTTTTCTTATTCAGTATAAGAGTTTGAGTTATTAGGTGATGTTAATACATAATTATTTGTAATACTTTTGATTAATCATTCATTTGTTCAACAACAGTTTAATGAATAAATCACTGTTTAGATGTGGATAAATGGTGTTCACTTGCTCATATTAAGTAAACCCTCAAAAGTTTTTGTTTGGTTGCTAGTGTAACAGAGTGGACATTTCAACAATTCTTTGCCTTTGGCATAGTTTTTTTGTTTCAACTTTGCATCTTCATAGATTGAGGTGCAAGTTCCAATTTAAAATCAAATGCTGAAATCTTTTATTTTTCTAAAGCTACAATCAACCCCCTATGCTTCCTCTAATGTTTGTATTGATTAACCTTCATGTATTGCTCCTATTTGAAATGCCATAGATCCATTACAGTCACACACACAAAATAACTTACATTTGCCAATACTTGTTAAAATACATAGCTTTTACTATTAGAATTTGGGCTTTATTTTTAAGCACCCGTGACGATGTTTGATTGCTTTTCCTATTTAGGTCACTTTAGATTCAGAAGTTAGGCCACGAGTATATGATGCTTGTTGAAGTGCATGTGTGTTTTACCTCTGCATTCTATGTTTTTCAATAGAACCTGACAAATTTGTCATATCCTGCAGTTTCTGTTTTCACAGTCAAGTCTTTCTTGTTGCTTTCGCACAGCATATGAATTAGAGATGGGATTATCAACTGTACATACAGAACTAACTATACCATACGACGAGATACATGAATTACAATGTCAGCGCCTCTCTATCAATTCTTTAAGTGCTTTAACATTGACCTCGTTGTAAAAGATAAGAGGAGCTCAAGCAACTGGTTAAGGAAGGAAAGACAATATATATTGGGTTGTTAGAGGCTAATGCTGACACCAAAGAGAGCACGCGCAGTTCATTCTGTTACTGCATTGCAAACAAAGTATCATGGTATACAAATTGAAATATTTTCTTTTCCTAGTGCATTTGGTTACATTTATATTCCAGTTGGTTTGATATATTTGCTAACTCATTCAAATACGCTTTTAACAGAATATGTGCAGAACATCTAAAATTGTTTTTATTGTGACTGAGAATTATTGTGTACTTGTAGAGAACTAGGCATTGGAATAGTGGCATACATCCCTCTTACCTGTGGGCCTTTTTTTCAGGAAAGTTAGTAGCCTGCTGGTATGCAGCTAGCTACAAGTAAGTAATACAATTTTATGTTTGCATGAGTTTTGAAGTCATACTTACTGTTTCGCTTCTTTACCATCATGACGTTGGTTAACCATGTTGGATATACAATTTACCATTTTTTGCGTCTCTACTCTGACTACGGGCCAGATAGCATGGTCAACTAGAAATTTCTAGCTCTTATATAATCTATACGACTTGTTGTGAATTTGGATACAAACATCTTTTGTAGTTCTTTCTGATGCAGTTCCTGTTAAGGAAATTGCTGGGAAACAATACTATGATAATCTTTTCAAGCCTATTTTCTAGAATTTATTATATTACCAAATGGCAAAGCAGTTATGCAGTTATGCACTTATCTGCTTCTGCCTCTCTAGCTAGTCCTTTTATTTGTAATGCTACAGCTGAACATTAAACTACCACTTTGTGGTGCATGCATGCCCTTGATACTTAACTGTCACTATTTTCTTATTGGACAAAAATTGTCTGTTATTTGCATATTTATTAACACTAATTCATTAATGGTTTTCATTTTTTACTACCTACTGATTTGTGATCTTTTACTAAATAAACTGATTGGTAGAAGCTTTGGATGAGCCATGATATCTGTAAAAATAGCCATGGATAATGATTGCTCAATTGATTAGTTGGAAATTAGTATATGTCCTCATAAATTCCAGTTAAAAAAACACTACAATTTAAAAGCTTTGAGTGTTTTGGACTTTGGTAATAATTCAAAGATTTAAAAATTAGATTTCTCAGATACAAAAAAAAAAAAATCACAGTTCCTGATTTCAAAATGAACTCGGCAGGGAAAGATTCTGACTTAGTGTACTTGAGGTTGGTAAATACAATAGTATAAACCTGGCTTGCCGGTGATAAACCAATCGAGGGCCTTTCATTTATTGATACGTAGAGATCGTCCTTTTCCCAGTTACGAGATCATGTATTATAACATTGGTCTCTCATGAGGTACCGATTCTTTGGTCTCCTGCATTTACTAGGTTTGATGTATTAGTGGCAAAAATGGGGTGTGACACTCCTTGAATTTAAGGAATGTGGCAATGACCGATGAATCCTTCTAAGTTCTCTAAAATGTGTCTCAACACGTCACTGCTATGTTGAGCTGCCCACCCATCTTAGATTTGAGCTCGCCTATGTCTGGCTTGAGCGCGTCCATGTTCTTTTGAGTACTCTGTAGAAGCTTAGCAGATTTTAACCCTAAAGGACCGAGGTCAGTTGATATCAAATGGACTTGGGCCATTACGAATATACATTAACACTTCCTAATTTTAATCACTATATTTATAAAAAAGTCGACCTGATTATGCTATTTTTTTTCCAGTAAATCTTTGCTATTTTGTTTTGAATCTAAAAAGTCAGTTTCATGTGAAGAAGTCTAATTACAAAATAATATTATAATTAATTAATAATACAAACAGTGAAGTCAGGACTAGTTAAATCCAAAACAAAATATCTCTTTTACTTCTTTTCAAAAATTGTAGAGATAGCTTATGTCCAACCAACCTTTAGATGCATGCCATCATAATTGTAATATACATTAAGTTAATTCAGAATCATCTAATGTGATTTGGAAAAGAAAGCATCATTCACAGCTAGAGCAAAATTATTGTCTTAATATTAAAGTAAGAGTATTAGGTTCTTGGTTAAGTAAGGATCATTCCAACCACCAATTGTCTTATGTAATCTATAGAACAATAGAATATTCTAGATTATACCAAAGTAATACTAATAAAACAGTAAAAACAATATTTGAGGTCCTGAAAGTTCCAAGTTTACAACCCCTCTTTCAACCTCAAAATTGTGAGTGCAGCACTTTGTGGTTGTAAGTAGAGCCACGTTTGTTGGTTTTGCCATGTGTGGACAAATGAAGCCACGTGAATCAATTACCTTTTAGGATCTTTTTACACACTAGGTGGAACTTAAATCTCCCTCACAATGCTTTCCACTTTATTCTATATAAACAACTTTCTTCAATGCTTTATCTACCAACTTAACAATCTAAGGTGTAAGCATTCAGTCAGTGAGATTCACAAAGCTATTCAAATCCTTAAAAAGACTTTGTTCTATCGCATTGGTTCTTGAGTTTTGCATTAGCATTAAGGAACTATTATCAATGGCTCTTTCATCTTGTCAATCTATCATGTCATGTTCTATGACCAACATTTCTAGCAGATCTAGGGCTAACCAGTTTAGCAACATCCCTTCTATCTACATACCAAGCTTGAGAAGAAATGTCAGCCTCAAAGTTAGATCTATGGCTGAGGTAATTATGCTTTTTTCAAACATATTTTAAGGTTATACATACGTAGTATTTGCTTGTGTATATGCATTATGTAATATGTCTATGGTTTAAGAATGATTAGTTGCTGATTGCTTATTACACTGTTCAGGGAGAGCAGAAAGAGCAACCTAAGGTGCCTGTAGACCCAACTACACCAATTGCACCAACACCACAACCAGCTTATACTCGTCAGCCAAAGGTGAGCATAGTATAACAATTACTATGTTTTTTTATATGTTTGATTAGTAGCATAAAGCATTGATTTTGGTCTAAATTAATGAGACCCTCTTAATAAATAATGATGATGATGATGATGATGAAATGGCAGATGAGCACAAAGTTTTCAGATTTAATGGCTTTTGGTGGGCCAGCACCAGAAAGGATCAATGGAAGGTTGGCTATGATTGGTTTTGTAGCAGCAATGGGGATGGAGATAGCAAAAGGGCAGGGTTTGTTTGAACAGTTATCAGGTGGTGGAGTTCCATGGTTCTTGGGGACAAGTGTGTTGTTGTCACTTGCTTCATTGATTCCATTTTCTCAAGGGGTTAGTGTTGAGTCAAAATCAAAAAGTATCATGTCCTCAGATGCAGAGTTGTGGAATGGAAGAATTGCTATGTTGGGTTTAGTTGCTTTAGCTTTCACAGAATTTGTCAAGGGTACATCCCTTGTGTAATAGAGTTCGTTGAAGACACAATCAAAGTCTATAATAGAATGGATTTGTGGTTAGAAGTCAATCTAGGAAGAATTGATTATGTATATTCTTTTGTAGTTACTCCTTTGAGGTACTTCTCATGTACAAGCATGAGAGACTGATTGAACTCTCTTTGTACTTAAAAAGAGCTTCTATAATTTCTTCCACTGAATAAAATTCTTTTACATTTGCTCAATGATCTTTGGATTGTGTTGAAGGCTTGTCATGTAAAGATTGTGTTTTATTCTACTTTACATGTCATCTCTTATTTGTGTGAAACTATATATATATATATATATATATATATATATATATATATATATATATATATATATATATATATATATATATATATATATATATATATATATTTATTTATTTATTTATATTTTTTTTTTTTGTGAAAATAAGATATCATTAACGGGAGAACTAAGGGTTCTCCAACCTTTTTACACCGGAAACGGGTGAAACCCGACAAAAGAAGAAATTACAAACCAATTAGAATTACGAGAGATAAAGTAAAGGCTCTTTACTAAAATCGTAAAAACTAAAATTGGAGTGAGCAATTTCACCACAAAAAGACCACTTCCAAACTAAATGTTTTATACCCCACACCGTATTGTTTAAATTCCAAGCCTCCGACCTAAAACAAATGTCATTCCTTCCTAACCATATGCTCCACGAAGTAGCTAGCCAAACCAAACCCAAATTGCCCTCTTTAACCTTTTTTAACGGCAAAACGAGTGCCAATCCATAAAACTCGATAAACACTCTTCCTCCATCTCATCCGATTTACCAATCCAATTGCCTACCTCCTTCCAAATCTTCTTAACCACCAAACAAGAAAAAAAGGAATGATTCCTATTTTCTAACTCTATCCCACAAAAAGAACACTTTAAAGAATCCAACGAAAAGTTAATACCTCTATGTGCCAACAAATCTTTGGTTGGAAGTCTATTCACAAAAAGTCTCCAACCAAAAGCCTTGATTTTAAAGGGAACCGATAATTTCCAAATCAACGAAAGAGGGGCGTCACACCTATTGAAAGGGCCGAAGGGGATACGAAAATTAGCCAAAAAATAATAACAAGAACTAACCGAGTAAGTGGCTCCGGGTTCAAGATCCCAAGTGATGCTATCGATTCCTTCCTCCATTAAGCCATGATTATCAAGAAAAGACTTCAATGAAGCAACTTCCACTTGAATGGAATCTTCATTGAAAACCTCCATAGGAATGCCAAAATCTCCCCAAAACCAAGTTCCGCCACTCCACCCCCCATTCCCGCAATAGAAACTTTCTTCAAAAAAGAGGCTTCAAATAAATTCGGGAACACCTCCTTCAAAATCTTATTGTCCTTCAATTTTGCTTCCCAAAAAGGAGTGGTGAAGCCTTTTCCAACCTTGAAAGTACTACAATTGATGAAAGGATCCTTAAAAGAATTTTTTTATCATATTTAAATCCTTCCACCAAAAAGAAGAATCTTTTGAAGGAGAATCTCCGCAAAATACCTTGGAAGAAATTTCTCCATACCGAGCGCTCAAGACCTTATGCCATAAGACATTATGATTTTGAAGAATCCTCCACCTCCATTTGTGAAGAAGGGCTAAATTAAATTATGCCAAGTTTTTAATCCCTAACCCTCCTTTCTCGTAGGGTAAGCAAACATCCTTCCAACTCACCCGATGAATCTTCCTCTTATCCTCTACACCACCCCATAAAAAATTACTTTGAATCTTGGTAAATTCTTTAACAATTTTCGATGGCATTTTGTAGAAAGACATAGTGAAAATTGTTAAAGAGCAAAGAATAGACTTAAGAAGAGTGATCCTCCCACCAAGATTAAGAAAGCGATTTTTCCATCCCGCCAACCGATTTTTCATCTTCAACAAAAGAGGACTCCACGTAGAAAGCGTCCTAGGATTGGAACCAATGGGAATACCAAGAAAGATGAACTTACTATCCTCCGTTTTGCAAGAAAGAACAAAACTAGCCGCCTCTAAAAAGTGAGGATTATTATTGATGTCGATCAACTTGCTTTTGTGATAATTAATACCAAGACCAGAAGTGAGTTCAAAAGCCCTCAAAACCGTCTTAATCACCCAAATATGTCTCCAAGACCCATCTCCCACCAACAAGGTGTCATCCGCAAATTGAAGGATGTCCACCATACATTTTCCTTCCAAATTAAAACCACTAAATTCACCAATCTCATATGATTTTCTAACTAACCTCGTGAAACCTTCCGCCACCAAAACAAAAAGAAAAGGTGAGAGGGGATCACCTTGCCTCAATCCTTTCTTAACAATGAACTCCTTCGTGGGACTACCATTTACCAAGACCGACATCTTGCTTTGAAAAACCAACAATTCCATCCAATTCCTCCACAATGGACCGAATCCCATTCGAGACACACACACACACACACACACACACACACATATATATATATATATATATATATATATATATATATATATATATATATATATATATATATATATATATATATATATAGTGATGATATAACTTTAACTGTATTAAATAAAAAGTGAGTTGTTTGTAAGAGCATTAAATATAATAGAAAGTAAATTATTAATTTTATTAAAATAAATTAATTAGTATTTTTGTTAAAAAAAATATATTATGTTGATAATAACTAGTAAAATAAGAAGTGAGTTGTTTGTACGAGCATTGAGTATAATAGAAAGTAAATTCTTAATTTTATTAAAATAAATTAATTAGTATTGTTAATAATAATGAATAAATATAATTAATTAAATATATTGTAAAAATAAAAAAATTCAAATTTATATAGTATAAATGTTAACCGTTATTGAATATGAAGCTTTGGCTCTAAATGAGGCGATCCAAAGAGTTATCAACTTGCAAATTGTAAATGTTATTTTCGAAAGCTACTCTCAAATCTCAAAGTGTAGTCCATGTCATTCATGTCAATCACAATAGTGGATCCAAGTTTAATTTTATCATTAATTTTATTAAAACTTTGTTATCTCATTATCCAAACTTTAAGATAAAGTTTATTAAGCGCCGAGTAAATATAGTTGTCCATTATCTTGCAAGGGCGGCCAATTCTTCGACTAGGCGTGTTTTTTTTATATTCAATTATTTTAATTTTGTTTTGAATTAGTTTAATTTATTTTATTGTAATTCTTTAGTTTATTTAATAAACGGTTCGACCGTATGTTTCATCAATTGAACCTTAAACCGTAAGTTTCATTGATTCGATCTCCGGTCCGGTTCTTAAAACATTGGTTAGAATCAATTAGAATAAAAAATAAAATATGAACACTATATAAAAACATAAATAGAAGAAACAGAACCTTAGAGCATAATTATCGACAACTTTTGGCCGATCCTACACTGTAATCAAACACACAATGTCAGAAATCTATGGATATTTGGCTAGAAATTTCGTTCTCAAATGTACAAGCGTTATTGCAGTAAAGCACTGTGCGTTATCTCAATTGTCTATTTTTTTTAAATAAAAAATAACAATTAAATTTGGATACAAGTAATATTGGAATATATTGTAGGGTCTAGTGGGACCTATTTTAAAGGTTTTGATGAGTTGTGTAACACCCAAATATTTAATTATTTATTTAATTGAATATTTAATTAATTGTTTGTGAATTATTCGATTGATTTTGGTGTTGCGGTGAATTAAGTCGTTGAGTAGGTATATTAAGTTGGTAAGTCGTAGAAATAATATTAGAAATAATATTATAGTCGCGGAATAATATTAGAAGTAATATTATCGTAGTTGGAGTGTGTTCGGTTAAGTGGGCTTGGTTTCGTGTCGGAATTAGTAAATTAGGGGGTGTATGTTTTTAGGCCCATTAGACATTATATTAGTATATTATTATTTTAATAATATAAGAGGAAAGCAAAAAGAAATAGAAAAGAGTGGCAGTTGTTAGATATCAGAAAAAAAGAGAAGTTCACGAGGCAGTTTGAAAACAAGGTTGGAAGGGATTAGAGTGGAGAAGACGATACGAGAAAAATTGCTGCCGGTAACCAAGTCCGAAGTTTCGAGCTACCTTCAATCCAATCAGGTAAGGGTGGGTTCGATTATTATAACCGGGTTAGGATGAATAGTATATGGGTAAGGGATTATATGATTGTTTTTCCCAATTGATTTCTTGATAAGTTATTGTTGATTTTGTGTGGTCGTTGATAATCTGGCTGATGTTGATGATTGAGTTAAGTTGATTTTCTTCGACGATGTGTTGTTGCTGAAGTTATATGGATTAATTATACGAAAATGTTAATTGTCAATTGTTGAGGAAAAATTGTTGCTGGACAATGTACCATGTTACGGTGAAATCTGGGAAGCGAATTAACAGAAAATTGTATTTTTGGGGTGACCTGAAGAAAGAAAATAAATTTGAGGTGGGGGCCTCACAAGGTGGGGGTGGGCGCCTCCTAATGCATTTTGGTGGGGGTGGGCGCCTCCTAATGTTTTTGGGTTCTTTGGACTTTCGTTTGGTGTTGTTGCCACTGTGTGATTGCAATGATTTGTTTTGTTTTTTTTAACAGTATATTAGATTCATAAAGTAACCTCACATTACTAATTAGCATATTAGGAATAGAATAGAGCAGAAAAGTATTATGTTCTCCAATGATTTATATAGCAGAAAAATAATAGGTTCATCGATAATTCATGTAGCCGAAGTGTAACAATTTTTGACAGAAAATGAAACCAACAGCAGAAGCAGAATGATGTGTAAATTTTCATGACAGAAGCTTGGAAATTATTTTAATTGGCAGCAGTAATAGGAATAGAATTTTCTAATAAAACTGGTATTAGTAACAGAAGTTAAAAACAACACAGTTTAGTCGGTTTAGCCGGTTTAGGCGGAAAAACTAGTTGTCCGGAATTTAACGGAAATTGTCGGGGTAAGTCGGGTAATTTAGTAGGTGGCTCTGGTTGAATTGTTTGGTTGAAATTATGTTGAAAAAGTGGAATTTCAGGTACAGCAGTTGAGTTTTAATATTGTTCCGGTACACGGACGAATTTTAAGTTGAAGGCGTAATAGCCAAAGTTGATTAAGTTGTTTATGTCGAAAAGTTGTTATGTTGTTAAGTTGATCATGTGTGGATGTTGTTGAGTTGTTTATGTTGTTGAGTGAGTGCGTGTCATGAACATACATTGCATTTTGTGTCGGAGCGTTGCTCACACCACGTTGGCCTGGATTGGCATATGTTGAAAGTTGAAAGTTGAAGGCTTATGCCTTAATGCCTCGATAAACTGGCAATATTAAGTTGGGAGTTTTACTCCGATGGTACCACATGCATAACATTGTCGAGTCGCATTAAAGTTGCATTTTCTTACGTTGTTGTTGATTTTTATTTGTTGTTGCTGAATTTTTTATTTGTTGGTTGTTGATGTGAAGTGGTGAGTAGTTGTATGATTCTTGCCTATATAATATTTATCATACTCCGTTTATAATTTTCGGTAACTCACCCCTTCTGTTTGAATGTTGTCCCTATGTTGGCAACGTGCAGGTAATCAAGAGGAGTAGCCGGTTACCTTAGTTCGAGTCGGTGGTTGTCGCTCTGATACGTAGCACTCGGGGGGATAATCGCGTGTTTTTCTTATTGCTTTGATTATGTTTAAGTTGCTGAATTTTATATTGATTTCGTTAAAGACTTGAATTTTGAAGTTGCTTTATGTTGGATGAAGATACTTTAACTATTTGAAGTTAAAGACTTGTTGATTGGGAGTCATTATTTTGTTGAATTTTAAATCAAGAAAAATTTTATGTTGAACTTATTAATCCGCTGCTTGAAAGTTAAAGTTGTTATATTTTAAAGAACTAAACAGGTTCGAATCAGTTATCCGGAAAGTTGTATCCGTTATGTATGATATACAGGTGATTGTAAGATATGTTTAAGTTGAAATGAATGTGACATCCTGTATGGCGAAATTTTATACTCTGATATTATATAATTACGTTGGGTAGAATTTGGGTGTTACATTAGTGGTATCAGAGCAGGTCGGTCCGTCCGGCCAAGTGTCGAGTCGTAGTTGTTTAAAAATCGAGTATTGTTATTTGGTTCTAACTTTGGTTTATGTTGTAGTGATAATTTGAGATGGCTGGAAGGAACGATGCTGCAATGGCTGCTGCAATGCAAGCAATGGCTGAGGCTGTGCAGAATTTACCGAATGCTGGCGAGAATGATGGATCTCGTAGTCTGGCGACTTTTCAGAGAGAGAATCCGCCTACCTTCAAGGGAAAGTATGATCCTGATGGAGCATTGGACTGGTTGAAAGAGATTGAGAGAATATTCCGTGTGATGGACTGCACTCCAGCGCAGAAGGTTCGTTATGGGACTCATATGCTAGCAGTCGAAGCTGATGACTGGTGGCTAGAGACTCGTCAGAGATTGGAGACTACAGGTGAAGTTATTACTTGGGATGTGTTCTGAAGAGAATTTCTGAGAAAGTCTTATCCAGAGGATGTCCGTGGTAAGAAGCAGATCGAGTTTCTTGAGCTGAAACAAGGAACTATGTCGGTTACTGATTATGCTGCAAAGTTTGTTGAGCTGGCTAAGTTTTATCCGTACTATACCGGTGATGATGCTGAGTTTTCTAAATGCATCAAATTTGAAAGCGGGTTGCGCTCTGAAATCAAGAAAGCTATTGGGTATCAGAAGATTCGTGTCTTCTCTGATTTAGTTGATAGTTGCAGAATTTATGAAGAGGACAATAATGCTCACTACAAGATTGTTAGTGACAGAAGAGGCAAGCAACAACAGAACCGTGGTAAGCCTTATGATGCTCCAGCTGGAAAAGGTAAACAGAAAGCGACTGAGGGCAAGAAGACTAGTAGGGGAGATGCTCCTGCTGGCATAACTTGTTTCAAATGTGGAAAATCTGGTCATAAGAGTACCGTGTGTACTGCTGAGGCGAAGAGGTGTTTCCGATGTGGTAAGATTGGGCATGCAATATCTGATTGCAGGCACAAGGAGATGATCTGTTTTAATTGTGGTGAAGAGGGACATATTGGTAATCAGTGTCCGAAGCCAAAGAAAGCTCAGACCGGAAAAGTGTTCGCGTTAGCAGGAACTCAGACAGCTAATGAGGACAGACTTATCAGAGGTACATGTTTCATTAATAGTACTCCTTTAATTACTATTATTGACACTGGTGCTACACATTGTTTTGTTTCTGCTGATTGTGTTCAAAGATTGGGTCTTAACTTATCTGCTATGAATGGAGAAATGGTCGTCGAGACTCCGGCTAAGGGATCGGTGACTACTTCTCTTGTGTGTTTAAGGTGTCCTTTATCGATCTTCGATAAAGAATTTTATGTTGATTTGGTTTGTTTGCCGCTGACCGGAATGGATGTAATTCTGGGTATGAACTGGTTAGAGTATAACTATGTTCACATGAATTGTTATCGCAAGTCGGTGAGGTTTTCCTCTCCAGAAGAGGAAGGGGTTGGATTGTTGTCTTTTAGAGAGTTACAACAATTGATGAAAGAAGAAGCTCAGATGTTTTCGTTGATGGCAACGTTGTCTATTGAGCGCAGAGCTAAGATTGAAGAATTGCAGGTGGTAAATGAATTTCCTGAAGTTTTCCCTGATGAAATTCCTGATGTGCCGCCAGAGAGAGAGGTTGAATTTGCAATTGATCTTGTACCTGGTACTAAACCTGTTTCGATGGCACCATACAGAATGTCGGCATCCGAGTTGTCTGAATTAAAGAAGCAGTTGGAAGAGCTACTTGAGAAGAAGTTTATAAGACCAAGTGTATCGCCGTGGGGAGCTCCGGTGTTGTTAGTAAAGAAGAAAGATGGAAGTATGAGACTTTGTGTTGATTATAGACAGCTGAATAAAGTAACAATCAAGAACAAGTATCCACTTCCGAGAATAGATGATTTGATGGATCAGTTGGTGGGTGCTCGCGTGTTTAGCAAGATTGATTTGAGATCGGGTTATCATCAGATTAAAGTGAAGGATGAGGATATTCAGAAGACGGCGTTCAGAACACGGTATGGACATTATGAGTATTCAGTGATGCCTTTCGGTGTTACTAATGCGCCGGGAGTATTCATGGAATACATGAACCGCATTTTTCATACTTATCTGGATCATTTTGTGGTTGTATTCATTGATGATATTCTGATTTATTCTAAGTCAGAAGAAGAGCATAAGGAACATTTGAGGACAGTGTTGGAAGTTTTGAAAGGTAAGCAGTTGTATGCGAAGCTGTCCAAGTGCGAGTTCTGGTTGAAAGAAGTTAGTTTTCTGGGTCATGTGATTTCAGGTAGTGGTATTGCCGTGGATCCTTCTAAAGTAGATGCTGTGTTGCAATGGGAAACTCCAAGGTCGGCTACTGAGATTAGAAGTTTTCTGGGACTAGCTGGTTATTATAGAAGATTTATTGAAGGATTTTCTAAGTTGGCACTTCCGTTAACTAGATTGACTTGTAAAAGTAAAGCTTTTGTGTGGGATGTTCAGTGCGAAGAAAGTTTTACAGAATTGAAGAAGAGGTTGACGTCGACTCCGGTTTTGACATTACCGAATCCAGAAGAACCGTTTGTGGTTTATTGTGATGCTTCGCTGATGGGATTAGGAGGTGTGCTGATGCAGAATAATAAAGTAATTGCTTATGCGTCTCGACAGTTGAGAACTCATGAAAGGAATTATCCTACGCATGATTTGGAGCTTGCTGCAGTGGTTTTTGTGCTGAAAATTTGGAGGCACTATCTCTATGGCTCTAGATTTGAAGTTTATAGTGATCATAAGAGCTTAAAGTATTTGTTTGACCAGAAGGAGTTGAATATGAGGCAGCGACGGTGGTTAGAATTGCTAAAAGATTATGATTTCGGTTTAAATTATCATCCGGGCAAAGCTAATGTTGTGGCCGATGCTTTAAGCCGAAAGACCTTGCATATGTCAGCAATGATGATTAAGGAATTGGAATTAATTGAGCAGTTTCGAGATATGAGTTTGGTTTGCGAGGTGACACCGCAGAGTGTTATGCTGGGTATGTTGAAAATTAACAATGATTTTCTGGACAGTATTCGAGAGGCTCAGAAGCGGGATGTGAAACTAGTGGACATCATGAATAGTTGTGGTCAATCGGATGAGAATGACTTTAAGATTGATGCACGAGGTGTGTTGAGGCTGCATGATCGAATTTGTATACCAGATGATACAGATATGAAAAAGAAAATTCTTGAAGAGGGTCATAGAAGTAATCTGAGTATTCATCCGGGAGCTACTAAAATGTATCAAGACTTGAAGAAGATATTTTGGTGGTCCGGAATGAAAGAAGATGTGGCACGATTTGTGTATGCATGTTTGACTTGTCAGAAGTCAAAAGTTGAGCATCAAAAACCTGCTGGGTTGATGCAACCGTTAGAGATTCCAGAATGGAAATGGGATAGCATTTCTATGGACTTTGTGACAGGGTTGCCTGTGACTTCAAGGGGACATGATTCTATTTGGGTGATTGTTGACAGGCTTACGAAGTCAGCTCATTTCCTACCTATTAACATCACCTATCCGATTGCGAGGTTGGCAGAGATTTATATCCGAGTGATTGTGAAGTTGCATGGTGTTTCTTTGTGTATTGTATCGGATAGAGATCCGAGGTTTACATCGGAGTTTTGGAAGAGCCTACAGGAGGCGTTGGGTTCTAAGCTGAGGTTGAGTTCGGCGTATCATCCTCAAACAGATGGTCAAACTGAGAGAACTATTCAGTCGTTGGAGGATCTGTTGAGAGCTTGTGTTCTTGAGCAAGGAGGTTCGTGGGATACTCATCTTCCATTAATAGAGTTCACTTATAATAATAGTCACCATTCTAGTATCGGAATGGCACCGTTTGAAGCGCTGTATGGTCGGAGGTGTAGAACTCCGTTGTGTTGGTATGAATCTGGTGAAAGTGTAGTACTTGGGCCGGAATTAGTCTGAGAAACTACCGAGAAAGTGAAGTTGATCCGAGAGAAGATGAAAGCTTCTCAAAGTAGACAAAAAAGTTACCATGACAAGCGGAAGAAGGATTTGGAATTCCAAGCGGGCGATCATGTGTTTCTGAGAGTCACACCTGTGACTGGTGTTGGGAGAGCTTTGAAGTCTAAGAAGCTCACTCCTCGTTTTATTGAGCCGTATCAGATTTTGGACAGAGTCGGGAAAGTTGCTTACCGAATGGCGTTACCGCCAAATCTTTCGAATCTGCATGATGTATTTCATGTGTCGCAGCTTCGGAAATACATTTCAGATCCGTCTCATGTGGTTAATATGGATGATGTGCAAGTACGGGATAATCTCACGGTGGAGACGAAGCCTGTGCGAATCGCGGATCGTGAAATGAAGACCTTGCGAGGGAAAGAGATCGCGTTGGTGAAAGTTGTCTGGTTGGGAGCTACCGGAGAAAGCATGACGTGGGAATTGGAGAGCAAGATGCGAGACTCCTATCCCGAGCTGTTTGAATCAGGTAAAATTTTCGAGGACGAAAATATTCTAAGTAGGGGAGAGTTGTAACGCCCAAATATTTAATTATTTATTTAATTGAATATTTAATTAATTGTTTGTGAATTATTCGATTGATTTTGGTGTTGCGGTGAATTAAGTCGTTGAGTAGGTATATTAAGTTGGTAAGTCGTAGAAATAATATTAGAAATAATATTATAGTCGCGGAATAATATTAGAAGTAATATTATCGTAGTTGGAGTGTGTTCGGTTAAGTGGGCTTGGTTTCGTGTCGGAATTAGTAAATTAGGGGGTGTATGTTTTTAGGCCCATTAGACATTATATTAGTATATTATTATTTTAATAATATAAGAGGAAAGCAAAAAGAAATAGAAAAGAGTGGCAGTTGTTAGATATCAGAAAAAAAGAGAAGTTCACGAGGCAGTTTGAAAACAAGGTTGGAAGGGATTAGAGTGGAGAAGACGATACGAGAAAAATTGCTGCCGGTAACCAAGTCCGAAGTTTCGAGCTACCTTCAATCCAATCAGGTAAGGGTGGGTTCGATTATTATAACCGGGTTAGGATGAATAGTATATGGGTAAGGGATTATATGATTGTTTTTCCCAATTGATTTCTTGATAAGTTATTGTTGATTTTGTGTGGTCGTTGATAATCTGGCTGATGTTGATGATTGAGTTAAGTTGATTTTCTTCGACGATGTGTTGTTGCTGAAGTTATATGGATTAATTATACGAAAATGTTAATTGTCAATTGTTGAGGAAAAATTGTTGCTGGACAATGTACCATGTTACGGTGAAATCTGGGAAGCGAATTAACAGAAAATTGTATTTTTGGGGTGACCTGAAGAAAGAAAATAAATTTGAGGTGGGGGCCTCACAAGGTGGGGGTGGGCGCCTCCTAATGCATTTTGGTGGGGGTGGGCGCCTCCTAATGTTTTTGGGTTCTTTGGACTTTCGTTTGGTGTTGTTGCCACTGTGTGATTGCAATGATTTGTTTTGTTTTTTTTAACAGTATATTAGATTCATAAAGTAACCTCACATTACTAATTAGCATATTAGGAATAGAATAGAGCAGAAAAGTATTATGTTCTCCAATGATTTATATAGCAGAAAAATAATAGGTTCATCGATAATTCATGTAGCCGAAGTGTAACAATTTTTGACAGAAAATGAAACCAACAGCAGAAGCAGAATGATGTGTAAATTTTCATGACAGAAGCTTGGAAATTATTTTAATTGGCAGCAGTAATAGGAATAGAATTTTCTAATAAAACTGGTATTAGTAACAGAAGTTAAAAACAACACAGTTTAGTCGGTTTAGCCGGTTTAGGCGGAAAAACTAGTTGTCCGGAATTTAACGGAAATTGTCGGGGTAAGTCGGGTAATTTAGTAGGTGGCTCTGGTTGAATTGTTTGGTTGAAATTATGTTGAAAAAGTGGAATTTCAGGTACAGCAGTTGAGTTTTAATATTGTTCCGGTACACGGACGAATTTTAAGTTGAAGGCGTAATAGCCAAAGTTGATTAAGTTGTTTATGTCGAAAAGTTGTTATGTTGTTAAGTTGATCATGTGTGGATGTTGTTGAGTTGTTTATGTTGTTGAGTGAGTGCGTGTCATGAACATACATTGCATTTTGTGTCGGAGCGTTGCTCACACCACGTTGGCCTGGATTGGCATATGTTGAAAGTTGAAAGTTGAAGGCTTATGCCTTAATGCCTCGATAAACTGGCAATATTAAGTTGGGAGTTTTACTCCGATGGTACCACATGCATAACATTGTCGAGTCGCATTAAAGTTGCATTTTCTTACGTTGTTGTTGATTTTTATTTGTTGTTGCTGAATTTTTTATTTGTTGGTTGTTGATGTGAAGTGGTGAGTAGTTGTATGATTCTTGCCTATATAATATTTATCATACTCCGTTTATAATTTTCGGTAACTCACCCCTTCTGTTTGAATGTTGTCCCTATGTTGGCAACGTGCAGGTAATCAAGAGGAGTAGCCGGTTACCTTAGTTCGAGTCGGTGGTTGTCGCTCTGATACGTAGCACTCGGGGGGATAATCGCATGTTTTTCTTATTTCTTTGATTATGTTTAAGTTGCTGAATTTTATATTGATTTCGTTAAAGACTTGAATTTTGAAGTTGCTTTATGTTGGATGAAGATACTTTAACTATTTGAAGTTAAAGACTTGTTGATTGGGAGTCATTATTTTGTTGAATTTTAAATCAAGAAAAATTTTATGTTGAACTTATTAATCCGCTGCTTGAAAGTTAAAGTTGTTATATTTTAAAGAACTAAACAGGTTCGAATCAGTTATCCGGAAAGTTGTATCCGTTATGTATGATATACAGGTGATTGTAAGATATGTTTAAGTTGAAATGAATGTGACATCCTGTATGGCGAAATTTTATACTCTGATATTATATAATTACGTTGGGTAGAATTTGGGTGTTACATTAGTGGTATCAGAGCAGGTCGGTCCGTCCGGCCAAGTGTCGAGTCGTAGTTGTTTAACAATCGAGTATTGTTATTTGGTTCTAACTTTGGTTTATGTTGTAGTGATAATTTGAGATGGCTGGAAGGAACGATGCTGCAATGGCTGCTGCAATGCAAGCAATGGCTGAGGCTGTGCAGAATTTACCGAATGCTGGCGAGAATGATGGATCTCGTAGTCTGGCGACTTTTCAGAGAGAGAATCCGCCTACCTTCAAGGGAAAGTATGATCCTGATGGAGCATTGGACTGGTTGAAAGAGATTGAGAGAATATTCCGTGTGATGGACTGCACTCCAGCGCAGAAGGTTCGTTATGGGACTCATATGCTAGCAGTCGAAGCTGATGACTGGTGGCTAGAGACTCGTCAGAGATTGGAGACTACAGGTGAAGTTATTACTTGGGATGTGTTCTGAAGAGAATTTCTGAGAAAGTCTTATCCAGAGGATGTCCGTGGTAAGAAGCAGATCGAGTTTCTTGAGCTGAAACAAGGAACTATGTCGGTTACTGATTATGCTGCAAAGTTTGTTGAGCTGGCTAAGTTTTATCCGTACTATACCGGTGATGATGCTGAGTTTTCTAAATGCATCAAATTTGAAAGCGGGTTGCGCTCTGAAATCAAGAAAGCTATTGGGTATCAGAAGATTCGTGTCTTCTCTGATTTAGTTGATAGTTGCAGAATTTATGAAGAGGACAATAATGCTCACTACAAGATTGTTAGTGACAGAAGAGGCAAGCAACAACAGAACCGTGGTAAGCCTTATGATGCTCCAGCTGGAAAAGGTAAACAGAAAGCGACTGAGGGCAAGAAGACTAGTAGGGGAGATGCTCCTGCTGGCATAACTTGTTTCAAATGTGGAAAATCTGGTCATAAGAGTACCGTGTGTACTGCTGAGGCGAAGAGGTGTTTCCGATGTGGTAAGATTGGGCATGCAATATCTGATTGCAGGCACAAGGAGATGATCTGTTTTAATTGTGGTGAAGAGGGACATATTGGTAATCAGTGTCCGAAGCCAAAGAAAGCTCAGACCGGAAAAGTGTTCGCGTTAGCAGGAACTCAGACAGCTAATGAGGACAGACTTATCAGAGGTACATGTTTCATTAATAGTACTCCTTTAATTACTATTATTGACACTGGTGCTACACATTGTTTTGTTTCTGCTGATTGTGTTCAAAGATTGGGTCTTAACTTATCTTCTATGAATGGAGAAATGGTCGTCGAGACTCCGGCTAAGGGATCGGTGACTACTTCTCTTGTGTGTTTAAGGTGTCCTTTATCGATCTTCGATAAAGACTTTTATGTTGATTTGGTTTGTTTGCCGCTGACCGGAATGGATGTAATTCTGGGTATGAACTGGTTAGAGTATAACTATGTTCACATGAATTGTTATCGCAAGTCGGTGAGGTTTTCCTCTCCAGAAGAGGAAGGGGTTGGATTGTTGTCTTTTAGAGAGTTACAACAATTGATGAAAGAAGAAGCTCAGATGTTTTCGTTGATGGCAACGTTGTCTATTGAGCGCAGAGCTAAGATTGAAGAATTGCAGGTGGTAAATGAATTTCCTGAAGTTTTCCCTGATGAAATTCCTGATGTGCCGCCAGAGAGAGAGGTTGAATTTGCAATTGATCTTGTACCTGGTACTAAACCTGTTTCGATGGCACCATACAGAATGTCGGCATCCGAGTTGTCTGAATTAAAGAAGCAGTTGGAAGAGCTACTTGAGAAGAAGTTTATAAGACCAAGTGTATCGCCGTGGGGAGCTCCGGTGTTGTTAGTAAAGAAGAAAGATGGAAGTATGAGACTTTGTGTTGATTATAGACAGCTGAATAAAGTAACAATCAAGAACAAGTATCCACTTCCGAGAATAGATGATTTGATGGATCAGTTGGTGGGTGCTCGCGTGTTTAGCAAGATTGATTTGAGATCGGGTTATCATCAGATTAAAGTGAAGGATGAGGATATTCAGAAGACGGCGTTCAGAACACGGTATGGACATTATGAGTATTCAGTGATGCCTTTCGGTGTTACTAATGCGCCGGGAGTATTCATGGAATACATGAACCGCATTTTTCATACTTATCTGGATCATTTTGTGGTTGTATTCATTGATGATATTCTGATTTATTCTAAGTCAGAAGAAGAGCATAAGGAACATTTGAGGACAGTGTTGGAAGTTTTGAAAGGTAAGCAGTTGTATGCGAAGCTGTCCAAGTGCGAGTTCTGGTTGAAAGAAGTTAGTTTTCTGGGTCATGTGATTTCAGGTAGTGGTATTGCCGTGGATCCTTCTAAAGTAGATGCTGTGTTGCAATGGGAAACTCCAAGGTCGGCTACTGAGATTAGAAGTTTTCTGGGACTAGCTGGTTATTATAGAAGATTTATTGAAGGATTTTCTAAGTTGGCACTTCCGTTAACTAGATTGACTTGTAAAAGTAAAGCTTTTGTGTGGGATGTTCAGTGCGAAGAAAGTTTTACAGAATTGAAGAAGAGGTTGACGTCGACTCCGGTTTTGACATTACCGAATCCAGAAGAACCGTTTGTGGTTTATTGTGATGCTTCGCTGATGGGATTAGGAGGTGTGCTGATGCAGAATAATAAAGTAATTGCTTATGCGTCTCGACAGTTGAGAACTCATGAAAGGAATTATCCTACGCATGATTTGGAGCTTGCTGCAGTGGTTTTTGTGCTGAAAATTTGGAGGCACTATCTCTATGGCTCTAGATTTGAAGTTTATAGTGATCATAAGAGCTTAAAGTATTTGTTTGACCAGAAGGAGTTGAATATGAGGCAGCGACGGTGGTTAGAATTGCTAAAAGATTATGATTTCGGTTTAAATTATCATCCGGGCAAAGCTAATGTTGTGGCCGATGCTTTAAGCCGAAAGACCTTGCATATGTCAGCAATGATGATTAAGGAATTGGAATTAATTGAGCAGTTTCGAGATATGAGTTTGGTTTGCGAGGTGACACCGCAGAGTGTTATGCTGGGTATGTTGAAAATTAACAATGATTTTCTGGACAGTATTCGAGAGGCTCAGAAGCGGGATGTGAAACTAGTGGACATCATGAATAGTTGTGGTCAATCGGATGAGAATGACTTTAAGATTGATGCACGAGGTGTGTTGAGGCTGCATGATCGAATTTGTATACCAGATGATACAGATATGAAAAAGAAAATTCTTGAAGAGGGTCATAGAAGTAATCTGAGTATTCATCCGGGAGCTACTAAAATGTATCAAGACTTGAAGAAGATATTTTGGTGGTCAGGAATGAAAGAAGATGTGGCACGATTTGTGTATGCATGTTTGACTTGTCAGAAGTCAAAAGTTGAGCATCAAAAACCTGCTGGGTTGATGCAACCGTTAGAGATTCCAGAATGGAAATGGGATAGCATTTCTATGGACTTTGTGACAGGGTTGCCTGTGACTTCAAGGGGACATGATTCTATTTGGGTGATTGTTGACAGGCTTACGAAGTCAGCTCATTTCCTACCTATTAACATCACCTATCCGATTGCGAGGTTGGCAGAGATTTATATCCGAGTGATTGTGAAGTTGCATGGTGTTCCTTTGTGTATTGTATCGGATAGAGATCCGAGGTTTACATCGGAGTTTTGGAAGAGCCTACAGGAGGCGTTGGGTTCTAAGCTGAGGTTGAGTTCGGCGTATCATCCTCAAACAGATGGTCAAACTGAGAGAACTATTCAGTCGTTGGAGGATCTGTTGAGAGCTTGTGTTCTTGAGCAAGGAGGTTCGTGGGATACTCATCTTCCATTAATAGAGTTCACTTATAATAATAGTCACCATTCTAGTATCGGAATGGCACCGTTTGAAGCGCTGTATGGTCGGAGGTGTAGAACTCCGTTGTGTTGGTATGAATCTGGTGAAAGTGTAGTACTTGGGCCGGAATTAGTCTGAGAAACTACCGAGAAAGTGAAGTTGATCCGAGAGAAGATGAAAGCTTCTCAAAGTAGACAAAAAAGTTACCATGACAAGCGGAAGAAGGATTTGGAATTCCAAGCGGGCGATCATGTGTTTCTGAGAGTCACACCTGTGACTGGTGTTGGGAGAGCTTTGAAGTCTAAGAAGCTCACTCCTCGTTTTATTGAGCCGTATCAGATTTTGGACAGAGTCGGGAAAGTTGCTTACCGAATGGCGTTACCGCCAAATCTTTCGAATCTGCATGATGTATTTCATGTGTCGCAGCTTCGGAAATACATTTCAGATCCGTCTCATGTGGTTAATATGGATGATGTGCAAGTACGGGATAATCTCACAGTGGAGACGAAGCCTGTGCGAATCGCGGATCGTGAAATGAAGACCTTGCGAGGGAAAGAGATCGCGTTGGTGAAAGTTGTCTGGTTGGGAGCTACCGGAGAAAGCATGACGTGGGAATTGGAGAGCAAGATGCGAGACTCCTATCCCGAGCTGTTTGAATCAGGTAAAATTTTCGAGGACGAAAATATTCTAAGTAGGGGAGAGTTGTAACGCCCAAATATTTAATTATTTATTTAATTGAATATTTAATTAATTGTTTGTGAATTATTCGATTGATTTTGGTGTTGCGGTGAATTAAGTCGTTGAGTAGGTATATTAAGTTGGTAAGTCGTAGAAATAATATTAGAAATAATATTATAGTCGCGGAATAATATTAGAAGTAATATTATCGTAGTTGGAGTGTGTTCGGTTAAGTGGGCTTGGTTTCGTGTCGGAATTAGTAAATTAGGGGGTGTATGTTTTTAGGCCCATTAGACATTATATTAGTATATTATTATTTTAATAATATAAGAGGAAAGCAAAAAGAAATAGAAAAGAGTGGCAGTTGTTAGATATCAGAAAAAAAGAGAAGTTCACGAGGCAGTTTGAAAACAAGGTTGGAAGGGATTAGAGTGGAGAAGACGATACGAGAAAAATTGCTGCCGGTAACCAAGTCCGAAGTTTCGAGCTACCTTCAATCCAATCAGGTAAGGGTGGGTTCGATTATTATAACCGGGTTAGGATGAATAGTATATGGGTAAGGGATTATATGATTGTTTTTCCCAATTGATTTCTTGATAAGTTATTGTTGATTTTGTGTGGTCGTTGATAATCTGGCTGATGTTGATGATTGAGTTAAGTTGATTTTCTTCGACGATGTGTTGTTGCTGAAGTTATATGGATTAATTATACGAAAATGTTAATTGTCAATTGTTGAGGAAAAATTGTTGCTGGACAATGTACCATGTTACGGTGAAATCTGGGAAGCGAATTAACAGAAAATTGTATTTTTGGGGTGACCTGAAGAAAGAAAATAAATTTGAGGTGGGGGCCTCACAAGGTGGGGGTGGGCGCCTCCTAATGCATTTTGGTGGGGGTGGGCGCCTCCTAATGTTTTTGGGTTCTTTGGACTTTCGTTTGGTGTTGTTGCCACTGTGTGATTGCAATGATTTGTTTTGTTTTTTTTAACAGTATATTAGATTCATAAAGTAACCTCACATTACTAATTAGCATATTAGGAATAGAATAGAGCAGAAAAGTATTATGTTCTCCAATGATTTATATAGCAGAAAAATAATAGGTTCATCGATAATTCATGTAGCCGAAGTGTAACAATTTTTGACAGAAAATGAAACCAACAGCAGAAGCAGAATGATGTGTAAATTTTCATGACAGAAGCTTGGAAATTATTTTAATTGGCAGCAGTAATAGGAATAGAATTTTCTAATAAAACTGGTATTAGTAACAGAAGTTAAAAACAACACAGTTTAGTCGGTTTAGCCGGTTTAGGCGGAAAAACTAGTTGTCCGGAATTTAACGGAAATTGTCGGGGTAAGTCGGGTAATTTAGTAGGTGGCTCTGGTTGAATTGTTTGGTTGAAATTATGTTGAAAAAGTGGAATTTCAGGTACAGCAGTTGAGTTTTAATATTGTTCCGGTACACGGACGAATTTTAAGTTGAAGGCGTAATAGCCAAAGTTGATTAAGTTGTTTATGTCGAAAAGTTGTTATGTTGTTAAGTTGATCATGTGTGGATGTTGTTGAGTTGTTTATGTTGTTGAGTGAGTGCGTGTCATGAACATACATTGCATTTTGTGTCGGAGCGTTGCTCACACCACGTTGGCCTGGATTGGCATATGTTGAAAGTTGAAAGTTGAAGGCTTATGCCTTAATGCCTCGATAAACTGGCAATATTAAGTTGGGAGTTTTACTCCGATGGTACCACATGCATAACATTGTCGAGTCGCATTAAAGTTGCATTTTCTTACGTTGTTGTTGATTTTTATTTGTTGTTGCTGAATTTTTTATTTGTTGGTTGTTGATGTGAAGTGGTGAGTAGTTGTATGATTCTTGCCTATATAATATTTATCATACTCCGTTTATAATTTTCGGTAACTCACCCCTTCTGTTTGAATGTTGTCCCTATGTTGGCAACGTGCAGGTAATCAAGAGGAGTAGCCGGTTACCTTAGTTCGAGTCGGTGGTTGTCGCTCTGATACGTAGCACTCGGGGGGATAATCGCGTGTTTTTCTTATTGCTTTGATTATGTTTAAGTTGCTGAATTTTATATTGATTTCGTTAAAGACTTGAATTTTGAAGTTGCTTTATGTTGGATGAAGATACTTTAACTATTTGAAGTTAAAGACTTGTTGATTGGGAGTCATTATTTTGTTGAATTTTAAATCAAGAAAAATTTTATGTTGAACTTATTAATCCGCTGCTTGAAAGTTAAAGTTGTTATATTTTAAAGAACTAAACAGGTTCGAATCAGTTATCCGGAAAGTTGTATCCGTTATGTATGATATACAGGTGATTGTAAGATATGTTTAAGTTGAAATGAATGTGACATCCTGTATGGCGAAATTTTATACTCTGATATTATATAATTACGTTGGGTAGAATTTGGGTGTTACATTAGTGGTATCAGAGCAGGTCGGTCCGTCCGGCCAAGTGTCGAGTCGTAGTTGTTTAACAATCGAGTATTGTTATTTGGTTCTAACTTTGGTTTATGTTGTAGTGATAATTTGAGATGGCTGGAAGGAACGATGCTGCAATGGCTGCTGCAATGCAAGCAATGGCTGAGGCTGTGCAGAATTTACCGAATGCTGGCGAGAATGATGGATCTCGTAGTCTGGCGACTTTTCAGAGAGAGAATCCGCCTACCTTCAAGGGAAAGTATGATCCTGATGGAGCATTGGACTGGTTGAAAGAGATTGAGAGAATCTTCCGTGTGATGGACTGCACTCCAGCGCAGAAGGTTCGTTATGGGACTCATATGCTAGCAGTCGAAGCTGATGACTGGTGGCTAGAGACTCGTCAGAGATTGGAGACTACAGGTGAAGTTATTACTTGGGATGTGTTCTGAAGAGAATTTCTGAGAAAGTCTTATCCAGAGGATGTCCGTGGTAAGAAGCAGATCGAGTTTCTTGAGCTGAAACAAGGAACTATGTCGGTTACTGATTATGCTGCAAAGTTTGTTGAGCTGGCTAAGTTTTATCCGTACTATACCGGTGATGATGCTGAGTTTTCTAAATGCATCAAATTTGAAAGCGGGTTGCGCTCTGAAATCAAGAAAGCTATTGGGTATCAGAAGATTCGTGTCTTC
Source organism: Lathyrus tuberosus (assembly GCA_022829125.1). Classification (NCBI taxonomy): domain Eukaryota; kingdom Viridiplantae; phylum Streptophyta; class Magnoliopsida; order Fabales; family Fabaceae; genus Lathyrus; species Lathyrus tuberosus. The sequence continues at coordinate 12,283,740 of JALAZF010000086.1, forward strand.
TCTGATTTAGTTGATAGTTGCAGAATTTATGAAGAGGACAATAATGCTCACTACAAGATTGTTAGTGACAGAAGAGGCAAGCAACAACAGAACCGTGGTAAGCCTTATGATGCTCCAACTGGAAAAGGTAAACAGAAAGCGACTGAGGGCAAGAAGACTAGTAGGGGAGATGCTCCTGCTGGCATAACTTGTTTCAAATGTGGAAAATCTGGTCATAAGAGTACCGTGTGTACTGCTGAGGCGAAGAGGTGTTTCCGATGTGGTAAGATTGGGCATGCAATATCTGATTGCAGGCACAAGGAGATGATCTGTTTTAATTGTGGTGAAGAGGGACATATTGGTAATCAGTGTCCGAAGCCAAAGAAAGCTCAGACCGGAAAAGTGTTCGCGTTAGCAGGAACTCAGACAGCTAATGAGGACAGACTTATCAGAGGTACATGTTTCATTAATAGTACTCCTTTAATTACTATTATTGACACTGGTGCTACACATTGTTTTGTTTCTGCTGATTGTGTTCAAAGATTGGGTCTTAACTTATCTTCTATGAATGGAGAAATGGTCGTCGAGACTCCGGCTAAGGGATCGGTGACTACTTCTCTTGTGTGTTTAAGGTGTCCTTTATCGATCTTCGATAAAGAATTTTATGTTGATTTGGTTTGTTTGCCGCTGACCGGAATGGATGTAATTCTGGGTATGAACTGGTTAGAGTATAACTATGTTCACATGAATTGTTATCGCAAGTCGGTGAGGTTTTCCTCTCCAGAAGAGGAAGGGGTTGGATTGTTGTCTTTTAGAGAGTTACAACAATTGATGAAAGAAGAAGCTCAGATGTTTTCGTTGATGGCAACGTTGTCTATTGAGCGCAGAGCTAAGATTGAAGAATTGCAGGTGGTAAATGAATTTCCTGAAGTTTTCCCTGATGAAATTCCTGATGTGCCGCCAGAGAGAGAGGTTGAATTTGCAATTGATCTTGTACCTGGTACTAAACCTGTTTCGATGGCACCATACAGAATGTCGGCATCCGAGTTGTCTGAATTAAAGAAGCAGTTGGAAGAGCTACTTGAGAAGAAGTTTATAAGACCAAGTGTATCGCCGTGGGGAGCTCCGGTGTTGTTAGTAAAGAAGAAAGATGGAAGTATGAGACTTTGTGTTGATTATAGACAGCTGAATAAAGTAACAATCAAGAACAAGTATCCACTTCCGAGAATAGATGATTTGATGGATCAGTTGGTGGGTGCTCGCGTGTTTAGCAAGATTGATTTGAGATCGGGTTATCATCAGATTAAAGTGAAGGATGAGGATATTCAGAAGACGGCGTTCAGAACACGGTATGGACATTATGAGTATTCAGTGATGCCTTTCGGTGTTACTAATGCGCCGGGAGTATTCATGGAATACATGAACCGCATTTTTCATACTTATCTGGATCATTTTGTGGTTGTATTCATTGATGATATTCTGATTTATTCTAAGTCAGAAGAAGAGCATAAGGAACATTTGAGGACAGTGTTGGAAGTTTTGAAAGGTAAGCAGTTGTATGCGAAGCTGTCCAAGTGCGAGTTCTGGTTGAAAGAAGTTAGTTTTCTGGGTCATGTGATTTCAGGTAGTGGTATTGCCGTGGATCCTTCTAAAGTAGATGCTGTGTTGCAATGGGAAACTCCAAGGTCGGCTACTGAGATTAGAAGTTTTCTGGGACTAGCTGGTTATTATAGAAGATTTATTGAAGGATTTTCTAAGTTGGCACTTCCGTTAACTAGATTGACTTGTAAAAGTAAAGCTTTTGTGTGGGATGTTCAGTGCGAAGAAAGTTTTACAGAATTGAAGAAGAGGTTGACGTCGACTCCGGTTTTGACATTACCGAATCCAGAAGAACCGTTTGTGGTTTATTGTGATGCTTCGCTGATGGGATTAGGAGGTGTGCTGATGCAGAATAATAAAGTAATTGCTTATGCGTCTCGACAGTTGAGAACTCATGAAAGGAATTATCCTACGCATGATTTGGAGCTTGCTGCAGTGGTTTTTGTGCTGAAAATTTGGAGGCACTATCTCTATGGCTCTAGATTTGAAGTTTATAGTGATCATAAGAGCTTAAAGTATTTGTTTGACCAGAAGGAGTTGAATATGAGGCAGCGACGGTGGTTAGAATTGCTAAAAGATTATGATTTCGGTTTAAATTATCATCCGGGCAAAGCTAATGTTGTGGCCGATGCTTTAAGCCGAAAGACCTTGCATATGTCAGCAATGATGATTAAGGAATTGGAATTAATTGAGCAGTTTCGAGATATGAGTTTGGTTTGCGAGGTGACACCGCAGAGTGTTATGCTGGGTATGTTGAAAATTAACAATGATTTTCTGGACAGTATTCGAGAGGCTCAGAAGCGGGATGTGAAACTAGTGGACATCATGAATAGTTGTGGTCAATCGGATGAGAATGACTTTAAGATTGATGCACGAGGTGTGTTGAGGCTGCATGATCGAATTTGTATACCAGATGATACAGATATGAAAAAGAAAATTCTTGAAGAGGGTCATAGAAGTAATCTGAGTATTCATCCGGGAGCTACTAAAATGTATCAAGACTTGAAGAAGATATTTTGGTGGTCCGGAATGAAAGAAGATGTGGCACGATTTGTGTATGCATGTTTGACTTGTCAGAAGTCAAAAGTTGAGCATCAAAAACCTGCTGGGTTGATGCAACCGTTAGAGATTCCAGAATGGAAATGGGATAGCATTTCTATGGACTTTGTGACAGGGTTGCCTGTGACTTCAAGGGGACATGATTCTATTTGGGTGATTGTTGACAGGCTTACGAAGTCAGCTCATTTCCTACCTATTAACATCACCTATCCGATTGCGAGGTTGGCAGAGATTTATATCCGAGTGATTGTGAAGTTGCATGGTGTTTCTTTGTGTATTGTATCGGATAGAGATCCGAGGTTTACATCGGAGTTTTGGAAGAGCCTACAGGAGGCGTTGGGTTCTAAGCTGAGGTTGAGTTCGGCGTATCATCCTCAAACAGATGGTCAAACTGAGAGAACTATTCAGTCGTTGGAGGATCTGTTGAGAGCTTGTGTTCTTGAGCAAGGAGGTTCGTGGGATACTCATCTTCCATTAATAGAGTTCACTTATAATAATAGTCACCATTCTAGTATCGGAATGGCACCGTTTGAAGCGCTGTATGGTCGGAGGTGTAGAACTCCGTTGTGTTGGTATGAATCTGGTGAAAGTGTAGTACTTGGGCCGGAATTAGTCTGAGAAACTACCGAGAAAGTGAAGTTGATCCGAGAGAAGATGAAAGCTTCTCAAAGTAGACAAAAAAGTTACCATGACAAGCGGAAGAAGGATTTGGAATTCCAAGCGGGCGATCATGTGTTTCTGAGAGTCACACCTGTGACTGGTGTTGGGAGAGCTTTGAAGTCTAAGAAGCTCACTCCTCGTTTTATTGAGCCGTATCAGATTTTGGACAGAGTCGGGAAAGTTGCTTACCGAATGGCGTTACCGCCAAATCTTTCGAATCTGCATGATGTATTTCATGTGTCGCAGCTTCGGAAATACATTTCAGATCCGTCTCATGTGGTTAATATGGATGATGTGCAAGTACGGGATAATCTCACGGTGGAGACGAAGCCTGTGCGAATCGCGGATCGTGAAATGAAGACCTTGCGAGGGAAAGAGATCGCGTTGGTGAAAGTTGTCTGGTTGGGAGCTACCGGAGAAAGCATGACGTGGGAATTGGAGAGCAAGATGCGAGACTCCTATCCCGAGCTGTTTGAATCAGGTAAAATTTTCGAGGACGAAAATATTCTAAGTAGGGGAGAGTTGTAACGCCCAAATATTTAATTATTTATTTAATTGAATATTTAATTAATTGTTTGTGAATTATTCGATTGATTTTGGTGTTGCGGTGAATTAAGTCGTTGAGTAGGTATATTAAGTTGGTAAGTCGTAGAAATAATATTAGAAATAATATTATAGTCGCGGAATAATATTAGAAGTAATATTATCGTAGTTGGAGTGTGTTCGGTTAAGTGGGCTTGGTTTCGTGTCGGAATTAGTAAATTAGGGGGTGTATGTTTTTAGGCCCATTAGACATTATATTAGTATATTATTATTTTAATAATATAAGAGGAAAGCAAAAAGAAATAGAAAAGAGTGGCAGTTGTTAGATATCAGAAAAAAAGAGAAGTTCACGAGGCAGTTGGAAAACAAGGTTGGAAGGGATTAGAGTGGAGAAGACGATACGAGAAAAATTGCCGCCGGTAACCAAGTCCGAAGTTTCGAGCTACCTTCAATCCAATCAGGTAAGGGTGGGTTCGATTATTATAACCGGGTTAGGATGAATAGTATATGGGTAGGGGATTATATGATTGTTTTTCCCAATTGATTTCTTGATAAGTTATTGTTGATTTTATGTGGTCGTTGATAATCTGGCTGATGTTGATGATTGAGTTAAGTTGATTTTCTTCGACGATGTGTTGTTGCTGAAGTTATATGGATTAATTATACGAAAATGTTAATTGTCAATTGTTGAGGAAAAATTGTTGCTGGACAATGTACCATGTTACGGTGAAATCTGGGAAGCGAATTAACAGAAAATTGTATTTTTGGGGTGGCCTGAAGAAAGAAAAGAAATTTGAGGCGGGGGCCTCACAAGGTGGGGGTGGGCGCCTCCTAATGCATTTTGGTGGGGGTGGGCGCCTCCTAATGTTTTTGGGTTCTTTGGACTGTCGTTTGGTGTTGTTGCCACTGTGTGATTGCAATGATTTGTTTTGTTTTTTTAACAGTATATTAGATTCATAAAGTAACCTCACATTACTAATTAGCATATTAGGAATAGAATAGAGCAGAAAAGTATTATGTTCTCCAATGATTTATATAGCAGAAAAATAATAGGTTCATCGATAATTCATGTAGCAGAAGTGTAACAATTTTTGACAGAAAATGAAACCAACAGCAGAAGCAGAATGATGTGTAAATTTTCATGACAGAAGCTTGGAAATTATTTTAATTGGCAGCAGTAATAGGAATAGAATTTTCTAATAAAACTGGTATTAGTAACAGAAGTTAAAAACAACACAGTTTAGTCGGTTTAGCCGGTTTAGGCGGAAAAACTAGTTGTCCAGAATTTAACGGAAATTGTCGGGGTAAGTCGGGTAATTTAGTAGGTGGCTCTGGTTGAATTGTTTGGTTGAAATTATGTTGAAAAAGTGGAATTTCAGGTACAGCAGTTGAGTTTTAATATTGTTCCGGTACACGGACGAATTTTAAGTTGAAGGCGTAATAGCCAAAGTTGATTAAGTTGTTTATGTCGAAAAGTTGTTATGTTGTTAAGTTGATCATGTGTGGATGTTGTTGAGTTGTTTATGTTGTTGAGTGAGTGCGTGTCATGAACATAAATTGCATTTTGTGTCGGAGCGTTGCTCACACCACGTTGGCCTGGATTGGCATATGTTGAAAGTTGAAAGTTGAAGGCTTATGCCTTGATGCCTCGATAAACTGGTAATATTAACTTGGGAGTTTTACTCCGATGGTACCACATGCATAACATTGTCGAGTCGCATTAAAGTTGCATTTTCTTACGTTGTTGTTGATTTTTATTTGTTGTTGTTGAATTTTTTATTTGTTGGTTGTTGATGTGAAGTGGTGAGTAGTTGTATGATTCTTGCTTATATAATATTTCTCATACTCCGTTTATAATTTTCGGTAACTCACCCCTTCTGTTTGAATGTTGTCCCTATGTTGGCAACGTGCAGGTAATCAAGAGGAGTAGCCGGTTACCTTAGTTCGAGTCGGTGGTTGTCGCTCTGATACGTAGCACTCGGGGGGATAATCGCGTGTTTTTCTTATTGCTTTGATTATGTTTAAGTTGCTGAATTTTATATTAATTTCGTTAAAGACTTGAATTTTGAAGTTGCTTTATGTTGGATGAAGATACTTTAACTATTTGAAGTTAAAGACTTGTTGATTGGGAGTCATTATTTTGTTGAATTTTAAATCAAGAAAAATTTTATGTTGAACTTATTAATCCGCTGCTTGAAAGTTAAAGTTGTTATATTTTAAAGAACTAAACAGGTTTGAATCAGTTATCCGGAAAGTTGTATCCGTTATGTATGATATACAGGTGATTGTAAGATATGTTTAAGTTGAAATGAATGTGACATCCTGTATGGCGAAATTTTATACTCTGATATTATATAATTACGTTGGGTAGAATTTGGGTGTTACAAGTTGAATGGATATTTGAGAAGTATAGATGAGTTGTTTAAATTATTTCAAAGTATAACTAGCGGGATACCCGTGCCTTCGCACGGATACCCGTCGGTGACGCGTATTTGTTTACATTTAATTTTTTTAGTCATATAAAATTCATTAATAAAAAAAAGAAACTTATATTTATAAAAATTAAACGAATAGAAAATAAAAAATATAATAAAAATGAAAAAAAAAATTGTTGATTGAATCATTTGTTTTGCCATTATGTATACACACAAATAAAATTGTTTAAAAAAATTACAAAAAGTTGATATAAAAAAAATTATAAGTAGAAGATGAAACATACGTAGAATATCAATTTTTTCCCGTGTATAAATATTATTCAAAAAAAAAGTATAAATGTAGAATTTTTAATTGTTTTCGTATATAACAAATTTTGGATCAGCATAATATTTTCCTCGTGAGTTCACATGGGTATTGGTTTGAGTGGGACCTATTTAAAGAATCTAAGAGAGTATGATGGATGTGGGTGCTCTTAGAAGATTCTTCATCACACAAAGTAAAAATGTTGGGTCAATATTCCTAGAATAACAAATTTATGCAAAATAAATAAAAAATAAATAAGGAAATGTTTAAAAATATTCATGAATAAAGGAAATAAACAATAATATTTCTAAGGAAAGCTAATGTTGATGAAAATCCATATCATAATTTTATCACACACATAGTGTGCATATAGAAAATTGAAATATAGTAATGTATGTATCAACATGAAATTAAAAGAGAAGAGTTAAAAAAAACATACATATAATTGAAAGAGATTGGTAAAAAGAAAACATACATGAAATTTAGAAAAAGAATGTAACAAATCCTCTTATATGTGTGAATGTTTCTTCTTTGACTCTGTCATTTTGCTTGGATGCTGCAACAAAGTCAGACTAAACTGGTGTGTATAAGTGATTTCTTCATCTTCTTCTTCTTCCGTGTACTCTTTGTTTCTTACTTCTCCCTTTTTATCACAAACTATCGTTACTCTTTCTTGTTGAAAGGAAAAAATTAAATATTAAAAAAAGATTTTTGTGTCAATAATGAAACTTTTAAAGAAATTAAAACACATATCAGTGTTGGATAAGAATAAATGTTGACTCTCTTGCAATTGAGAAGAGAAAAATGTCCATAGATGAGAGAAAAAAGAAAATGAAATAATGGAGAGATTGAAGTGGTATTTGAGAATGAAAAAGTAAAAATGATGCAGAGCAAAACAAAAGTGAAAAAGAGAAAGATAAAGTAGGTGAGAGAAGGAAGGAATACTGAGGAAGTGAGAATTTGTAAAGTTTTGAAATTTGAAAAAAGAAAGAGTATGCATGTATACGTTTTAGTGGAAAAGAAAATTTGAGAGTGCTAAGTAATGGGTGTAAGACACGTGTCATGCAAAGAGAGGTTTGAAAGTGTTTTAATTGTAACATTTGTTATTAACTAATTTGTCCAAAATGTAGTGTAATTATATTTTTGTGGAAGGGTAAAATTGTAAAAGCATGCAATGAAATTATCATAGGTTGATAGTAGACAGGAAGGCTAAAAGCCCAAAAGACAAACTAGACTAAGACGACTTGAGCACTAGGCTCTCCAAAGCGATCAACATTAAAAACTAGATAAACTTTGGGGGACAGTCGTCGTAGAAATTGACTGTGTGAAACTATTGTGTTCCTATAGTATCAGTGTCATTGCTTCGTAATTGTCTGCTACCGTAAATTGGTAAGTAGATTCTTAATATGTTCTATGATTTCAATATAGTGTTCTTCCACGTCATAAGATTATCAATCTTCGTGATCACCGCTCAAAGTTAGATCTTTAGATCATAAATTTTGTATTGCTATAAGAGTAATAGTTTAGGAATGTTTTAACTATCATAAAGTTGATAATTAGTTATCTTACCTGATCAGAAAGGAACCAGTGGTCAACAACGTCGTGAGATCAACAACTCCGGTGATGATTAAACGACCGGGGGGTGTACCTGCAAGGTACTCCGATGCCAAAGTCAGGAAAAGGGAGTAAGCAAGTATAGAAAAGCAGGTATGAGAGTTAGAATAGTGTGTAACCTGATCCTCTCAAGCGAGATGGTATTTATAGGCTGCCCCTAGCGCGTGGCCAACGGTCTCCTGTACTGGGCTGGATTGCAAGGCCAAATCCAGGTGACTGCCAGGACTTTCGTGGCGCAAGGAAGGCCAGCACGTGGTCTTCGTCCTGGGGTAACGGTCCCTAGATCTCCGGAAGAAGGGCAGACCGATTCTTTCGGAGGTGGGAGGTTACATGGTGACGTGTCCTCGCGAGGAGGAGTACGTGGAGATCGTGGGGAAAGGAGTGACCTCTCCTCAGCGTATGCAATCTCTTCCCGACATCGCACGTGCTCGGCACTGGGTAGACTTGGGACTTATTGGGCCGCACCAGTATTGGACTGGGTCTGCTCGACCGATGCGCAGGCGCCGACCCAGTCCAGAATAGGAGCCCCTCAAGTCATTGCTCCGAGGCGTCGGAGTAATGACTTAAGGGTTGGCCCGGATCTCGAGGTAAAGTTGATCCTCTGTCGTGGAGATTCGTCACCTGGGATAGTGTTCCCGTGATAACGAACTGGTGACAATGTCGGAGTCAAAAGCAAAGGGGTGCCCGAGAGGCAGGAGTCTCGGAGATGAAAGCATGCCTGGGTTTCCTACGTCGTCGCTTGGCGATGAAGCGGGGAGATGAGGAGACGTGGACTCGGGCACCAAGGCAAACGAAAGGACTAATGCGAGAAATCGTGTGCCACGCATCACTCGCCATTATTACCTAGGACGGCTAGGCTAGGGCTAGGGTACTCGAGTGCCTAAGGGCGCCTCGAGTCCCGTGAGAGCTCTATAAATAGGAGCCAGCCCGTGCCATTTGCACGTTTCGCTCTCCTTTGCTCAGAGTTTCTCTCATTTTTTCTCTGCCTTCGTCACCGTCTCGCCACCACACGCCGCCGTACCGGAAATTTGCAACCGCTGTCCCATGTAAGTTTTTGATATTTTTCTCTCCGTTTACGTTTCCTACGGTGGCCCTCTGGTTGATTAAAGCGAACAGGGCAACCTTGCCCAGATCAACGTTTGGTGGCGCGGCGATCGGCTGGTAGACAACCGGAGGGTTGTCCTGTTGGGCGGCGTCGTACGCCGCGTTGTCAGAGAAAGGGGATTCTATCTGCCCATCCCTCACGTTGCCTTCTTCGACGTGGACGGCTGCATTGTCCTCGCGGTGGTCTCCGTTGTCGAGCTGCGTGAAGGCGGTGTCCGGAGTCTTGTTCCCAGGTTGGGAGCTGGCCATGGTTGTCAGAAAAAGCGGAGATTGCTTTGGTTTTACGACGGGGAAAATGGGGAAGCAAGAGTTCCCACAGACGGCGCCACTGATCTTACTTGATCAGAAAGGAACCAGTGGCTAGCAACATCGTGGGATCAGCACCTTCGGTGATGATGAAACGATGGGGGGGAGGTGGGGTACCTGTAAGGTGGTCCAATGGCAAAGTCAGGAAAAGGGAGTAAGCAAGTACAGAAAAGCAGGTATGAGAGTTAGAATAGTGTGTAACCTGACCCTCTCAAGCGAGAGAGTATTTATAGGTTGCCCCCAGCGCGGGGCCAACGGTCTCCTGTACTGGGTTGGATTGCAAGGCCCAATCCAGGTGACTACAAGGGCTTACGTGGCATAAGGAAGGCCAGCATATGGTCTTCGCCTTGGGGTAACGGTCCCTAGATCTCTGGAAGAAGGGCAGACCGATTCTTGCGGAGGTGAAAGGTTACATGGTGATGTGTCCTCGCGAGGAGTAGTACGCGGAGATCGTGGGGAAAGGAGTGGCCTCTCCTCGGCGTATGCAATCTCTGCCCGACATCGCATGTGCTCGACACTGGGTAGACTTGGGTCTTATTGGGCCGCACCAGTATTGGGCTGGGCCTGCTCGAAGGATGGGCAGGCGTCGGCCCAGTCCAGAACATATATATATATATATATATATATATATATATATATATATATATATATGGCTTAAATAGTGTTTTAGTCCCTGTAAGTTGGCGAGATTTTGGTTTTAGTCCCTGTATCTTTTTTTTTTCGGTCCAAGTCCCCACATGTTCATTTCCTTTCTGTTATAGTCCCTGCCGTCAATGGAACGTTAAAAAAAAGCTTAGTTGGCAGACGGTGCTGATCTGGATAATTGTTGTCATTTCTTTATTAAGTTGTGTAACACACGTGGAAAAGTCAATGGACCATTTCATAAAGAGGGACCAAATCCAAAAAAAGTTCAAATTTGTTTTCTTCTTCTTCCTTCTAAATTTGGCATCGTTTTCTTCTTCTTCTTGTTTTCTTCATCTTCTACCTTCAACATCAATGGCGTCCATTTCTTCTGCAAACTCTCATCATAATCAAGCACGGGAGTGTGGTTGCAATAGAAGCATGAGAACGTTTATGTCAAATTCAATGGAAAACCCTAAAAGACGATTTTGGAAGTGTCAAAATTCAGGGCGATTGAAGATGGTGAATGAGAAGAGAAAAATGACTCTGTTGAATATTGTTTTGGTTATTTCATGGGGGATTTTTTGTGTTGAAGGATTTGGGGTTCATGGTCAAGGAGATTGAAAATTGTAAAAAAACAAAGATGAAGATTAAGCTGGAGAAGGAGAAGAGAAAAGTGAATCTGTTGAAGCTATTGTTGGTTGTTTCATGGGGGATGTTCTTTGGTTATCTGAAATGGTGAATCCAATTGTTTGTGTTGTTGTTCAGTTTTTTTTCTTTAAGTCCTTGTAACATTATCGTATTTTGGAATTGGTCCCTGTACCATATGATGAATGAAAAACATGTTTTGGTTTTGTTCAGTATTTATCAAGATGACTTTAAGTATTTGCCACTGTAAAGTATTTCCACTTTAAAGTATTTGCCACTTTAAGTAAATGCAAATACAACACTTAAGTATTAATTTTGTTATGACTTTAAGTATGACTTTAAGTATGAAAATTATCAAGATATGGTTTAAGTACAACTGCAAGCACAATGATCAACTTAATTGAATTCATATACTGAACAATATAATTGCATACATATACTGAACAAAACCAAAACATGTTTTTCATTCATCATATGGTACAGGGACCAATTCCAAAATACGATAATGTTTTGGTCCTTGTAACTAATCAGAAAAATTGCCACTGTAAATGCAAAACAGGTTTTATCAAGATGACTTTAAGTATTTGCCACTGTAAAGTATTTGCCACTTTAAAGTATTTGCCACTTTAAGTAAATGCAAATACAACACTTAAGTATTTATTTTGTTATGACTTTAAGTATGACTTTAAGTATGAAAATTATCAAGATATGGTTTAAGTACAACTACAAGCACAATGATCAACTTAATTGAATTCATATACTGAACAATATAATTGCATACATATACTGAACAAAACCAAAACATGTTTTTCATTCATCATATGGTACAGGGACCAATTCCAAAATACGATAATGTTTTGGTCCTTGTAACTAATCAGAAAAATTGCCACTGTAAATGCAAAACAGGTTTTATCAAGATGACTTTAAGTATTTGCCACTGTAAAGTATTTGCCACTTTAAAGTATTTGCCACTTTAAGTAAATGCAAATACAACACTTAAGTATTTATATTGTTATGACTTTAAGTATGAAAATTATCAAGATATGGTTTAAGTACAACTGCAAGCACAATGATCAACTTAATTGAATTCATATACTGAACATTATAATTGCATACATATACTGAACAAAACCAAAACATGTTTTTCATTCATCATATGGTACATGGACCAATTCCAAAATACGATAATGTTACAAGGACTTAAAGAAAAAAAACTGAACAACAACACAAACAATTGGATTCACCATTTCAGATAACCAAAGAACATCCCCCATGAAACAACCAACAATAGCTTCAACAGATTCACTTTTCTCTTCTCCTTCTCCAGCTTAATCTTCATCTTTGTTTTTTTACCATTTTCAATCTCCTTGACCATGAACCCCAAATCCTTCAACACAAAAAATCCCCCATGAAATAACCAAAACAATATTCAACAGAGTCATTTTTCTCTTCTCATTCACCATCTTCAATCGCCCTGAATTTTGACACTTCCAAAATCGTCTTTTAGGGTTTTCCATTGAATTTGACATAAACGTTTTCATACTTCTATTGCAACCACACTCCGGTGCTTGATTATGATGAGAGTTTGCAGAAGAAATGGACGCCATTAATGTTGAAGGTAGAAGATGAAGAAAACAAGAAGAAGAAGAAAACGAGGCCAAATTTAGAAGGAAGAAGAAGAAGAAAACAAATTTGAACTTTTTTTGGATTTGGTCCCTCTTTATGAAACGGTCCATTGACTTTTCCACGTGTGTTACACAAATTAATAAAGAAATGACAAAACAATTATCCAGATCAGCACCATCTGCCAACTAAGCTTTTTTTTAACGTTCCATTGACGGCAGGGACTATAACCAAAAGGAAATGAAAATGTGGGGACTTGGACCGAAAAAAAAAAGATACAGGGACTAAAACCAAAAACTCGCCAACTTACAGGGACTAAAACACTATTTAAGCATATATATATATATATATATATATATATATATATATATATATATATATATGGGAAATGCTAACACACACCCAAAATTGGTGGGCCCCACACAAAAATACACTACATATATTTTCTTTCTATTTTTTTTTTTGCATCTTTCTAATGTGGATCTCACTAAAAAATGATGGGCCCCATACAAAAATACACTAAGGTGTATGTTGTTAATGCACACCTACATGGGTGTGCATTAGCATGACCATATATATATATATATATATATATATATATAATGAGTTACTTAATTGTAAAATGAATTGTGATGATATAAATTTAATTGTATTAAATAACGATACAAAAAGAAAAAAAAATATCGTAAGAGGGATTCAAAAATAAAAAATTTGATATTTGAAAATAAAAATTTTGTCTCGCAAATAAAAGTAATTGTTGATTAAATCTTAAAATAAAAAAGTACTATGTTGATAATGATCCATAAAATAGAAAGTGAGTTGTATGTAAGAGCGTTAAATATAATAGAAAATAAATTATTAATTTTATTAAAATAGATAAATTAGTATTTTTGTTAAAAAAATATTGTGTTGATAATAACCAGTAAAATAAGAAGTGAGTTGTCTGTACGGGCATTGAGTATAATAGAAAGTAAATTATTAATTTTATTAAAATAAATTAAGTAGTATTGTTAATGATAATGAATAAATATAATTAATTAAATATATTGTAAAAACAAAAAAAAAATCAAATTTATATAATATAAGTGTTAACCGTTATTGAATATGAAGCTTTGGCTCTAAAAGAGGCAATCCAAGGAGTTATCAACTTGCAAATTGTAAATGTTATTTTCAAAAGCTTCTCTCAAAGTGTAGTCCATGTCATTCATGTCAATCACAATAGTGGATCCAAGTTTAATTTTATCATCAATTTTATTAAAATTTTGTTATCTCGTTATCCAAACTTTAAGATAAAGTTTATTAAGCGTCGAGCAAATATGGTTGTCCATTCTCTTGCAAGGGCAGCCAATTCTTGGTCTAGGCGTGTTACTTTTATATTCTATTATTTTAATTTTGCTTTGAATTAGTTTAATTTATTTTATTGTAATTCTTTCGTTTATTTAATAAACGGTTTGACCGTATGTTTCACCAATTGAACCTTAAACCGTATGTTTCATTGATTCGATCTCCGGTCCGGTTCTTAAAACATTAGTTAGAATCAATTAGAATAAAAAATTGAATATGAACACCGTATAAAAACATAAATAGAAAAACAGAACCTTAGAGCATAATTATCGGCAACTTTTGGCCGATCCTACACTGTAACCAAACACACAATGTCAGAAATCTATGGATATTTGGCTAGAAATTTCGTTCTCAAATGTACAAACGTTAATGCAGTAAAGCACCGTGCGTTATCTCAATTCTCTATTTTTTAAAATAAAAAATAACAATTAAATTTGGATACAAGTAATATTGGAATATATTGCAGGGTCTAGTGGGACCTATTTTAAAGGTTTTGATGAGTTGAATGGATATTTGAAAAGTATAGATGAGTTGTTTAAATTATTTCAAAGTATAATATAATGTAAATAATTGAGTGGGACCTATTTAAAGAATCCAAGAGAGTATGATGGATATGGGTGCTATTAGAAGATTCCTCATCTCACACAGTAAAAATGTTGGGTCAACATTCCTAGAATAACAAATTTATGCAAAATAAATCAAAAATAAATAAGGAAATGTTTAAAACATTCATGAATAAAGGAAATAAACAATAATATTTCTAGGGAAAGCTAATGTTGATGAGAATCCATATCATAATTTTATCAAACACATAGTGTGCATATAGAAAACTGAAATATAGTAATGTATGTATTAACATGAAATTAAAAGAGAAGAGTTAAACAAAACATACATATAATTGAAAGAGATTGGTAAAAAGAAAACATACATGAAATTGAGAAAAAGAATGTAACAAATCCTCTTATATGTGTGAATGTTTCTTCTTTGTCTTTGTCATTTTTCTTGGATGATGCAACAAAGTCAGACTAAACTGGTGTGTATAAGTGATTTCTTCTTCTTCTTCTTCTTCTTCCGTGTACTCTTTGTTTCTTACTTCTCCCTTTTTATCACAAACTACCGTTACTCTTTCTTGTTGAAAGGAAAAAAATTAAATATTAAAAAAAGATTTTTGTGTCAATAATGGAACTTTTATAGAAATTAAAAACACATATCAGTGTTGGATAAGAATAAATGTTGACTCTCTTGCAATTGAGAAGAGAAAAATGTCCATAGATGAGAGAAAAAAGAAAATGGAATAATGGAGAGATTGAAGTGGTATTTGAGAATGAAAAAGTAAAAATGATGCAGAGCAAAACAAAAGTGAAAAAGAGAAAGATAAAGTAGGTGAGAGAATGAAGGAATAATGAGGAAGTGAGAATCTGTAAAGTTTTGAAATTTGAAAAAAGAAAGAGTATACATGTATACGTTTTAGTGGAAAAGAAAATTTGAGAGTGCTAAGTAATGGGTGTAAGACACGTGTCATGCCAAGAGAGGTTTGAAAGTGTTTTAATTGTAACATTTGTTATTTACTAATTTGTCCAAAATGTAGTGTAATTATATTTTTGTGGAAGGGTAAAATTGTAAGAGCATGCAATGAAATTATCATAGGTTGATAGTAGACAGGAAGACTAAAAGCCCAAAAGATAAACTAGACTAAGACATCTCGAGCACTAGGTTCTCCAAAGCGATCAACATTAAAAACAAGATAAACTTTGGGGGACAGTCATCATACAAATTGACTGTGTGAAACTATTGTGTTCCTATAGTATCAGTGTCATTGCTTCGTAATTGTCTGCTACCGTAAATTGGTAAGTAGATTCTTAATATATTCTATGATTGCAATATAGTGTTCTTCCACGTCATAAGATTATCAATCTTCGCGATCACCGCTCAAAGTTAGATCTTTAAATCATAAATTTGTATTGCTATAAGCGTAATAGTTTAGGAATGTTTTAACTATCATAAAGTTGATAATTAGTGATCTTACCTGATCAGAAAGGAACCGGTGGCCAGCAACGTCGTGGGATCAGCAACTCCGGTGATGATGAAACGATCGGGGGGTGTACCTGCAAGGTACTCCGATGCCAAAGTCAGGAAAAGGGAGTAAGCAAGTACAGAAAAGCAAGTATGAGAGTTAGAATAGTGTGTAACCTGACCCTCTCAAGCGAGAGGGTATTTATAGGCTGCCTCTAGCGCAGGGGCAACGGTCTCCTGTACTGAGTTGGATTGCAAGTCCCAATCCAGGTGACTGCCAGGGCTTACATGGCGTAAGGAAGGCCAACACGTGGTCTTCGCCCTAGGGTAACGATCCCTAGATCTCCGGAAGAAGGGCAGACCGATTCTTTCAGAGGTGGGAGGTTACATGGTGACGTGTCCTCGCAAGGAGGAGTACGTGAAGATCATGGGGAAAAGAGTGACCTCTCCTCGGCGTATGCAATCTATGCTCGACATCGCACATGCTCAGCACTGGGTAGACTTGGGTCTTATTGGGCCGCACCAGTATTGGACTGGGCTTGCTCGACGGATGAGCAAGCGCCGACCCAGTCCAGAACAGGAGCCCCCAAGTCGTTGCTCCGTGGCGTCAGATTAATGACTTAAGGGTTGGCCCGGATGTCGAGGTAAAGTTGATCCCCTGTCGGGGAGATTCGTCGCCTGTGATAGTGTTCCCGTGATAACGAGCTGGTGGCAATGTCGGGGTCAAAAGAGAAGGGGTGCTCGATAGGCAGGAGTCTCGAAGATGAAATCCTGCCCGGGTTTCCTACATCGTCGCTGGGCGATGAAGCGGGGAGATGAGGAGACGTGGACTTGGGCATCAAGGTAAACGAAAGGACTCACGCGGGAAACCTGTGCCATACGTCACTCGCCATTATTACCTAGGACGGCTAGGCTAGGGCTAGGGTACTCGAGTGCCTAAGGCGCCTCGAGTCCCGTGAGAGCTCTATAAATAGGAGCCAGCCCGTGCCATTTGCACGTTTCGTTCTCCTTTGCTCAGAGTTTCTCTCCCTTTCTCTCTGCCTTCGTCACCGTCTCGCTACCACACGCCGCCGTACCGAAAATTCGCAACCCCTGTCCCAAGTAAGTTTCTGATCTTTTTCTCCCCGTTTACATTTCCTACAGTGGCCCTCCGGTGAACTGATGAAGTTCCCGGGGAAGTCGCAGAGTTTCCGGCGACAACGGCGGAGCTTCTTTAAGCTTTTTGATGAATCTTGCAAGGAGATGGGATGAATATCCTGGGGACCTAAGGAAGGTCCCGAGTGTAGCGTGATTTTTGTGGTCTTGAAGCACTATCGCTCGGGTACTACAGTTCGATTAATTTTTTATCCTGTTAAGCTGATTAAGGAGATGGGATAAATTAAACAGCTGACTATTAATTTATAGATGCTATTAAGATGTGGGCCCCGCTTCGGTTATTTTGTTAAGAACACAATGTTTGGACTATTTGTGAGGTTTTTGGTAATGAGTTTAGATTTGATACTCTTGGGTTGAATTGACGGAGATACTAGATTTTGGGTTTTTGATTAGTATGCTCGCTAAGATTTTTCAATCTTATGCCTACGTATTCCCGTTTAATGAAACAGGGAAATCAGAGCGATCGTAGTTCCTCCTATTCTATGGGAGGAAAAAGGTTATTTTGGTGTCTTGTGCAAAGCCCAAGACATGAAGCTAAAGGTGATTTGTATCTTGTTCAAAGCCCAAGATGTGAAGCTAAAAGGTTTTGGATGAGAGAGAATTTGTCGTCTCTAAAGATGAGTTGTTGATGTTTGTATGCTGTGAGCAAGGCACAGGTTTGCTGCTAAAAGGTTGATTGACACAACCGAGGTTTCCTTATACAAAGCCTAAGAGGAGGCGATTGACCCAACAAGTGGGTGCTCGTACAAAGCCCGAGATATAGGCTAAAAGGGTTGACTCAATAAGAGAGTCTTTTATTTGTCTTATATGAAGCCTAAGACGGAGGATAAAATGGTTTGACTCAATAAGAGAGTCTTTTATACTCAACAAGAGAGTGATTTAGTGTCTCGTACGAAGCCCGAGATGGAGGCTAAAAGGGAAGTGACCCAACAAGAGAGTCTTTTATACTCAACAAGAGAGTGTTTTGCTGTCTCGTACGAAGCCCGAGATAAAGACTAAAAGGGAGGTGACCCAACAAGAGAGTCTTTTATACTCAACAAGAGAGTGATTTTATCTGTCTTATACGAAGCCTAAGACGGAGGCTAAAAGTTTGACTCAACAAGAGAGTATTTTATACTCAACAAGAGAGTGTTTTAGTGTCTCGTACGAAGCCCGAGATAAAGGCTAAAAGGGGGTTAACTCAACAAGAGAGTCTTTTATACTCAACAAGAGAGTCTGAAAAGGTTAGCTCCACTGGGGAGAATCATTGTACAAAGCTCAAGAGGAGGCTATCTTACCGCCGTGGATTCTGGAGATCCTGAAGCGAGTCCAAGTGTGGGGACCTCTCATGAGAGAGACCGGGTTCCTGCCTATGTTTGAAGGGAACTTGAGAATGTCTTTGAGACTCAAGGTTCTTAGACTGTCCAATTCTAGAGTTTTATCTTTTGTATAATGCCCAAGAGGAGGCACGGGTATTAAGCGATGGGTATCAACCCTACAACGGCCGAAGTTTTGACGCTGGAAAGACTGCTCTAGCAAAGGATGACTAAGTTCTGTCTTATACCTTTAAAAGGTCGTCAGGGTCCTTGTATTAAGCCCAAGAGAAGGCATGAGAACTTCTAAGAAGCCTAAGGGTCCTTGTACAACGCCCAAGAGGAGGCGGGGATGTTTTTAGGAAGCATGTGGGTCCCCAAACCAAGAGAAGTTCAAGACATACTATTCACAGAGAATAGATCAAGCCAGGAAAGTTCTAGACTTTGGAAGAAACTCAAGAGATGCCATTCACAGAGAAAAGATCATCTCTGGGGAGTTAGAGTTTCTTTGACAATTTCTAAGAGTGACAGTCTGAGAAAGGGTTCACCGAGAATGCTTCCTTTCACCTTTCCATATTGTTTAACCCCAAGAGGAGGGAAGACTGTGTCTGGTAATCCTATGGGGGATCTAGTTTTGTTTGTATTTAAGAGTGACTAACAGGCTTTACCTAGTTCTAGACGTAGTTGCCGGGGAAAAACTCTAAATAACTATACTAGTATTACACAGTGGATATACAACAAGTATATAAAGGATGTGAAAGAAGACTTACAGTGAAGCAGCCCCACAATACAGTTATATACATATGAAAGCGATAAATGAAAGTGGATAAACACTTACCCGTTGTAGAGCTTCCATGTTGTTTTGTTAGTTGTTCAACAAAGAAAGCTTTGATAATAATATTATATTCAAAATCAAAGGAGAAAGTGCTTTGAAAAGATTGCTGGGGCTTACAGCTCAAGAAGAGGCCCAAGTTTTAACGATGATCACACCGTTGTTTTGAAAACTGTACAGAGGGACTTATGTGAGGCCCACAAGGTTTTTATGTACAAGGTGTTGGGTCTTACACTCTATTAGAGGCCCAAGTGTTTTTGTATTCCTGATGGGGCTTACAGCTCAAGGAGAGGCCCAGAGTTATATTTTGAACTGGCGATCGTGCCGAGGTTTTTTTCTTTTAACACAGAGGGACTTATACAATATGTGAGGCCCAAAATTGTTTTGGTTAAAAGGGGATTGGGTCTTACACCCTATTAGAGGCCCAAGAGTTATTTTTGTACAAGAGATGAGACTTACAACTCAAGGAGAGGCCCAAGGTTATTTGTTTGAAAATGGCGATCGCGCCGAGATTTTTGAAAACGCAGTGGGTCTTATACAATGACTGAAGCCCAAAAATGTTTGGTTTTCAAAGGGGTTGGGTCTTACACTCTATTAGAGGCCCAAGAGTTTTAAAGATTTGTGAGGGTGAAAATCAAAGATACCCGAATTTTGTTTTCCTTAAAAAGTAAATATTTAAAGAAAATCAATAAAAATGATAAAAATACCAAATAAGTTTGATTAAACCACTTGTGATTTTTGTTTAAGGTTTGAAAAATGAGGTTTTAATCACAAGATGATTTTGAACTCATTTGGTTTTGATTTTCAAAATGAATATTCACTTTTAAATGTTTAAAAACAATTAAAAATGAGTTTATTCACAAAAATACTAATTATATTAAATAAATAATATAAATTTGATTTTTTTGTGAAATAAAATATTTCAACATTTTTGTGATTTTTTACAAAAAGAACCAATAAAAAATAATTAAAATTGAGGGAGTTATTAATTTTTCAAATCATTAAAAATAATATGAAAAGCAATAAAAAGTGAAAAAAAACATTAAAAAGGGGTCTGAGGCGAGGGGGATTTGAACCCCAGACCTTTTGTGTGCAGCATGCGCGCCTTACCACTGGGGTGGTGATACATCCGTGTATCAAACCCCAGCTATAAATATACAAGGCTTGCCTTGTTCTTGGCCTGGCCAAGGCAAGGCAAGGCAAGGGTTTTGGTCAGAAACGTGAAGGTCATAACTTCTTCATTTCTCCATGGATGGAGACAAAATTTATATGCATCTGGCCTAGAATTTCACAAGGAATCCAATGGTGGTGGTGGTTTTTCCAGAAAATCAATCCTCCTCAAAACCCGATAGTGGTTTTGAAATAGGCCATAATGTGCATTTTCTGTGCTACCTCTTGGTACAACCATGAATTACATGATGGATTGGTTCAAACACAACACATATAACATGTATAAGAGATGCATGATCAGTGGACCTCAAAGCAAGACATATTTTAAAGAGTTCAAGTTGTGATGCTTACCTCCTTTGGAGCTTTTTGGGCTATCTGCCAAGTGCTTTGTTCTAGAAATGTTTTGATGATTTGAACACTCTCAACTGATCCCTTAGAAGCTTTTAGGATGATTGGAATCAGCTGGAAATCTCAGGAATGAAAATTGGCCCTTTCTTGTAAAAGGGGCAAAAGTGGCCAAAATAGCAACTATCTCAAATGATGTTCCAGATGTGTGGAACCATTTGGGACAGTTCAAGGATGATATTTGGAGTGTGTTTGAGGCTTTATCTGGTTTTAAAAGTGACTGAATCAAGACATGGCTTGAAAAATGCAAAAAGGCCCTATTTTGAGGTTTTGAGAGGGGACTTTTTGATTTTGGTGTTACAGGTCACTTGTGAGTGTTTGGATCACTTCTATATGATGTTTATGAGGTGTGTGTGATTGGTTTGGTTGGAATTTCTCTCAAACTCAAAACCCGATAGTGACTTGCTTTGAAAGGAAAATTTGGAAGTGAGAAGGTGACTTTGAGGAAAGCATCTGTTTGATGGCTTTGGTGTACTCAAACTGAGCACAAATGAGCTCTATTTATAGTAGAGTAAGTTTGTTTTGCAAGCAATAGTGAATGGCAACTGCAACAGAGGTTTGGCCAATGGTTGCATTTTGGAATCCTAAGTCTCCTCTAGCCATTGACTAGAGGTTAGAGCACAGACTGCTGGTTCCCTAGTTCTTAGATATGTCTTGATTGAATTCAGTTGGAAATGGTTCAGTCCATGCCACCTTGGTGCATCCATTAAATGCTCCAAACCAAAATTGGAGTCTTGTCCCCTCTTTAGGGATTTCTAGGTTTGGCATGCTACTTTTGGTTCCAAGGACTTGGGAGGCTGATGGATCAGTGTTTATCCCTCCTCGGTATCCCCCTGAGGTGTTCAGATGGGTAAACTTGTTTGTCATTTGCACAAATTTGGAAAATCGAGCAAAATGCAGAAATCTGCCTTGTTGTGACAGTTGCAGCAAGGCATGTTGCCACTGTCATAACTCTTAGCTCAGGTTGAGTTTGATGGGGTTCTTGGCCATTTTGGGAAGCTCTCATATGATATAGCATATGTGTGATCATAGTTTATTTTGATACCTTTTGGATCCAAGTGAAAAATGTCCCTACATTTGGAAAAAAGTGAAGGCAGATTCTAACTTAGTGAAAATTTCACTAAGTGTTGGAAAAAAGTGACATTTTCACTTTTTGTGATTTTGGCCATTCCATAACTTGAAATCCATGAGGAATTGGAATGAGGTGTAGTTGACACTTTTAAAGTATTTCATGAGAGCTACAAATCCATCTTTGGATCAGCCCAAATGGTTGCT
This sequence comes from Lathyrus tuberosus, assembly GCA_022829125.1. Lineage (NCBI taxonomy): Eukaryota > Viridiplantae > Streptophyta > Magnoliopsida > Fabales > Fabaceae > Lathyrus > Lathyrus tuberosus. Next base: position 12,305,721 of record JALAZF010000086.1, read on the forward strand.
TGGATCTCAAGTTATGATCCTTTGAAGTTGGTACCCTAGCCACTTTGTTCCATAACTTAGAAAATTCTAAGTTTTTTATGGTTACCCCTTTTACAAGTTAACCCACTTTTCTTGATATTTCTTGATGAATGATGATTATAATCACACATTAACATCATTTTAGGGTCAAAGAACCATATTTGTGAAAAATCTCAAAAAGTCAAAGTTAACTTTTGTGCACAGTTGACTTTTTGTCAGATGAATTCCAAACTGTGCGATCCTCTATGAAATCAAGTCCTTGACCTAAATCAAGCTTGATGGATTAATTTCATAGGTGTTATAGGGTGTATTGAATCATGTCCCAAGGTTTGGGAGCATGCCTGGGTCCAAAGTCAAAGGCACAGTTGACTTTTTCTTCAAAACCCTAATTGTGGTTCTGATGAACTTATAACTTGTTGATCAAGCTTCCTGGACCAATCCATTGTTCCAAATGGATCAATGTAGTGGGTTAGAGACCCTCAAATCATGTCTTGAGGTCTTGGATCATGTTTTGTCCCAAAAGTCAACTTAGGGGTGAATTAGGTCAAGAAACCCTAATTCCTGATTTTTGATGAATGCATCCCCTGAGGCTAAATTGACTTGATGATTGGGTTTATGATGTCCCATGGAGTATCTTAGGTTATTCTTTGAAGCATTGGCTCATTCCCAGAGGAAAATTTCCATCTGGAGGCCCTGGTCGACCAAACCCTAATTTAGTGACACTGGCGATCTTGAGGCTTGATCCACTTAGAATGCTGCAACCTTGTGCTTGATTCTTGCTGTGGGAGTCCTCTTGATCCATTGTGGATGTTTGAGAGGTTAGAAAAGTTGAAGATCATGTCAATTCTTGATTGATCCTTTGTCTAAGAACTCTGAGAGTGCTTGAAACCCTAAGTTTGATTGTAGTGGATGCTCACCCATCTTTAGGGAGACTAATGAGGCATGATGGTCCATCCATATTGTGATGATGATTTAGACAATAATGGGAAACCTTAGTGGTCAAAATTTGGGGTATGACAGATGCCCCTATTTAATCTTCTTGGACCCGAAGGTGTGAATGGCGAAGGTATTCGGGCATTCGGGGTGCAAGAGGATTAAATATCGGAATACCCAAAATTTTGATGGTGATTAAGAATGGCAGTTCATGCATCCTTCTTCTTTTGATAAGCAATGATGCTTAGAAAAGGTAAACTTCCCCTCGATCCTGGTCTTCAGCCAAGGAACTGGTCTAAGTTTCTGAAATAAACTTCCCCTCGATCCTGGTTTCCTACCAAGGAACTAGTCTAAGTTTCTAAAATAAACTTCCCCTCGATCCTGGTTTCCTACCAAGGAACTGGTCTTAGTTTCTGAAATGAACTTCCCCTCGATCCTGGTTTCCTACCAAGGAACTGGTCTAAGTTTCTGAAATAAACTTCCCCTCGATCCTGGTTTCCTACCAAGGAATTGGTCTAAGTTTCTGATGTAAACTTCCCCTCGATCCTGGTTTCCTACCAAGGAACTGGTCTAAGTTTCTGAAATAAACTTCCCCTCGATCCTGGTTTCCTACCAAGGAATTGGTCTAAGTTTCTGATGTAAACTTCCCCTCGATCCTGGTTTCCTACCAAGGAACTGGTCTAAGTTTCTGAAATGAACTTCCCCTCGATCCTAGTTTCCTACCAAGGAACTGGTCTAAGTTTCCTACCATTGTGTGTCTGTTGGCATGAGTGCCAAAGGATCCTTCATGAATTTCTTTTATCAGTAGGTTTGCTTCTGGTTTGTCTACGCATCGAAGCAAGACCATGTTAAAGTTTCTCTTATAGAGTGTGTCACGACTCAGGAAGAAGCTTCCAGCCAGCCTTCTGAGGGTCTTTCTGTCTTTTCTTAATGCCCCAGGTGGGTATTCTTGTTTCTGAAGGAAGAATTTGATATCGTGATACCAAGGTTTGTCGTCTATGACTGCTTCAATCGTGAAGATATAAGCGGGCCTCTCAAGGTGCATTATGTCAATCTTAGGTAAGTCATTCCATTGACCTACAATAATCATGGAAGAGAGAGTGGCTAATGCATCAACCATGTGATTCTCTTCATGAGGGATATGATGAAACTCGATTCTGTTGAAGAAGGGTAGCAACCTTCTTGCGTAATCTTTGTAAGGAATCAGTCCTGATTGGTATGTGTTCCAATCTCCTTTGATTTAATTAATGACCAGAGCTGAGTCGCCATATACATCCAAGTTTTTTATCCTTAAGTCGATCGCTTCCTCGAGACCCAGGATACAAGCTTCGTATTCGGCCTCGTTGTTTGTGCACTTGAATGTAAGTCGGGCGGTGAAAGGAATATGGGTACCCTGAGGTGTTACAATGATTACCCCAATTCCATTTCCGTAATGATTGACAGCTCCGTCAAAGATAAGTCCCCATTGGGAACCTGGTTCTGGCCCTTCACTAGGTAGTGGTTCATCGCAGTCTTTCATTTTCAAATACATGACATCTTCGTCTGGGAAGTCAAATCTGACTGATTCCTGATCGTCAATTGGTTGATGAGCCAAATGATCGACTAAAATACTTCCTTTGACGGCTTTCTGAGCATGGTACTCGATGTCATATTCGGATAACAACATTTGCCAACGGGCAATCCTTCCCGTGAGAGCAGGCTTTTCGAAGACGTACTTGATTGGATCCATTTCGGAGATTAACCAAGTAGTGTAACGAATCATATACTGGCGAAGACGTTTGAGTGCCTAAGCCATAACACAACAAGTTTTCTCAAGCATAGTGTACCGAGTTTCACAGTCCATAAAATTCTTGCTCAAATAGTAAATGGCAGACTCTTTCCTTTTTGTTTCGTCTTGTTGGCCAAGTACACAACCCATTGAGTCTTCCAAGACTGTTAGGTAGATGATCAGTGGTCTTCCTTCCACTGGAGATGATAGAATTAATGAGTTCAATAGATATTCCTTGATACTGTCGAAGGCGGTTTGGCAGTCATCTGTCCAAATGCAGTCCTGATTCTTTTTTGGTAATTTGAAAATCGGCGCACATGTCGCGGTCATGAGGAATATGAATCTGGAAATGTAGTTCAAACGTCCCAGGAATCCTCTGACTTGTTTTTCAGTTTTCGGAGAAGGCATTTCTTGAATGGCCTTGACCTTGTCAGGATCAACCTCAATTCCTTTCTGGCTGCCGATGAACCCTAAGAGTTTCCCTGAACGGACACCGAATATGCACTTGTTGGGATTCAAGCAGAGTTTGTACTTTCTCAGACGCTCAAATAGTTTTAACAGGTGGGTCACATGCTCCTCTTCTGTTTTAGATTTTGCAATCATATCATCGACATATACCTCGATTTCCTTGTGTATCATGTCATGAAACAGAGTAGTCATGGCCCTTTGATAGGTTGCCCCGATGTTCTTCAAACTGAACGGCATTCCCTTGTAACAAAAGGTACCCCATAGGGTAATGAATTAAGTTTTCTCCATGTCTTTCGGCGCCATTTTGATTTGATTATAGCCCGAGAATCCATATATGAAGGACAAAACTTTGAACTTTGTTGTACTGTCTACCAACATGTCAATGTGTGGCAAAGGAAAGTCATCCTTCGGACTAACCTTGTTCAGGTCCCTGTAGTTTACACACATTCTGACCTTTCCATCCTTTTTCGGAACGGGTACTATGTTGGCTAACCATTGAGGATATTCTGACGTCGCGAGGAAACCCGCGTCAATCTGTTTCTGTACCTCCTCTTTGATTTTGATGGCCATGTCCGAGTGAGTCCGTCTCAACCTCTGTTTTACTAGCGGACATTCTGACCGTAATGGTAAATGATGTTCCACGATGCTGGTATCCAACCCTGGCATGTCCTGGTAGGACCAAGCAAATACATCGGGAAATTCTTTGAGAAGCTTTGTCAAACTCTCTTTGGCAGTTGGACTGAGCAGTGCCCCAATCCTGACTTATTTTATCTCTTTTTCCGAACCCAAGTTTACTGTTTCCAACGGCTCTTTGTGAGGTTCAATGGACCCTTCCTCTTGTTTGAGTAATCGGGAGATCTCTTCTAGAATTTTGTCGTCAACTTCTTCTTCAGCCCCAAATACCGGGAATTCAAAGTTGGGAGAAGGCATCAGATTGTATGTTTCAACGGGGTTTAAAACAAGCAATCTGCATGACGTGATGATTTGTTTTTTTAGAAGAGATAGAGAGAATGCAAGAGTGTGTGCAGTGTTTTTATGAGAACTGCTTGTTTTTATTATTTTAATTCTTTTTTAGGATTACCATTTTCTGAAAAAGAAAAAAGAGAAAACAACGATTAATGCAGAAATTACAGAACGACATTATTTTATTTATGATTTTGTAGATTCTTGAAACTAAAACCCTATAAAACAAAACTCTATTGCTTTGGGCGAAGCGAAGAGGGATATTTACAGAAAGTGGGCCCTATCAAAACATCCGTTTCACCCGGGCAGGGTGAAAGGTTAAAGACGGCAATTACTTTGACTTATGAACAATCTTCGAAACATCGTCAGCAACCCATTGGCGGCGAACTCCTCGATGAATCACAAAGTCTGGTACCTTCCTTGATTTGTCTTCAGAAATAACGCTGATTTCTGGTGGAACAGGATCATTGGAATCTATCTCCCAGGCAGAGTTTTCGTAGGAGGATTCCTTTGTTGTATTTTGCATAGTATTTGTGTTCTCAGGTAAATCTCCCCATTCAGTTGGCTGGATGTCTTCGAGCCTGATACGAGAGCTTTCAGGAGTAGTGTACTTGACCATATAGTCGTATTTTCCACTTGGTTGTCCTAAGGTGTCCCACACATCTGTGGAACTGGAGGAGTCATCCCTTTCGATGACGTTGACCTCAGGAAAATCATAGTTGATGAATTCTAGTTCGACAAGCTTTGCCAATTCATCGTCGTACTGGATGTTTTCTGAATGCCCTGAGTAATGATCCCATGACATGGTGGAGACGCAGGTATTCTTTTCAATGATGCTCAGCTGATTTTCATTGTTCGGCTGATCTTCTTGCCCTGAGTTTCCTGGGTACGGCTTCCAGATAGGCAGGCCATCCATCGGGCCATAATAGTCATGGTCAAAGTTGTCTTTCATCAGAGTGTCCTCCTCTAATGAATTTGGTGGAGCACGACATCCTTCTGGATCACAATCTCCGTATATTGTTCTGACATCTGACCTGGGTATAAATCTCAAACTCTGTGCGGGATAGCAAAATGGCGTAGGCACCTCTTCCTGAGACATATAATTGTCCTCGTTAAGATAGGATTTCCACTCTTCATCCGTATCAGAGGGATCTCCCTCATTAATGGTATGGACTGCTTGAGGCACTGGGTGAAGGAAACCTCCACGGTGGAAGAAGTTCTGAATGGGATGAAAACTTTCAGCTTTAGTAGTCTGGGTACAGGTTGAGGAAAAGCCAAGACCTTTCTTTGTCTTTTTATCCGTAGGAATGACGAGCCATCCCCATCCTTTTGCGTTGTTACTCTCGATTACTTTGAGAGCATCTCTGTATGAGGAAATAGAGGTTCCTTTCTCTGATTAATTCTCATTGCTCACAGAAAGTGCTTGAAACTGAGTTCCAACAACCTCCTCTGGTTCTACACAAGTAGATAATGACAGGTTACTCACGATCAAGGCTTGTTCTCCATAGACCGTGACAAGTTGATCGTTCTTGACGAACTTCAGTTTCTGGTACAGTGTCGAAGTGACTGCCCCAGCCTGGTGTATCCAAGGTCTTCCTAATAAACAATTGTACACTGCCCAGACGTCCATGACCTGGAAAGTGATTAGGAAAGTGTGAGGACCGATAGTTATGGGAAGGTCGACTTCGCTGATAACTGCTTTTCGAGATCCGTCAAAGGCTTTGACGATGACCTCACTGCCCCTCATCGGGGATCCTCTGAATGATAGTCGCATTAAAGTGGACTTTGGCATAACGTTGATGGCCGATCCTGTGTCTACCAGTACGCTGGCTAAAGCATCGTCCTGGCAGTTGACTGTGATGTTGAGCGCCATGTTGTGACTTTTGCCCTCTTCTGGCAATTCCTCACCACTGAATCCTAAGTTGTTGTAGGAAGTGATGTTAGAGATGATACTATCGAATTGTCGTATTAACACATCCTATTCCATAAAGGCCTGCTCTAAGACTTTCTGTAGAGCCTCTCTGTGGTCTTCAGAACTGAGTAAAAGTGATAGCACAGAGATCTTTGAAGGAGTTTGTAACAGCTGATCAACAATGTTGTATTCACTCCTTTGGATGAGCTTCAGCATCTCATCATCGTTCTTTGAAAGGTTGGGATCACTGGATAGACCGACTGGTGGATTAGGAACTTCTGTTTGAGGTTCCTTTTCTCTGTTAGGTTCTCCAACGCCTCTGTTGAAGATTCGACCGCTCCGTGTTACTCGACTGATGTCTGCAATATTCACGACGGAGGGTAATGTAATTTCCTTTCCATTCTCAATTATTGTTGCTCCGTATTTGTAAGGGATCGCCTTAGCTGATTCATACGGTAATGGTCCCGGTAGATAGATAACTACAGGAGCCTTATGATTTTTCTGACTGTCGTAAGTAACTTCAATCAGTTCTTGGCTAAAAGCCTTTGATTCGTCCAGTAGAGGGATGATGGAACAGACATCCTTGGTCCTCTCGCGATCAGAGATTACAACCACATCCTTGATTTGATCAGTGAAGTAGTCTGGCGTCCAGTTAATGGACCCCGAAACTGGATATTGTTGAATCTCTTTGCAGTCCAACTGACCTTGAAGGGCTGCTCGCACGAGGTAACATCCTTGGTTATTTTCCGAGCAAACTCTACAACGTTCATAGTTATGTGGTGACACCTGGCCACGTCCGCTTTGAATACAGTGTAACCTTACTAGATCTATTTCCATTGATCGAGCATCTTGACTTTGATGCCTAGTAGGGTTCCCATTAACCACAATGACTTGTTGCGTGTCTTCGTCCATATAGATCGGAAGCCATCAGTGGTTTAACAAGTGTTGTAAAGTTATTTGAACGAGAGCACATCCCTAGTCACTCTCACAACATCCTTTAGAGTTCTGAGAATTATGCGAAGTTAGAAAATCAAGCTGGACTTGCTTAGCATGTAATTCTACCAAGCTGGTATTCATCAAGCGAATATCGAAGATCTGAATCATGTTGATCTGATAAATATTTTTATCACGGTAGTCCTAGATCCACCCAAGATCCATCTGACACTGGAGGGCCTCTTATACAAAAGAGCATCCCTGATTGTTTATCGAGTAAATCAGACAGGAATCATAATCGTGCCATGGGAGATCATGATGTTGGCTTTGCCTTGAGTGCATTGCCACCAGGTTGGCATTCATCGCACGGATATCGTGGCTCTGAATGATGTTGGAATTCGTATAATTCATGTTGACCCCACGAATTCGGTGCTCTTGGATCCATCGAGATCCAATTGTTCCTGTAGAGCTGATTGCACCATAGAACATCCTTGATTGTTCTTAGAGCAGATATCGCACTGGTGATAGTTATGAGGTGGCACATGGCCGTATCCACTCTATCTACAATGCATCTTGACCAGATTGGTCCTCAATAAGAGTACATCATGAATTTTATAGTTGTCGTTAGACTCTCCTTCTATCAAATTGACTGCAGCTTTCTCGTGTTGAGGCAACGGGTTTGTGAGAACATTTGGATTTGTATCTTTGAAAGATAATACCCCGCTCCTAACAAGCTTTTGTACGACGGATTTGAAACTGAGACAGTTTTTTATGTTATGCCCTGGTCCTCCTTGATGGTAAGGACAAGTATGATCCGCTTTGAACCAAAAATGCGAATTTTCCGGTACTGTAAGAGGAGACTTAGTTTGGACGTGCCCCTTGACCAGTAGTAACGGAAACAGTTCTACGTACAATATCTGTATAGGGTCGAACCCTGGTGGTCGCGTTGTACGGTTGTTATTGTACGGAGGACGAGCCTGCTGAAGAGGTTGTTGTGTCCTTTGTTGATATTGCTGTTGATTAGGTTGGCTCTGAGCAACCTGAGGTTGATACGTAGGAAAAGGTGCAGGATTGATAGCAGGAATTACAGCTGCTACTGGTTGGTAACGTCGCCTTTGCTTTCCTAGAGAGATATTCCTAATATTTTGCTCTTTTTTCTTAGGGAGAGCACTACCGTATCATTTTGTATTACTTGATGGTCCAGCGTCTTTAACCAGACGTCCTTCTCGGACGGCTTCCTCAAGACGAACTCCCATGCCCACCATCTCGGTGAAGTCACTGGGCGCACTAGCGACCATTCTGTCGTAGTAAAATGAGCTTCATGTTTTCAAGAAGATCTTTGTCATCTCTTTTTCCTCGAGAGGTGGACAAATCTGGGCGGGAATTTTGCGCCATCTTTGAGCGTACTCCTTAAAGGTTTCCTTGTCCTTTTGTGACATCGATCTGAGTTGATCTCTGTCTGGTGCCATGTCTAGGTTATACTTATATTGTTGAACAAAGGCACTACCAAGATCTCTGAAAGTAGCGATCTTAGTGCGGTTTAAACCCATGTACCATTTGAGTGCGGCACCGGTTAAACTATCCTAAAAGTAGTAAATCAGTAGCTCCTGGTTCTTTGTCTGAGCTGACATTCGCCGAGCGTACATCACCAAATGAATTTGAAGGCAAGATTTACCCTTGTATTTTTCAAAATCGGGTACCTGGAACTTGTGCGAAACTTTCACATTGGGGACTAAGCAAAGGTCTGCGGCGTCTTTTCCAAATAGATCCTAACCGCGAATGGCCTACAGTTCTTTCTGCATCTCCAAGAATTGTTCCTGGAACTCATTCATTCTGTTGAACATACTTTCGTTTCCACCAAACAGTATCTGTGGAATCTGTCCTTCCGGGATAGTGTGTACCACGGGTGGTGGTATAGTCATTATGGCAGAGACTCTTGGTGCCTCCCGAAGTTTGTAACCTTCAGGAGTTGTTGTCATTCTCCTGGCATCTTCACTTTCCTGAAGTTTGTAACCTTCAGGCCCGGCGGTTCCTGCTGTATCTTCTAGATCTTCCATGATCGGTGGGATATATCCTTCCGGGATATAGTTGAGTGGCATGCCCCAGGGACGATCTTTCTGCATTTTGTACCTAGGATCAGACTTCTCCACTATGGGCGTTGACGTGGTCTCTGAGATCACAGTCCGTTGTTGTTGCATCTGAGCTTCTATTAGAGCTTGCATGCTGTTATGAAGCTTTCTCAGATCTTCTTTCAGAGTGTCGATTTCTTCTCTCAACTCTCTGTTCCCCTCCTCGAGATCATCCATCTTCTTTTGTCGATTGGCCCGAGTATTGTATGAATGAGACAGTTTGACTCTAGAATCGAGACACAAACGTGAGATTCGTAGGGAAGAAGAATGTGTTTATGCGAGAATGATGAATGATATGCAATGATTTTATTAATTATTTTTTTAATAAAAAGAAACATCAACAATTTGGATTGAAAATATCATACAGTGGGGAAACCCAGTTTTATTGAATTCAAAGATTGCGAAAATGGAAATACAGTAGATTACAAAGTGATGAAAAAGGAAATGTCTAAACTAGTGGATCCTGAGTCCTCTCTAAAGAGAGCTCAGGTGCTGGTTCTGGTGTTTTCCTCTTCTTTGACCGAGGCTCTTCAGCCGTTGTCGGGTTGTCATTCCTTTGCCAAGTGAAAAGAGCGAGTAAATTCCTTTGGTCTTCTTAATTTTCTACAACATGTTGCTCTAAAATCTCAATCAGAGCATCCTTATCTTTCAATAGCTGCTGTAGTTTCTTACACTCTGCATTGAGAATACGGTACTTGTTCCTCCAAGACCTCTTCTCCTGCTGAACTTTGTTGAGAGTAACATGAAGTTTTTCCGTCTCAGACATAAAATAAAGGACAGAGTCCCTTAATGGAAGAACTTACAGACGAGGGTAAGGCATCCTCAGCTTGAGAGCTCTACTTTGTACCCAATGGAGATAAGGCTCCACCGAGACACAGTCCGGTTTCCCTAGAGACTCTCTTCCTTTCCTATGAACATGTTTCCAGGCATGCACTATTTCTGTCTTTAGTGCCCTGTGTGAGAGCAAGAATTGTCTCTACAAGTCAATCTATGTTTTGATGATAACAATAAGTATTTGTGAAAGAACCATTTTATGGTCTAACGTGTGTTGTGTGCAGATCATAAAAACTAAAGACATCAGAACCAACATGCACCAGCTAGATGTACTATGATTGAATATATACATATGCGAAGTTACTACGTGTGACTAAAGTCGCGAGAAGCAAGAACGCTTCTTTATCTAGTCATGATCAGCCAGATCCAAGGATGCCAAGATTGCTGTTGCAATGCTCTTGTGGATGATCTCTGAAAGTGATTGAGATTCTGAAGATAGCGAAGCTTCTGAAGAAGTACACTCTGAAAAAACCAAAGCGCGGAAGACTCCTATGACTTGAAGTTCTGATGGCTGAAGGTGCTGAAGACTAAGTGCAGAAAGAATCTGAAGACTTATGAGTTCTGAAGATCAAGGTTTCAAATATCAAGTTCTGAAGACTCTGAAGACAGGTTCTGAAGATTCGGAAGACTTGAAGCAGAAAAGAATAATGTTCTTAAAGACCAAGTACTGAAGTTCTAAATACTGATTCCTAATGGACTTCTTCAATCGACTGAAGACTTGAAGCATCAGATATTCTGCTAAGAAGACTCTACTCATGCTTCATCAAATTAACATTAAAAGCCACTGAAGTTTTGAAGTCTAAATATTACCGTTGTGAGCTAAATGTACACACTGCCCAAGAAAAGATGTCCGGTCACTTCTCCCTCTGCAAAAAGGAGATGTGTCTGTACAACTCATTATATCACAACATCTTTTTTCCAAACAGCCAACAGTATTCTTAAATGGCTATATTTCTACTGGCTATTTAATGGAAAGAGTTTTTGCTTCTGATGTGTCGATCACTTGTAGAATCATGAGTTTCCCTTGTGTGAAGATAGTAACAACGATGAGTTATCGTTGTAGCACTTAACATATTCAAAGCTATCATTATATCAGTAATGGCAATTGTTGTTGAAACTCAAGAAGACAAATCATCACAACAACAATAATCAAGAACAGAAGCTGTTAATGAAGAAGACAACATTGAAGATCTGTCAAGTCATCAACCTACCATCTCGTCAGAACTACATTGAAGATCTGAAGCAAGGAGTTACTGCTCAAAGCTTGCTCAACCAAGAAGATGAAGAAGAAGAAGATCTACAAGATGTCAACAATTGTAATATCTAAATACATCTTTGTAGTTTCTTAGGAAAGCAAGGAGTTGTTGCTCAAATCTTGCTTGAACACATGTGTGTGTTCTTTGTACTTAAACTTAGGAGAAACTTGCTTATTAAGAAGCACAATTTGTAATCTCCAGTTTGTCAATTCAACTAAATGAATTGAGACTCCTCAAGTGAACGTTATATCCTGATGAGATCCCTGAACGGTTCAGCTGTGAGTTGAGGCCCTTGAGTAGATCACGTGGTGATCAGATACTTGAGATGGCAATGGCTGGGTGTCATTGTGGAAAATCTTGAAATATGGTCAGTAGCGTTATATTCATTGTGATGAATCCCTGAACGGCTAGCTGTGAAATCCCAGCAGTGGGTCTGCTCGGTCAATAAACGTTATATCCTGTTGGATCCCTGAACGGTTCATTGGGTTGTTAGTCATAGTGCGGTCGTGTAAGTTGTTAGTCACAGCGCGGCTGTGTAAGTTGTTAGTCACCGGCATGGCCTTTGCAAGTGTAATCATGATTTGGTTATAGTGGATTAAGACCTTGTGTTCAAGGCGAAATCACCTGAGGAGGGTGGACTGGATTAGCCCGCGTGGTGAACCAGGATATATCGTCTGTCCTTTAATCTCTTGCTTAGTATCTCTATTTATGTTTCTGCATTGAATATCAGAACCTCATATTAAGCAAAGTCAGAACCTTGCAGCCTATCTCTGATAAGCTTCCGCACTGCAAGTTCTGAGTATCGTATCTTATGATCAGAACCTATATGGTTCTCATGCTCCATAGTTAAGAGATCAGAATCTCTCAATGAACTTTGAAGGTTCTTGAGCGTCTCTTTAACAAGATGTGAAAAGTATTGAAAAGAGTAAATTCATAATTCAAACCCCCCTTTCTTGTGTCTTTCTCGCACCTTCAATTGGTATCAGAGCTCCAGTCCTGTTATTGATTTACATCAAACACTTAACAGTGTCAGAAAAAGATCCAGATGTGGTGCGTAGAAGTACTCTGGGTGAGATTGAAATCCACTTACAATTTCTGTAACAGTTCAGTAGTTGACTGTGTACAAAATTGTAATCAATCTGATTACTTCTTGAATAATTCACTGATTCTAGATGAAGTCTATTTAAAAATTGAAGAATCAGCTGATAAGATAAATTCATCAGATAAGAAACTGTATCTGTTGAATGCTCATCCTGGAAAATACGTGTGGATAAAACCACGTATATGCTTAAAAGATGAATCATCAGAAAGCAAGAAATCTTGTTTGCTGAATATTAATTCTTTATGAGTTTTTGAGATGTTTTCAAGAAACAGATTAGGTCCACCCTTGACTTTCTCGTTTGAAACTCATTCTGAATCTCTTCATGTAAAGAAGAAAGATTATTGCTCTAAGACTTTGAAATTCAGAAAAATTTCTGCTGAAGTCAGAATCTGAAAAATTCAAATTATTAGAAATGATTCAATATCAGAATCTAAAAAGATCAAAAGAATCAATGAAGAACTGAATCCCAAAGATTCAGTAAATACTTGATCCTGATCGAACTTTTGAGTTTTAACTGGTTCAAAAATCAAGTTCCAACAAAGACTATCCTAGTAGAACCAATTATTGATAATATGATTTTCGCCAGTTCAAGTGTTCTCAGAACCACTTGAGCTATGAAATTAGAAGCTATCAATCCAGACATCTAGGTTCTCTAACTGATGTCTTAAAAGATGACGTTAATGACGTTCTTTTGAAGAAATCAGTTAACTCATAGATATGCGTGACCAACCCCAAATAAGTTGATCAGCATTGTGAGAACAAGAAGTTTCATGCAAACCATGTCTAGTGATTTACCCACGTGTTGCGTGATGATGTTTTGGTTCTGAACAAGTTCTGAAACAACCTTGAGGAACAAAGTCAGAAGCTGATATGTTAATTCTTCTTTGTATAACCTCTCAAAGGTTCTCACTAATCTTGTGAAATCAACCATCTTTCGTAGAAAAGAAATTCTCACAAACGCAAACTGAATTCAGGCTATGAAAGGAGAACTAAACCAAATTCTCAAAGTTTGTCATTTAAGATTCAGATCCATAACTTAAGAACTGTATCAGAACCAAACAGGTTCTATGGATCAAGGAAATGAGAAGTGAGAAGCAATAAAAAATAGATGTAATCTGTTGTTTATGAATGGGGTCATCAAATAGAATTTATTATTCACTCGGTACTGCTCCCAAGCATTTGAGTGTCAATTTTCCTTCAGAACATTCATTACATCGCCTTACCAAAAAGATTGCATGTAATTGGCTAAGTTCAGATGAAGTGGTCACTCTGATCATGTTAAGTCTTAATCTCGGTTATTATAACCTAGAGAGTTGATGGACAAGATTGAACAAGAAAAGAGAGAAAGCTGTAATTCAACCAGGATCACATTCCAAGAAAATATTCATTTTCCTTAGAAGTCAGAACACAAGCGTATCATGAAGAACCCAAGAAATCTCTGCAGCTTACTCGAAAATAGGCATAATCAGAAAGATGCTCAAAGACTTAGAAAGGAATGCTTTCACGAAAAGAGTTAGCTAAAAGATTCTCGTCAAAAAGTTATGCATCCTTAAGGTATGGCCTTTTACTTTTCTTCATTAGCATCTTTCCTAATTCATATAAAAGTATGAACGTACAGGATTTAAGCTAGACATTTTTTTAAATAATCATAATTACGTGTGTCAGTGTCCATAACTCTAACCTTAGGTCTAGAGCGAGTTAAAATTCTAATACGTCTTTTCAACTGTACCGTCAACACATTTACTGCTAGCCTTGGAACTAATAAAACTTGTGGGCGTTATAAATAGCTATCATAATCTAGTCTAGTTAGGAAGAATCATAATCTAGTTAGGCTCTCCTTCTTCAATCATCCTTCTATCCAGGATGTCCTCACACAATATCCGTGGAGAAATTGATGACCTTGAACTTCTAAAGGAACAAACTCTCTCCATAAATCAACTACCTCTTCTTCACAAGTCAAGTCTTTTCTCAGGACTTAAATTTCAAAACTAGGAGAACTATTTCTCCATGCTTAATGGACTAATTTATCCCAAGCTGGTAACCGATTTCTGGGCAAATGCTCGGTCTCTGGAATATGCTGCTTGCAAGGATGTTATTTTATCTGTTGTGGCTAGTTGCCCAGTCATGATTAATCCCACCATCATCTCTACGACCATTGGCTGTATTAACGATGGTCTAACAGTGGAAGATAAAGTTGACCAAGTCTGTCTGAACAGACACTTGCATGCAATCTTCGAAACCCTAGGTTACCCTAATCAACCTTGTACTCTCAATTCTTTAGCCAAGGATTGGTACAAGATAATGGTAACAAACCTAAGACCAAGAGAAAGAAGTGGAGGATGGCTTTCTAACAAGGAAAGGCTATTTATTTTCTTCTTGGTTGGTAGAGTCAAAATAAACCTTCCTCGGTCTATGTACAATAACCTCAAAGAAGAAATCCGTGTGTCCAGGGAAGACACAGTCTATCAGATCCCATTCTGCAGAGTCATCTCCCACATTCTCGATCTCCAGGGAGTTGTTAATCACTGCAGAAGAAATGGTATGGCTGAGAAGACTATTCCTGAGCTTTGTCAACCAATGACATTCATAGTCTAAGATAGGATTCTTGTATCTTTCTTTGAATAATTAATGTTTTTGTTTAGATAAATCTTATTTCAAATATTAATGTCTACATAATTAGGGCCAAGTTATCTTAAAAATTATCTGTGTTCTTAAACGAACGTTCTAACTATCCAGAATCAAATAACCAAATTAAAAGCAATGCTTGAAACTCCTTAAAAGGTTAAACTTTAATAATAAATCATTAATAAATTAAGATTAGGTAACCGTTCCTTTACCTCTTACTAAACCTCATCATGACCTTGATTAAAGGAATTAATTATTTATCTACTTTTCCACGTTATTTAGTGCTCCTAGGAAAATCAACCGTTGCGGTTCCATCTTCCTCAAAAATAGTCTGCTCCCTCTATAAAAGCATCAAACCCGAAGAGAAAAAAACAACCTCCATTTAATCAGATTTCCTAGTTTCTCACCCTGTATCCTCTCTCTCTCTCTCTCTCTCTCTCTCTCTCTCTCTCTCTCTCTCAAAATGGCTTACGTCTCAATTCCCACAACCACACAAATCCCAGTTAACAATCTCAAGGTTCTGTCAGAAACTGTAGTTAACTTCAACAATCTGAAATCAAATGGATGCGACATTACTCCCTCATTGGAAACCCAAGGTTGGAAAAACTACTTCAAAAGATTGGAAGGACCAACTTATGGTCATCTAATCAAAGATTTCTGGATTCATGCAAATACATCCAAAAATCTCATTGTCTCTTTCGTTTTCGGAAGAAAAATCTTCATCACTGAAAAGACTATCACAGATCTCTTGCTGCATGAAAATGACAGATTCAGAATCTCCAGAAACTTACTCAATGAAGAGAATGAGGCTAAGGTGATGTCCTCTATCTTCAAAGATGAAGCCTTATCTGAGACCAAAACCTTCTCAAACATAAAAAAAATCACTTCAAGTCTGGTTCAAAATTCTGCAAGAGAATGTTTTCCATCATCTCTCTTCAGAACAGCTGAACGATACTAAAAAATGTGTTCTATTCCTTCTACTAAAAGGAATTAAAATGCACATTCCCTCAATCCTCTTCAAGCTTCTCAAGGATGCCATCAGAAGCTCCAGAACTTGTTCTGATCATGAATGTGGTCTTATTCCCTATGGAAGACTTATCTCAGACATTTAGTTAAATCAGGATTAGTTGATAACATTCTAATTAATGAAGGAGAATCTTGGAAGCTGCTTAAAAGCGTTGGAAAGATTCTTAGGTTTAAGAACCTTTTGAAGGAAGACGCCAGTTTAGATAATTCACGTTTTAGAGAATTGACTCTAACCCCCCAGAGTTCCAGTTATAGGTTTTCCAAAATTCGCTACCTACAATGAGGCAGAATTCGGAAACTATCTGAGAAAAATCAAGGACAAAGATATCAGTGTTTGGATTAACATGAAAAATATCACTGATGTTCTTCAAGAACTCTAAGATTGGAAGGTAGGAAGAAAAACGGTTATTAAGGAAGAACATTCATCCAAGAGATTAAGAACCACGAATAGCGTTCTTGCATCATTCAAAGACAATGCAATCTCAAGGATTCAAACCCTCGTCGATGCTTCTAGTTCTTGTGTAAACCCTATGGAAGTAAGAAATGTCTGGAAAGAGTTCTCAGAAGAAATAGTAAAACACAAGAAGCTTGCAATGGCTCAAACAGAAGAAACATCACTTCCCTCAAGCTCAGATGACTCTGAAAGTCTTTCCTCATCTTCTTCATCATCCCTAAGCTCCTTTCAGTCTAACCTATAAGAACCAGTTTCGTCTAGTCTAGATTTGTATGTTTTGATGAAATCCGTCCGTAATACAATCTATATTTAATCTATTTGTTTTTGTTTAAGTATTTCTCTAATGCAATCTATGTTTTTTTTTAATTCTTTAATTTAATCTATGAACTTCTCTGTTTAAATGCAGTTAATCTTTTTAATGAGCTCCTTGTTGGTTATTTATAATTGTCCTTCAGATTAATTATGCCATAACGAAAAATTAGTAAAATGAACCTAATTGCTTTTAAAATACCTGAACACTAGTTTCACGACCCTCACAATTGGCTTCCATTACCTTCAATTGATATCATTCATATACTTGATTTTAATTGATTGAAAGATATATGCTTAATTGCTCCTATGCCCTGACACTTTTTGATGATGTCAAAAAGGGGGAGAAATTAAATGATTTTGATTGAAAGAAATCTCTGTGGAAAAATGCTTATGCGGTTATTACTAACAACTGTTTGATTATCCGAGGAACTCTAAACAAGTTCACTAGGCATTTTAAGAACATGTTAAGTTTCTACAGACTGAATGAATGAATCAGAAGTAAAAATCCGCATTGAAGATTCAAGAACAAGTAATTCTGTTGATTACCAAGAACCAATATAAAAGTAAACAATTTGGTCTCAAATCAAAGATTGGTATCAGACTAGGTCTGCAATATCAATCAGGACAAAGCTGTGAGAAGCATTATATACCTTCATTGGTATCCATTCCCTGCACATCAAGGAACTATTCTTCAAGTCAAAAGAACTTCTTCAGTCAACACATCACTTTATATCAGCACAAAACAAGGTGTACCAGATTCAAAATCAAGCGTTGATCGATCACATAAATTAACCTGAAATTGGTATCTGATCAGAAATCAAGCTTTGATAAACCACTGAGCTGTGACATTAACAAGATAAGAACCTATGGTCAAATGTCAAACTTTGAAAAGTCATGCTCCACATTGGTGATTAAAATCTTACAACTCTGAATCTCGATTATGAAGATCCCAATATATGATTTATGGTAATTAGGGGGAGACTACCCAGAAGATGAAAATATAAAATAAAAACTCTTCATATAGTCTGAAACTCAGGGGGAGTTTCCTTTAAAGACAATGTCTGTCTCTGATAGATAGCAAGGCTATGACTATTAGTCAAGAACTGTTCTGATCTTATGCTTAATGGAATCTACTGAAAAGTAGAAATGCTTCAGATGTCTCTAAAGATAGTAAGCTCTGATACGACAACAAAGAAAACTGAGTTATGAAGATGAAAGTTCTAATGAACTAGTCCAGATGCTAAAGACTCTTCGTTTTCCTAAAGACAAGATAGAGAAGTAACTCTTTTCTATTCCTATTCTGACAACTCAAGTTGTTACTCTGTATATCTTTAGATTACATAAAATCCTAGATGATCTCAGATGAAGCTTTGAGGATAACTCATTCAGGGGGGGCTGTTGTTCCAAACTCTGAATTTGTTTGCTTTGGTGATTACCTTGTATAAAATGTTCAATCAAAATACTTGGTTTTGTCATCATCAAAAACGGGGAGATTGTGAGAGCAAGAATTGTCTCTACAAGTCAATCTATGTTTTGATGATAACAATAAGTATTTGTGAAAGAACCATTTTATGGTCTAACGTGTGTTGTGTACAGATCATAAGAACTAAAAACATCAGAACCAACATGCACAGCTATATGTACTATGATTGAATATATACATATGCGAAGTTACTATGTGTGACTAAAGTCGCGAGAAGCAAGAACGCTTCTTTATCTAGTCATGATCAGCCAGATCCAAGGATGCCAAGATTGCTGTTGCAATGCTCTTGTGGATGCTCTTTGAAAGTGATTGAGATTATGAAGATAGAGAAGCTTCTGAAGAAGTACACTCTGAAAGAACCAAAGTGCGGAAGACTCCTATGACTTAGAGTTCTGATGGCTGAAGGTGCTGAAGACCAAGTGCAGAAAGAATCTGAAGACTTATGAGTTCTGAAGATCAAGGTTTCAAATATCAAGTTCTGAAGACTCTGAAGACAGGTTCTGAAGATTCGGAAGACTTGAAGCAGAAAAGAATAACATTCTTAAAGACCAAGTGTTGAAGTTCTGAAGACTGATTCCTAATGGACTTCTTCAATCGACTAAAGACTTGAAGCATCAGATATTCTGCTAAGAAGACTCTACTCATGCTTCATCAAATTAACATCAGAAGCCACTGAAGTTTTGAAGTCTAAATATTACCGTTGTGAGTTAAATGTACATACTGCCCAAGAAAAGATGTCCGGTCACTTCTCCTTCTGCAAAAAGGAGATATGTCAGTACAACTCATTATATCACAACGCCTCTTTTTCAAACAGCCAACAGTATTCTCAAACGGCTATATTTCTACTGGCTATTTAATAGAAAGAGTTTTTTCTTCTGATGTGTCGATCACTTGTAGAATCATGAACTGAATGTTCATCTACAAAATTGACCAAGTCATTGTGTGAAGATAGCAACAACGATGAGTTCTCGTTGTAACACTTAACATATTCAAAGCTATCATTATATCAATAATGGCAATTGTTGTTGAAACTCAAGAAGACAAATCAACACAACAACAACAATAAGAACATAAGCTGTTGATGAAGAAGACAACATTGAAGATCTGTCTAGTCATCAACCTACCTTCTCGTCAGGACTACATCAAACATATGAAGCAAGGAGTTGCTGCTCAAAGCTTGCTCAACCAAGAAGATGAAGAAGAAGAAGATCTACAAGATGTCAACAATTGTAATATCTAAATACATATTTGTAGTTTCTTAGGAAAGCAAGGAGTTGTTGCTCAAATCTTGTTTCAATACATGTGAGTGTTCTTTGTACTTAAACTTAGGAGAAACTTGCTTATTAAGAAGCACAATTTGTAATCTCCAGTTTGCCAATTCAACTAAATGAATAGAGACTCCTCAAGTGAACGTTATATCCTGATGGGATCCCTGAATGGTTCAGCTGTGAGTTAAGGCCCTTGAGTAGATCATGTGGTGATCAGATACTTGAGATGACAATGGATGGGTGTCATTGTGGAAAATCCTGAAATATGGCCAGTAGCGTTATATTCATTGTGATGAATCCCTGAACGGCTAGCTGTGAAATCCCAGCAGTGGGTCTGCTCGGTTAATGAACTTTATATCCTATTGGATCCCTGAACGGTTCATTGGGTTGTTAGTCACAGTGCGGCTGTGCAAGTTGTTAGTCACAGTGCGGCTGTGCAAGTTGTTAGTCACCGGCGTGGCCCGTGCAAGTGTAATCATGATTTGGTTATAGTGGATTAAGACCTTGTGTTCAAGGCGAAATCACCTGAGTAGGGTGGAATGGATTAGCCCGCGTAGTGAACTAGTATATATCATGTGTCCTTTACTCTCTTGCTTAGTATCTCTATTTATATTTCTGCATTGAATATCAGAACCTCATATTAAGCAAAGTCAGAACCTTGCAGCCTATCTCTGATAAGCTTCCGCACTGCAAGTTCTGAGTATCGTATATTATGATCAGAACGTATATGGTTCTCATGCTCCATAGTTAAGAGATCAGAATCTCTCAACGAACTTTGAAGGTTCTTGAGCGTCTCTTTAACAAGATGTGAAAAGTATTGAAAAGAGTAAATTTTGACGACGGACTAACACCAGATGATAGTTGATTCCTTCCTTAGTTCCTATAAGGGGTACATTTTGGAAATTTCCACAACGGTCAATGATTCTGATCCCGTCATAGATTCGATTGTACCAATCGATGTCAGAGTTAGTAAGAGACATGATTCTCTGCGACCAACGTAAAGTATTCTTTTGATCCCAAAATGCAGCAGACTTGGGTAAGTGGGAAATGAACCATTTGTAAAGTAAGGGTACACAACACGTGGTTATTCCTCCGTTGTATAAATTCCTTAAGTGTACCGAATGATACGCATCTGCGAGTAAGGTTGGTACGGGATTTCCAATCAGACATATCTTAATGGCATTGATATCTACAAAGTTATCGATGTTAGGAAATAAAAATAACCCGTAGGTGAGCAAAACAAAGATGCTCTCGAAAGCGGCC
The DNA here is from genome assembly GCA_022829125.1 of Lathyrus tuberosus. Lineage (NCBI taxonomy): Eukaryota > Viridiplantae > Streptophyta > Magnoliopsida > Fabales > Fabaceae > Lathyrus > Lathyrus tuberosus. The sequence goes on from JALAZF010000086.1 coordinate 12,326,468, forward strand.
ACGTTCCCTATACTGGCAAAGTACAGGGCTTTCTTTATCAAGAATTGGGCTGGCAAACCTTGGATGCCACCCTTAGTGGCCATGTGAGTCCTGACTTCAGACTCGTCCAAAATAAATTGCTCTTGCAATGGTTTAATCTTTTGGAATTTCTTCCAGTCTAGAAAAGGGAGCTTGATCAGTGATATGCATATCAGTCAGGTGAGAATACTCCTCCAGTGTTGGTGCTAGCTGATAATCCGGGAATGTGAAACAGTGATAGACCGGACCGTAGAACTGAATTTATGTGGACAGGATTCCCTCAATTACATGGACCCTTAACAGAGATAACTGTCCTCCATACTTGGCTCTGAAAGCCTCAGGGTTGGTGATCATCCTCGCCATCCCTCTCAAATCCTCTAACTTTGGAACCTTGAAGGTATACTTATGAGTCTTTCTTCTACCGAAATCTATAACACAATCTCTTTATCTGGCATGCTTTTAGGAAGCCCGTGGGTCCCCACGGTGGGCGCCATTTTTTCTGTAGCGCGATTTTTGTGGTCTTGAAGCACTATCGCTCGGGTACTACAGTTTAATTCAGTTTTTATCCTGTTAACCTGATTAAGGAAGGGAAATAGATGTCTCCAATTAACCTTGCTCGCAAACTGAGTTTAAACAGCTGACTGTTAGTTTACAGATGCTATTAAGATGTGGGCCCCTCTTCGGTTATTTTGTTAAAAACACAGTGTCTGGACTATTTACGAGGTTTTTGGTAATTCGTTTAGATTTGATGCTCTTGGGTTGATTTGACGGAGATACTGGATTTTGGGTTTTTGATTAGTATGCTCGCTAAGATTTTTCAATCTTATGCCTACACATTCCCGTTTAACGAAATAGGGAAATCAGAGCGATCTTAGTTCCTTCTATTCTATGGGAGGAAAAAGGTTATTTTGGTGTCTTGTTCAAAGCCCAAGACATGAAGCTAAAGGTGATTTGTATCTTGTTCAAAGCCAAAGATGTGAAGCTAAAAGGGTTTTGGATGAGAGAGAATTTTTCGTCTCTAAAGAGGAGTTGTTGATGTTTGTATGCTGTGAGCAAGACACAGGTTTGATGCTAAAAGGTTGATTGACTCAACCGAGGTTTCCTTATACAAAGCCTAAGAGGAGGCGATTGACCTAACAAGTGGGTGCTCGTACGAAGCCCGAGATATAGGCTAAAAGGGTTGACTCAACAAGAGAGTCTTTTATCTATCTTATATGAAGCCTAAGATGGAGGCTAAAAAGGTTTGACTCAACAAGAGAGTCTTTTATACTCAACAAGAGAGTGATTTAGTGTCTCGTAAGAAGCCCGAGATAGAGGGTAAAAGGGAAGTGGCCCAACAAGAGAGTCTTTTTTACTCAACAAGAGAGTGTTTTTTAGATGAATGTATGAATGCAACACACAAAAACATAGAAAAAACATGGGGTCAAAGGGTCGGTGTCATGAAGTCAAGGCTCTACCCCCCCCCCCCCAAAGGTTTATACTGGTGATTTTTGTACCTGTCCGCAATATCATTGTTCCCTCTTGGGATAACAACAGCAAGCGGATCGCCAGCGAGCTGATGTATCCTAGAGTGATCTCAAATGAGGGTAGTATCGTGTGATAACTATTTCCGATAGCTTCCGAACTACAAAATGGTTTCAGTATGCTAAAAACCTTAGCTTCTCAGATAACCCAGTCAACCACATTACTTTCAACAACCGAAGTCGTATAGGCAATGTATCTGCAAAGGGAGTCTCCACTGAGTTTGATGGTCGACCGGGGACTCTTAACTGGGATTCATTCCCCGTAAGATTACCCATATTGTCATCACCTATCTTAGGTGTATACTCAATCTTTCCACATGCGGCATCACACGCATTTCCATTAGCAGAAAAATAAACACAGATATCAATTAGGAAGAGCAGTATATATATTTGTCTTAATCATCCTAGACCTCTAGTCTTATGATCCTATACAGACAATGACTCCCCAGCAGAGTCGCCATTTCTATGATACTTTGTGAACTCAGGGTTTTCTACCTAAGATTGTGAACTGTAGGTTTCTACCGAAGATTGTAAGAAAGAGAAGAGGGCCCCACGGCGGGCGCCATTTTTTCTGTAGCGCGAATTTTGTGGTCATGAAGCACTATCGCTCGGGTACTACAGTTCGATTCATTTTTTATCCTGTTAAGCTGATTAAGGAAGGGAAATAAATTGTCTCCAATTAACCCTACTCGCAAACTGAGTTTAAACAGCTGACTATTACTTTACAGATGCTATTAAGATGTGGACCCCTCTTCGGTTATTTTGTTAAGAACACAGTGTCTGGACTATTTGTGAGGTTTTTGGTAATGCGTTTAGATTTGATGCTCTTGGGTTGATTTGACGGAGATACTGGATTTTGGGTTTTTGATTAGTATGCTCGCTAAGATTTTTCAATCTTATGCCTACGTATTCCCGTTTAACGAAACAGGGAAATCAGAGCGATCGTAGTTCCTCCTATTCTATGGGAGGAAAAAGGTTGTTTTGGTGTCTTGTGAAAAGCCCAAGACATGAAGCTAAAGTTGATTTGTATCTTGTTCAAAGCCCAAAATGTGAAGCTAAAAGGTTTTGGATGAGAGAAAATTTGTCGTCTCTAAAGAGGAGTTGTTGATGTTTGTATGCTGTGAGCAAGGCACAGGTTTGATGCTAAAAGGTTGATTGACTCAACTGAGGTTTCCTTATACAAAGCCTAAGAGGAGGCAATTGACCCAACAAGTGGGTGCTCGTACGAAGCCCGAGATATAGGCTAAAAGGGTTGACTCAACAAGAGAGTCTTTTATCTGTCTTATATGAAGCCTAAGACGGAGGCTAAAAAGGTTTGACTCAACAAGAGAGTCATTTATACTCAACAAGAGAGTGATTTAGTGTCTCTTACGAAGCCCGAGATGGAGGCTAAAAGGGAAGTGACCCAACAAGAGAGTCTTTTATACTCAACAAGAGAGTGTTTTGCTGTCTCGTACGAAGCCCGAGATAGAGGCTAAAAGGGAGGTGACCCAACAAGAGAGTCTTTTATACTCAACAAGAGAGTGATTTTATCTGTCTTATACGAAGCCTAAGACAGAAGCTAAAAGTTTAACTCAACAAGAGAGTGTTTTAGTGTCTCGTACAAAGCCCGAGATAAAGGCTAAAAGGGGATTGACTCAACAAGAGAGTCTTTTATACTCAACAAGAGAGTCTGAAAGGGTTAGCTTCATTGGGGAGAATCATTGTACAAAGCCCAAGAGGAGGCTATCTTACCGCCGTGGATTCTGGAGATCCTGAAGCGAGTCCAAGTGTGGGGAACTCTCATGAGAGAGACCGGGTTCCTTCCTATGTTTGAAGGGAACTTGAGAATGTCTTTGAGACTCAAGGGTCTTAGACTGTCCAAGTCTAGAGTTTTATCTTTTGTATAATGCCCAATAGGAGGCACGAGTATTAAGGGATGGGTATCAACCCTACAACGGCCGGAGTTTTGACGCTAGAAAGACTGCTCTAGCAAAGGATGACTAAGTTCTATTTTATACCTTTAAGAGGTCGTCAGGGTCCTTGTATTCAGCCCATGAGAAGGCATGAGAACTTCTAAGAAGCCGAGAGGGCCTTGTACAACACCCAAGAGGAGGCGGGGATGCTTTTAGGAAGCCTGTGGGTCCCCAGACCAAGAGAAGTTCAAGACATGCTATTCACAGAGAATAGATCAAGTCAGGAAAGTTCGAGAATTTGGAAGAAACTCAAGAGATGCCATTCACGGAGAAAAGATCATCTCTGGGGATTTATAGTTTCTTTGACAATTTCTAAGAGTGACAGTCTGAGAAAGGGTTCACCGAGAATGCTACCTTTCACGTTTCCATATTGTTTAACCCCAAGAGGAGGGAAGACTGTGTCTGGTAATCCTATGGGGGATCTAGTTTTGTTTGTATTTAAGAGTGACCAACAGGCTTTACCTAGTTCTAGACATAGTTGTCGGGGAAAAACTCTAAATAACTATACTAGTATTACACAGTGGATATACGACAAGTATATAAAGGATGTGAAAGAAGACTTACAGTGAAGCAGCCCCACAATACAGTTATATACATATGAAAGCGATAAATGAAAGCGGATAAACACTTACCCGTTGTAGAGCTTCCATGTTGTTTTGTTAGTTGTTCAACAAAGAAAGCTTTGATAACAATATTATATTCAAAATCAAAGGAGAAAGTGCTTTGAAAAGATTGTTGGGGCTTACAACTCAAGGAGAGGCCCAAGTTTTAACGATGATCGCACCGTTGTTTTGAAAACTGTACAGAGGGACTTATGTGAGGCCCACAAGGTTTTTATGTACAAGGGGGTTGGGTATTACACTCTATTAGAGGCCCAAGTGTTTTTGTATCCGTGATGGGGCTTACAGCTCAAGGAGAGGCCCAGGGTTATATTTTGAACCGGCAATCGTGCCGAGGTTTTTTTCTTTTAACACAGAGGGACTTATACAATATGTGAGGCCCAAAATTGTTTTGGTTAAAAGGGGATTGGCTATTACACCCTATTAGTAGACATGGCAATAAAACCCATACCCGCGGGTACCCACCCGAATCCGCCCCGAAGTTGACGGGGAAAACCCGCTTTGACTGGGTTTGGGTTCGGGTTTGGGTTTTCCCCGATTAAAAAATATGGGGACGGGTCGGGTAATGGGGACACTAGTACTCACCCCGAACCCGTCCCCGAACCCGCCCCGTTTATTTTATTATGTACATTATTATTTAATTTTGTTAATATAAAATATTAAATATGTGGCTAATGTTTTGATATTTTGATTTGTATTAATTATTTAAAATATTTAAAATGTATGTAAGAATTTTCTTTGAGATTTTTTTTTATTATTTGAAATGTAATTTGATTTTGGAAAAGATAAATATTTTCTATTAAAAAAATTGATTTTACTAAATGGATGGTGGCAGGGCGGGGATACCCAAACCCAACCCGAACCCGATTGGGATGGGTTTGGGTTTTAATTATCCATCCCCGTTTGGGTTTGGGGCGGGGAATGAGGATTGTTTGGGGGTTCCGGTTTGGGTTTGGGGGAGGTAAAAACCGTCCCCGACCCGCCCCGTTGCCATGTCTACCTATTATAGGCCCAAGAGTTATTTTTGTACAAGAGATGAGACTTACAACTCAAGGAGAGGCCCAAGGTTATTTGTTTGAAAATGGCGATCGCCCCGAGATTTTTAAAAACGCAGTGGGTCTTATACAATGACTGAGGCCCAAAAATGTTTGGTTTTCAAAGGGGTTGGGTATTACACTCTATTAGAGGCCCAAGAGTTTTAAAAAGATTTGTGATGGTGAAAATCAAAGAAACCCTAATTTTGTTTTCCTTAAAAAGTAAATATTTAAAGAAAATCAATAAAAATGATAAAATACCAAATAAGTTTGAATAAACCACTTGTGATTTTTGTTTAAGGTTTGAAAAATGAGGTTTTAATCACAAGATGATTTATAACTCATTTGGTTTTGATTTTCAAAATGAATATTCACTTTTAAATGTTTAAAAATACTTAAAAATGAGTTTATTCACAAAAATACTAATTATATTAAATAAATAATATAAAATTTATTTTTTTTATGAAATAAAATATTTCAACATTTTTGTGATTTTTTGCAAAAAGAACCAATAAAAAATAATTAAAATTGAGGGAGTTATTAATTGTTCAAATCATTAAAAATAATATGAAAAACAATAAAAAGTGAAAACAAACATTAAAAAGGGGTCTGAGGCAAGGGGGATTCGAACCCCAGACCTCTTGTGTGCACCATGCGCGCCTTACCACTGGGGTGGTGATACATCCGTGTATCAAACCCCAGCCATAAATATACAAGGCTTGCCTTGTTCTTGGCCTGGCCAAGGCAAGGCAAGACAAGGCAAGGGTTTCGGTCAGAAACGTGAAGGTCATAACTTCTTCATTTCTCCATGGATGGAGACAAAATTTATATGCATCTGGCCTAGAATTTCACAAGGAATCCAATGGTGGTGGTGGTTTTTCCAGAAAATCAATCCTCCTCAAAACCCGATAGTGGTTTTGAAATAGGCCATAATGTGCATTTTCTGTGCTACCTCTTGGTACAGCCATGAATTACATGATGAATTGGTTCAAACACAACACATATAACATGTATAAGAGATGCATGATCAGTGGACCTCAAAGCAAGGCATATTTTAAAGAGTTCAAGTTGTGATGCTTACCTCCTTTGGAGCTTTTTGGGCTATCTTCCAAGTGCTTTATTCCAGAAATGTTTTGATGCTTTGAACACTCTCAACTGAGCTTTTAGGATGATTGGAATCAACTGGAAACCTCAGGAATGGAAATTGGCCCTTTCTTGCAAAAGGGGAAAAAGTGGCCAAAATATCAACTCTCTCAAATGATGTTCCAGATGTGTGGAACCATTTGGGACAATTCAAGGATGATATTTGGAGTGTGTTTGAGGCTTTATCTGGTTTTGAAAGTGACTGAATCAAGACATGGCTAGAAAAATGCAAAAAGGCCCTATTTTGAGGTTTTGAGAGGGGACTTTGTGATTTTGGTGTTACAGGTCACTTGTGAGTGTTTGGATCACTTCTATATGATGTTTATGAGGTGTGTGTGTGTGATTGGTTTGGTTGGAATTGCTCTCAAACTCAAAACCCGATAGTGACTTGCTTTGGAAGGCAAATTTGGAAGTGAGAAGGTGATTTTGAGGAAAGCATCTGTTTGATGGCTTTGGTGTACTCAAACTGAGCACAAATGATCTCTATTTATAGTAAAGTAAGTTTGTTTTGCAAGCAATAGTGAATGACAACTGCAGCAGAGGTTTGGCCAATGGTTGCATTTTGGAATCTCAAATCTCCTCTAGCCATTGACTAGAGGTTAGAGCACAGGCAGCTGGTTCCCTAGTTTTTGGATATGTCTTGAATGAATTCATTTGGAAATGGTTCAGTCCATGCCACCTTGGTGCATCCATTAAATGCTCCAAACCAAAATTGGAGTCTTGTCCCCTCTTTAGGGATTTCTAGGTTTGGCATGCTACTTTTGGTTCCAAGGACTTAGGAGGCTGATGGATCAGTGTTTGTGCCTCCTTGGTCTCCCCCTGAGGTATTCAGATGGATGGACTTGTTTGTCATTTGTACAAATTTGGCAATTCGAGCAAAATGTATAAATCTGCCTTGTTATGACAGTTGCAGCAAGGCATGTTGCCCCTGTCATAACTCTTAGCTCGGGTTGAGTTTGATGGGGTTCTTGGCCATTTTGGAAAGCTCTCATATGATACAACATATGTGTGATCATAGTTTGTTTTGATACCTTTTGGATCCAAGTGAAAAATGCCCCTACATTTGGAAAAAAGTGAAGGCAGATTCTGACTTAGTGAAAATTTCACTAAGTGTTGGAAAAAAGTGACATTTTCACTTTTTGTGATTTTGGCTATTCCATAACTTGAAATCCATGAGGAATTGGAATGAGGTGTAGTTGACACTTTTAAAGTATGCCATGAGAGCTACAAATCCATCTTTGGATCAGCCCAAATGGTTGCTTGGATCTCAAGTTATGATCCTTGGAAGTTGGTACCCTAGCCTCTTTGTTTCATAACTTAGAAAAATTCTAAGCTTTTTATGGTTGCCCCTTTTAGAAGTTAACCCACTTTTCTTGATTTTTCTTGATGAATGATGATTCTAATCACACATTAACATCATTTTAGGGTCAAAGAACCATATTTCTGAAAATCTCAAAAAGTTAAAGTTGACTTTTGTGCACAGTTGACTTTTTGTCAGATGAATTCCAAACTGTGCGATCCTCTATGAAATCAAGTCCTTGACCTAAATCAAACTTGATGGATTGATTTCATAGGTGTTATAGGGTGTATTGAATCATGTCCCAAGGTTTGGGAGCATGCTTGGGTCAAAAGTCAAAGGCACAGTTGACTTTTTCTTCAAAACCCTAATTGTGGTTTTGATGAACTTGAAACTTGTTGATCAAGCTTCCTGGACCAATACATTGTTATAAATGGATCAATATAGTGGGTTAGATACCCTCAAATCATGTCTTGAGGTCTTGGCTCATGTTTTGTCCCAAAAGTCAACTTAGGGGTGAATTAGGTCAAGAAACCCTAATTCCTGATTTTTGATGAATGCATCCCCTGAGGCTAAATTGACTTGATGATTGGGTTTATGATGTCCCATGGAGTATCTTAGGTTATGCTTTGAAGCATTGGCTCATGCCCAGAGGAAAATTTCCATTTGGAGGCCCTGGTCGACCAAACCCTAATTTGGTGACACTGGCGATCTTGAGGCTTGATCCACTTAGAATGCTGCAACCTTGTGCTTGATTCTTGTTGTGGGAGTCCTCTTGATCCGTTGTGGATGTTTGAGAGGTTAGACAAGTTGAAGATCATGTCAATTCTTGATTGATCCTTTATCTAAGAACTCTAAGAGGGCTTGGAACCCTAAGTTTGATTGTAGTGGATGCTCACCCATCTTTGGGGAGACTAATGAGGCATGATGGTCCATCCATATTGTGATGATGATTTACACAATGATGGGAAATCTTAGTGGTCAAAATTTGGGGTATGACACCGAGGACGTGAGATGAATCCTCCGGGGATATAGGACGAAGGCGTCGGGGACCCGATGACGGTTCTGAGGATGCCTTCCGGTCGTCCTGTGGTAGAAGCACGACCCTGACGTCCTTGGACGAAGGGTCGTCGCCCGCGCAGTTCCCCGTGTCCTTTCTTCGCCCTTTCACTTCATCAGCGGCGGAGGGGTGAATTTGTTTTGGATTATCGAATTCACCAATTCCTTCTGATTTTCAGGTAAATGGAGGTCGTGGTCGTGGGATCTATAGATATTGACGACCAGCCCGACTCCCCAATGGCACTGATCACCAACGTCGAGGGACGACCGCCAGAGGATTGGGCTAGCGAGGAGCCTCTGGGAGTCGCATATCATTTCGTCGCAGGTGACGAGGGCGATATCTTCGCCATCGTCGAGCATCGCCTTGAGGGCTCCTCCAAGAAATGGATGGTGTATAGACCTCTGCAGCACCACCGAATCTGCTCGACGTACAGAGGGATGAGAGTTCCCTTATATGAGTTTATGTTCGACGAGGCGAGGTGGCACCTTCCCTTTAGTGATTTTCAGCGAGAGGTGTTCATTTGGTTGTGCCTGGCACCATCGCAACTCCATCCCAATGCTCTCGCCTTCATTCGCACCTTCGAGCTCATCTGCCAGCATCTCCGCATCGGGGCGACCATACCTCTGTTCTTTCGAATTTTCCACTTGCAGAGGCATACGATTGATGGAAAACATGAATGGGTATCTTTCAAGCAGGTGAGCAGGCTGTTCCAGACTTACATGGACTCTATTCGCCACTTCAAGTCCTGGTATTACATTGTGAAGCCTGTCTAGTTCGAGGTCGTGGAGTTGGTGTACAGACGAGTGTACCAAGAAATAGACGGGTAGCGGGAAGAGGTCCTCGAGCGAGGTTTCCCTTGTTCTGTATGGAGGAGCACTTCAAGAAGGACACAAACAGTTATATATTTAGTCCTGGTAGACTGTGTGAGGGGGATCGCCTGGCCCACAAGGAGATAGTCAAATTCGTTGCCGGTTTCTCCCCTGCACAGTTCGTGAGACCGGACGCGATGCTTATCCGTGGTGACGACGGGAGGATCTTGGAGAAGGCCCGATTGATTAATACGAGGGCCCTCCTCGAGACGTTTTCCGACGAGGATGGCCTCAAGTTGTTAGGTGGTAGACGCCTCTTTGACTGGATCCTCCCATGCATTTTGGTCTTCGACTTACTGACATATTTCTACTTTCTTTTTCAGGCACCATGTCGAGCGCGGAGGAGGGTATCAAGAAGCTGGAAGCTACTCGAATCTCGAAGAAGAGTGGAAAAGGGCGGGTCGAGCAGATCTCTGGCCGCTGGGGACTCCTCCAGCTCTCCCCAGGGCAGCCAATCTCCTGGAACATAAGGGTCTCCAAAAAGACAGCGACTCAGCGAGCACGTGGACGTCGATCTTACTGAGACTGAGAGCCCTCCTGGTGTGAAGTTCGTGCTCCCGCCTTATCACTCGAGGCCAAATTTATTTTCGGGGACCAATTCTCTGTGCGTCGGTGCACCTGAGGCTCAGACCATTTTAGGAGCTGACCAGGCTTCTAGGAGAAAAACCTTGGTTGAAGACGTGTACGCGGTGATGCTGGTTTGTGCTGCAGCCCTGGTCCTGAACGACGAGACCTGCCCAGCCGTGGAGCTGACCAAGCTGCAGGAGAGCTTCACGTCTATCGCAGCCGAAATGGAGAAGGTGGGCAAGGACCTGTCAGAGTGCAAAAAGAAGAACGAAACCCAGGTCGAGCTTTAGAGGCAGTTGGAGGAGAAGCTAAAGAATGCCGATGATGAGAGGAAGGATCTCTTGGCGAGGATCGCTGAGTTGGAGCAAGTTGTCCGTCCTGCTGAAGAGGAAACTGAGGACGACAGGCTATTGACCTCTCGGGCAGAACTGATCGGGAAGCTCAGGCAGACCGAGCAAGATGTCCTTATGGCCGCCGAGGTGGGCTTTAATAATGTCGGGAAATAGCTCAGGATTCTGAACCCCAACCTCATCATTGAAGGGACTGATTCTTACTATGAGGTGGTCGAAGGTCAGATTGTTCGGCCGGCGTCCGAGGAGGAGGATGACGACGAGGTTATGGAAGGCGAGCAGCTTGAAGAAAACACATATGTTTAGCTTTTATTTTATTTGGCCTGTGCGCCATTTTTCTTGTAATGATTTTTGATTACCTTTGCCCGGCCTGCGTGCCAAGGGCTTTATAACATTTTTGTACGTACTATTCACACAAAGGGCTTCTGCCTGGTTTAATACTTTGCTTTTTGTTTATCTGTGTGTGTGATGCTTGTATGCTTTGATGATATATCTGTTTTGTTTTATCTAAGTAATTTGGAGGTTTTGCTCAACTTTGTTGATCCTCGACAGTGTAGGGAACTGGTCGAGCGGTCGGAGATGTGTTCCGACCTTTGACAAAACTAATAGCTCGGTCGAGGTCTTAGCTTCGTGGCGTGAACTTCCCATCACGAGTTGGGTGTTCTACCTGATTGGTATGGTGACGACAGAGCTCGGTCGAGGTGTCCTCGTTGGTTCGAGGGTCCTCGCGCACACACAACGCGGCCCTGAAACTTCTTGTCTCGTGGAGGGGAGTCGCGCTTGTACCTTAGTGCGTCCCCGTGGTCGCGACGTAGCTGGGTCGCGGGCAGTGGTTAACTGTAATACTGTTTAAGTTTCTCAGCATTCCATGGTCGAGCAAGTTCCTCCCCATGTAGATTTTTGAGGTAGTATGCTCCTGTCCCAGTTTTCGCACGGACGTGGTAGGGGCCCTCCTAGTTCGCGGCGAGCTTGCCTTCTCGCGAATCTTTCTGGTTCCTTCGTAGGACGAGGGTGCCTACTTGAAAATCATGTTTAATAACTTTGTTGTTATAATGTAGAGTTATTTTCTGCTTAAGTGAGGCTTCTCGGAGGGACGCGCCCGACCATATCTCCTCGACAAAGTCGAGCTCCTCCCTTAGGGCCTTGTCACTCATCTCCTCGTCGAGGGGAGATTCTGTTCTCCTCGAGGGTTCCCTTATCTCCATGGGGATCACTGCTTCTGTCCCGTAAGTCAAGCGGAAGGGGTTTTCCCCGGTCGTGGAATGTGGGGTTGTTTGGCAGGCCCAGAGGACATTGTGCAACTCCTCGACCCACCTTTTCTTTGCGTCGCCTAGTCGACGTTTTAGTCCTCGCAGGATCACTCTGTTCACCGCTTCAGCTTCCCCATTCGTTTGGGGATGCTCGACTGATGTGAAGTGTTGCTTCGTGCCCAGCTTGGTGATGAAGTCTTGGAAGTGCTTGTCAGTGAACTGTGTCCCGTTGTCGGTGACAATCGCTTGGGGCACGCCGAACCGGGTGAGTATGTTCCTCTTGTAGAAACGTAGTATGTTGTGAGCCGTGATTTTGGCCAGGGCCTCTGCCTCGATCCACTTCATGAAATAATCCACGCCGACGATCAGGTACTTATTTTGGTATGACCCCACGACGAAGGGCCCGAGGATAACCATCCCCCACCACGCGAACGACCACGAGGACGACAGTTTTTTGAGCTCACTGGGCGGGTCCAGGTGCATGTCCTCGTGTCGTTGGCATCAGTCGCACTTCTTGACGTGTTCCTTGGCGTCCTGTTGCATGGTGGGCCAGTAGTATCCTGCTCATTACGCCTTGCTCACGGTGGGCCATGTCCCCGTGACGTTTTCCTCTAAGAGGTCTTTTAATGCTTTTTCAGCAGCCTCCGATTTTTCGGGGGACTGCCTACGCCTATGTTGTACTATGGCCTTAGCGGCCAGATCTACGGTGAGCTGATGGCAGGCCACCTCTGGGTCGAGGCCAGGCATCTCGGATGCGCTCCACGCGAACAGATCAGCGTTCTCCCTGAGGCATGCCTTCAGCTGCTTCTTTGCCAGGTCGGGGAGTCCAGTGCCAATCTTCAAGCTCCGGTCTGGATCGTCTCCGAGGGTGACGAGCTCGAAGTCTCCATCTGGGATAGGGCGCGTTGGGTGGAGAGGCTGCCCGTTGGCTTCAGCTGGGAGGTTGTTGTCCACTGCTCCGCCTTCTTCCTACTCGTCGGGGAACGGACTGTCGAGGTCGACCGCGTTGACCCACGGGAGCGGCCTCTGCACTGCGTGCGAGACTGACTTCTCCCCGACCTTGAGTTTGGTGTTGATGGAGCTCAGGCCCTTGGTTACAGCGTCGAAGCACCTCCTGGAAGCTTCAATGTCCCCGTGCATAGTGACGACCCGACCTCTGGTCGTGTAGTACTTCATCTTCAGATGCACTGTAGATGGTACTGCCGTGAGTTTGGCCAGAGTGGTCCTTCCCAGGATGCAATTGTAGAGGGACGGGCATTCGACCACCAAAAGGCGGGTCTTGACCTGTCGGGCAGTGTCCTTGTTCCCAAAAGTCACCATCAGTTCAACATAGCCCCACGGTCTGGTGGTGGTGTCGTTGAACCCTTGCAGATCCGAGCCCACGTAAGGGGTCAGGTGCTTCTCGTCGAGCTGGTGGGTCTCAAAGAGGTGGGCGTACATGATGTCCACCGAACTCCCTTGATCGACCAGGATTCTGCGGACGTCAAAATTTGCCATCTGCGCTTGGATCAAGAGGGGGTGGTGGCATTGGGCGCTCCGTCTGGCAGCTCCTCGAGGTAGAAGGTGATGGGGTTTGATCTCCCTTGCACCTTCTCGAATGTTATGGTCTTCGCCGAGGTCGCAGATTCCAGCTCATCAAATTTTTGCTTGATCGACCCGATGGAGACCTTCTCGAAGCCTCCGCCGGATATGACCATTGCCGTGTGGAAGTTATCCCACGTGTTGCGGGCAGTGACGGGGTCTTCATGGAGGAAGCTCGCCCACATGCTGCGAACTGCCTCGGGGTCCTCGATTCCCTCGGGGACGTAAAAGTCCTCGGATTGAGTGACGATGAGGGCGACTTGCAGTCGGTTTTCCCCGGAGGGGGTGTCGTCTCCTCGACGCTTTGTGTGTCTCGGGTATCTTGGCGAGGAGCATCATTCCTCTTGGTATACTGCTTGAGATGCCCTTCCTTGATGAGGATCTCAATTGCATCTTTGAGGGGGATGCAATATTCAGTGACATGTCCATGGCTCTGATGGAACCTGCAGTATTTGGACCTGTCCAGGTTTGATTTGGGGGGTGTCGGCTTCGGAAAGCAGATACCCCCTTTGTGAAATTTCGGGTTGGCGCACTCGTTGAAAATTCGCTTGCGAGAAGCGTTGAGTGGAGTGTATTCCGTGAACCGGCCAGATGGGCCTCTCGGCTCGCGAGAGTCCCTGGGACGGACTTCACGTCTTCTCTCTCCCCCGTGCCGAGGGGGCAGTCGAATCTTCATCTCTAGGGCCGCGGGAGCCCTCTTGGTGTCGCGAGTCTCAGGAAACGTGGGCGGCCACCGAGTCCTCGAATTAGATGTACGACTGTGCCCGGTGGAGGACGACCTCCAAGTTGCGAGGTCTATGGATGCCCACAGACTTCGAGAACTCGGTCCCATGACGCAGTCCTCGTTCGATCAGGAACTTTTTCATGTCGTCGATAGCGGGTACCTTGACAGCTTCGCGTTTGAATCTCTCTCGATGTAGTCTCTGAGAGATTCGTTCCTCCCTTGGAGGATGCTTTCCAGAGAGGCCAAGGTCTTCGGATGGCGGTGGGACGCAGTAAAATGCTTGGAGAAACGTCCCTTCAGTTGCTTCCAGGACATGATGGATTCTAGAGCGAGGCTTTTGTACCAAGTCATGGCACCTTTCCTGAGGGTAGTCAGGAAGAGCCTGCATTTAATAGCTCCCCGAACATTCCTATAGTCGAGCATAACCTCGAAGTTTTCGACATGATTGTCGGGGTTGACGGTACCGTCGTAGGTCCCCAAGGGGGGAGGCTTTTCCATCCCTACAAGTATAGGGGCGTCCATAATCTCCTTGGATAGAGGGGTCCTCTGGTCGTCCTCATCACTTCTGACTGGTGATCGTGATGGGGAGCGGTGGCCTCAACCAGGTCCATGTCATCAGGGAGAGTTCCTCGGACGGCTCTTCGGCTCTTCGTCCTCTACTTTGCTCCTGTTCTTGGTCAAGGAGTGTCGCGACTCTGTCTGAGGAGGGGAGCGGGGGCACTTCTGGGCGACCACAGGTTAGGTTCGTTCCAGGCGCGGTCGGCTACCCACAGGTTGCGGGGAAGTGCTGCGAGAGTCCGCCGGGGAAGGAGAACGATTGGGAGATGACGGGCGACGATGTCTTCGCGGGGAAAAACATCGTGGCCGTCCCTTCTCAAGTGCTTCGATCCTCACATTCTGCTGGGCAATCAATTGGTTGGTCTGGTTGATCAAAGCGAACAGGGCCGCCGTGCCCGGATCAACTTTTGGTGGCGCGACAATCGTACGCCGCGTCTTCAGAGAAAGGGGAGGCTATCTGCCCGTCCCTCACGTCGCCTTCTTTGATGTGGACGACCGCATTGTCCTCGCTGTGGTCTCCGTTGTCGAGCTGCGTGAATGCGGTGTTCGGAGTCTTGTTCCCAGGTTGGGAGTTGGTCATGGTTGTCAGAAAAAGTAGAGATTGCTTTGGTTTTATGACGAGGAAAATGGGGAAGCAAGAGTTCCCACAGACGGAGCCATTGATCTTACCTGATCAGAAAGGAACCAGTGGCCAGCAACGTCGTGGGATCAGCAACTTCGGTGATGATGAAACGACCGGGGGTGTGTACCTACAAGGTACTCCGATGCCAAAGTCAGGAAAAGGTAGTAAGCAAGTACAGAAAAGCAGGTATGGGAGTTAGAATAGTGTGTAACCTGACCCTCTCAAGTGAGAAGGTATTTTTAGGCTGCCCTCAGCGCGGGGCCAATGGTCTCCTGTACTTGACTGGATTGCAAGGCCTAATCCAGGTGACTGCCGGGCTTACGTGGCGTAAGAAAGGCCAGCACGTGGTCTTCGCCCTGGGGTAACGGTCCCTAGATCTCTGGAAGAAGGGAAGACCGATTCTTTCGGAGGTGGGAGTACGTGGAGATCGTGGGGAAAGGAGTGACCTCTCCTCGGCGTATGCAATCTATGCTCGACATCGCACATGCTCAGCACTAGGTAGACTTGGGTCTTATTGGGCCGCACCAGTATTGGGCTGGGCTTGCTCGACGGATGGGCAGGCGTCGGCCCAGTCCAGAACAATTAGTTTGATGAGAAATGTATAACTATACGCAAATTGACCGGATAAAGTTAAGAAATTGGATAAAATTATCAGAGTCATGTTAACAGGGCCGACAATAAATCGAACCAACTCCAAAATAGTTTAGAATTTGGTTCAAAAATTAAATCGTTGAACTAGGTTCATGAACCAAATGAGTTGAATATGAGCGAAACATTAAGTTCGTTAACTAAATGAGTTAAACTTGAATTATGCATAGTTTGACTCGTTAGATTCATGAGTCGACTCGATTATATATAAAAAAGATTATACTGTCTTTAAGAGTAGGTTTAAAGATTTACTTCAAATTGATCGCGACTTTGCGTATTGGTCGGATTACTACTGCAAGTATACAACTTATCGTGTAGTTTTAAAAGATTGTCGAACCCACATGGACTAATAATCAACCTAGAGTGATCATTTATTGTAGTGCAAAGCTAAGGCTTGAATTGGTGGTAAAATAATCTTAGTTCTAACGGGATTTGAAAACAAACAACGAAATGAGACCGAAAAATGATTTCCCTGCTCCTAAGGGACTCCGTAAATTCCGGGTGTTAACAAAGATCACAAAATTATTCTGTAGGAAATATCGATTTAAAGACTCGATCTCACGCTCTCGCGGTATTGACCAAGCCACACCTAATGACCCTAAGATTTTGCTCTCGCTCGCTCGGTAATTAAAAGGCGCGCTTTGAAAACCAACAAAACCTAAATGAAGTCTAAAGTGCTCTCGCTGTGTTTAGGTTCAGTGCTCAGTGTCTACTATCTGGTGCCTACGTCAAACTCTCGTTCTATCGGACACACCTTAATGCATTTCTCACTCTCATGACCAAAAGCTGTTAAGCACCCCCTCGCACTCACGAAAAAGCGACTTAAATTCAGATTAGACACTAAAACCAGATTTTTAAACAATCATGTTTTACACCGATGGTTTCTACAGAGTCCCGTCGAAACGACGGTCCTCAAACTATGGGCTCAGACAAAATTTAGCCTAGCATATTTATTCCTAAAATTAACATGTTAAACATGCTGGAAATTGAAACATACATGTTGATTAGTTTTAACAAAAACACAGATTTTGGTTTTTATTTTGAAATCAAGTTATGTTGCAAGCAAGTAAACTAAACAATGCAGTAAAGACGGTGTCATACCCCAAATTTTGACCACTAAGATTTCCCATCATTGTGCAGATCATCATCACAATATGGATGAACCATTAGTCTCCCCAAAGATGGGTGAGCATCCACTACAATCAGATTTAGGGTTTCAAGCCCTCTCAGAGCTCTTAGACAAAGGATCAATCAAGGAATGACATGATCTTCAACTTCTATAGCCTCTCAGACCTCCACAAGGGATCAAGAGGACTTCCACAGCAAGAATCAAGCACAAGGCTGCAACATTCTGAGTGGATCAAGCCTCAAGATCGCCAGTGTCACCAAATTAGGGTTTTGGTCGACCAGGGCCTCTAGATGGAAATTTTCCTCTGGGCATGAGCCAATGCTTCAAAGCATAACCTATGATGCTCCAAGGGACATCACGGACCCAATCATCAAGTCAATTTAGCCTTAGGGGATGCATTCACCAAAAATCAGGAATTAGGGTTTCTTGACCTAATTCACCCCTAAGTTGACTTTTGGGACAAAACATGAGCCAATTCCTCAAAGTAGGATTTGAGGGTCTCTAATACACCATATGGATCCATTTTCAACAATGCATTGGTCTAAGAAGCTTGAGCAACAAGTTTCAATTTCATCTGAACCACAGTTAGGGTTTCGCGAGAAAAGTCAACTGTATCTTTGACTTTTGACCAGGACATGCTCCCAAACCCTAGGACATGATTCAATACACCCTATAACACCTATGAAATCAATCCATCAAGTTTTATTTAGGTCAAGGACTTGATTTCATAGAGGATCGCACAGTTTGGAATTCATCTGACAAAAAGTCAACTGTGCACAAAAGTCAAACTTTGACTTTTTGAGATTTTTCATAATTATGGTTCCTTAACCCTAAAATGATGTTAATGTGTGATTGGAATCATCATTCATCTAGAAAAATCAAGAAAAGTGGGATAACTTGTAAAAGGGGTAACCATAAAAACTTAGAAAATTTTCTAAGTTATGGAACAAAGTGACTAGGATACCAACTTTGGAGGATTATAACTCCTAAACCATAAGGCCATTTTTTTCCCATCCAAAGCTGGATTTGTAGCTCTCATGGCACTCTACAAAAGCTTCAAACATAACTCATTCCAATTCCTCATGGATTTTAAGTTATGGAATGATCAAAATCACAAAAAGTGAAAATGTCACTTTTTTCCAACACTTAGTGAACTTTTCACTAAGTCAGAATCTGCCTTACTTTTTTCCAAATGTAGGGGCATTTTTCACTTGGATCCAAAAAGTATCAAAACCAATTATGATCAAACAGTTGTTGTATCATATGAGGGCTTTCCGAAATGGCCAAGAACTCCATCAAAGTCCACTTGAGCCATGAGATATGACCATGCCAATATGCCTTGCTGCAAACTGTCATGGCAAGGTAGATTTGGGAGTTTTGTTCGATTTGCTTAAATTTTGCAAAGGGGGAGCAACTCTATCCATCTGAACACCTCAAGGGGGGACCAAGGAGGAACCAACTCTGATCCCAAGCCTCCCAAGTCTTTGGAACCAAAAATAGCATGCCAAACCTAGAAATGCCTAAAAGAGGGACATGACTCCAATTTTGGATTGGAGCATTCAATGGATGCACCAAGGTGGCATGGACTGAGCCATTTCTAACTGAATTCAGTCAAGACTTATCCAAGACCAAGGGGACCAGCAGCCTGTGCCCTAACCTCTAGTCAATGGCTAGAGGAGACTTGGATTCTCATTGCTCAACATTGGTCAAACCTCTGCTGCAGTTGCCATTCACTATTGCAGCCAAAACAAACTTGCTCTACTATAAATAGAGCTCAATTGTGTTCAGTTTGAGTACACCAAAGCACTACAACACTTGCTTTCCTCAAAATCTCTTTCTCTAGGTAAAAATACCTTCTTTAGCAAGGTAACTCTGAATTTTTGAGTTAGAGACCAATTCCACCACAACTCATGATCCAAACACATCCAATATGTCATATCTAAGTTGTCCAAACTCTCACAAGTGACCTGTAACACCAAAATCACAAAGTCACCTCTCAAAACCTCAAAAATAGGACTTTTGTGCATTTTTCAAGCCATGTATTGATTCAGTCACTTTCCAAACCAGATAAAACCTCAAACACACTCCAAATATCATCCTTGAACTGTCCCAAATGGTTCCCCCCATCTGGAACACCATTTGAGAGAGTTGCTATTTTGGCCACTTTTGCCCCTTTTGCAAGAAAGAGCTCAAACTTGTTCTTGAGGTTTCCAGCTGATTCCAACCATCATAAAAGCTTCTAAGAGATCATTTGAGGTTGTTCAAAGCATTAACTCACTTCTGGAACAAGTGGCTTGGCAGATTGCACAAAAGCTCCAAAAAGAGGTAAGCATCACAACTTGGATTCTTTGAACCATGCTTTCTTTTGATGTCCACTGATCATGCACCCCTTATACATGTTATATGTGTTGTGTTTGCACCAATTTATCATGTAATTCATGCTTGTACCAAGAGATGGCATAGAAAATGTAAATCATGGCCTATTTCAAAACCACTATCGGGTTTTTCAATAGGAGCATGATCTGAAAAAATATCACCACCATTGGATTCCTTGTGAAATTCTAGGCAGGATAGACCTAAATTTTGTCCCAATCCATGGAGAAATGAGAAAGTTATGGTCTTCACGTTTTCAACCAAAATCTTGCCTTGCCTTGCCTTGGGTCAGGCCAAAAACAAGGCAAGCCTTGTATATTTGTGGTTGTGTTTCAATCAACGGATGTATCACCACCCCAGTGGTAAGACGCGCGCCCTATACACAAGGGGTCTGGGGTTCGAATCCCCCTCGCCCCAGATCCTCTTTTTATCACTTTTTCATATTTTTATTATTTTTCTTATTATTTTTAATGATTTGAAAAATTAATAACTCTCTCAATTTTAATTATTTTTTATTGGTTCTTTTTGCAAAAAATCAAAAAAATGTTGAAATATTTTATTTCACAAAAAAATTAAATTTATATTAGTTATTTAATATAATTAGTATTTTTGTGAATAAATTCCTTTTTATTTGTTTTTAAACATTTAAAAGTGAATATTTACTATGAAAATCAAAACTAAACGAGTTTTAATTTATCTTGTGATTAAAACCTCATTTTTAAAACCCTCAACAAAAATTATAAGTGGTTTATTCAAACTTATTTGGTATTTTTATCATTTTTATTTGATTTTCTTTAAATATTTCCTTTTAAAAGAAAACAAATTTAGGGTTTCCTTGATTTTTGTAACGCCCCGATTCCGATTTTTCCCATTTTGCTCAGTCTTTTATTTAAATTGAGTGATAAATTATTTTATCTGTGAAATTGGTGTGTTAATATGTTATGTTGGCATGTTATGATATTTTACCGTTTTTGAGAGTTTTCGGGAAAATTAGAATGGAGGGTATTTTAGACATTTCTCAATTAATGTTAAGTTAGAAATTTAGTAGAAATAGAATTGTGTGAGAAAATGAATTAATTTAAGTTGTGTAGAAAATAGAAAAGAAAAAGAGATAAGAAGAGGAAATAGGAGAGAAAGAGATAGAAAGGAAAAATAGAGAGAAAAAGAAGAGAAAGAAAGAGGAAGAGGAGAAAAGAGAAGGAAAAGAGGAAAAGATTGGGAAATCTTCAAAACAACTTCTAGGAATCGATTTAATCGGGTAAGGGTGTGAAATCTTATTATCTCATCAATGTATATCATTATGTATGTGTTTTCTTGTATGATTGCTTGTCTTCCATAGTTTTTGAATTTTAGGTTGAAAATGAGAATTTGTTGAGAAATCGATGTTTTCGCGGTTGGAAATCGACATAAACGTGGTAGAATGTTTGTTGCCATGATTAGAATAGGTTCTGGTTGATATGTGTTGTTTTGAAAATGTTTTGGGTTGAAAAATATGGATTTTGGGTTTTCAACAGCGCTGTAAGATTATGAGTTTTCGCAGGTTCGCCTAGCGAACCATTCAGCGAATGGTAGCGAAGGTTCGCTACAGGTGTTCGCCTAGCGAAGGTGTGAGGGAAGGTTCGCTAGAGGGTTCGCCTAGCGAAGTTTGGGTGTTTTTGATGTTGGTGGTTGCTGCCTTGGTTCGCCAAGGGGTTCGCCTAGCGAACTTTGTGTCTGTTTTTAGCTAGTAGTTGGTTCGCTGGAACATTCGCCTAGCGAAGGTGCTAGCAAATGCTCGCGAGAGGGTTCGCCCAGCGAACAGTGCTGTTTGTGCAATTTTGTTTTCTGCATAACTTTTGATCTGTGGTTCGGTTTGAGGCGTGGTTTGATGCATTAGAAAGCTTATAAAATGTTCTTTCCTATTATGATGATTTGGACATTGTTAGCCGATTTAATTATGTCGGAAAGTTGGGAATAGTGTTATTTAGCGACTTTTACCGTTTTGAATGTGTGTTTTGGATGTGAATCATACAATAGTGCATTGATGTGAATGTATATAGATTGTATGTGATAGTATGAGATGAATGCATGAATATATTGTGAATATGTATGCATTTCAAGAATGTCTTGAGTCATTTTGCATGTGAAGCATAATGGTGTGCATTCTTGTGTTGTGTGATTCTAATGAGAATCCGTTGTAACGTCGTGTGCCCGTGTGGGGTGTGAGCGACGGTTTGGTTCCAGAGGGAATCCGCTATAACGTCGTGTGTCCATGTGGGGTGTGAGCGATGATTATAGACGATCGTGTGCCCGTGTGGGGTGTGAGCGATCCATAAACATTGTGTGCCCATGTGGGGTGTGAGCAATGGGTGAACATTGTATGCCCGACGGGGAGTTACATTGGTAACGAGCGATGGTTCCAATAAGTTTCTGAGTGAACTTGAGATGATTGAGTCGGTACCGTATTGCATTTACATAGAGTCGTGAGTCGGTCTCTATGATTTGCATTTATCATCTTTATATGGTGCATTGATGAATAAACATGAATATGTATGTTTATGTGGAATGATAAGAATTGTGAAGGTATGCATGATGAAATGCTTGGATTTGTATATGTATACATTGTAATGTATATGGGCGAATTGTGATGAATTGTGGTGAGAATGTGGAATATGTGTATTTTTATGCTAAGATATATAATTATATGCATTGTTATTATGATAATATTTCTCACCCTTCTGATGTTTTATGATGCTCTATGAGGCATTGCAGAGTAGGTATGCTGGTGGTCTTTTGTGAAGCGTGTCTTCATTCTTTTGGTCGGTCGGCTCTGATATGTAGCACCGGGTAGCTAGGATGTATATGATTCTTTTGTGATACATTGTACATGTATCTTGTTGATGAATGTTTATGTAAACATGATGTATGTTGGTCGATAATACTTGATGATGTATATATATGTTATATATTATTCAGTGTTTAGATTTTCCGCTTTTATTCTAAATATTGAGATGTGGGTGTAAGGACTAAGTTCCTCTGTTGCAAAGTTACCCCACTGTTGCATATCAATATTGAGCAGGTGTTGAATGTTTTAATTTCATGTATAATGTGACATACCTCTTTTATACTATGTTTATAATTATACTCTGACGAAATTTTTAATATGTGCCTAAATGATTATTTGATTATTTGGGGGTATAGAAAGGGGGTGTTACATTAAGTGGTATCAGAGCCAGTGTTGAGTCAGTTGTGTCTGTCTTGTTGTTGTGATGGTTGAACTGTTGTTTAACCTTGTTGTCATTTTTGGGAATGATCAGAATATGGCTGGTAGAAACGACAATGCGATGTCTACTGCTTTGGAAGCAATGGCTAGGGCGGTGCAAGGTGCGCCGAATGTGAATGCTAATGACGAGTTCTGGAAGAATCAACCACCGGTCTTCAAAGGAAGATTTGATCCCGATGGAGCTCAAATGTGGTTGAAAGAGATTAAAAGGATCTTCAGAGTCATGGGCTGTGTGGAGGAGAATAAGGTGAGGCTTGGGTCTCACATGCTGAAGGAAGAAGCCGACGATTGGTGGGTCGGTATGCGTCAAGTTCTTGAGGTGGACGATGAAGAGATAACTTGGGATTTATTTCGTACTGAGTTCTTGAGGAAGTATTACCCTGAAAGTGTGAAAGGGAAGAAGGAGATGGAGTTCCTTGAACTGAAACAAGGTAGTATGTCCGTGGTGGACTATACTGCTAAGTTTGTGGAGTTGGTTCAATTCCATCCTCACTATACTGCAATTACTGCTGAGTTCTCAAAGTGTATTAAGTATGAGAATGGCTTGCGTCCCGAGATTAAGCAAGCTGTGGGATATCAAAGGATAAGGAGGTTTAAGGACTTGACGGAATGTTGTAGAATCTTCGACGAAGATAGCAAGGCTCGTTATACACATTACAAAAGTTTGAATGAGAGGAAGGGAAAGCAACAAGCTAGAGGTGGACCTTATGTGACACCCGTTGATAAGGGCAAGCATAGGGGAAACTTTGAGAGGAGATCAGGAGGAGGAAGTTCCGGTTCCGTTAAGTGTTACAAGTGTGGTGGAATGGGTCATAAATCATTTGAGTGTGGGAAGACTATGGTGAAATGTTCTAACTGTGGAGGCCTTGGGCATGCTACTACTGATTGTAGAAGGAATATAGTGAAGTGCTATAATTGTGGAGAAGTGGGTCACATTAGTACTAAGTGTACTAAGCCGAAACAAGCTCAAGCGGGTGGAAAGGTGTTTGCATTAGCGGGGACGGACACTACTAGTGCAGACCGTTTGATTAAAGGTACATGCTTTATTAATAGTACGCCTTTAGTTGCTATTATTGATACGGGAGCGACTCATTCGTTCATTTCTCATGAGTGCGCTAAGCGTTTGAATTTGTTTATGACTTCTTGGGGTGGTGAGATGGTTATTGAGACTCCTGCTTCAGGGTCGGTAACTACGTCTTTGGTGTGTGTAAGTTGTCCTTTGACCATGTATGGTAAAGACTTCATTATGGATTTAGTGTGTTTTCCGTTGGAGGGATTGGACGTAATCTTGGGTATAAACTGGTTGCAATTTAATCGAGTTCATATAGATTGCTATCACAAGTTAGTGAGGTTTCCTTCTTTGGAAGATGACGAAGATGAGAGTTTCCTATCCACTAAAGAGTTGAAGAAACTTTTAGCGGACGGAGCTCAATTGTTCGGTTTGTTTGCATCATTGTCGGTGGAGAGTAAAGTTGAGCTCGATGTGTTTCCAGTGGTGTGTGATTTTCCAGAAGTGTTTCCGGAGGATATTACGGATGTACCGCCGGAAAGAGAAGTTGAGTTTTCTATTGATCTAGTTCCGGGTACTAGACCGGTTTCGATGGCACCGTATCGTATGTCGGCATCAGAGTTGGTAGAATTGAAGGAGCAATTGAATGACTTGTTGGACAATAGATTTGTAAAACCAAGTGTTTCTCCTTGGGGTGCTCCAGTATTGTTGGTAAAGAAGAAGGATGGGAGTATGCGGTTATGCATTGATTATCGACAATTGAACAAGGTGACAATTAAGAACAAGTATCCGCTTCCAAGGATCGATGATTTGATGGACCAATTGGTTGGTGCGCGTGTTTTTAGCAAGATTGATTTGAGATCGGGATATCACCAGATTCGTGTGAAAGAAGAGGATATTCAAAAGACGACCTTTAGGACACGGTATGGTCATTACGAATATTCCGTGATGCCATTCGGGGTTTCTAATGCGCCGGGTGTGTTTATGGAATACATGAATCGTATTTTTCATGAACAGTTAGATCGTTTTGTGGTTGTGTTCATCGACGATATTTTGATTTACTCTAAGTCTCAAGAGGAGCATGAAGAGCATTTGAGGATTGTGTTACAAATTTTGAAAGGGAAACAATTGTATGCTAAGTTGTCGAAATGTGAATTTTGGTTGTCGGAAGTAAGTTTTCTTGGACATGTTATTTCTGGTAGTGGTATTAGTGTTGATCCATCCAAGATTGATGCGGTGATGCAATGGGAGGCTCCTAGATCTGTTACGGAGATTCGAAGCTTTTTAGGCTTGGCGGGTTATTATCGGAGGTTTATTGAGGGGTTTTCGAAGCTGGCACTTCCGTTAACGCAATTGACTTGTAAAGAAAAGGCTTTCATTTGGGATATTCATTGTGAAGAGAGTTTCAATGAGCTAAAAAGAAGGTTGACAACGGCTCCGATCTTGATTTTGCCAAATCCGATGGAACCATTTGTTGTGTATTGTGATGCTTCTTTGGTTGGTTTAGGTGGTGTTTTGATGCAAGATGGAAAAGTTGTGGCTTATGCTTCTAGACAATTGAGAGTGCATGAAAAGAATTATCCTACACATGACTTGGAGTTAGCGGCCGTGGTGTTTGTTTTGAAAATTTGGAGGCACTATCTTTATGGTGCAAGATTTGAAGTTTTTAGTGATCACAAGAGCTTGAAATATTTATTTGATAAAAAAGAATTGAACATGAGACAAAGAAGGTGGTTAGAGCTTTTGAAGGATTATGATTTTGGTTTGAATTACCATCCTGGTAAGGCAAACGTGGTGGCTGATGCTTTGAGTCGGAAATCGTTATATATGTCCGCATTGATGATGAGAGAATGGGAACTTTTGGAGAATTTTAGAGACTTGAGTTTGGTTTGTGAAATGACGCCGAGAAGTGTGCGACTTGGTATGCTACATGTTACGAATGATTTTCTTGCAACCGTATGTGAAAAGGAAAAGTTGGATTTGAAGTTCGTTGATTTGATGATGAATGAAAATGAGGATTTCAAGGTTGATATTTTTGGAGTTTTGAGATTTCGTGGTCGTATTTGTATTCCCGATGATGCGGAGTTGAAAAAGATGATATTGGAAGAAGGACACCGAAGTAATTTAAGTATTCATCCGGGAGCGAATAAAATGTATCAAGATTTGAAGAAAATCTTTTGGTGGTCCGGATTTAAGAGGGATGTGGCTCAATTTGTGTATGCGTGCTTAACTTGTCAAAAGTCTAAGGTGGAACATCAAAAGCCTAGTCGATTGATGCAACCGTTGGACATTCCGGAGTGGAAATGGGATAGTATATCGATGGATTTTGTTACAGGATTGCCGAATACGCAAAGAGGTCATAATGCTATTTGAGTAATCGTTGATAGGCTTACTAAATCTGCTCACTTCATTCCAATTGAAGATAGTTATCCTTTGAAGAAGTTAGCCGAGATTTATGTTCTTGTGGTTGTGAAGTTACATGGAGTTCCTAAGAGTATTGTATCGGATAGAGATCCTAGATTTACATCGAGGTTTTGGGAGAGTTTACAAAAGGCTTTGGGTTCTAAGCTAAGATTGAGTTCGGCTTATCATCCGCAAACGGATGGTCAAACCGAGAGGACAATTCAATCGTTGGAGGATTTGTTGCATGCTTGTGTGCTCGAGCAAGGTGGTGCTTGGGATAGTTATTTGGCGTTGATTGAGTTCACCTACAATAACAGTTTTCATTCAAGTATAAGTATGGCACCATTTGAGGCTTTGTATGGTCGGAGATGTCGAACACCTTTGTGTTGGCATGAAACCGGTGAGAGGACGTTAGTTGGACCGGAGATGGTACAACAAATGACGGAGAAAGTGAAGTTTATTCGGGAGAAGATGAAGCTTCTCAAAGTAGACAAAAGAGCTATCATGACAAGAGGAGGAAAGATCTTGAGTTTCAAGAAGGCGACCATGTGTTTTTGAGAGTTACGCCGGTTACGGGTGTGGGTCGTGCTTTGAAATCGAAGAAGTTGACTTCTCGTTTTATTGGTCTGTATCAGATTTCTGCGCGAGTTGGTGCTGTGGCTTATCGTGTGGCGTTGCCTCCGAATTTTTCGAATTTGCATGATGTATTCCATGTTTCGCAACTTCGGAAGTATGTTCCGGATCCGTCACATGTTATTCCTATGGACGAGGTTGAAGTGAGAGATAACCTTACGGTGGAAGCTTTACCGATTAGGATTTTGGACCGTGAAGTTAAGAAGCTAAGAGGCAAGGATATTGCGCTTGTGAAAGTAGCGTGGCGAGGCACTGCGGAAGGCAATATGACTTGGGAACTAGAGAGTAGGAGGCGAGAGTCGTATCCGGAGTTGTTTGAATCAGGTAATATTTTCGAGGACGAAAATTTCTAAAGTGGGGGAGAGTTGTAACGCCCCGATTCTGATTTTTCCCATTTTGCTCAGTCTTTTATTTAAATTGAGTGATAAATTATTTTATCTGTGAAATTGGTGTGTTAATATGTTATGTTGGCATGTTATGATATTTTACCGTTTTTGAGAGTTTTCGGGAAAATTAGAATGGAGGGTATTTTAGACATTTCTCAATTAATGTTAAGTTAGAAATTTAGTAGAAATAGAACTGTGTGAGAAAATGAAGTAATTTAAGTTGTGTAGAAAATAGAAAAGAAAAAGAGATAAGAAGAGGAAATAGGAGAGAAAGAGATAGAAAGGAAAAATAGAGAGAAAAAGAAGAGAAAGAAAGAGGAAGAGGAGAAAAGAGAAGGAAAAGAGGAAAAGATTGGGAAATCTTCAAAACAACTTCTAGGAATCGATTTAATCGGGTAAGGGTGTGAAATCTTATTATCTCATCAATGTATATCATTATGTATGTGTTTTCTTGTATGATTGCTTGTCTTCCATAGTTTTTGAGTTTTAGGTTGAAAATGAGAATTTGTTGAGAAATCGATGTTTTCGCGGTTGGAAATCGACGTAAACGTGGTAGAATGTTTGTTGCCATGATTAGAATAGGTTCTGGTTGATATGTGTTGTTTTGAAAATGTTTTGGGTTGAAAAATATGGATTTTGGGTTTTCAACAGCGCTGTAAGATTCTGAGTTTTCGCAGGTTCGCCTAGCGAACCATTCAGCGAATGGTAGCGAAGGTTCGCTACGGGTGTTCGCCTAGCGAAGGTGTGAGCGAAGGTTCGCTAGAGGGTTCGCCTAGCGAAGTTTGGGTGTTTTTGATGTTGGTGGTTGCTGCCTTGGTTCGCCAAGGGGTTCGCCTAGCGAACTTTGTGTCTGTTTTTAGCTAGTAGTTGGTTCGCTGGAACATTCTCCTAGCGAAGGTGCTAGCAAATGCTCGCGAGAGGGTTCGCCCAGCGAACAGTGCTGTTTGTGCAATTTTGTTTTCTGCATAACTTTTGATCTGTGGTTCGGTTTGAGGCGTGGTTTGATGCATTAGAAAGCTTATAAAATGTTCTTTCCTATTATGATGATTTGGAAATTGTTAGCCGATTTAATTATGTCGGAAAGTCGGGAATAGTGTTATTTAGCAACTTTTACCGTTTAGAATGTGTGTTTTGGATGTGAATCATACAATAGTGCATTGATGTGAATGTATATAGATTGTATGTGATAGTATGAGATGAATGCATGAATATATTGTGAATATGTATGCATTTCAAGAATGTCTTGAGTCATTTTGCATGTGAAGCATAATGGTGTGCATTCTTGTGTTGTGTGATTCTAATGAGAATCCGCTGTAACGTCGTGTGCCCGTGTGGGGTGTGAGCGACGGTTTGGTTCCAGAGGGAATCCGCTATAATATCGTGTGCCCATGTGGGGTGTGAGCGATGATTATAGATGATCGTGTGCCCGCGTGGGGTGTGAGCGATCCATAAACATTGTGTGCCCATGTGGGGTGTGAGCAATGGGTGAACATTGTATGCCCGACGGGGAGTTACATTGGTAACGAGCGATGGTTCCAATAAGTTCCTGAGTGAACTTGAGATGATTGAGTCGGTACCGCATTGCATTTGCATAGAGTCGTGAGTCGGTCTCTATGATTTGCATTTATCATCTTTATATGGTGCATTGATGAATAAACATGAATATGTATGTTTATGTGGAATGATAAGAATTGTGAAGGTATGCATGATGAAATGCTTGGATTTGTATATGTATACATTGTAATGTATATGGGCGAATTGTGATGAATTGTGGTGAGAATGTGGAATATGTGTATTTTTATGCTAAGATATATAATTATATGCATTGTTATTATGATAATATTTCTCACCCTTCTGCTGTTTTATGATGCTCTATGAGGCATTGCAGAGTAGGTATGCTGGTGGTCTTTTGTGAAGCGTGTCTTCATTCTTTTGGTCGGTCGGCTCTAGCATCGGGTAGCTAGGATGTATATGATTTTTTTGTGATACATTGTACATGTATCTTGTTGATGAATGTTTATGTAAACATGATGTATGTTGGTGGATAATACTTGATGATGTATATATATGTTATATATTATTCAGTGTTTAGATTTTCCGCTTTTATTCTAAATATTGAGATGTGGGTGTAAGGACTAAGTTCCTCTGTTGCAAAGTTACCCCACTGTTGCATATCAATATTGAGTAGGTGTTGAATGTTTTAATTTCATGTATAATGTGACATACCTCTTTTATACTATGTTTATAATTATACTCTGACGAAATTTTTAATATGTGCCTAAATGATTATTTGATTATTTGGGGGTATAGAAAGGGGGTGTTACAATTTTCACTCAAACAAATCATTTTCAAACACTCATGGGCCTATAATAGAGTGTAAGACCCAATCCCCTTTTAACCAAAACAATTTTGGGCCTCAGATATTGTATAAGTCCCTCTGCGTTAAAAGAAAACCTCGGCGCGATCGCCAGTTGAAAAATCAAACCCTTGGGCCTACCCTCGTGTTATAAGCCCCATTCTTTAAAAATCATTGGGCCTCTAGTAGAGTGTAAGACCCAACCCTTTTTGAAAACCAAAATAATTTGGGCCTCACTTATTGTATAAGTCCCGATACCATCAAAAAGTTCAGCGCGATCGTTGCCCTTTTAAACAAAACCTTTGGGCCTCTCCTCGAGCTGTAAGCCCCGCCACTTATACAAAAATAACCCTTTGGGCCTCTTGAGAGAGTGTAAGACCCATCCCTTTGTACAGAAAACCTTTTTGGGCCTCAGTCACTTGTATAAGTCCCTGTACAATGTACAAAATAATAGTGCAATCACTGATAAAACCTTGGGCCTCTCCTTGAGCTGTAAGCCCCAACAATCCTTTCAAAGCACTTTCTCCTTTGATTTTGAATATAATATTATTATCAAAGCTTTCTTTGTTGAACAAACTAACAAAACAGCATGGAAGCTCTATAACCGAGTAAGTGTTTACCCGCTTTCTTTATCTGCTTTCATATATATATAACTGTATTGTGGGGCTGCTCACTGTAAGTCTTCTTTCACAAACTTTTATATGCTTGTCAAATACAACTGTGTAATACTAGTATAGTTATTTAGAGTTTTCTCCGGCAACTACGTCTAGCACTAGGTAAAGCCCTGTTGGTCACTCTTAAATACAAACAAAACTAGATCCCCATAGGATTACTAGACACAGTCTTCCCTCCTCTTGGGGTTAAACAATATGGAGACGTGAAAGGCAACATTCTCTGTGAACCCTTTCTCAGACTGTCACCCTTAGAAATTGTCAAAGAAACTCTACTCCACAGAGATGATCTTTTCTCCGTGAATGGCATCTCTTGAGTTTCTTTCAAATTCTCAGACTTTCCTGGCTTGATCTATTCTCGGTGAATGGCATATCTTGAACTTCTTGGGGTTTAGGGACCCACAGGCTTCTAAAAAGCATCTCCGCCTCCTCTTGGGCGTTGTACAAGGACCCTTCGACTTCTTAAAAGCTCTCATGCCTTCTCTTGGGCTTAGTACAAGGACCCAGACACCTCTACAGGTATAGGAACAGAACCTAGTCATCAATTTGCTAGAGCTGTCTTTCTGAGTCAAGTGTCAGACCAGTTAATGGGTTGACCTTCATCCCTTAACATACCAGCCTTCTCTTGGGCATCATACAAAGATCATTCACTACCTAAGAGTCGATTTCTCAAAACACCCGTAGACTTGGACAGTCTCAATACCCTTTGGATTTCCCATTTCCTTAAAGAACAGGAAATCTCCCTGATCCTCTGATCAATCTCAAAGTACAACATTACCCATATAAGAACTGATTTTCTCTTTTAACCAACATACTGGACCTATCACTAAACTGAAACAGTCACCAGCACCATAACCTCCTCTTGGGCTTTGTACAATGATTCTCCCCAGTGGAGCTAACCTTTTTAGCCTCCATCTCGGGCTTCGTACGAGATACAAAAACACTCTCTTGTTGAGTATAAAAGACTCTCTTGTTGAGTCAAACAATTTCAGCCTCCATCTCGGGCTTCGTACGAGGTATAAAGACTCTCTTGTTGAGTCAAACACCTTTAGCCTCCGTCTTGGGCTTCGTACAAGACACATACAAAAAGCACTCTCTTGTTGAGTCAACCCTTTTAGCCTCTCTCTCGGGCTTCACATGAGACACATAAAAACACCCTCTTGTTGGGTCAATAGCCTCCTCTTAGGCTTTGTATAAGGAAAACCCTGGTTGAGTCAATCAACCTTTTAGCATCAAAATTTGTGCCTCGTTCACAGTATACAAACATCAACAACTCCTTTTCCTTCATCTAATTGCTGTAAGCGGCAAGCCTCTGGATTATTTACATCCACACCACTGTCCCTCTTTTAGCATGAGAAATTCCTAAGGAAAGAAGACATTGCTCTAAACTGAGTTAAAGTCTTCTCCTTCAGGTTAAAAACTCCCATAAAGGAAATTATGGCATTGTTGGATTCACATATCCCAGTTAAAGTAATTCTCCTTTATAATCAGTCACCCAACAGTTGTGACAAATAGACCAAATACCCCTCTTTAGAGATGACAAATTCTCTCTAAAGTCAAACCCCTTTAGCTTCACATCTTGGGCTTCGAACAAGATACAAATAGACCCTTCAGCTTCACATCTTGGGCTTTGAACAAGATACAAATCACCTTTATCTTCACGTCTTGGGCTTTGAACAAGACACCAAAACAACCTTTTTTCCTCCCATAGAATAGGAGGAACTACGATCGCTCTGATTTCCCTGTTTCGTTAAACGGGAATACGTAGGCATAAGATTGAAAAATCTTAGCGAGCACACTAATCAAAAACCCAAAATCCCGTACCTTCACACATCAATCGAAAACCATCAATCCGAACATCCTCACAAATAGTCCCGTCATTTCATTCTTAGCAAAATAAGCAGAGAGAGGCCCAATATCTAAACCGCATCTGTAAACCAACAGTCATCTGTTTAAACTCAGTATGCAAGCAGGGTTAATCGGAGACATCTATTTCCCTTCCTTCATCAGCTTCAATAGGATAAAAAATAAATCGACCTGTAGTACCCCAGAGCGACAGTGCTTAAGAACCACGTCCAAAATCGCTCGCTACAGAAAAATGGCGCCCACCGTGGGGCCGAAGGGTTTTGTCCTCTTATCTCTCTGGTTGAAACCCTAAATTCATGTCACAGAAATGACGACTCTGCTGGGCAGTCATTGTCTGTATAGGATCATAAGACTAGAGGTCTAGGATGATTAAGATAAATATATATACTGCTTTTCCTAATTGATATCTGTGTTTATTTTTCTGCTAATGGGAATGCGTGTGATGCCGCATGCGGAAAGATTGAGTATACACCTAAGATAGGTGATGGTACGAGAGCGACAGTAGGATAAAAAATGAATCGACCTGTAGTACCCCAGAGCGACAGTGCTTAAGAACCACGTCCAAAATCGCTCGCTACAGACGGAAAAGTAAATAACCTGAAATAAACTGGAATGAAAACAACTTCTATTGAATGACAAATCGATCCAAGCGTACAATCGACAATAATGTAAAAGATTACAATAGTGCAACTACTACTAAGTGTGAGCAATTGCTGCTTTGGAAAGTAAATCTGTAGTTAGGCTAAAGAATTCGACAATGCTTCCGTAGGGTTCTTCGATTCTTCAAAACACACACCAAAGGGGTCTATTTATAGAAGAATCTGGGCTCTAAGCAGTTGGGGTCGGATTTGAAATTCAAAAGAACAAAACTGCTAAACTGCTGCAAGAAAACTGCTCCTGCCATAAACGGCGATCGTCGTATGGCTAATGGCGACCGCCATTGCTTCAAAATGGAATTTCCCTCCTTTTTGGGCATGGCGTGCACCTTCCTGAGGGCATTACGAGTGCCATTCCTTTGAGGAGGCCAGAACTGCACTTTTTGCTATTTTTACTTCAATCTCCAGCTCAACCTTCGATCCTTTCTTCTACATTGCTGATAAAACACCTGTAAAGGGAAAACAATAGAAAACATAAGTAAGTAGCAACTAAAATGATAAAGACTCGATAAAACGATAAGTGGAAATACGCAAAATGAATCAAAATGTATGGACTGAAAATCATCATCACAATATGGAGGAACCATCATACTTCATCAATCTCCCCAAAGATGGGTGAGCATCCACTACAATCAAAATTAGGGTTTCAAGCCCTCTCTGAGTGCTTAGACAAAGGATCAATCAAGGAATGACATGATCTTCAACTTGTCTAACCTCTCAAGTAACTACAAAGGATCAAAAGGACTCCCACTTCAAGGATTAAGCACAAGGTTGCTCCCTTCTAGGTGGATCAAGTCTCAAGATCGACAGTGTCACCAAATTAGGGTTTTGGTCGACCAGGGCCTCCAGATGGAAATTTTTCATCTGGGTACAAGCCAATCATCCAAAACATAACCTAATATACTCCATGGGACTTCATGGACCCAATCATCAAGTCAATTTTGCCTCAGGGGATGCATTCATCAAAAATCAGGAATTAGGGTTTCTTGACCTAATTCACCCCTAAGTTGCCTTTTGGGACAAACCATGAGCCAAGACCTCAAGAGAGGGTTTGAGGGTCTCTAATGAACTATATTGATCCATTTGGAACAATGGATTAATCCAAGAAGCTTGAGCAACAAGTCTCAATTTCATCTGCACCACAATTAGGGTTTTAAGGAAAAAGTCAACTGTAACTTTGACTTTTGACCAGGACATGCTCCCAAACCCTAAGACATGACTCAATATACCCCATGACACCCATGGAACATGTCCATCAAGTTTGATTTAGGTCAAGGACATGATTTCCTGAAGAATTGCACAGTTTGGAATTCATCTGATAAAAAGTCAACTGTGCACAAAAGTCAACTTTGACTTTTTGAGATTTTTCACCAAAATGGATTTTTAACCCTAAAATGATGTTAATGTATGATTTGAATCATCATTCATCAAGAAAAATCAAGAAAAGTTGGATAACTTGTAAAAGGGGTAACCATAAAAACTTAGAAAATTTTCTAAGTTAAAAATCAAGTGACAAGGGTACCAACTTTGGAGGATCATAACTCCTAAACCACAAAGACATTTTTCCTCATCCAAAGATGGATTTGTAGCCCTCATTACCCTCTACAAAAACTTCAACTAGACCTAAGTCCAATTCATTAAGGATTTTGAGTTATGGAGTGATCAAAATGGCTGAAAAATGAAAATGTCACTTTTTCCAACACTTAGTGAAATTTTCACTAAGTCCAAATCTGTCTTCATTTTTTTCCAAATGTAGGGGGATTTTTCACTTAGATTCAAAAGATATCAAAACCAAACATGTTCAAACAGTTGTTGTATCATGTAAGGGCTTTCCAAAATGGCCAAGAATATTGCCAAATTCCATTTGGGCTATGAGTTATGACATTGTCAAGTTGCCTTGTTGAAATCTGCCAAAGCAAGGCAGTATTTGCAGTTTTGCTCGATTTGCCAAAATCAGCCAAATACAAATGCTCCTATCCACTTGGACACCTCAGAGGATTGAATCTAAAGGGGACAATCACTGAGCCAAGCCTCCAAAGTCCTTGGAACAAGAAAAAACATGTTGAACCTAGAATTGCCAAAATAGGGACAAGACTTCAATTTTGGATTGGAGCATTCAATGGAAGCATCAAGGTGGCATGGACTGAGCCATTCTCAACTGAATTCAGTCAAGACTTATCCAAGACCAAGGGAACCACAGCCCTGTGCCCTAACCTCTAGTCAATGGCTAGAGGAGACTTGGATTTCCATTGGCCAACATTGAACAAACACCTGCTGCAATTGCCATTCATTATTCCTTGCAAAACAAACTTGCTCTACTATAAATAGAGCTCAATTGTGTTCAGTTTAAGTACACCAAAGGCCTACAACACTTGCCTTTCTCAAAATCTCTTTCTCTTGGCAAAAGTGCCTTTCTTAGCAAGGTAGCTATCGGGTTTTGAGCTAGAGGGAAATTCCACTCAAACCAATCACTCACACACCTCACATACATCACATATGAGCTGATCAAACACTTAAACAACAACTGGAACACTGATTTCTCAAAATCACCAGTCAATTGCTCAAGGTTTTATCCAAAGTGCAGTTGAGATACCATGAAATGATCCAGCCAATTTCAATCAAGTCCAAGCATTCAAACACACTCCATAGGGTGTAGGGAAGCTGTTCAGATCATCACCACTCATCTGTAACACCTCCAAATCAAAAACCACATTGCACTTGCTGTCACGGCCTAGAGGTAAGCATATACTTGGTCATTTCTCAATCTATGCATATTTCCTCGCACAATAATTTGGCCATATGTTCATAATCATGCATAGAATGTTTCCCCTTAATTAATTGCATTGTTTGAATCGTGTATCAAAAATCCTAGCCTTCATGCAGAAATTAGGGTTCTTGAGGATTTTTCGTGATTTCTTGTTATATGTTTAATTTAAATGAAATTAATGGATATATACATGATCGTGAGGTTGAGACGAGCATAATGATATGTGGATTACATGATATGATTAAGTATTCAGTGAGATTGGATAGAAAATGCAAATCTGGCCAAACCCAGAACACGCGCGTGTTCTTGGTGTGTTCTTGGCGCCATTTCTTTCAAATTCAAATATTTGAATTTTGTGATTTTATTTAATTGATTCAAAAATTAATTTCTCTCTGAGTTTTAATGATTTTGAGTTGATTCTTTTTTTAATAATTCACAAAAATGTTAAAATATTTTATTGTATCAAAAAATCCCAAAAATATTATTTATTTCATATAATTAATATTTTTGCCAAGAATTAATATTTTAATTGTTTTTGACATTTTAAATATTTTTTCCACCTTGATTTTGCAACTTTTAATGCTTTCTAATTATTTTGTAGGTCAATACTTAATTTTTGAAGCATTAATCCAAGATCACAATTTGTTTTTCATATGTTAAACAATTTTGATCATTTTAATTGAATTTTTATTCAATTAAATACATTTTTGAAAACAAATTAGGGTTTTTGGATTAATTCAACCCTCATAAATCATTTTCAAAACACTTTGGGCCTGTAATAGAGTGTAAGACCCAATCCTTTTTTGACCAAACCATTTTTGGGCCTCAGTGTATTGTATAAGTCCCGATACCGTCAAAAACAAACGGCGCGATCGTTGCCTTTTAAAAATAACCATGGGCCTCTCCTTGAGCTATAAGACCCATTCAAAACTTTTGGGCCTCTAATAGAGTGTAAGACCCAATCCCCTTTTAACCAAAAATCATTTTTGGGCCTCACTTAATGTATAAGTCCCTTCGCGTTAAAAGAAAATATCCGCGCGATCGCCATTTCAAACGGAAAAATCATCTGGGCCTACCCTCGTGTTATAAGCCCCACTCTTTTTCTTTAAACCTTTTGGGCCTCTATTAGAGTGTAAGACCCATCCCTTTGTACAGAAAACCTTTTTGGGCCACAGTCACTTGCATAAGTCCCTCTGTACAAATTCAACAATGCGCTCACTGATAAAACCCTGGGCCTCTCCTTGAGCTGTAAGCCCCAAATCTCTCCTTTTCAAAGCACTTTCTCCTTTGATTTTGAATATACTGTTGTTTTCAATCTTTCTTTGTTAAACAACTGACCAAACAACATGGAAGCTCTACAACCGAGTAAGTGGTTATTGCTTTCATTTACCGCTTTCATATACATATAACTGTATTGTGGGGTTGTTTCACTGTAAGTCTTCTTTCATAAACTCATATCAACTGTGTAATAATAGTATAGATGTTTAGAGTTTCCCCGGCAACTACGTCTAGCATTAAGCCCGTTGATCACTCTTAAATAGTCAAAACTAGATCCCCATAGGATTACCAGACACAGTCTTCCCTCCTCTTGGGGTTAAACAATATGGAGATATGAAAGGCAGCATTCTCTGTGAACCCTTTCATAGACTGTCACTCGTAGAAGTTGTCAAAGAAACTCTACTCCCCAGAGATGATCTCTTCTCCGTGAATTACATCTCTTGAGTTTCTTCCAAATTCTCGGACTTTCCTGGCTTGATCTATTCTCGGTGAATGGCATGTCTTGAACTTCTCAGGGTTTGGGGACCCACAGGCTTCTTAAAAGCACTTGTCAAAGAAACTCTACTCCCCAGAGATGATCTTTTCTCCGTGAATGGCATCTCTTGAGTTTCTTCCAAATTCTCGAACTTTCCTGACTTGATCTATTCCTTGTGAATAGCTTGCCTTGAATTTCTCGGGGTTTGGGGACAAATTGGCTTCTTAAAAGCAGCGGCCTCCTCTTGGGCATTATACAAGGACCCACGGGCTTCCTAAAAGCAACCCCGCCTCCTCTTGGGCTTAGTACAAGGACCCGCCGGCTTCTTAGAAGTATTCAAAGCCTCCTCTTAGGCTTCGTATAATGATCTCTTCCTCCGGGAATGATAGCCTCCTCTTGGGCTTCGTACAATGACCGATCGGCTTCTTAAAAGTTTCCAGCCTCCTCTTGGGCTTCGTACAAATTGTCCCGACGACCTCCTAGAGGCATAGGAACAGAACTTAGTCATCTGCATAGAACAGTCCTTTCAAAGAGTCTACTACTGTTTCTCAAAGCATAGTACAAAAGATAAAACTCTAGACTTGGACAGTCTAATCTCCTTGAGTCTCAAAGACATTCTCAAGCACCCTTCAAAAATAGGAAGGAAACCCGTAGACTCGAACAGTCTCAATACCCTTCGGATTTCCCGCTTCCTTAAAGAACAGGAATAGCCCGGATCCTCGAATCAAATCCTCGAGTATAGTGTTGCTCATATAAGAACTGATTTTCTCTTTAAAAATCAGTATACTGGACCTGTCACTTAACTGAAACAGTCACCATAGCCTCCTCTTAGGCTTTGCATAATGATCCTTCTCCAGTAAAGTTAGCCTCCTCTTGGGCTTTGTACAATGATTCTCCCCAGCGGAGTCAAACAACGTTTAGCCTCTCTCTCGGGCTTTGTACGAGACACATAAGAGACTCCCTCGTTGAGTCAATCACCCCTTTCACCTCCATCTCGGGCTTTATACGAGATACAAAAAGGTTCTTATTGAGCCAAACAAACAACAGCCTCCATCCCGGGCTTCGTACGAGATACAAAAAGCTCTCTTGTTGAGTCAATTAGCCTCCATCTCGGGCTTTATACGAGATACCAAAAGACTTCATCGTCGAGTCAAAACTTTTTTAGCCTCTCTCTCGGGCTTTGTACGAGACACATAATCGCCTCCTCTTAGGCTTTATATAAGAAAACCACTAGTTAATCCAATTAACCTTTTAGCATCAAAGTTGTACCTCGTTCGCAGTACACAAACATCAACAACTCCTTCCCCTTCATCTAATCGCTGTAAGTGGCAAGCCTCTGGATCATCTACATTCATGCCACTGTCCCTCTTTTAGCATGAGAAATTCCTAAGGAAAGATGGCATTGCTCTACACTGAGTTAAAGTCTTCTCCTTCAGGTTAAAATCCCCTACAAAGGAAATTGTGGCGTTGCCGGATTCACAAATCCCGGTTAAAGTAATTCTCCTTTATAAACATTTGTCATAGACAAACCCCTCTTTAGAGATGACAAATTCTCTCTAAAGTCAACACCTTTCAGCTTCACATCTTGGGCTTTGAACAAGATACAAACCACCTTTCGCTTCACGTCTTGGGCTTTGAACAAGACACCAAAAACAACCATTTCCTCCAATAGAATAGGAGGAACTACGAACGCTCTGATTTCCCTGTTTCGGTAAACGGGAATATGTAGGCATAAGATTGAAAGAAAAATCTTAGCGAGCACACTAAACAAAAACCCAAAATCCCATGCTCTCATGTATCTATCAAAAGCATCAGTCCTAACATCCTAATCCTTGTTCCACGCCAGAAAATCCAAGAAAGAGAAAAAG
This sequence comes from Lathyrus tuberosus, assembly GCA_022829125.1. NCBI lineage: Eukaryota > Viridiplantae > Streptophyta > Magnoliopsida > Fabales > Fabaceae > Lathyrus > Lathyrus tuberosus. Next base: position 12,365,419 of record JALAZF010000086.1, read on the forward strand.
AAAACTGTATTGGCGAAAATACAAATAACCAGTACAAAGGCCCCCCCACATTGATAGCATTCGTAACCTAACAGACCGCTGTTTAAACTCAGTATGCAAAGCAGGGTTAATTGGAGACATCTATTTCCCTTCCTTCATCAGCTTTAATAGGATAAAAAATGAATCGACCTGTAGTAAACTCAACCGCAGAGAGCGACCAACGCTTAAGAACCGCGTCCACAATCGCTCGCTACAATTGTCCCTTCCATACTAATTATGGCAGTAAAGCTGACAATTGCATTTAGAGTCATCCTTATTTGAGGCATTATGACATTTACAAAATTAACATGTGTGATGAAGGTTGCCACTAGTGTAATAATATTAGGATGGGAATGTATCAATTTCTAGTAATTTTTGGTGCATTATTTGATTAAATTTGCAAGGTTTCTAAATATTTAGATGAAGTTGTAGATTTTTGAAACAAATTTAAACTTCAATTGAGTAGTTTTTGAATTAGACTTTCAAATGCATCTCTCAAAAGTTGTGTAGGTTTTTAATTACTAGATTTTTTAGACAAAGTTAAATTCAATCTGATAAATTTTATTTTATTTCGATATTTTCTTTAAAAAAAATAATTTAAAATGTCAAATATATATAAAATAATAGATTTAAAAAATAGCTTTTAAGTCCGTGAAACAAGTGAGTTGAACCTAACGAGATGAACTTAACGGGTCGAATCGAATTGTTCATTAATTTATAACGAGTCGAATTTGAGCTTAAAAAATGTTTGTGTCAAACTCGAACCGAGATATGACCTAAACCAATTATTAATGAGTCGAGTTGAGGCGAGTTTGACTCGACTCGACTCATTTCCAGCCCTACATGTTAAGTTTTTGGAGACTCTGTATAGGTGTTAGTCAAGAAATTTAAATGTACTAACTCGACAAGGGAATAGCTTAAACTTATGCACAAGCGTAAGACAATATTTCATGTCTTTCGACCAAAGACGGTTTGGGACAAAACGTCAATGTTCGACATACTAAGGATTTGGTGTGATACTTAGCAAAATTTTCAAAAGATGGTTGCTGGCCAATTCAATAGATCGAAGGAGATTCAACCTAAGCAAATTCAAAATCAAACGAAATAACTTTTTTTTGATCTTATCTAAAGTGTTAAAAACACTTGGAGATCAATCGAAGGCAAGCGAAACATGCAGAAGTGACGTATCAAATGGAAGACTATTGAACGTTGAAGACAGTTAATTTCACAGTACTATAAATATGGATTCTAGCGTTAGGATCGAGGGTGACAAAATCATTGTAAACTTCAATACAAACTCAAAGTACCCATACGCAAGCGAGAAACGAGTCTTTGAAGAAAATGTACTTTCCTACCAAATTTTTCTTATGCAAATAAAGTCTTTCCATGTTTTCTACATTTACTTGTTTTATCATTCAAGTTATCATTTCGACTTAGTCAAAAATTTTGTTACCTTTGCTTTCGAATTAATTCTTTTTTCAAAGTTGATAACACAAACACTTGACAACATTAATGCACACTTCCTTTCTCAAAAATTTCACACAACTTGCCCCAGGATTTACTAGTTTGGTCGTTCAAGCAATAAATTTAAAACTAAGTGATTTTTCACTAAAATCACTGGTGAACGAATTGGCACGCCCAGTGGGAAATGTTTGTGTACAATTTTGAATTTTCTTTTTTTTTAAAAGTGTTGTATTTTTATTTCATTGTTTCCAGTCTTTTCGTGTGTTAAGAAATGCTTTTTGCGTCTGGACTTTTATGCACTTGTGGAGTGGTAGAACTCTAGTTGAAATGGTTCGCCCTAAGAGCACTTCATTTCCCCAATATGATATTCCAGACACTAAACAACATGTCGGATCGATAGTTAGAGCGCCAGGGAGTGCAAATTCTACAAGAACCAATGAACTTATCCTTATCCCAATAGCAAATGCAACATCGTTACCAAGATTGGTGGTTTAACTGTCTGCAACAACAAGCATTCCAACTACTCCCAAGGTCACACACGTTGCTATAAGAGATTTTAGGCCTTTGTATGTGTCGGTTTTTATGAAACCACCACTTCTATGGATTTCCCTTTCTCTAGAGATTCATTTTTGTTTTGAACAAAATTTAATTATTCTTTCAAAGATCATATTACTTTTTCAATATTTTCATGTGTTTGTCTTCCTCTTGACATCTTCCCGTGAGATCTTGAACGAAGGTAATTAAATCAGAATTAGATAGTTTAGAGAATACATTATCCTCTTCCTAAGACTTTGAACCAAAATTTGAATCAGATTCTACTTTTGTAGATGTAAGAGCCATCAAATCAAGGTTAGCTTGCTCTTCATCATTTTCAGAGTCTTCTTCATTGTCAAATTCATCCCATGTTGCCATGAAACTTTTCTTGAATTTGTTCTTGAAGCTATCTTTATGAAAGCTTCCATTCTTTGGCTTGTCCTTTTATAGTTTAGGATATTCAGTGATGAAGTGACCAAGCTTCTTACAATTGAATCATCCTTTCTGATCATCCTTCTTTTTTCTAGAGACATATCCTCTGAGGTAACTGCTTCTGCTTGAAAATATCTTGTTCTTCCTGGCCAGTTACTGAAATATTTTAATGATGAAGGCCATTTCCATATCATTTAAGTCATCTTCATAACCTTCTACATGAGAAGTTTCTTTAGACTCCCAGACTTGAGGAGCCTTGGCAATTTTACCAACAGATTTCAAAACTAAAGGCTTTGACTTTCTGACATGTTTATATTTGTTGAGCTCTATCTCATGGCTATGAAGATTACTGATAAGACTTTCAAGACTCAATGTGTTTAAGTCTTTAGCCTTCCGTATAATTGTCATTATAGGTCTGTATCTGACAAGAAGACTCTTAAGAATCTTCGTGACATGATCAGATGTAGTGTAACTCTCATTCAAAACCTGAAGTCTAGATACAGGAACTTGAAACATAGAAAACATGGTTTCAATTTGTTCATCCTCATTTATTCTGAATAACTCATATTGCTGAACCAGAAGGTTAGCCTTAGCTTCTTAAACTTGTTGACTCCCTTCATAAGTATCACACAGGGATTTGAAAATGGTCTTAGCAGTAGATTTATTAATGATTTTGATGTACTTTGAGTGAGGTGGATCATCATCCAAGATGTCTCTAACTCTATGATGTTTTCTATAGACCTTTTTCTGAGCTGGTGTGAGAGTTTTTCTATCATACAACATTCCAATTCCATTGATTAGAACATCAATTCCATCTTATAGAACATCCCACAACTCATCGTCAAGCTCTATGATATGAGTATACATCTTGTTATTCCACCATTCAAACTCAGTAGACTCTCCACTATAAGTTGGATATCTAGTTGTATAATTGTTCTTTTTTGAGTTGATATAATCATGATTTATAGCAGCATGTTCATTAGGCGTACCACTCCCAGATTCAAGAACGCCAGACATGGTTCAATATGTTTTTCTCAGGACTGGAAGAAATTCCAAAGGATCAAACCATTGCGAGAGAAATTTATTTGGACGAGTCAGAAGTCAGGACTCACATAACCACTAAGGGTGGAATCTAGGGTTTGCCAGCCCAGTTCTTGACAAAGAAAGCTCTATACTTTGCCAGTATAGGAAACGTGGCCGCTTTCGAGAGCATCTTTGTTTTGCTCACCTACAGGTTATTTTTGTTTCCCAACATCGATAACTTTGTATATATCAACGCCATTAAGATTTTCCTGATTGGAAACCCCGTACCGACCTTACTCGCAGATGCGTATCATTCGGTACACTTAAGGAATTTATACAGCGGAGGAATGATCACGTGCTGTGTACCCCTGCTATACAAATGGTTCACTTCCCATTTGCCCAAGTCTGCTGCATTTTGGGATCAAAAGAATACTTTACGTTGGTCACAGAGAATCATGTCTCTTACCAACTCTGACATCGATTAGTACAATCGAATCTATGAAGGGATCAGGATCATTGACCATTATGGAAATTTCCCAAATGTACCCCTTATAGGAACTAAGGGGGGAATCAATTATCATCCAATTCTCGTTCGTCGTCAATTCGGATACCCGATGAGGCACATCCCATAGAATGCTCATCTGGAAGGTCTTTTCTTCAAGGAAGGAGAAAATGACAGGGCACTAAAGACGGAAATAGTGCGCGCTTGGAAACACTTTCATAGGAAAGGACGAGAGTCTCTAGGAAAACCAGACTGTGTCTCAGTGTAGCCTTATCTCTACTGGGTAAAAACTAGAGCTCTCAAGCTGAGGATGCCTTACCCCCGTCAGGAAGTTCTTCCATTAAGGGACTCTTCCCTTTATTTTATGTCTAAGACGGAAAAACTTCAGGTTACTCTCAGCAAAGTTTAGCAGGAAAAGAGGTATTGGAGGAACAAGTACCGTATTCTCAATGTGGAGTGCAGGAAAATACAGCAACTGTTAAGAGAAAAAGATGCCCTAATTGAGATTCTAGAGCAACATGCTGTAGAGAATCAGGATGACCAAAGGAATTTGCTCACTCCTTTCACTTGGCAAAGGAATGACAACCCGACAACGGCCCAAGAGCCCCGGTCAAAGAAAAGGAAAGTACCCGAACCAGCACTTGAGCTCTCCTCAGAGAGGACTCAGGATCCATTAGTTTAGATTTCCTTTTTCAGCACTTTGTAATCTACTGTATTTCCATTTCCGCAATCCTTTGAATTTAATAAAATGGGGTTTCCCCACTGTTTGATATTTGCAATCCAATTGTCGAAGTTTACTTTGAATAAACAAAAATAAGTAATAATCATTGCATTCATCATTCTCATAAACGCATTCTTCTTACCTACGAATCTCACGTTTGCGTCTCGATTCTAGAGTGAAACTGTCTCATTCATACAATACTCGGGCCAATCGTCAGAAAAAGATGGATGATCTCGAGGAAGAGAACAGAGAGTTGAGAGAAGAGATCGACACTCTAAAAGAGGATCTGAGAAAGCTTCATAACGACATGCAAGCTCTAGTAGAAGCTCAGATGCAACAACAAAGGACTATGATCTCGGAGATCACATCTACGCCCATAGTGAAGAAGTATGATCCTAGGTACAAGATGCCAAAAGATCGCCCCTGGGGCATGCCACTTAACTATATCCCGGAAGGATATGTTCCACCGATCGCTGAGGATCAGGGAACCACAGCAGGAGCCGCTGGGCCTAAAGGTTACAAACTTCGGGAATGCGAAGATGCCAGAGGCATGACGGCAACTCCTGAAGGTTACAAACTTCGGGAGGCACCGAGGGTCTCAGCCATAATGACTATACCACCGCCCGTGGTACACACTGTCCCGAAAGGACAGATTCCCCAGATACCTTCTGGTGGAAACGACAGCATGTTCGACAGAATGAATGAATTCCAGGAACAGTTCCTGGAAATGCAGAAAGAACTGCAAGCCCTTCGCGGGCAGGATCTATTTGGAAATGACGCCACAGACCTTTGCTTGGTCCCCAATATGAAAGTCCCACACAAGTTCCAAGTGCCTGACTTTGAAAAATACAAGGGTAATTCTTGCCCTCAAAGTCATTTAGTGATGTACGCTCGGCGAATGTCAGCTTAGACAAAGAACCAGGAGCTACTAATTCATTACTTTCAGGATAGTTTAACCGGTGCCGCACTCAAATGGTACATGAGTTTAAACCGCGCTACGATCGGCACATTCAGAGATCTTGGCGCTGCTTTCGTTCAGTAGTACAAATACAATTTGGACATGGCACCAGACAGAGATCAACTCAAATCAATGTCACAAAAGGACAAGGAAACCTTTAAGGAGTACGCTCAAAGATGGCGTGAAATTTCTGCTCAGATTTCTCCACCTCTTGAGGAAAAAGAGATGACAAAGATCTTCTTAAAGACCTTAAGCTCATTTTACTACGACAGAATGGTCGCCAGTGCGCCCAATGACTTCACCGAGATGGTGGGCATGGGAGTTCGTCTTGAGGAAGCGGTTCGAGAAGGACGTTTGGTTAAAGACGTTGGATCATCAAGTAGTACAAAATGATACGGTAGTGCTCTCCCTAAGAAAAAAGAGCAAGATATCGGGAATATCTCTCTCGGAAAGCAAAGGCGACAATATCAACCAGTAGCGGCGGTAACTCCTGCTATCAATCCTGCGCCTGTTCCTACGTATCAACCTCAGGTTGCGCAAAGCCAACCTAATCAATAGCAATTTCAGCAAAGGACACAACAGTCTCTTCAGCAGACTCATCCTCCATACAACAACGACCGTACAACACGACCACCAAGGTTTGACCCTATACCCATGTTGTACGCCGAACTGTTTCCATTACTACTGGTCAAGGGGCACGTCCAGACTAAGTCTCCTCTTACAGTACCAGAACATTCGCCTTTTTGGTTCAAAACGGATCAGACTTGTCCTTACCATCAAAGAGGACCAGGGCATAACATAGAAAATTATCTCAGTTTCAAATCCGATGTGCAAAAGCTTGTTAGGAGTGGGGTCTTATCTTTCAAGGATACGAATCCTAATGTTCTCACGAACCCACTGCCTCTACATGAGAAAGCTGCAGTCAATTTGATAGAGGGAGAGTCTAACAACACCTATCAAATTCAAGATGTACTCTTGTTAAGGGCCAATTTGGTCATGATGCATTGTAGACAGAGCGAATATGGCCATGTACCACCTCATAATTATCACCAGTGTGATATCTGCTCTAAAAACAACCAGGGATGTTCTGTGGTGCAATCAGCTCTACAGGAACAATTGGATCTCGGATGGATCCAAGAGCATCGAGTTCGTGGAGTCAACATGACCTATACAAATTCCAACGTCATTCAGAATAATGACATCCGTACAATGAATGTCAACTTGGTGATGATGCACTCAAGGCAAAGCCAGTATCATAATCTGCTGCGGCACGATTACAATTCCTGTCTGACTTGCTCGATAAACAAACAGGGATGCTCTTTTATACAAGAGTCCCTCTAGCGTCAGATGGATCTTGGATGGATCCAGGACTACCATGATAGGAATCCCTATCAGATCAACATGATTCAAATCTTTGATATTCGTCTGATGAATACCAGCTTGGTGGAGTTACACGCCAGGCAAGTCCAACTCGGTTTTCTCACTTTTCATGAGTATCTGAGCTGTAAAGGATGTTGTGAGAGTAACCAAGGGTGCGCTCTCGTTCAAAGAACTTTACAACACTTGTTAAACCACTGGTGGCTTCCAATCTATCTGGATGAAGACATGCAACAAATCAGTGTGCTTAATGGAAACCCTACTCGTCGTCAAAGTTAGGATGTCCGATCTATGGAAATAAATCTGGTAAGGTTGCACTGCATTCAAAGTGGGCGTGACCAGGTGCCACCACACAACTATGAACGTTGTAGAGTCTGTTCGGAAAATAACCAAGGATGCTACCTCATGCGAGCAGCTCTCCAAGGTCAGTTGGATCGCAAAGAGATTCACCCAAACCTAGCTTCGGGGTCCGTTGACTGGATGCCAGACTACTTCGCTGATCAGATCAGAGACGTGGTTGTAATCTGTGACCCTGAGAGGAACGAGGATGTTTGTGCCATCATCCCTCTACTGGACGAATCAAAAGTTCTTAGCCAGGAACTGATTGAAGTTACTTACGACAGTCAGAAAAATCAGAAGGCTCCTGTAGTTATCTATCTGCCGGGACCATTACCGTATGAATCAGCTAAGGCGATCCCTTATAAATACGGTGCAACGATAATTGAGAATAGAAAGGAAATTCCATTACCCTCCGTCGTGAATATTGCAGACATCAGTCGAGTAACACGGAGCGGTCGAATATTTAACCGAGGAGTTAGGGAACCTAACAAAGAAAAGAAACTTCAGACAGAAGCTCCTAATCCACCAGTCGGTCAATCCAGTAATCCTGGCCTTTTGAAAAACAATGATAAGATGCTGAAGCTCATCCAAAGGAGTGAATACAACATTGTTGACCAACTGTTACAAACTCCTTCAAAGATCTCGGTGTTATCACTTTTACTCAGTTCCGAAGCCCACAGAGAGGCTCTACAGAAAGTCTTAGAATAGGCCTTTGTGGAAAAGGATGTGTCAATACGACTTTTCGATAGCATCAACTCTAACATCACTTCCTGCAACAACTTAGGATTCAGTGATGAGGATTTACCAGAGGGGGGAAAAAGCCACAACATGGCGCTCAATATCACAGTTAACTGCTAGGACGATGCTTTAGCCAGCGTACTGGTAGACACATGATAGGCCATCAATGTTATGCCAAAGTCCACCTTAATGCGACTATCATTCAAAGGACCCCCGATGAGGGGCAGTGAGGTCATCGTCAAAGCATTTGACGGGTCTCAGAAAGCAGTTATCGGCGAAGTCGACCTTCCCATAACTATCGGTCCTCACACTTTCCTAATTATTTTCCAGGTCATGGACATCTGGGAAACATATAGTTGTTTATTAGGAAGACCTTGGATACACCAGGCTGGGGCGGTCACTTCGACACTGCACCAGAAACTGAAGTTCGTCAAGAACGATCAACTTACCACAGTCTGTGGAGAGAAAGCCTTGCTCGTGAGCAACTTGTCATTATCTACTTGTGTAGAACCCGAGGAGGTTGTTGGGACTCAGTTCCAAGCACTTTCAGTGAGCAATGAGAATCAATCAGAAAAAGGAACCTCAATTTCCTCATACAGAGATGCTCTCGAAGTGATCGAGAATAACAGTACAAAAGGATGGGGACAGCTTGTCATTCCTACTGATAATAAAACAAAGAAGGGTCTTGGTTTTTCTGCGACCTGCACCCAGACAGCTGCTAACGATGAAAGTCCTCATCCCATTCAAAACTTCTTCCATAGTGGAGGTTTCCTTCACCCAATATCTCAAGAAGTTCATACCATCAACGAGGGAGATTCCTCTGATACAGATGAGGAGTGGAAGTCCTATCTTAACGAGGACAATTATATCTCTCAGGAAGAGGTACCTATGCCATTTTGCTATCCCGCACAGAGTCCGAGATTTATACCCAGGTCAGATGTCGAAATGATATACGGAGGTTGTAATCCGGAAGGATGTCGTGCTCCACCAAACTCATTAGAGGAGGACACTCCGATGAAATATAACGTTGACCACGACTATTATGGCCCAATGGATGGTCGGGCTATCTGGCAGCCATACCCAGGAGACTTGGGGCAAGAAAATCAGCCGAATAACGAAAATCAGCTGAGCATCATTGAAAAGAATACCTGTGTCCCCACCATGTCATGGGATCAACACTCAGGTCATTCAAAACCTATCCAGTACGACGATGAATTGGCAAAGCTTGCCGGACTAGAATTCATCAACTACACTTTTCCTGAGGTCAACGTCATCAAGAGAGATGACCCCTCCAGTTCCAAAGAAGTGTGGGATACCTTAGGACAACCAAGTGGAAAATTTGACTTCATGGTCAAGTACACCGCTCCTGAAAGCTCTCGTATCAGACTCAAAGAAATCCAGCCAACTGGATGGGGAGATATGCCTAAGAGCACAAATACTATGCAAAATACAACTGAGGAATCCTCCTACGACAACTCTGCCTGGGAGACAGATTCCAATGATCCTGCTCCACCAGAAATCAACGTTATTTCTGAAGACAAATCAAGGAAGGTACCAGACTTTGTGATTCACCGAGGAGTTCGCCGCCAATGGATTGCTGTCGATGTGCCGAAGATTGTTCATAAGTCAAAGTAATTGTCGTCTTTATCTTAACCTTTCACCCTGCCCAGGTGAAACGGATATTTTGATAGGGCTCACTTTCTGTAAATATCCCTCTGCGCTTAGCCCAAAGCGACAGATTTTTGTTTTATAGGGATGTAGTTAATGGACCGTTCATAAATAAAATAACGTCGTTCTGTAATTTCCGTATTAATTGCTGTTTTCTCTTTTTGCTTTTCTCAGAAAATGGTAATCCTAAAAAACATCTCAAATAATAAAAACAAGCAGTTTTTCAAAAAAAAAAAAATACACTGCACACACTTGCATTTTCTCTATCTCTTCTAAACATAAATCATCACGTCATGCAGATTGCTTGTTTTAAACCCCATTGAAACAAACGATCCGATGCCTTCTCCCAACTTTGAGTTCCCGGTATTTGGGGCTGAAGAAGAAGTTGACGATGAAATTCCAGAAGAGATCTCTCGATTACTCCGACAGGAGGAAAGGTCCATTGAACCTCATAAAGAGCCGTTGGAAATGATCAACGTGGGTTCAGAAAAAGAGAGAAAAGAAATCAGAGTTGGGGCACTGCTCAGTCCAACTGCCAAAGAGAGTTTGACAAAGCTTCTCAAAGAATTTCCCGATGTATTTGCTTGGTCATACCAGGATATGCCAGGGTTGGATACCAGCATCGTGGAACATCACTTACTGTTACGGTCAGAATGTACGCCAGTAAAACAGAGGTTGAGACGGACTCACCCAGACATGGCCATTAAAATCAAAGAGGAAGTACAGAAACAGATTGACGCGGGTTTCCTCGCCACGTCAGAATATCCTCGATGGTTAGCCAACTAGTACCCATTCCGAAAAAGGATGGAAAAGTCAGAATGTGTGTCGATTACAGAGATCTAAACAAGGCTAGTCCAAAGGACGACTTTCCTTTACCACACATTGATATGTTGGTAGACAGTACAGCAAAGTTCAAAGTTTTCTCCTTCATGGATGGATTTTCAGGCTATAATCAGATAAGAATAGGCTCCGAAAGACATAGAGAAAACTTCGTTCATTACCCCATGGGGTACCTTTTGTTAAAACGTAATGCCGTTCGGTTTGAAGAATGTCGGGGCAACCTATCAAAGGGCCATGACTACTCTGTTTCATGACATGATACACAAGGAAATCGAGGTATATGTCGATGACATGATTGCCAAATCTAAGACAGAAGAGGATCATGTGACCCACCTGTCAAAACTATTTGAGCAGTTGAGAAAGTACAAACTCCGTTTGAATCCCAACAAGTGCACATTTTGTGTCCGTTCAGGGAAACTCTTAGGGTTCATCGTCAGCCAGAAAGGAATTAACGTTGATCCTGACAAGGTCAAGGCCATTCAAGAAATGCCTTCTCCGAAAACTGAAAAATAAGTCAGAGGATTCCTGGGACGTTTGAACTACATTTCCAGATTCATATTCCTCATGACCGCAACATGTGCGCCGATCTTCAAATTACTCAAAAAGAATCAGGACTACATTTGGACAGAGGACTGCCAAACCGCCTTCGACAGTATTAAGGAATACCTGTTGAACCCACCGATTCTATCACCTCCAGTGGAAGGAAGACCAATGATCATCTACCTCACAATATTGGAAGACTCAATGGGTTGTGTGCTTGGTCAACAAAGACGAAACAAAAAGAAAAGAGTCTGCCATCTACTATTTGGGCAAGAAATTCACCGACTGCGAGACTCGGTACACTATGTTTGAGAAAACTTGTTGCGCTTTGGCTTGGGCAGCCAAACATCTTCGCCAGTACATGATTCGTCACACTACTTGGTTAATCTCAGAAATGGGTCCAATCAAGTATGTCTTTGAAAAACCTGCTCTCACGGGAAGGATTGCCCGGTGGCAGATGTTGTTATCAGAATATGACATAGAATACCACGCTCAGAAAGCCGTTAAAGGAAGTGTTTTAGCCGATCATATGGCTCATCAACCGATTAACAATCAAGAATCAATCGGGTTTGACTTCCCAGACGAAGATGTCATGTATTTGAAAATGAAAGACTGCGATGAACCGCTACCCAGTAAAGGGCCAGAACCAGGTTCCCAATGGGGACTTATCTTCGATAGAGCTATCAATCATTACGGAAACAGAATTAGGGCAATCATCATAACACCTTAGGGTACCCACATTCCTTTCACTACCAGACTTACGTTCAAGTGTACAAATAATGAGCCCGAATACGAAGCTTGTATTATGGGTCTCGAAGAGGCAATTGATTTGAGGATCAAGAACTTGGATGTATATGGTGACTCAGCCCTGGTTATCAATCAGATCAAAGGAGATTGGAACCCATACCAATCTGGATTGATTCCTTATAAAGACTACACGAGAAGATTATTACCTTTCTTCGACAGAATCGAGTTTCATCATATCCCTTGTGAAGAGAATCACATGGCTGATGCACTAGCCACTCTATCTTCCATGATTAGTGTAGGTCAATGGAACGACCTACCTAAGATCGACATAATGCGCCTTGAACGGCCCGCTTACATCTTCACGATTGAAGCAGTCATAGACAACAAACCTTGGTATCACGATATCAAATGCTTCCTTCAGAAACAAGAATACCCACCTGGGGCACTAAGGAAAGACAGAAAAACCCTCAAAAGACTGGCTGGAAACTTCTTCCTGAGCGGTGATACACTTTATAAGAGAAACTTTGACATGGTCTTGCTCCGATGCGTAGACAGACCAGAAGCAAACACGCTGATAAAAGAAATCCATGAAGGATCCTTTGGCACTCATGCCAACGGACACACAATGGTGAGAAAAATTCTGAGAGCAGGGTACTATTGGTTGACCATGGAATCCGACTGCTACAAGTACATGAGGAGGTGTCACAAGTGTCAGATATACTCCAACAAAATCCATGTACCGCCAACGCATCTCAAAGTTCTCTGTTCCCCATGGCCTTTTTCTATATGGGGAATCGACATGATTGGAATGATTGAACCTAAGGTTTCAAACGGACATCGGTTCATCCTGGTAGCTATTGACTACTTCACCAAGTGGGTCGAAGCAGCATCATACGTCAATGTAACCCGACAAGTGGTGGTCCGATTTATCAAAAACAATATCATCTGCCGTTTGTCGCTCCCGGGATTTTCATCCAGGTACAAACGCAAAAGTGGCGCGGAAGAAAGAAAGAGAGTCGCCAGCCAGGCATTTTTATCCCAAAGAAAGGGAAAGGTAATGCTGCACAAACCCGGGAGGAAGGAAAGAATGAGGTCTCGCGAACCAAAGAGAACGGGTAAGGGAGTCGGTTACGTGAAGGGAAGGTTATCGCACCCCTTCACGTCCGTCATACTCGACGGGACCCACATTTGAAGTACTGCTCAAAGGGTGATAAACGAAAAGGAACTGAGAGAGAACGAGAAACAAATGTAGGGAGAATAAAAGAATTGCTCGAATGGGCCCTACCCCACTGCCTACGTATCTCATCGGGAACATGAGAATCAGAGCGACGTAGTTCCCCGCAACAAGGGTTGCTTTTCTTGTGTTTTTTAATGGAAACGTCAGAGTGCGCGTCCCAGTAGTTAGGTGTTGCAGCTCGCTGTATGGAGACTTAGACGTTACCTATTTGCGGTAGAACGGACATGAGGAGTCCTTAAGGAATAGAATTAAGGAGATGAGAAGAGAATTTGTTTGTTTTTGTATTTTAGAAAAAAGTATTTGGATTATTGGTGTGTATAACGCATATTGTATTTAAGTCTTTCACGTAGGATCGAATGCCTCGCATATCGACCCAAGATAGGACGTATGCTAAAAATTCTAAGAAAGTGAGAGAAGACCCCTCACTATCTTGTTCTAACATGAAAGGCTCAAATACAATATTTGTTATGCCTTTATAAAGTGTTTTTGCTTTTTGTTTTGAGATGAGAAGAAGAGAGACTCAAGGGTTAAGAAAGGTAAGATCTAATGAGGGAGACTAAGACTCAAACCCTAAAGTTATCATACATGGATGTTCCTAATGGTTAAGTGTGGTTTAGAAACCTAACTCTAAAAGAAAAGAGAAGAAGAGTGAGTTCTAACTTACTTCAAAGATGGAAGTTAAGTTAAGAACTCAAAGGGGATGAAAGAGATTGAACAAAGAAAGCATTAGATGCTTATCACAAACACAAATTGAAAGCTTAAAAGAGATGGAAGAAGGGGTTGTATGTTGGTGCACACCCACACACTTGACTTACCATTAGCCCCTGAAAGTGTTAGCAAAAACAATTTGCAAGTAAAGAAATAAAGAAAGGATAACAAGTAAAGATCAAACAAGTTAAGGACTAAAGAAGAAAGGTCCTAAAGCTTGAGAAGTACTCAAGTTCAGAACTTATACTCTAAGAGATCCCCCTAAGGTTAAGGTACCAAACACAAGCAAACTTTGCACAAACAATGTCTTAAACATCAAAGAAACGCATCATAGAAGTAGATGATGAAAGATGAATAAAAATGCAAAATGAACATGTATTTATGCTTAATGAAATGGAAAGGTCAGAAATATACATCATTTATAAATGTCTTATATTGCATATGAACAATCATACAAGTCATGGATGAAATGATTCAAGTAAGAGAAAATAGATGAAAGAAGAAAGAAAAGGAGAGAAACAAGTTTCAATTAGATGCACAAACTTACATGTTAAAGATGCATAACATATGAAATGAGTATGAATGCATATAGACCAGTAGCATGTAATTGATGATATGCAAATGGTATAAATGAAATGGCATACACAATGCAAACAAAAATCATGTAGAGCACAAGAAGAAATGAGATGTGGAATTAGGTCAAAAATGCAAGTTAAAATGCACAACCACACATCAAAGGAAAACCCAAATCAAAAGGACCTATAATCATGATATAAGATGACTTTTAATGTCAGATAAAAGACCTATAAAACATCTCAACTATCAATGCAAAGCAACTTGTTCAAACCAAACACAAAACTCCAAAACAATTCACTTAAGGATCAACATGTATTAGTGCACCTAAAATGAATTAAAACACATTAGAGAGGTGGGAAAAATTTACAAGAATCATATCACATGTAGCACAACCAGGGAGCAAGCACATCACAAAATTATAGGTCAAAACCTTTTAAGGGTCATATTCAAAGATGCCTCACAATTCACAAAGATCAAACATTATTGATGCACAAAGATCACCTCTAAACCCTAAGATAAAATGACTTTAAAAATAAATAAAAAAATATGGATTAAATGCATCAAGATATGTAATAGGATCAAACCAAATGCCATTCAAAAAATCAGAAAGAAACTAGTTCAATAAAAATAAGAATGAACCAAATGTCAAGAAGAATACACTTTAAAAAAGAAATTAAAAGAAAATTATGAAAATAATGCCAAAATAAAATAAAATCAGAAATAAAAAATATGGAAAATTATTTTAATGTATAAAGATGCTATATGAATTTTTGTAGAATTATTTAATGCATTTTGGTATTTTTAAAAGAAGAAAATGAAACAATATAAAAAAAGAAATTAAAAAAAAAAAGAATGAAAACATGCAAGGGGTGCAGCGTGAGTAAAATGTTAGTTCAAAAAGTGTTTGGGCTCAAAACATGGGGGTACAGATAACAATTAAGAGTCCAGTCCAAAGGCGCGTGTGTATGTGTGGTTAAGGTGTATGCTCAGTCACACGTGGATGCAATCAAAGCCACAAGATCAATCAATCACCAACACTTAAGAAAAGTAATCAGATCACACGAATCAGAATACATGCACATGGTATCTAACATGCACGCACACACATGCAATCATTCAGAGAGAGAAAAATATCACGTGAGTGGCAACACCTTCATTTATGCGCTGTCAGCTTATTAACCTTTAGATCAAACACAATTAGACGGTCGCGTTTTAAAGTTCTAAAACCCTAACCTGAAAACCTCACCGGCCGGAGAAGGACCTCCGGTCATCTTCTCCGGCAAAGCGCCACCACCTGCAACCTCCAAACTCTCCAAAAATCACAAGCCATATATCAAAAGAAAGCTGATCTCACACACATCACGAATCTAACATTGAAATCATTAGACAATGCACACACAGCAAGAAACGATCACAAACATTTTTCCCTAAAATTGGATCTACACCTCTAAGAGGTCTATCAACTAGCCAGATCACTCACACTACTCCTATTAAGCCATTATCAACAAAAAACAAGTTGTAATCAGTGATTTAGTACAAGAAAAAGTTGAGAAATAGGAACCTGAAACTTGAAGAACTCTTGAATCTACAAGAAGACCAGAGGTGAGAACTTGATCTTGAACTTGTTTGAGCAAAATAAATGCTCGTAGATGCTTGAGAATGAAGAGGAAATGGATCTGAAATTGAAGATGATTCCACTTTTCAATGCCTCACCACTTCAATGTTACTTAATGATGAAGATTCAAGAATAAAAATGGAGAACTCGTGCAATGAGAGAGAGAGAGAGAGAGTTCAGAGAGAGTTTGAGATGAAGAGTTTGTAGAACGTGTGAAATGATGAAGCCCCCCTCAAAATCTGTTAGAGTGATCCTTATATATGTGTAGTTGGTTCTTAACTAGGATGGTTAACAGTTGGAACTCAAGTTAACTGAGTTAGTTAACTGAGTTTTAAGTTAACAGAATGAGTGAGATTTGTTATGCACGAGTTGGTGAGTGAAGTTAGAGTGTGGAGAGATCATGTTGCTTATGGTGAGGATGTGAAATGAGAAGTGGTGATGTTGATGTGTGTTGTTGCAGCAAGGCTTAGTGGACAAGCTTCCTTTTATTTCCTCTTGTATGTATGATAGCAACATGGCATGTATGTGTGTAAGGGATATGCTAGTTCAAATGAGGCAAATGGTTGTACATGTGAAGTATGCGTGTGAACTGAGTTTTAACAACAACAACAATGTCACAACATGCTATTCTTGGAAGCCATGCATGCAGTGAAAAATTGGAAGTTTGAGGGTGAATATCTCTCACATTAATGGATGAAAATGTATAATTTTGGTGGCAAATGAAAGATGGTACATTATAGAACCAGATAGGTGTTAGACTTAGGATGAATAGAGACTTGGAAAGTGCTAAAAAATTACTTAGAACACAAGAAACTAAGATTGCATCATGGGTGAGGCAACTGGTCGGCAGACTTGGTCATGAACCTGAGAATTTTTCAGTGTGAACCACCCTTCTTTGAACCCTAATATCTAACTCATAACTTGGTCAAATGAAAAAGTGGTAAACATCAATCTTGAAGAGGACATGGAGATGAACAACTTTAATGTTCAACATTTTTCCATTTGGAGCCTCCATCATTGAGAAAAATAGCCTGACATTTGGTACACCACCTGTTTGATGAAATTATGGCCTATAGGCCTGAGCTTGCCTTGCCATGACTTGGAAATTGCCTAGATTTTGTCAGACTTTGATTGATCATATCTCCCTCAATTTTGATCCAATGGAAGAGTTATTTATATGGATTTGAAGCTTAGAATTTGATCTTTAATTGGCTCAACTTGGGCCTGAAGTTTGAAGCTTTTATCATGGAGAAAGAATGCCTTGAAGTGGAGTGCCAAATGGTCAAAAACTTGCCATTTTTGGAAACCCTAAGTTGCTAAAAATGGAAACTTTATACAATTCTTGATTTTTGATGATTCTCTTGACATTTCTTCATCAAATCTTGTCCAATGAACATATGTAACTTGAATTTCATGAATTTTACCTAAAAAAGTCAGGAATTGACTTTTTCCTTTGCACAGTTGACTTTTTCCCCAATTTCTTGATTCTCAAGCAACTGACCAATTGAACCTCTTCTGAAATGAACCAATGGGCAATCTTCCATCCTTAGATACTTGACATCATGTAGAAAGCATTGAGATCAAGTTTGAACCAAAATTTCATCAGGAGACTGCTTGAATCACAAAACCCTAATTTTGACTGCTTTTGATAGGAGATGATGCACTGTCCAATCTTCTTGATGAATTCCCATCTCCCAATGACTTGTGGGATCAAAGTGAGATGATATATGATATAAGAGACCTTTGAGGCTTGTTGGGAGGCCCTTGACTCTAGCTCTCTTTCCTTGGATGATCAATACTCTGAAAACCACTGAGCACATGCCCTATGCTGAATGCCAAGATGAATGCTTTATTTTTCTATGACTTGAATGCAATGTAATGCAATGAAAGCACATGCTAAATGATATGAAAAATGAGAGGGCAAATTTTGGGGTGTTACAGCTTCCCCTATTCAATCACTGTAGACCTGAATGGATGATAGCGGTTGCTTTCAGACTTTCAAGGTATGGAGGGATTGAATACCAAGAATAACCAGAAAATTTGCACTCTGTGGAGAAGAAGAAAAGGGACATAAAACCAACCAAATGAACTCTGCTTGGGTAAAAAAACCTGATGGGAAGAATAACACTGGATAGATGTCTTTTGAACGACGCCAGACGACTACTGGCTTGCCACACTGCGGGTGGACTTGGAAAACGTCTTTTAAACGACACCAGACGACTATTGGCTTGCCACACTGCGGGTGGACTTTAACAATGTCTTTTGTATGACGCCAGACGACTACTGGCCTGCCACACTGCGGGTGGACTTTAAAAACATCTTTTGAACGACGCCAGATGACTACTGGCTTGCCACATTGCGGGTGGACTTTAAAAAAGTCTTTTGAACGACGCTAGACGACTACTGGCTTGCCACACTGCGGGTGGATTTTAAGAATGTCTTTTGAATGACACCAGACGACTACTGGCTTGCCACACTACGGGTGGACTTTAACAACGTCTTTTATACGATGCCAGACGACTACTGGTTTGCCACACTGCGGGTGGACTTTCGCCAATCTGCGGTTGGTCTTGAAACTGTCTTTTAAATGGAGTCAGACGACTATTGACTTGCCACACTGCGGGTGGAATTTACCATGCTTTGCCACCCTAAGATGGACTTTTGCCAATCTGCGGTTGGGCTTTACTGATTTGCCACCCTAATATGAACTTTTGCCAATCTGCGGTTGGACTTTGCTGATTTGCCACCCTAAGATGGACTTTTGCCAATCTGCGGTTAGACTTTGCTGATTTTCCACCCTAAGATGGACTTTTTCCAATCTGCGGTTGGACTTTGCTTTGTCTTTCGAATAAAACCGGACAAATGCCGACGGGCCACACTGCGGGTGGACTTTTGAAAGACGCCTTTGGGACGAAGTCAGTTGACTACTGATTGGTCACACTGCGAGTGGACTTTTGCAAAATTCAACACTGGATTACTCTCTACATACATGTCAGACATCTCTGTTGAGGAACAATGATCAATGATTTGATCTTAGAAGCTCCTGAAAGGATGATATCTCTGCCGGAGAATGACTGAATAATCTGTCTGCTTCGAACTGCCACGCTTGCCAAAAATAAATTGGACTTTGAGATATGGGGGAGTGATGACTCTGCCAGGAATTATTTCATCTGTCTGGGGATGAATTCTGATCATAGCAACTCCGTTGGAGGAATGACAACTTTCTGATTTGGCTGGGGAAAAAATGTACTAACACTCTGCTGAGGAAGAGATTCTATTGATCTGCTAAACCTCTGCGGGGAGAAAAAACAACTCAGCTGGGAAGTATTACTAGCAAGATTCAATGCTGAACTCTATGGGGATACAACTTCCAGAGATACGATCTTGCTGGGGATCGGAGCTACTCCGTCGGGGATACGCATATCCGGGTTAGAATATGTCTTGTTGCGACTCGCTGGGAAAGAGTCTCTAGAGATCTGCTGGGAAGACACAAAGAAAATGCACGGTAATCTGTTGAGGAACAAAATTGTCGAGCTTAGAATAAGTACCATAATGTCCCATGCTAGGCGAACTTCCGCTTGACGACTCTACTGGGGATAATGAGTTTACAACAAACTCTGCTGGGGAGAACCGCTTCAAAGCGTCTCGTGCTGGGGATGCCCTTAAGAGGATTTTACAAAAGATCAAGCATCTTTAAACTCTTAGACAAATACCGAGACTTGTGCTAGACGTGTTAACCAGGATGTCACTCTACTGGAGACAATAGATCTGGAACGCATCTTGTCAGAGGGATTTCCAGATGCCCCATGCTTGGGAAGGATCACAAACTCGCTTTTGCCCCAGATTACGCGGCTGATATGAAGAAATTGTCCCAAGAGAATTTTACAGAAGATTTGGCATCTTCAAACTCCTGGACACTCACTGAGTCTTGAACATTAACTGCGAGGTCTGCGAAGTAACTCTACTGGTGAATTTGCAACCGTTATCGACACAGAAAAGCTTGTAGCTGTCAGAAGTATTAAATGGGAGAATCGACTTAATAAGATCCAACGATCCCTAGTGGCCATTAACTTGTCGATATCGAATCTTCTTGAGCGACCGTCAGCCGAATGATGGACTCAATCAGTAAACGTTGTGACAAAAGGGTGACATGTGAACCCTTTCCTGAACATAATTGCTCCGGTGTTCTGCAAGCAAAAGGATATGCTCATATGCCCCGTGCTGAAAAAATCTGACTCTAAACCACCACTGGTTGAGGGAGAGCACCCAACAATGCTTGGCGCTGAAAATGACTCCATGTTAGGCTTCTGGATGTAAACCTGCAACAAGAGAAATGCACACATATGTCCCGGAGACTGCATGGTTTGAATCCACCGTTCAGGGTTAATCAACATTCAAAGCAATTTTAAATGTTTTCCTTGCGCATGTTATTATAAAGCCTCAATGTTTTCAACGATGCAATGTTTTTTATCAAAAATTCGGACGTTTTTGCAAACAAAACAGTAAAATGAAAACAAATAGGAAGCTTTTTGACTGAATAATCAACTTTATTGATTGAAACGCCCAGAATAGGCAAGTACATCAGGAAGCAATCCCTGGAAAGAGGTGGTTGCTGAAAATTGAGAAAAGAAACTATCCTAATGTCAACGCGAAAACGGCCTTTCAATGAGTTTCAATTCTGCTATGACCAGTATGTCTTCAAGACTTTCCAATTATCTTCACTTTCTAAGGAGAATGATTGGACCGATTCCTACCCTTTGGAGATTTCCAGTTTGAGTGAAACGATGAGGCAGTACAGATGACTCAGATCGCAGTCTTCGCTTAATCCCTCTTTTGCGTGGACCGCCCTTTCGGGTTTTCAATCCACCGGGATACCCTTTCTTGCCTGAGTTGTCCTTGCGGGTTTTCAATCCACCGGGATACCCTTTTTTGCCTGGACTTTTTTTTTTGTCCAGCGGGTCTATTTATGCGAAGTATTTTTTGACTGCGTCTGAGTTGACAGGGGATGGAAAATCTTCACCATCCATGGTTGCAAGCATTAAGGCTCCGCCAGAGAAAACCTTTTTAACTACATAAGGACCTTCATAGTTCGGTGTCCATTTTCTCCTGTGATATGTGTTTGGAGGATGAATCTTTCTAAGTACTAATTCACTAACTTGATACTCCCGAGGTCGCACTTTCTGATCAAATGCTCGCTTCATTCTCCTCTGATATAATTGACCATGACAAATAGCTGTTAGTCTCTTTTCCTCAACTAGGCTCAGCTCATTGAATCGGGTGCGAACCCATTCTGACTCATCCAATTTGACATCCATCATAACTCTCAGCGAGGGAATCTCAACTTCAACCGGTAGGACTGCCTCCATACCATACACAAGTGAGAACGGTGTTGCCCCAGTAGATGCCCTTACTGATGTTTGGTACCCATGCAAGGCAAACGATAACATCTCATGCCAATCTTTGTAGGTCACCACCATCTTTTGCACAATCTTCTTGATATGCTTGTTGGCCGCTTCAACAGCGCTATTCATCTTTGGACGGTACGGTGAAGAATTGTGATGCTCAATTTTGAAGTCCCGACATAATTCTGCCATCATTTTGTTGTTGAGATTAGAACCATTATTAGTAATGATTCTTTCAGGCACTCCATAGCGACAGATGATATCTCTTTTCAGAAATCTGGCTACCACCTGCTTAGTGACATTAGCATAAGACGCTGTTTCCACCCCCTTGGTAAAGTAATCAATAGCGACCAAGATGAATCGATGGCTGTTGGAAGCAGTTGGCTCAATCTTTCCAATCATGTCAATTCCCCACATTGCAAAGGGCCAAGGAGAAGACATGGCATTCAACGGATTCGGAGGTACATGCACTTTATCTGCATAAATCTGACATTTGTGGCATTTGCGGGCGTATGAACAATAATCTGCATCCATAGTCAACCAATAATACCCCGACCTCAATAGTTTCTTTGCCATTGCATGTCCTCCGACATGGGTACTAAAAGAGCCTTCGTGCACTTCTTGCATCAACATGTTTGCTTCGTGTCTATCCACGCATCTGAGCAAAACCATGTCAAAGTTCCGTTTGTACAGCACGTCATCATGGTTCAAGAAGAAGCTACCAGACAATCTCCTCAAAGTCTTCTTATCTTTGGTAGATGCCCTAGGCGGGTACTCTTGACTCTTCAAGAAGCACTTGATATCATGAAACCACGACTTGTCATCAGACACTGCATCAACAACAAATACGTGTGCAGGCCTGTCAAGACGAGACACATTAATCTTGGGTACATGGTTCCACCTTCGCACTTTGATCATAGAAAACAATGTGGCCAAGGCATCAGCAAACTTATTCTCATCTCGAGGAATATGGTACAACTTTATCGTTGCGAAAAACGTCAGCAGCCTTCTTGTATAATATCTATACGGAATCAGATGTGTCTGGTGCGTGTACCAGTTCCCATTCACTTGATTGATTACCAAAGCTGAATCACCGAAGATATCGAGGGTCTTAATTCGCAAATTAATCGCCTCCTCGATCCCCATTATACAAGCTTCATATTCTGCTTCATTGTTGGTGCATCCGAAAGTTACTCGGGCAGTGAAGGGCATATGAACACCTTCTGGCGTGATAAGAACTGCTCCAACTCCGTATCCATTCATGTTGATGGCCCCATCAAACATCAAACTCCATTTGGATTCAGGGTCTGGCCCCTCCTCCGGGAGTGGTTCCTCGCAGTCTTTAACTTTGAGAAAAATGATGTCCTCATCAGGGAAATCAAATTTCATGGGTTGGTAATCATCAATAGGATGTTGTGCAAGATAGTCTGACAGGATACTTCCTTTGATGGCTTTCTGAGAAGTATACTGGATATCATATTCAGTCAACACCATCTGCCAACTATTGCACCCCAAAATTTACTCTCTTACTTTAGTACTAACTGGCTTAGGTTTCATTTCTTGCATTATCATGTGTGCATATCATTGGTTCTTAGCATGGGTTCAGGGTGCCTGAGGCAGTTCAAGAGGAGAAGGTGTTCTTCAAAGGGTCAAGCAAGAGTCCTTGTATTGTCCAAGAGATTAAGAGGTTCAATTGGTCAATTGATTGCAAATCAGGAGAATTGGGAAAAAGTCAACAGTGAGAGGAGAAGTCAATTGTGGAATTTTGAGGTTCTCTTCAAGGTTTTCAAGGCCTCACATCCTCATATGGTCTTCAAAGGGTCAAGTTTCATACCATTTATCAAGAATCAGGAGTTTGTACAAAAGTTACTAAATATGGAAATGACCTATAATTTGAAAGTTTCCATTTTGGGAAAGTTTTTACACTACATTCAACTTGACTTTTCACCACCAAGGAAGCTTCAAATGAATTTTCCTCAAACATAAAAGTTGAAGATCTTTTTCTCCCCTTTCCAACAAGTACTAGATGGTCTCCATATCATTTGTGAAACTCAAGTTATGACCAAAAGAAGGCAAGGTGGTTTTTAGGGTTTTCTCATGGTTCCATTTTTACAACTTTTGCATTTTGGGACATAGTGACCTATGTTTGGTTCCATTGCTTCAAGGCACATTATAACATCAAATTACATTCCATAAGGATCATTTTTGGCCTTTGAACCAAGGGATTCCATGACAAATTCATCACTTATTTCACATTATGTAAAATTGCAAGAAGCATCAAGGCTCATGGATCAAGATGTTTCAAGGCCCAAATCCAATTCAGGTGTGATTAGCAATTGAAAAATAAGTGATCCATCATAAAAGGCTTGGGTGTACATGCATGGAGGAGGGTGTATAACTTAAAGTGCAAATTTTCTAAATTACCCAAAACTCATTACCCAAGGAATTATTAAGACCTAAATGATTATCAGTGGAATAACCTAGAGTATTTAAGCTAACTCATGCACTCAGTGGAGAGGGGACACGTTATTTTGTGGAGATTTTCAAGTGTGAACCCTAAAGCTTCATTCCTTCGAATCTCATCATCCATTAGGGTTTTTCAAAAACTTCCTTCACAATCTTCATCCTTGGCATCCATAGAGCACGAATCACCCATCACTTGAAGCTAACAACAAGGATACAGGTTGCATAATCTCAGGTTAGTGACACCTTGCATGCTCTTAAAACTCCTTTTTTTGATGTGCACAATGATCTTTGATATCCACTGATGATTCTGACGTGTTTTGTTTTGAGTTTGGACGTATGGTTTGGTTGTTTCGTGAGTTTTAAGTTTTGGGTTCAAACTTGTTTTCGTTCGATTTGCCTTGTACGTTGTTTGTTTGTGGAAAATAGCATGATATTATTAATCCTCATGTTTTTCTGATCAATTTGGTGTACTTATATGTGTTTTCTGGGGATTTTGGGGGTGATGGTCACCGGAGATGACGACCGGAGCTAGGGCTCCGGCGTCTGGTTCTTTTTCCGGCCGGCTAGGGTTTGTGTGAGGAAGACGGGTTCCCAGTCGTTGATGGTTTTGATCGTGTGGTCCTTAAAATTATGTTTTATTTTATGGTTTGTGTGTGTGAAGTCCATGATAATTAGTGTGAACCTTCAATCTGACCCACTCATCACACTTTCCTTTGAATGATCTGGTGCGTTGATGAAATTTGATGGCCTACACAATGCCAGCGCATTAATGTTGTGGTATGCTAGTCACGTGTTCTTTTATTTAATTCTGAGTGATTCTGTGTGTGCACGTGTTTCATAATTATGATGTACTTGGTAATCTGAGCCGTTGATCATGTTTACACGTTGTATTGGTTGACTAAATCTAATGCGTTAGATGGATCCTAGGGTGAGTAATGAGTCAACTGGTTGTCTGGTTGCATTGTGTTCCTTTTTTGTTTCACTGGTTTTTTTATTGGGCTGGGCTTGCCATTTGCACCCCTCCTTTAAGCCCATTATCATTTTTTAACGTGTGCTGCTTGCTATTCATACCCCCATGCTCATTTCAATTCATTTTATTTAATTTAATTGCATTGTTTTCATTTTCAATTTTTAAAAATAGTTAAATGCATCCAAAAATTACAAAAAAAATCATGAAGCATATTTGGCATTTTATAAAATTTTCTCAAATTTTATTTTATTTTTAGCATCTGAATTAATTATTGGAGTAATTTCTTCTTGAACTTGTTTCATTTTGCACACTTAAACTTGTTGGTTTTTGTTCTCATAGCATATAAAACATTTTAAGTCCATTCTTTTTGCATTGTGTCATCAACATATTTAATGTCATTAAAACATTTTTCTCATATTTTTAGGATCATTTTATATTTCATTTTAGTCCCTCTCATTTGCATATTGAGTCATGTTTCTTGTCTGATCTTTGCATAATTGTTTGAGTGATCTATCTTGGGAATTTTGGCATGAGCTTTTGACATGTTGTTTGCCACTGGTTGAGGTGTGTTAAGTTTTAATTTGGTGATTTTAGAAGATGTTTTGCTAATTGTTTGATTGCTCTTTGTTTGAGGTCTTCTTGTATGCACATCTTTGATCATGTCTGATTACTTGTTTGAGAAGGCACTTGTGCCATCATTTGGGATTGCTTCTTTGACCTCATAAACCATGTTTGAATTATTATAGGTCACTTGATTGCCATTATAGGTCATTGGTGTGAGGTTGTTGCATACTTTGTGCACATGTTCAATGCTTGGTTTACATGCCTCTGTTTGACTTATCTTCTCACTTCTTCTCATCTATGCTTACTCATGACTTATGTTTGGTTTATGTATGCCATGCCATATCGTTCATTTTCATTTCATTTGATGTATGTTTCTGCCCTTGGAGCTTTGCATTCATTCATGTCATATCTCATTCATGTTTCATCTTGCATACTTGAACATGTTCCACTTATATGCTTCCTTCTTCTTCTGTTGATGTTGGATGCTTGGATATCTGTTTGCATGTCTCATGTGACATTTACATAGCATGTTTAGGCACATGTTTAGGTCATTCACATTCTAACTTGGATATTATTTGAAGAATTCTTGCATGATCACCTTGCATGTCCACTCTTCCTTCTTCTACTCCTTCTTTGATAATTCTCTTGTTTGTTTTGCCACTGGTTTGCATTCCATTTGCTTGGTTTTGTTTGGTAAACATTGTGGGTCACCTCTAAGGTGTATATTCTGGCTTGGATGAGTTTCACATGGTTTGTAACCATTTCACTTTGGTTTATGACTTGCTTGGGGTTGCATTTGTCTTATTGTTACTTATGTCTGTTTCGTACTAACCTTTTATGCAGGGGTAGAGGTAAGTTATTTGAGGGTGTGAATAGTTATCCATGTCCACTCTCATTCTTTCTTTCTCTCATTTTTTCTTTTCTTTAGGCTAGGTTGTCGTCAAACCTCCCCTTAAGGCAACCCTTGCATGATAACATTAGGACTAAATTCCATAGGATAGTCTCCCTCTAAACATCCCCTTAGGGCCATCTTTGCATGATAACATTAGGATAGAATCCCCTTAGTGTTTTTCTTTTCTTTTGAGTCCCTCTTCTCATCTCATAACATTTCTAAGATACTTAATAAGGTCAACTTTCCTTGCACACAAGCCTTAAACATAGGAAATGAAGATTGAGGGGTCCCCCTTCTCTCTTCTAGAGTGTTGAGCATACGTCCTATTGGGGACGACCATGCGACGCATTCGTTCCCGTGTCATAGACTTTGGTTCAAGTTGAGTTATGAACTAACTCAAGTCACTTCTGTCCTAAAAAATACAAACAAACTTCAAACCTTTTATCCTGCGATATTGTCAAACTAAAGGCTATTTTCAAAAAGGGCACGTTACTTTCCGTCTGAGTCGCAAACAGGCATCAACCCTAACTGCCGGACGCGAACTTAACGTCGCTCATAAAAAAACACAAAGAGAACCTGGTCTGAACTACGTTGACTCTGAATTTCCCATTTCACAAAGGGAGTACGTAGGCCTAGGACGACGACGTCCTACCGAGTCTATCTTTGTTTTTCCCTCCCCCATTTTAGTACAGCCATAGATTTTAGGGTAACTCACCCTTAGAATAGACAACAAGCGTGGATCCCATCGAGTACGATGGACGCGTGGGGTGCTAGCACCTTCCCCTCGCGTAACCGACTCCCGAACCCAGGCTATGGTTGCGATGACCATTTCTTTCCCTCTTCCTCAAGTTTATGCGGTGTTTCCTTTCCTTCTCTTGGGATAAATATACATTGCTGGCGACTCTGTGTTCTGCGCCACTTTCGCGTTTGTACCTGGATGAAAATCCCGGGAACGACACCAACGTGCAACCCGTCCGGTCAATGCTGGTTTCTCAAATATGTACTTGACAGGGTCCATCTTTGAAATTAACAAGGTTGTATGAGTGAGCATATATTGCCTCAATCGCTTAACAACCCATGCAAGTGCACAGCAAGCATTGAGTATCGGGATCCGCAGTCATTGAATTTTTTGCTTAAGTAGTAGATGGCGTGCTCCTTCTTACCCGTCTCATCATGTTGACCGAGAACACAACTCATGGATCCTTCAAGCATAGTCAAATACATGATCAATGGTCTCCCTGGAATTGGAGGCATGAGAATTGGAGGTTCCTGCAAATATTCTTTTATTTTCTCGAAAGCCCTTTGGCAATCGTCATTCCACCTGACCGCTTGTTCTTTTCTTAACAGCTTAAATATTGGTTCACAAGTGGCTGTGAGGTGGGATATAAACCGTGCAATGTAGTTCAATCTACCCAGGAAACCACGTACTTCTTTTTTTGTTCTTGGTACCGGCATTTCTTGTATCGCTTTTATTTTGGCGGGATCAACCTCAATTCCTTTTTCGCTTACGATGAAACCCAGCAATTTACCGGACCGCACTCCAAAAGTGCACTTATTCGGATTCAGCCTTAGTCAAAACTTTCTTAACCGCTCAAACAGTTTCTGCAGATTGACCAGATGCTCTTCTTCTGTTCGAGACTTGGCAATCATATCATCCACATATCATTCAATCTCTTTGTGAATCAAATCGTGGAATAGTGTTACCATAGCTCGCTGATACGTTGCCCCGACATTCTTCAACCCAAAAGGCATCACCTTGTAACAGAAGGTACCCCACGGGGTAATGAACGTTGTTTTCTCCATGTCTTCCGGTGCCATCTTGATTTGATTATACCCGGAGAAGCCATCCATGAAGGAGAATACCGAGAACTGAGCGGTGTTGTCGACCAATACATCAATATGAGGTAAAGGAAAGTCATCTTTCGGACTTGCTCTGTTGATATCCCGGTAATCAACGCACATTCTGACTTTACCATCTTTCTTCGGCACAGGAACAATATTTTCAACCCATGGTGGGTAATTGGTGACGGCCAGAAATCCCGCATCTAACTGTTTTTGTACCTCCTCCTTGATTTTGAGAGCCATTTCTGGTTTATTTCTCTGAAGCTTTTGTTTGACAGGAGGACAACCCTCTTTCAACGGCAACCTGTGCACAACAATGTCTGTATCTAACCCCGACATATCTTGATACGACCAGGCAAAGATGTCAACATATTCCCGCAGCATACTGATCAGCTCTTTCTTCACCTCGGCCTGCAGACTGGCTCCAATCTTAATCTCTTTCTTGGCGTCCTCGGAACCAATGTTGATAACCTCAATTGTCTCTTGGTGAGGTTGAATGACCCTCTCCTCCTGCTTCAACAATCTGGCCAATTCCTCGGGAACTTCACAGTCTTCTTCATCCCCCTCTTCGGCTTGATAGATTGGATTATCAAAGTCATACTTGGCCATAGCAGAATCGTTATCAATGAAATCCGGGTGATTAAGTCTGCATGATTGAGGGTCATGCTTTATTTTAGAATGAGACTTTTTGAAAAAGAGACAACAAAAATAAAACATTGCCATTTTATTATTTTTTCTACAAAAATAAAAATGAAAGACAAGGAACACAAAATTTGAATGCAAAACGTCCTTTATTAATGATAAAAAACCTTGCAAATGCAATTATGAGGCCCTACAAATGGATCTACACGCCTTGGGCAGAGCGCGAGATTTTAACATGCAACAGAGAAAAATAAAGAAATTACTCTGTTTGAAGAGTAACTTGAACAATTTCTTTGACAGACCAATTGCAAAGCTCTTGACCAGGTACACACGGGTGCACCCACTTGTCGAGGTCACAATCACTGTCGACGCCATCTTCACTTGCAGCGCACATCTAATTTGGATTAATGATTCCCCCGCTGTAGAAAGTAATTGGCCCCTTGCACTATGTTGCAGCAGCTTGATACGGATTATAGCCTATACCGAATTTATCTTCCTTTGCAGAGACTTTAATCAATTTGCCCCAGCCTTGGGCATTACCTGCTTTAACTACTTCCACTGTCTGTCTGTTAGAAGCAATAGAAGTACCCACCTGTTCTTCGCCCTGAGAAGATACCTCCTGTGAAGACGAATCACCAATATTGACTGCCTCAAATGCTTGACTCAGCATCTCATGGATCTCTCCATCCATTTCCACGTACTTAAAGGTAGACAGCTGACTTACGAGGATGTCTTCCTCTCCACATACAGTCACCACTTGACCATCAACCACATATTTCAATTTTTGATGCAACGTAGATGTCACTGCCCCAGCGGCATGAATCCATGGTCTGCTTAACAAGCAGCTATATGCGGGTTGAATGTCCATCACGTAGAACATACACTTAAACACCTGAGGACCAATTTTTACTGGGAGCTCCACCTCTCCGAATACAGAATATTTCGAACCATCGAAAGCCCTCACTACCAAATCACTTGGTCTTAGAATAATTCTGTCAGCGTCTAACTTCATTAAGGCCTTCTTTGGTAACACGTTCAGGGAAGACCCTGTGTCCACCAACACATGAGATAATACTACCCCTTTACACTCCAGGGTGATGTGTAATGCCCTGTTGTGATTACGACCCTCAGTAGTCAAATCAAAATCTGTAAAACCTAATACATGGCTAGCATTGACATTAGAAACAACAGACTTCAATTGATTCACAGTAATCTCTTGAGGTACATAGGCCATATTCAAAACCTTCAAAAGTGCCTCTCGATGAGCTGGAGAACACATAAGCAACGACAAGATAGAAATTTTTGATGGCGTTTGGTTCAACTAATCAACTACTTTATAATCACTCTTTTTTATAAGTCTCATGAACTCCTCGACTTCTTTCTCAAAAGTACCTTTCTGCACAGATTCAGGAATAACAACCTCCTCTGTAGCCACCTGCTTACCCTTGGCTTTGGCTGCTGCTTCAGCTTCGGCATTAGTTCTCAAAGTTTGTGGAGCAAACAAGCGTCTACTTCTAGTGAAGCCACCAAGACCTCCAACATTGTCAATACTGGAACTACCCTCAGCCGGAGTTTCCACTTCTTGTTTTTCTCCTTGGTAGTAAACATCTGCACCGTAGTGCCATGGGATAGCCCGCTCACTAGTATAAGGAACTGGTCCTGGTACTGTGATAGTAACAGGACTCACTACAGTAGGCACAACTGTTGCAGCAGGCGCTGGCACTTGAATTTCAGCTGGCGTAAAATAAATGGTAACAGCTGACACATCATCGTCCTTTTTATCCCCTTGGTCAAACTGTAGACATCCTTCGTCAATTAAACTTTGGATGTCGGCCTTCAGTTTATCACAACCATTACTCTGATTCTCGCAATCAACACAACTTTCTTCACATCCAAGGAACACCTACCCCTTCAACAAACGAGCCTTCACAATACTCAAGGGAGTCCTCACCCTGTTCACATCAGTTACCAAATTCAAAACCTTCCCATCTTCGATGGCGTTGACCTTTGGCACATTATGATCTGGCATAGGATTCTGAAGCACATTCGGTGGAGTTGAGAAATTAATTGCCTTGGCATCAATCAAATCATGTACCTTATGCTGAAATGCCCAGCACTTTTCAGTGGTGTGCCCCGGAGCACCTGAATGGAAATCATAGCAGGCATTAGCATCTTAATTGGGTGGCAAGTTACCAGCAACAAGAGGTCTCATGGTACGAAGTTCGACCAATTTCAGTTGGAGTAACTGGGGCAACAAAGCTGAGTAAGTCATAGGAAGAGGGTCAATTTTGTGGTCTCTCTGCCTAGACCGTTGTTGGAACTATGGTCGCTGTTGTTGAACCTGCTGTTGTGGCTGCTGTTGCTGAACAGGTAGTGTTGGAATTGTCACTGCATCCACTTGGTGATAAGCCTGAGAATGTCCTTTTCCCCGTCCTCTATACACAACACTTGTCTCGCCTTCTCTCTTTCTGGTAGCTCCAGCAAATAGATTCCTTAGTCTTGAAGAACTTGCACCACTGACATCTTGTATTTTTCTGAGCTTCAGCAAACTTTCAATCCTTTCCCCAGCGATTACAATGTCCGCAAACCCAGTTGAAGGACAGGCGGCCAGCCTATCAAGATAATTTCCCTGAAGAGTACCCATAAACATGTCGGCCATCTCTCGGTCCTGCAGTGGAGGTTGAACCATGGCAGCTAACTGGCGCCATCTTTGAGCATATTCCTTAAAATTCTCCTTCGCATTCTGAACCATACTCTGCAGCTGAGTACTATTTGGAGCCATATCCATGTTGTATTGATAGTGCTTGACAAAGGCATGAGCTAACTCCTTCCAATTCCTTATAGAAATCCTGCTCAACTTCATATACCATTCTTGAGATGCCCCAGTAAGGTTGTCTTGGAAATAGTACATCCACAATTTCTCATCATCAGTATGAGCGGCTATCCTCCCCACATAGGATTGGAGATGAGTTTTAGGACAAGTAGTGCCATTGTACTTGTCAAATGTTGGTGGCTTGAACTTGTGTGGAATTCTTACTCCAGGTACTAATCCCAAGTCAGAAACATCAAAACCAAGAGGGTTTTGGGATTCAATGGACCTAATTTTTTCAGCGAGCTCATCGAATCTACGAGTTTTCTCATCTTCAGCATCTAACAGAGTGAACTGATCATCTTGGTTATCTTCTACAACTTGACGAACCCCAGTATTTCTAGGAGGGTCACCGCCTGCATTAACGGCAGCCTGATTACCATTGCCATTCTGCACCTCTACCTGTGGCCGCTCGACCATTGCCCTGAGTCTTTCCTGATTTTGAGCCATACCAGTCATTAATGTCATGAACTGGTCCATCATGTTCCTCAGCTCAGCCAATTCAGTTTGCATATGATCCATGATCTTAGCTTGGTTTTTGCGAGTTACGTATCGGTGGATGTGGTTACCAGCTATAGTTCTTAAAACCAATTAAAGGTTAGAGGACCAACAACGAGTACCTGTCATGCAAAAATGATATGCCATGCAATGCAAATGCCATGTTTATCATTTCCGAGATGCCTTATACCCTGATTCCAATCTTAACCACAGAAATTTGAAGATCAGAAATCGTGATATGAAGGGATGTGCCGTGACTATGTGCTTGTGTACAGATAACTACCAAAGGAAAATTTCTAAATAAACTGCTTGTTTCAATTAAAAAGGAACCAGACATATGCATAGAGTTCCACAATGAGTTCAAACAACAAACATCAAAATACTGGATTCATCAACAGGCCTGATGATATCCATTAACAAAACTACATTAAGAGAAAGAGAGAAAAACTGTCAATCTGATAACTCTAAATCCTTCAACTTTTCACTTGAACACTTGACCTCCTCGAAGAGTATGCGAGTGCGCTGATGATTTGGTCTTTCGATTAACTCCTTAATCAGAACATCTCTCTTCGTGAGAGCTTCAGTCAGCGAACCCATATGCATCAGGAGAGCTTCATTGTCACAGACCCCTTTATGCCTTTTTACGCCAGCTTGCATTTTGAGTTTCCCCATATCTGCCATAGCCTCTTCAAGCTCCTTCTTGGAAGTCTTTAGCTCCTCTCTGGCGCTTTCCAATTGCTCTTGATTTTTGCCAAGGTTCTCCCGATACTTCCTCCGTTGTTCATGTGCCTTTTTGAGCTCATCAGCCTTGATCTTTAGCTGTTCATGCAACTCTGCGTTTTAGATTCTAACCTCATCCCAAGCTTGCTGAAACTTGGCTAACGTGTCTTTAGTCTGGGCTAAAGTCTGTTTGGCCTTCTTATGAGCTTGAGTGGAAGCATCGGCACCCTTACTAATTTTCTGGAAATGTTGAGCTCTTTCGAAGAAATCCTTTTCTCTTGCAGCTAAGATTTTTCCGGCGTCTTGGGCTTTATGCTCCAACTCTTTGTTGGCATGCAGAGCGTTTTGAAGAAGACTAATCAGATCCGAATTCTCCACCCGAAGCTCCTTCACCAACTTCTGCAGTTTGTCAAACTCCTCGATGGCTACCGTGGTAGGCTGCTCTGGCATTACAGAATATAGAGGGGGTTCCCTTGAAAAAGGCAAGAGTAATTCGTTCACCTTTATTTCAATCCATCTTTCATAATCAGAGTAAGATCTGCAATCCATTTTTCCAAAAACTGTTTTTCCTGTTTTGCGCAGGTGCCCCCAAGCATTCACAACTTCTCGCAGCATTTCCTCATTTTCAGTCCCTGTAAAGAACAAAGATTTCTCAACATCCCGATCTGTGGGAGGATACCTGGAAGCGTATCCAAACTGTCTAGTGGCCAGGATCGGGTTATAATTAATTCCCCTTTTCCTGCCAATTAGAGGCACACTGGGAAAGTTCCCACAACTGGTGATAATCTCTATTCCCAGCAACTTACGATCAAACCAGACAATGTTATTAGCAGTCAATCCCATTATCCGCTTGGACCATTTTAAAGAATCTTTTGTGTCTACAAAAGTGTCTGTTTGAGGTAAATGCTTCAAAAACCAATGAGATAAAAGTGGAGTACAATAATTGACAGATCCTCCCCTTCTTTTTTCATTCTTGAAGTGCACTGAGTAGTAAAAATATCCTAACAAAGTGGGAACCGGATTTTTGAGAACAAAAACTCTTATAGCCTGCACATCCA
Source organism: Lathyrus tuberosus (assembly GCA_022829125.1). Taxonomy (NCBI): domain Eukaryota; kingdom Viridiplantae; phylum Streptophyta; class Magnoliopsida; order Fabales; family Fabaceae; genus Lathyrus; species Lathyrus tuberosus. Next base: position 12,399,379 of record JALAZF010000086.1, read on the forward strand.
CAAAATCTTGTTGATTAGGGAAAAGAATAATGCCATATATGCACAAAGCCAGGATGGAATTGTAAACCGCCCAATCCTTTGCTTCAGGAGCCTCTTGAGCTTGACCGGTAAGAAAGGCTAAGTGAAAACCTTTGACCCCATAGTCACATTTCCTTTTAGCACTGAATCTTTCACCTGTACCGCAGCTGCAATCTCCTCTATCTTAGGATGACTACCAGAAAAGAATGGTACTGCTGATTCGACCGGAATTCCCAAAACAAATGAGAACTCTTCCAACGTCGGCATCAAAATGTAATCAGGAAAAAGAAAGCATCTCAACGAAGGCTCATAAAACTGTAGCAGCGTGTGAAGAGCATCATGTTCATACTGTGTGATTCTGCGGACCATCTCAACCAATTTCCCATATCTCTTCTGGAAGTTGACAAGAACACCCGGGTCAGCCATAGCTATCATCTTATGCAGTAAATCCAAAGTAGGTTCTGGGAATTTGTAGGCGACGTTGTTCTTTCTCTTGGCAACTGTCTCTGTCGAGCCCATTGATTGGAATCAGAAGTGTAATAAGCACCTGTAAATGACAAACATGAATTTTATGACATGATAATGCAATGCAAAAGGGCATGGTATCAACGTGCTCTGTGTCTGTGCTGGACTGTGTGCATGGTGTCTGTACAAATCTGAGAATAATACTGTAGATTATAAACCCACTGACTGTAATAGGTTACATCATCTGTCTGTGAAAATACCAGAGTATTAGGGTATGTGGGAGGCATGGTCACCTACAAACCTGTAAACACCCGCCCATACTCACATGTGGGTACTAAAACAGCGGTTCCTCAGTTTCAGATTCTCTATTTTGAGAAGCAATAATACATTCATCCCTCGGGGTACAGTACTATCACCAAACAAAGAGAACGTTCACTGATTCCCCAAAAATAAAAGTCCATCCTATGCAAGTTCCAAAGTGGGCCCTCGGGTGCGAATGGGTTTGCCACAGAATGTGGTCTGCCACTGTCACCACTAAAGAGGGATGTTTCCACTAAGGTCCTCAATGATCGGTCACCAGAGTCGACAGCTTTCTAGGTTAACACCCCGAAATGCAAAAGACACGCAAATCAGAGCATCTCCCAAGAAAACCTCATTTGGTTGTGAATTTCGTGTAAACCATATGTACCAAGACGCTACGTAGGCCACACTACTTTCCACTCTAATCCTATGTATGTACTCAAGCCTGTGTAATGGGCTTATCTCTCATAATACCCATCCCGCCAAACAGAAAACCAGCACAGCACAGTCCAGTATAATAATGATATGTAATGTAGTAAATGCGATAAATACAGTAATACAATAAATAGCAATACAATAAAAATAGTAAATACAACATCAAAGTAAACACCCAATGAAAGAAAAACAGACAAGCGCTAGGACTGACTCGCAAAAGGAACCAGAGATTCTGGGTTCCTAAAGTACCCAGCAGAGTCGCCAGCTGTCGCTCCCGGGATTTTCATCCAGGTACAAATGCGAAAGTGGCGCGGAAGAAAGAAAGAGAGTCGTCAGCCAGGCATTTTTATCCCAAAGAAAGGGAAAGGTAATGTTGCACAAACCCGGGAGGAAGGAAAGAACGAGGTCTCGCGAACCAAAGAGAACGGGTAAGGGAGTCGGTTACGTGAAGGGAAGGTTATCGCACCCCTTCACGCCCGTCGTACTCGACGGGATCCACGCTTGAAGTACTGCTCAAAGGGTGATAAACGAAAAGGAACTGAGAGAGAACGAGAAACAAATGTAGGGAAAATAAAAGAATTGCTCGAATGGGCCCTACCCCACTGCCTACGTATCTCATCGGGAACATGAGAATCAGAGCGACGTAGTTCCCCTCAACAAGGGTTGTTTTGCTTGTGTTTTTTAATGGAAACGTCAGAGTGTGTGTCCCAACAGTTAGGTGTTGCAGCTCGCTGTATGGAGACTTAGGCGTTACCTGTTTGTGGTAGAACGGACATGACGAGTCCTTAAAAGAATGAAGGAGATGAGAAGAGAATTTGTTTGTTTTTGTATTTTAGAAAGAAGTATTTTGATTATTGGTGTGTAAAACGCATATTGTATTTAAGTCTTTCACATAGGATTGAATGCCTCGCATATCGACCCAAGACGGGACGTATGCTAAACATTCTAAGAAAGTGAGAGAAGACCCCTCACTATCTTGTTCTCACATGAAAGGCTCAAATACAATATGTGTTATGCCTTTATTAAGTGTTTTTGCTTTTTGTTTTGAGATGAGAAGAAGAGAGACTCAAGGGTTAACAAAGGTAAAATATAATGAGGGAGACTAAGACTCAAACCCTAAAGTTATCATACATGGATGTTCCTAATGGTTAAGTATGGTTTAGAAACCTAACTCTAAAAGAAAAGAGAAGAAGAGTGAGTTCTAACTTACTTCAAAGATGGAAGTTAAGTTAAGAACTCAAAGGGGATGAAAGAGATTGAACAAAGAAAGCATTAGATGCTTATCACAAACACAAATTGAAAGCTTAAAAGAGATGGAAGAAGGGGTTGTATGTGGGTGCACATCCACACACTTGACTTACCATTAGCCCCTGAAAATGTTAGCAAAAACAATTTGCAAGTAAAGAAATAAAGAAAGAATAACAAGTAAAGATCAAACAAGTTAAGGACTAAAGAAGAAAGGTCCTAAAGGTTGAGAAGTACTCAAGGTCAGAACTTATACTCTAAGAGAGCCCCCTAAGGTTAAGGTACCAAACACAAGCAAACTTTGCACAAACAATGTCTTAAACATCAAAGAAACGCATCATGGAAGTAGATGATGAAAGATGAATAAAAATGCAAAATGAACATGTATTTATGCTTAATGAAATGGCAAGGTCAGAAGTATACGTCATTTATAAATGTCTTATATTGCATATGAACAATCATACAAGTCATGGATGAAATGATTCTAGTAAGAGAAAATAGATGAAAGAAGAAAGAAAAGGAGAGAAACAAGTTTCAATTAGATGCACAAACTTACATGTTAAAGATGCATAACATATGAAATGAGTATGAATGAATATAGACCAGTAGCATGTAATTGATGATATGCAAATGGTATAAATGAAATGGCATACACAATGCAAACACAAATCATGTAGAGCACAAGAAGAAATGAGATGTAGAATTAGGTAAAAAATGCAAGTTAAAATGCACAACCACACATCAAAGGCAAACCCAAATAAAAAGGACCTATAATCATGATATAAGATGACTTTTAATGTCATAGAAAAGACCTATAAAACATCTCAACTATCAATGCAAAGCAACTTGTTCAAACCAAACACAAAACTCCAAAACAATTCACTTAAGGATCAACATGTATTAGTGCACCTAAAATGAATTAAAACACATTAGAGAGGTGGGAAAAATTTACAAGAATCATATCACATGTAGCATAACCAGGGAGAAAGCACATCACAAAATTATAGATCAAAAACTTTTAAGGGTCATATTCAAACATGCCTCACAATTCACAAAGATCAAACATTATTGATGCACAAAGATCACCTCTAAACCCTAAGATAAAATGACTTTAAAAATCAACAAAAATATGGATTAAATGCATCAAGATATGTAATAGGACCAAACCAAATGCCATTAAAAAAATCAGAAAGAAACTAGTTCAATAAAAATAAGAATGAACCAAATGTCAAGAAGAATGCACTTTAAAAAAGAAATTAAAAGAAAATTATGAAAATAATGCCAAAATAAAAGAAAATCAGAAATAAAAAATATGGAAAATTATTTTAATGTATAAAGATGCTATATAAATTTTTGTAGAATTATTTAATGTATTTTGGTATTTTTAAAAGAAGAAAATGAAACAATATAAAAAAAGAAATTAAAAAAAAAAAGAATGAAAACATGCAGGGGGTGCAGCGTGAGTAAAATTTTAGTTCAAAAAGTGTTTGGGCTCAAACATGGGGGTACAGATAGTAATTAAGAGTCCAGTCCAAAGGTGCGTGTGTGTGTATGGTTAAGGTGTATGCTCAGTCACACGTGGATGCAATCAAAGCCACAAGATCAATCAATCATCAACACTTAAGAAAAGTAATCAGATCACACGAATCAGAATACATGCACATGGAATCTAACATGCACGCACACACATGCAATCATTCAGAGAGAGAAAAATAGCACGTGAGTGGCAACACCTTCATTTATGCGCTGTCAGCTTATTAACCTTTGGATCAAACACAATCAGACGGTCGCGTTTTAAAGTTCTAAAACCCTAACCTGAAAACCTCACCGGCCGGAGAAGGACCTCCGGTCATCTTCTCCGGCGAAGCGCCACCACCTGCAACCTCCAAACTCTCCAGAAATTCACAAGCCATATATCAAAATAAAGTTGAACTCACACACATCACGAATCTAACATTGAAATCATCAAACAATGCACACACAGCAAGAAACAATCACAAACATTTTGCCCTAAAATTGGATCTACACCTCTAAGAGGCCTATCAACTAGCCAGATCACTCACATTGCTCCTATTAAGCCATTATCAACAAAAAACAAGGTGTAATCAGTGATTTAGTACAAGAAAAAGTTGAGAAATAGGTACCTGAAACTTGAAGAACTCTTGAATCTACAAGAAGACCAGAGGTGAGAACTTGATCTTGAACTTGTTTGAGCAAAATAAATGCTCGTAGATGCTTGAGAATGAAGAGGAAATGGATCTGAAATTGAAGATGATTCCACTATTCAATGCCTCACCACTTCAATGTTACTTGATGATGAAGATTCAAGAATAAAAATGGAGAACTCGTGCAATGAGAGAGAGAAAAAGTTCAGAGAGAGTTTGAGATGAAGAGTTAGTAGAATGTGTGATATGATGAAGCCCCCCTCAAAATCTGTTAGAGTGATCCTTATATATGTGTAGTTGGTTCTTAACTAGGATGGTTAACAGTTGGAACTCAAGTTAACTGAGTTAGTTAACTGAGTTTTGAGTTAACAGAATGAGTGAGATTTGTTATGCACGAGTTGGTGAGTGAAGTTAGAGTGTGGAGAGATCATGTTGCTTATGGTGAGGATGTGAAATGAGAAGTGGTGATGTTGATGTGTGTTGTTGCAGAAAGGCTTAGTGGACAAGCTTCCTTTTATTTCCTCTTGTATGTATGATAGCAACATGGCATGTATGTGTGTAAGGGATATGCTGGTTCAAATGAGGCAAATGGTTGTACATGTGAAGTATGTGTGTGAACTGAGTTTTAACAACAACAACAATGTTACAACATGCTATTCTTGGCAGCCATGCATGCAGTGAAAAATTGGAAGTTTGAGGGTGAATATCTCTCACATTAATGGATGAAAATGTATAATTTTGGTGGCAAATGAAAGATGGTACATTATAGAACCAGATAGGTGTTAGACTTAGGATGAATAGAGACTTGGAAAGTGCTGAAAAATGACTTAGAACACAAGCAACCAAGACTGCATCATGGACGAGGCAACTGGTTGGCAAACTTGGTCACGAAACTGAGAATTTTTCAGTGTGAACCACCCTTCTTCGAACCCTAATATCTCTCACTCATAACTTGCTCAAATGAAAAAGTGGTAAACATCAATCTTGAAGAGGACATGGAGATGAAAAACTTTGATGTTCAACATTTTTCCATTTGGAGCTTCCATCATTGAGAAAAATAGCCTGACATTTGGCACACCACCTGTTTGATGAAATTATGGCCTATAGGCCTGAGCTTGCCTTGCCATGACTTGGAAATTGCCTAGATTTTGTCAGACTTTGATTGATCATATCTCCCTCAATTTTGATCCAATGGAAGAGTTCTTTATATGGATTTGAAGCTTGGAATGTGATCTTTAATTGGCTCAACTTGGGCCTGAAGTTTGAAGCTTTTATCATGGAGAAAGAATGCCTTGAAGTGGAGTGCCAAATGGTCCAAAACTTGCCATTTTTGGAAACCCTAAGTTGCTAAAAATGGCAACTTTGTACAATTCTTGATTTTTGATGATTCTCTTGACATTTCTTGATCAAATCTTGTCCAATGAACATATGTAACTTGAATTTCATGAATTTGACCTAAAAAAGTCAGGAATTGACTTTTTCCTTTGCACAGTTGACTTTTTCCCCAATTTCTTGATTCTCAAGCAACTGACCAATTGAACCTCTTTTGAAATGAACCAATGGGCAATCTTCCATCCTTAGATACTTGACATCATGTAGAAAGCATTAAGATCAATTTTCAACCAAAATTTCATCAGGAGACTGCTTGAATCACAAAACCCTAATTTTGACTGCTTTTGATAGGAGATGATGCACTGTCCAATCTTCTTGATGAATTCCCATCTTCCAATGACTTGTGGGATCAAAGTGAGATGATATATGATATAAGAGACCTTTGAGGCTTGTTGGGAGGCCCTTGACTCTAGCTCTCTTGCCTTGGATGATCAATACTCTGAAAACCACTGATCACATGCCTTATGCTGAATGCCAAGATAAATGCTTTATTTTTCTATGACTTGAATACAATGTAATGCAATGAAAGCACATGCTAAATGATATGAAAAATGAGAGGGCAAATTTTGGGGTGTTACACCGTTATGGTGTTCCGAGCCAGATCATTACCGATAATGGATCTAACTTGAATAATAAGATGATAAAAGAGTTGTGCGTTGAGTTCAAGATCGAACACCATAACTCATCTCCCTACCGACCCCAGATGAACGGAGCGGTAGAAGCGGCTAACAAGAACATCAAGAAGATTGTTCAAAATATGGTTGTAACCTACAAAGACTAGCACGAGATGCTGCCATATGCTCTTCATGGTTATCGCACATCTGTCCGCACTTCAACAGGGGCAACCCCTTTCTCTCTAGTGTATGGCATGGAGGCAGTGCTCCCCATAGAAGTAGAGATCCCATCAATCTAGGTATTGATAGAAGCTAAGTTAACAGAAGCTGAATGGTGCCTAAGCCGGCACGACGAACTAAATCTGATCGAGGAAAAACGAATAACGACACTATGCCATGGTCAGTTGTATCAGCAAAGAATGAAGAAGGCGTCCGACAAAAAGGTTCGACCTCGTGTCTTCAGAAAAGGAGACCTTGTGCTCAAGAAGATACAATCATTTCTCACTGATTCTCGAGGTAAATGGACTCCGAATTATGACGGCCCCTATGTGGTCAAGAAAGCTTTCTCAAGCGGGGCCTTGAGACTTGCGACCATGGACGGAGAGGAATTTTCCTATCCCACAAATGTTGATGTAGTCAAGAAATACTTCGCCTAAACTAAAAAATAACACGTCTCGGTTGATTGAAACTCGAAAGGGCGGTCCAGGAAAAAATTAGAGACATAATAAAAAAAATCATCCCGGTGGATTAGAAATCTCAAAGTACAATCCAAGCAAAAGTTAGGGATAATGGCAAGTAACTACGTCCAACAGGGGCAAATCCCCTAGTAGCAATCCTGCCATCCATCAAAAAACTCCAGTCAAGGTCATCTTCGACAGAAGCTCAGGATGCCCAGAATTCAAAGTTGGTAGAAGGATAGTGGTCGTTATGTTTCAATGTAGCCCTTTTCCCTTAAAATACCATTTTCTAACTTTGTAAATACTCTATGGAATCACGCGTTTGGCTGATTTCCATCCTATCAATAAAATTTGAGCCCTTGTTCTTTTGTTTGCAATTCTTATTTGTTTTAGCTTTACAGAACGACATTTTAACATGACTAACGATTCTTGAAATAAAACAAAAATGAATTTACTTGTCAAACTTTTCTGCTTTTAAAATAAAAATGGCAATTCTTTTGACTGTTGAACATCGAAAGAACATCAATCGCTTCTCCAAAAGTAAGCGAGCTTCAGAGTGCAGAATCAAAATACTCCTTCTAAACCATGACACCTGAACGAAGGATCAACTGTGTCAGATGCGGATATTCCGTCCGATATCCCTGGCAGAGCTCTTGCCTCCTAAGCCCGACCAACGGTTGTCCCCGCAGGGACTATCTCTCCTAAGCAAGGCAGAATTGCTATCATGAACCATTGATACTTTTCATCCCCCACAGTGGCCGAGTTTCACGTCGGGTTCATCCGTCAATTTGTATGCCACGTCAGTTTTGTCAGCATAAACATACATACATCATGCATTATTGATTTACATTCGCATTCATATTGCATCACTATCACTCTAGTCGGTCTTATCCCCTAGTGATAAAAGTCTTCACAATCGAGTTGTCAGTTCTTCCCTTGTCAGGAAACGTCGTGTCTGAATAATCTCTCCTCCAGTTTATTTTTGGATTAGAATTGGTCCTTGACCACTTTGATAACTTGAACCTCTGAAAGGGCAAGAAAACAATCAATAAACGGCACTCTTCGCCATTTAAGGTGATGTCTTCGCTTTCCCGGATTAAGGAAAATCCCCAGAGGAAGCCTCTTAACCGAAGACTCTCAGCAGCACATTGGTTCTTCTCTCCAGAAAGTCAATGTTAACAAAGTCATCAGCACCTCAAAATTGGGGTACATCATATGGCATTTCTTCGAGAAGACCTCGAGAAAAGTATGATGTAATATCCCTAAGCGAAGCAGTCTCTCAAGAGACTCATTTTCCCCGATAGAGTCGACAAATGGCATCTCCAACAGAGAAGTTTGTACCCCTCTACAACTCAGACAGATGGGTTCCCCAGCGAGTCTGACATCAAAAGTTTTTCCATCAAATGGCATCTCCCCAGGAAAATTTGGCGAGAAGTTTGAGGAAAACCACTACACATAGCGTCCCTTGTCAATAAAGTTTATTGACGAAAGAAACTTAGACCAGTTCCTTGGTAGGAAACCAGGATCGAGGGGAAGTTTATATCAGAAACTAAGACCAGTTCCTTGGTAGGAAACCAGGATCGAGGGGGAAGTTTATATCAGAAACTAAGACCAGTTCCTTGGTAGGAAACCAGGATCGAGGGGAAGTTTAAATCAGAAACTAAGACCAGTTCCTTGGTAGGAAACCAGGATCGAGGGGAAGTTTATTTCAGCAACTGAGACCAGTTCCTTTGTAGGAAACCAGGATCGAGGGGAAGTTTATTTCAAAAGAAAACTGAAACCAGTTCCTTGGCTGAAGACAAGGATCGAGGGGAAGTTTACCTTTTCTAAGCATCATTGCCTAGCAAAAGAAGAAGGATGCGTGAACTACCATTCTTAACCACCATCAAAATTTCGGGTATTCCGATATTTAATCCTCTTGCACCCCGAATGCCCGAATACCTTCGCCATTCACACCTTCGGGTCTAAGAAGATTAAATAGGGGCATCTGTCATACCCCAAATTTTGACCACTAAGATTTCCCATCATTGTGCAGATCATCATCACAATATGGATGAACCATTAGTCTCCCCAAAGATGGGTGAGCATCCACTACAATCAGACTTAGGGTTTCAAGCCCTTTCAGAGCTCTTAGACAAAGGATCAATAGAGGAATGACATGATCTTCAGCTTGTCTAGCCTCTCAAACCTCCAAAAAGGATCAAGAGGACTCCCACAGCAAGAATCAAGCACAAGGCTGCAACATTCTGAGTGGATCAAGCCTCAAGATCGCCAGTGTCACCAAATTAGGGTTTTGGTCGACCAGGGCCTCCAGATGGAAATTTTCCTCTGGGTATGAGCCAATGCTTCAAAGCATAACCTATGATGCTCCAAGGGACATCATGGACCCAATCATCAAGTCAATTTAGCCTCAGGGGATGCATTCACCAAAAATCAGGAATTAGGGTTTCTTGACCTAATTCACCCCTAAGTTGACTTTTGGGACAAAACATGAGCCAAGACCTCAAAGGAGGATTTGAGGGTCTCTAATACAACATATGGATCCATTTTAAACAATGGATTGGTCTAAGAAGCTTGAGCAACAAGTTTCAATTTCATCTGAACCACAATTAGGGTTTCGCGAGAAAAGTCAACTGTATCTTTGACTTTTGACCAGGACATGCTCCCAACCCCTAGGACATGATTCAATACACCCTATAACACATATGAAATCAATCCATAAATTTTGATTTAGGTCAAGGACTTGATTTCATAGAGGAACGCACAGTTTGGAATTCATCTGACAAAAAGTCAATTGTGCACAAAAGTCAAACTTTGACTTTTTGAGATTTTTCATAATTATGGTTCCTTAACCCTAAAATGATGTTAATGTGTGATTGGAATCATCATTCCTCAAGAAAAATCAAGAAAAGTGGGATAACTTGTAAAAGGGGTAACCATAAAAACTTAGAAAATTTTCTAAGTTATGGAACAAAGTGGCTAGGGTACCAACTTTGGAGGATCATAACTCCTAAACCATAAGGCCATTTTTTACCATCCAAAGCTGAATTTGTAGCTCTCATGGCACACTACAAAAGCTTCACACATAACTCATTCCAATTCCTCATGGATTTTAAGTTATGGAATGATCAAAATCACAAAAAGTGAAAATGTCACTTTTTTCCAACACTTAGTGAAATTTTCACTAAGTCAGAATCTACCTTACTTTTTTCCAAATGTAGGGGCATTTTTCACTTGGATCCAAAAAGTATCAAAACCAATTATGATCAAACAGTTGTTGTATCATATGAGGGCTTTCCAAAATGGCCAAGAACTCCATCAAAGTCCACTTGAGCCATGAGATATGACCATGCCAATATGCCTTGCTGCAAACTGTCATGGCAAGGCAGATTTGGGGGTTTTGTTCGATTTGCTCAAATTTTGCAAAGGGGGAGCAACTCTATCCATCTGAACACCTCAAGGGGGACCAAGGAGGAACCAACTCTGATCCCAAGCCTCCTAAGTCTTTGGAACCAAAAATAGCATGCCAAACCTAGAAATGCCTAAAAGAGGGACAAGACTCCAATTTTGGATTGGAGCATTTAATGGATGGACCAAGGTGGCATGGACTGAGCCATTTCCAACTGAATTCAGTCAAGACTTATCCAAGACCAAGGGGACCATCAGCCTGTGCCCTAACCTCTAGTTAATGGCTAGAGGAGACTTGGATTCTCATTGCTCAACATTGGCCAAACCTCTGCTGCAGTTGCCATTCACTATTGTAGCCAAAACAAACTTGCTCTACTATAAATAGAGCTCAATTGTGTTCAGTTTGAGTAAACCAAAGCACTACAACACTTGCTTTCCTCAAAATCTCTTTCTCTAGGCAAAAATACCTTCTTCAGCAAGGTAACTCTGAGTTTTTGAGTTAGAGAGCAATTCCACCACAGCTCATGATCCAAACATATCCAATATATCATATCTAAGCTGTCCAAACTCTCACAAGTGACCTGTAACACCAAAATCACAAAGTCACCTCTCAAAACCTCAAAAATAGGACTTTTGTGCATTTTTCAAGCCATGTCTTGATTCAGTCACTTTCCAAACCAGATAAGACCTCAAACACACTCCAAATATCATCCTTGAACTGTCCCAAATGGTTACCCCATCTGGAACACCATTTGAGAGAGTTGCTATTTTGGCCACTTTTGCCCCTTTTGCAAGAAAGAGCTTAAACTTGTTCCTGAGGTTTCCAGCTGATTCCAACCATCCTAAAAGCTTCTAAGAGATCATTTGAGGTTGTTCAAAGCATTAACTCACTTCTGGAACAAGTGGCTTGGCAGATTGCACAAAAGCTCCAAAAAGAGGTAAGCATCACAACTTGAATTCTTTGAACCATGCTTTCTTTTGATGTCCACTGATCATGCATCCCTTATACATGTTATATGTGTCGTGTTTGCACCAATTTATCATGTAATTCATGCTTGTACCAAGAGATGGCATAAAAAATGCAAATCATGGCCTATTTCAAAACCACTATCGGGTTTTCAACCATAATCTTGCCTTGCCTTACCTTGGGCCAGGCCAAAAACAAGACAAGCCTTATATATTTGTGGTTGTGTTTCAATCAACAGATGTATCACCACCCCAGTGGTAAGACGCGCACCCTATACACAAGAGGTCTGGGGTTCGAATCCCCCTCGCCCCATATCCTCTTTTTATCACTTTTTCATATTTTTATTATTTTTCTTATTATTTTTAATTATTTGAAAAATTAATAACTCTCTCAATTTTAATGATTTTTTATTGGTTCTTTTTGCAAAAAATCACAAAAATATTGAAATATTTTATTCCACAAAAAAATTAAATTTATATTAGTTATTTAATATAATTAGTATTTTTGTGAATAAATTCCTTTTTATTTGTTTTTAAACATTTAAAAGTGAATATTTACTATGAAAATCAAAACTAAATGAGTTTTAATTTATCTTGTGATTAAAACCTCATTTTTCAAACCCTCAACAAAAATCACAAGTGGTTTATTCAAACTTATTTGGTATTTTTATCATTTTTATTTGATTTTCTTTAAATATTTCCTTTTAAAAGAAAACAAATTTAGGGTTTCCTTGATTTTCACTCAAACAAATCATTTTCAAACACTCATGGGCCTCTAATAGAGTGTAAGACCCAATCCCCTTTTAACCAAAAGAATTTTGGGCCTCAGATATTGTATAAATCCCTCTGCGTTAAAAGAAAACCTCGGCGCGATCGCCAGTTGAAAAATCAAACCCTTGGGCCTACCCTCGTGTTATAAGCCTCATTCTTTAAAAATCATTGGGCCTTTAGTAGAGTGTAAGACCCAACCCTTTTTGAAAACCAAAATAATTTGGGCCTCACTTATTGTATAAGTCCCGATACCATCAAAAAGTTCGGCGCGATCGTCGCCCTTTTAAACAAAACCTTTGGGCCTCTCCTCGAGCTGTAAGCCCCACCACTTGTACAAAAATAACCCTTTGGGCCTCTTGAGAGAGTGTAAGACCCATCCCTTTGTACAGAAAACCTTTTTGTGCCTCAGTCACTTGTATAAGTCCCTGTATAATGTACAAAACAACAGTGCAATCACTGATAAAACCTTGGGCCTCTCCTTGAGCTGTAAGCCCCAACAATCCTTTCAAAGCACTTTCTCCTTTGATTTTGAATATAATGTTGTTATCAAAGCTTTCTTTGTTGAACAAACTAACAAAACAGCATGGAAGCTCTGCAACCGAGTAAGTGTTTACCCGTTTTCTTTATCTGCTTTCATATATATATATATATAACTGTATTGTGGGGCTACTCACTGTAAGTCTTCTTTCACAAACTTTTATATGCTTGTCAAATATCAACTGTGTAATACTAGTATAGTTATTTAGAGTTTTCTCCGGCAACTACGTCTAGCACTAGGTAAAGCCCTGTTGGTCACTCTTAAATACAAACAAAACTAGATCCCCATAGGATTACCAGACACAGTCTTCCCTCCTCATGGGGTTAAACAATATGGAGACGTGAAAGGCAGCATTCTCTGTGAACCCTTTCTCAGACTGTCACCCTTAGAAATTGTCAAAGAGACTCTACTCCCCAGAGATGATCTTTTCTCCGTGAATGGCATCTCTTGAGTTTCTTCCAAATTCTCGGACTTTCCTGGCTTGATCTATTCTCGGTGAATGGTATGTCTTGAACTTCTCGGGGTTTGGGGACCCATGGGCTTCTTAACAGCATCACCGCCTCCTTTTGGGCGTTGTACAAGGATCATTCGGCTTCTTAAAAGCTCTCATGCCTTCTCTTGGGCATAGTACAAGGATCCAGAGACCTCTACAGGTATAGGAACAGAACCTAGTCATACAAAGATCATTCACTACCTGAGAGTCGATTTCTCAAAACACCCGTAGACTTGGACAGTCTCAATACCCTTTGGATTTCCCATTTCCTTAAAGAACAGGAAATCTCCCTGATCCTCTGATCAATCTCAAAGTACAACATTACCCATATAAGAACTGATTTTCTCTTTTAACCAACATACTGGACCTGTCACTAAACTGAAACAGTCACCATCACCATAGCCTCCTCTTGGGCTTTGTACAATGATTCTCCCTAGCGGAGCTAACCTTTTTAGCCTCCATCTCGGGCTTCGTACGAGATACAAAAACACTCTCTTGCCGAGTATAAAAGACTCTCTTGTTGAGTCAAACATTTTCAGCCTCCATCTCGGGCTTCGTACGAGGTACAAAGACTCTCTTGTTGAGTCAAACACCTTTAGCCTCCGTCTTGGGCTTCGTACAAGACACATACAAAAAGCACTCTCTTGTTGAGTCAACCCTTTTAGCCTCTCTCTCGGGCTTCGTACGAGACACATAAAAACACCCTCTTGTTGGGTCAATAGCCTCCTCTTAGGCTTTGTATAAGGAAAACCCTGGTTGAGTCAATCAACCTTTTAGCATAAAAAGTTGTGCCTCGTTCACAGTATACAAACATCAACAACTCTTTTTCCTTCATCTAATTGCTGTAAGCGGCAAGTCTCTGGATTATTTACATCCACGCCACTGTCCCTCTTTTAGCATGAGAAATTCCTAAGGAAAGATGGCATTGCTCTAAACTGAGTTAAAGTCTTCTCCTTCAGGTTAAAAACTCCCATAAAGGAAATTATGGCATTGCTAGATTCACATATCCCAGTTAAAGTAATTCTCCTTTATAATCAGTCACCCAACAGTTGTGACAAACAGACCAAATACGCCTCTTTAGAGATGACAATTTCTCTCTAAAGTCAAACCCCTTTAGCTTCACATCTTGGGCTTCAAACAAGATACAAATAGACCCTTCAGCTTCACATCTTGGGCTTTGAACAAGATACAAATCACCTTTAGCTTCACGTCTTGGGCTTTGAACAAGACACCAAAACAACCTTTTTTCCTCCCATAGAATAGGAGGAACTACGATAGCTCTGATTTCCCTGTTTCGTTAAACGGGAATACGTAGGCATAAGATTGAAAAATCTTAGCGAGCACACTAATCAAAAACCCAAAATCCCGTACCTTCACACATCAATCGAAAAGCATCAGTCCTAACATCCTCACAATAGTCCCGTCATTTCATTCTTAGCAAAATAAGTAGAGAGAGGCCCACGATCTAAATCGCATCTGTAAACCAACAGTCATCTGTTTAAACTCAGTATGCAAGCAGGATTAATTGGAGACATCTATTTCCTTTCCTTCATCAGCTTCAATAGGATAAAAAATGAATCTACCTGTAGTACCCCAGAGCGACAGTGCTTAAGAACCACGTCCAAAATCGCTCGCTACAGAAAAATGACGTCCACCGTGGGGCCGAAGGGTTTTGCCCTCTTATCTCTCTGGTTGAAACCCTAAATTCATGTCACAGAAATGACGACTCTGGTGGGGAGTCATTGTCTGTATAGGATCGTAAGACTAAAGGTCTAGGACGATTAAGATAAATATATATACTGCTTTTCCTAATTGATATCTGTGTTTATTTTTCTGCTAATGAAAATGCGTGTGATGCCGCATGTGGAAAGATTGAGTATACACCTAAGATAGGTGATGGTACGGGAGCGACAGTAGGATAAAAAATGAATCGACCTGTAGTACCCCAGAGCGACAGTGCTTAAGAACCACGTCCAAAATCGCTCGCTACAGACGGAAAAGTAAATAACCTGAAATAAACTGGAATGAAAACAACTTCTATTGAATGACAAATCGATCCAAGCGTACAATCGACAATAATGTAAAAGATTACAATAGTGCAACTACTACTCAGTGTGAGCAATTGCTGCTTTGGAAAGTAAATCTATAGTTAGGCTAAAGAATTCAACAGCGCTTCCGCAGGGTTCTTCGATTCTTTAAAACACACACCAAAGGGGTCTATTTATAGAAGAATCTGGGCTCCAAGCAGTTGGGGTCGAATTTGAAATTCAAAAGAACAAAACTGCCAAACTGCTGCAAGAAAACTGCTCCTGCCACAAACGGCGACCGCCGTATGGCTAATGGCGACCGCCATTGCTTCAAAATGGAATTTCCCTCCTTTTTGGGCATGGCGTGCACCTTCCTGAGGGCATGGTGAGCGCCATTCCTTTGAGGAGGCCAGAACTTCACTTTTTGCTATTTTTTCTTCAATCTTCAGCTCAACCTTCGATCCTTTCTTCTATATTGCTGATAAAACACCTGTAAATGGAAAACAATAGAAAACTTAAGTAAGTAGCAACTAAAATGATAAAGACTCGATAAAACGATAAGTGGAAATACGCGAAATGAATCAAAATGTACGATACAAAATCGAGTCATCACAAATCTTAACCATATATTGTCCCTTCCATACTAATTATGGCAGTAAAGCTGACAATTGCATTTAGAGTCATCCTTATTTGAGGCATTATGACATTTACAAAATTAACATGTGTGATGAAGGTTGCCACTGGTGTAATAATATTAGGATGAGAATGTATCAATTTCTAGTAATTTTTGGTGCATTATTTGATTAAATTTGCAAGGTTTCTAAATATTTAGATGAAGTTGTAGATTTTTAAAACAAATTTAAACTTCAATTGAGTAGTTTTTGAATTAGACTTTCAAATGCATCTCTCAAAAGTTGTGTAGGTTTTTAATTACTAGAATTTTTAGACAAAGTTAAATTTCAATATGATAAATTTTATTTTATTTCGATATTTTCTTTTAAAAAAAATTAATTTAAAATGTCAAATATATATAAAATAATAGATTTAAAAAATAGCTTTTAAGTCCGTGAAACAAGTGAGTTGAACCTAACGAGATGAACTTAACGGGTCGAATCGAATTGTTCATTAATTTATAACGGGTCGAATTTGAGCTTAAAAAACATTTGTGTCAAACTCGAACCGAGATATGACCTGAACCAATTATTAATGAGTCGAGTTGAGGCGAGTTCGACTCGACTCGACTCATTTCCAGCCCTACATGTTAAGTTTTTGGAGACTCTGTATAGGTGTTAGTCAAGAAATTTAAATGTACTAACTCGACAAGGGAATAACTGAAACTTATGCACAAGCGTACGACAATATTTCATGTCTTTCGACCAAAGACGGTTTGGGACAAAACGTCAATGTTCGACATACTAAGGATTTGGTCTGATACTTAGCGAAATTTTCAAAAGATGGTTGCTGGCCAATTCAATAGATCGAAGGAGATTCGACCTAAGCAAATTCAAAATCAAACTAAATAAATTTTTTTTGATCTTATCTAAAGCGTTAAAAACACGTGGAGATCAATCGAAGGCAACCGAAACATGCAGAAGTGACGTATCGAATGGAAGACTATTGAACGTTAAAGACAGTTAATTTCACAATACTATAAATATGGATTCTAGCGTTAGGATCGAGGGTGAAAAAATCATTGTAAACTTCAATACAAACTCAAAGTACCCATACGCAAGCTAGAAACGAGTCTTTGAAGAAAATGTACTTTCCTACCCAATTTTTCTTATGCAAATAAAGTCTTTCCATGTTTTCTACATTTACTTGTTTTATTTTCATTCAAGTTATCATTTCGACTTAGTCAAAATTGTTGTTACCTTTGCTTTCAAATTAATTCTTTTTTCATAGTTGTTAACACAAACACTTGACAACATTAATGCACACTTCCTTTCTCAGAAATTTCGCACAACATGCCCTAGGATTTACTAGTTTGGTCGTTCATGCAATAAATTTAAAACTAAGTGATTGTTTACTAAAATCACTGGTGAACGAATTGGCACGCCCAGTGGGAACTGTTTGTGTACAATTTTGAATTTTCTTTTTTTTTTTTAAAGTGTTGTATTTTTATTTCTTTGTTTCCAGTCTTTTCGTGTGTTAAGAAATGCTTTTTGCGTCTGGACTTTTATGCGCTTGTGGAGTGGTAGAACTCTAGTTGAAATGGTTCGCCCTAAGAGCACTTCATTTCCCCAATATGACATTCCAGACACTAAACAACATGTCAGATCGATAGTTAGAGCACCAGGGAGTGCAAATTCTACATGAACCAATGAACTTATCCTTATCCCAATAGAAAATGCAACATCGTTACCAAGAGTGGTGGTTTAACTGTCTGCAACAACAAGCATTCCAACTACTCCCAAGGTCACACACGCTGCTACAAGAGATTTTAGGCCTTTGTTTGTGTCGGTTTTTACGATACCACCAACTTCTATGGATTTCCCTTTCTCTAGAGATTCATTTTTGTTTTGAACAAAATTTAATTATTCTTTCAAAAGATCATATTACTTTTTCAATATTTTCATGTGTTTGTCTTCCTCTTGACATCTTCCCGTGAGATCTTGAACGAAGGTAATTAAATCAGAAATAGATAGTTTAGAGAATACCTTATCCTCTTCCTAAGACTTTGAACCAAAATTTGAATCAGATTCTACTTTTGTAGATGTAAGAGCCATTAAATCAAGGTTAGCTTGCTCTTCATCATTTTCAGAGTCTTCTTCATTTTCAAATTCATCCCATGTTGCCATGAAACTTTTCTTGAATTTGTTCTTGAAGCTATCTTTATGAAAGCTTCCATTCTTTGGCTTGTCCTTTTGTAGTTTAGGATATTCAGTGATGAAGTGACCAAGCTTCTTACAATTGAATCATCCTTTCTGATCATCCTTCTTTTTTCTAGAGCCATATCCTCCGAGGTAACTGCTTCTGCTTGAAAATATGTTGTTCTTCCTGGCCAGTTACTGAAATATTTTAATGATGAAGGCCATTTCCATATCATCTAAGTCATCTTCAGAACCTTCTACATGAGAAGTTTCTTTAGACTCCGAGACTTGAGGAGCCTTGGCAATTTTACCAACAGATTTCAAAACTAAAGGCTTTGACTTTCTGACATGTTTATATTTGTTGAGCTCTTTCTCATGGCTATGAAGATTACTGATAAGACTTTCAAGACTCAATGTGTTTAAGTCTTTAGCCTTCCGTATAGTTGTCATTATAGGTCTGTATCTAACAAGAAGACTCTTAAGAATCTTCGTGACATGATCAGATGTAGTGTAACTCTCATTCAAAACCTGAAGTCTAGATACAGGAACTTGAAACATAGAAAACATGGTTTCAATTTGTTCATCCTCATTTATTCTGAATAACTCATATTGCTGAACCAGAAGGTTAGCCTTAGCTTCTTAAACTTGTTGACTCCCTTCATAAGTATCACACAGGGATTTGAAAATGGTCTTAGCAGTAGATTTATCAATGATTTTGATGTACTTTGAGTGAGGTGGATCATCATCCAAGATGTCTCTAACTCTATGATGTTTTCTATAGACCTTTTTCTGAGCTGGTGTGAGAGTTTTTCTATCATACAACATTCCAATTCCATTGATTAGAACATCAATTCCATCTTATAAAACATCCCACAACTCATCATCAAGCTCTATGATATGAGTATACATCTTGTTATTCCACCATTCAAACTCAGTAGACTCTCCACTATAAGTTGGATATCTAGTTGTATAATTATTCTTTTTTGAGTTGATATAATCATGATTTATAATAGCATGTTCATTAGGCGTACCACTCCCAGATTCAAGAACGCCAGACATGGTTCAATATGTTTTTCTCAGGATTTTTTTGTACCACTATTAAGTGTAAAGCACATATTGTACTTTGATGCCAACTGTATGTTAGAAAAAAACAAGAAGGAGAGTGATTTTTGTTTACTTTTTCTTTCTTTTTAAACTCTTAAGTCAGATTCTAAAGACAAGGTTTTAGGATCTAATTCAGTCAGAGGTAGGCAGCAGATATAATGTGCAATAAAGAAAATTAACACACAGAGTTATCCTGGTTCCTCTTGCGTCTTGAGAGTAATCCAATCCCCTTCTACTTATAAGAGATTTTCACTATATTCATACAAGATTACAATGCTCAAGCACACAAGCAAGAGACTTCCTTTGCTCAAAGACACAAGTAAGAGACTTCTATGCTGAAGCACACAAACAATAGACTTCCTTTTCTCAAACACTAAAGTAAGAGACTTCTTTGCTCAAGTACACAAGCAAGAGACTTCCAATGGTCAAACACTTAGTATGAGACTTCTTTCCTCAAGCACACAAGCAAGAGACTTCCAATGTTCAAACACTTAGTAAGAGACTTCTAACAATCTACTTAGCAGATAAATGATTGTTGGGAAAATACACTTGATATACTATTAGAGGTGTATAAAGAATACACAACAAATAGACTCTTTTAAGACTTAGAGATTTCTAAGATATACAAGGATAAGAAATTCTAAGTTACAACTTGTGCTTTTATGTTGACATAGTGTCTTCTACTTTTATGTCAATTGATGTTTTCTTCAATTTTTTTAGCTTCTTAAATAGAGAAGAAATAGATTCATTGAAGATGCAGCATAATAAAGTCCGTTGAGAAGCTTCAAAAGAAACGTTGTGATGTTTCACCAAATTTTCAGGTAAGTGAATGCTAGTTTGAAAACCATTTGCTATAAAAGGAATAAGCAGTTGTATCCCAACAGACTCTATGAAGAAAGTAGAGCTTAGGTCTTCATGTAACGAAGTATGTTCAGACATGAATATTGACCTATCAGGGTCACCTTGGTCCTTGTGCTTTGATTGACCTAGGTTTTAATAATCAGAAGCATACTTCTTCAAAGTATGATCTTTAGAGGATGATTTCTTCAGAATCTGACCTACAGACGTTGAACTATTTAGAGTCTGGTCTTCAGCTTCTTATCCATCAGATTTTGGTCTTTAAGATTCTCATTGAATGTTTATAGTCAGCACCAATACTTTAATTCTATATGAAATTTTAGTCTATGATCCTGCACACTTGAACAAACATTAGTATACCTAATTGTTCTCTAAATACTTTGTTATCATCAAAACCCAAGGGATATGGGATAAACCAATTTTGTTCCAACAGTCGTAGCCGCTTAAGGGAAATATTTGTCCATAATTATTTTACAAGAATTGGATAAATGGGTATGTATAGCATGTCAAAGTATTTTTCTCATTTTTGTGAGGAGACTGCACTAGAGAGGTTAAAGTCTTGACTTTTGAGTTCAACAAAATCAACAAATTTCTCATAAAAGATAGTTAGAGGACTGTCTTCACCAAGAAATGTGTTATAAGTCAGAACTAGTTTTTAGAGTTAAGAAGAAAGAAGACAAACTTTTAGAGAAAAAAAGTTTTGAGAAAACGTAAGAGATGATGATGAGTGAAAGGTGAACATGATTTTAAATAGAGTTAGAAGAGGAGTTGAAAGACCAACTAAGAATAGGGAAGATAGCTGAAAATAAGGTAGAATCAACAATTACCTACCAAATCTATAGTAATAACATTTATGACAAGGCACGCAACAAGCACGCTTGTCAGAAGACATTATTACATAACATTGAAAAATAACAATAGTAAAAAGAATTGAACAAACACGTAATAACAAATATTTTGAAAATGAAAAAGATTTTTGAAAACACACACAATCTGACAAGGGATGCCAATGAAATGATTTCTCTTTTCCTTGTTCTTTACCATCATGATGTTGGTTAACCATGTTGGATATACGATTTACCATTTTTCGCATCTCTACTCTGACTACGTGTCATATAGTGTGGTCAACTAGAAATGTCCAGCTCTTATATAATCTATACAACTTGTTAATTTAGATACAAACATCTTTTGTAGTTCTTTCTGACGCAGTTCCTGTTAAGGAAATGACTAGGAAACAAGACTATGACATCCTTTCCAAGCATATTTTCTAGGATTGATTTTATTACCAAATGGTAAAGCAGTTATATACTTATCTACTTCTGCCTCTCTAGTTAGTCCTTTTATTTGTAATGCTACAACTGAACATTAAACTACCATTTTGTGGTGCATGCATGTCCTTATTAATGTTACAACTTCATTATAATTATGTTCTTACCGGACAAAAATTATCTGATATTTGCATATTTATTAACACTAATGTTCAATAATGGTATTCATTTTTTACTACCTACTGATTTGTGATCTTTTACTAAATAAGCTGATTTACAGAGACATTAGATGAGCCATGATTCCTGTAAAAATAGCCATGGACAATGATCGCGGACAATAACTCAGCTGATTAGTTGGAAATTACTATTTGTCCTCATAAGTTCCAGTTAAAAAACATTGCATTTTAAGAACTTTGATTGTTTTGGACTTTGGTAACAATTCAGAGATTTAAAAGTTAGATTTCTCAGGTCAAAGAAAAAAATCACAATTCTTGTTTTCAAAATGTACTCAAGCATGGAGAAAATTTTGACGTAGTGTACTTGTGGTAAGTACAATAGTATAGACCCGGTTTGTTGGAGATGAACCAAACAAGGACCTTTCGTTTACTGATACGTAGATATCGTTCTTTTCCTAGTTATGGGTCATGTATTCATAGCTTTGGTCTCTCAAGAGGAACCGATTTCTTGGTCTTTTATATTTACTAGGTTTGACCAATTAGTGAGAAAAATAGAGTGAGTCACTCCTTGAATCTAAGGATTGTGGCAATGGTTGAGAAATCCTTCTCATTCCTCCAAAACATGTCTCAACACATCACTAATATGTCGGGTTTGAACTCGCGCATGTTAGACTTGAGCTCGCCTATGTTGGGCTTGAGCGTGTGCGTACTCTTTTGAGTACTCATGAATATTAGCGGATTCTAACCCTAAAAAACCAAATGGACTTCGGCATTTATGATTTTACCGATACACTTACTAGTTTTAAATTTTTAATCACTAAATTTATAAAATTTGATCTATTTTTTTAGTAACTCTACTATTTTGTTTTGAAACTACGAAACCACTTTGAGGTGAAAAAATCCAATTATAAAATAATAATATTATTATTAATTAATAATACGAGTGATATGAGGATTAGTTAAATCGAAAACAAAATATATGTATTACTCCCTCCGTCCCAAATTATAAGTCACTTTGCCAAAAAAATTTGTCCCAAATTATAAGTCACCTTACATTCCCAATGCAATATAAATGACATCTTCCCCAATATACCCTCAAATATTTATTATTATTTATTCTTTCAACTCTTTTAATTTCTCTTTCCTATATAATTATGAGGGGCATTACTGTAAAGTTATACATAATTTGTCTTTCCCATAAAGTAATAATTAAGTTTCTTAATTTGTGTGAAAAGTCCAAAACGTCTTATAATTTGGGACGGAGGGAGTACTTCCTTTCCAAAATTGATGAGATAGCTTATGTCCAACCAACCGTTAGATGTATGCCATCTAATGTGATTTGGAAAGAAAGCACCCTTCATAGCTAGACCAAAATTATTGTCTTAATATTAAAGTAAGAGTTTTAGGTTCTTGGATCACTACCGATCATTCAGAGCCATCAATTATCTATAGAGCAATAGAATATTCTAGACTATACCAAAGAAATACTAATAATAAGCAGTTAAAACAACATTTGAGGTCATGAGAGTTCCAAGTTTACATCCCCAAACAACCTCAAAATTTTGCGTGTAGCGCTTTGTGGTTGTAAGTAGAGCCACGTCTGTTAGTTTTAGCATGTGTGGACAAATGAAGCCACGAGAATCAATTGCCTTTTGGGAGCTTTTTAGACACTACGTGGAACTTAAATATCACTCACAACATACTACTTCCCATTCTATTCTATATAAGCCACATTCTTCTATGATATACCTACCAACCTTAACCATTTAAGGTGCAAGTACTTTAAGAATTCAATTAGTGAGATTCTCTAAGCTATTTTTATCCTTAGAAAATATTTTAGTCTATCTCATTGGTTCTTAAGTTTTGCATTGTAACATTAAGGAATTATTATCAATGGCGGTTTCATCTTGTCAATCAATCATGTCAAGCTCTATGACCAGCGTTTCTAGCAGGTCTAGAGTTAACCAGTTTACCAACATCCCTTCTGTCTACATTCCAAGTCTCAGAAAGAATGTTAGCTTCCAAGTTCGATCTATGGCTGAGGTAATTATGGTTGTTTATGCAACAGTTTTTGCTTATACGTATATAATAGGTTTATGATTTAAGAATGATTGGTTGCTAATTACTTATTATATTATTCAGGGAGAGCCGAAAGAGCAATCAAAGGTGCCTGTAGACCCAACTACACCAATTGCGCCAACACCAACAGCGCAGCCAGCCTATGCTCGTCCACCAAAGGTGACCATAGTAACACATAATTGCTATTTGTTTTAGTTATATAAAGCATTGGTTTCGGTATAAATTAATGAGACCCTTTAAATAAATAATAATGATGATGATGATATGGCAGATGAGCACCAAATTTTCGGATTTGATGGCATTTAGTGGGCCAGCACCAGAAAGGATCAATGGAAGGTTGGCTATGATTGGTTTTGTGGCAGCAATGGGGGTGGAGATAGCAAAAGGGCAGGGTTTGTTTGAACAGTTATCCGGTGGTGGAGTTCCATGGTTCTTGGGGACAAGTGTGTTGTTGTCACTTGCTTCATTGATTCCATTTTTGCAAGGTGTTAGTGTAGAGTCTAAATCAAAAAGTATCATGTCCTCAGATGCAGAGCTTTGGAATGGAAGAATTGCTATGTTAGGTTTAGTTGCTTTAGCTTTCACAGAATTTGTTAAGGGTACATCCCTTGTGTAATAGACTTCTTTGAAGACACAATCAAGGTCTATAAGATTTGTGGTTAGAAGCCAATCTAGGAATTGTTTATGTATATTCTTATATAATTACTCATTGAGGTACTGGTACTTATTTTTAAAAATTAAACCATAATTATTAACCATATTTCTATCAAAACTGATTATAAAATCGGTTATAAATTTGGTTATGGTTATATAACCGGTTTTAAACCGGTTATTATTATTTTATTTTTTTAATTTTTAAAGAATATAATTAGTTTTTTTTTAAAAATAATTTTTTATTAGGAAAAATTTTTTTTTTCAAATTTTTTTTTTCAAAGAAATTAAGTTTTTCTCAGAAAATTTAACTGTTTCTTTTAGAAAATAATATTTTTTTAAATAAATTTATAATTTTTTTCGATTTTTTTTTTCAAAAAAATTATTTATTTTTCACAAAAATTTAATTTTTTTTCACAAAAAATTAAATTTTTTTACACAAAAAATTAATTTTTTTCCAAACTATTTAATTTTGGTGAAGTCTAAAGTGAGAGTCCAATTAAGTCCCTCATGGGGGAAGCATCTAAATAATACCTTTAGATTTAATCAATGGCTAGGTTTATTTGAGATAAAATTAAAAAAACTTTACACATTTACCCAAAGACTCTCAGTCTCTTTTTCTTTCAAATCTTCTTCAATTAAGAAAATATGGTAGTTGAAAGTTAACATTTTATGACAATGGTTCAATATGAAAGTAGCTAACTCTAAATTCTTAACCCAAAACCATGTTGGGAATAGAAGTGCTTCCGGCAATAATATATTAATTCAATGTCTGTGATTGAAGATAAACCTTCATCTTCTTCCAAGAAACAATATCTTTCAGTAAAACCAACAATGAGATTTCCAGTTTTAGGAAACAAAAATGAAGTAAACAATGTCTTTAAATTGATCATGGATTGAATAGGAAGTCTAATAATAATGAAAAAAAAAGAGAGAAAATACTGATTGTAATTAGAAATGATGGATGAAGGCTAATTGTATTGATTTATCAAGGGAGTTATCAATTTCCATGTTAGAAGCTTGCTGTCTACGAAGAATATTTTGATTAGTATGAGTGTTTAATGTGTTTAGTTAAAATTTAGAACCTTAAAAAATTGTTGCGACTTTTTTTTTTTGTTTTCTGCCGAATTTTGATGAATAGAAGAAGATATGGCGAAGAGGCAGGGGAAAGATTCAGTGTGATGTGGAAATATGTAAACTTTTAAATTTTAATTTTAATAAATATAAACCATTAATTAAATCCAATGGTAATATTTTGATGTTTCTGGAGAACTTAATTGAGACCTCATAGTGGATGCCACATTTAATTTTTTTCAGAAAATTTTAACAAAAATATTTCAAAAAAAATAATTTTTCCAAAATAAAATAAAATTTTTATTTTAAAAAAAATTATAATTGAATTGAAATATTTGGATTTTGAATAATATCCACTTTATAACCGGATCCAAAAATAAAATATGGTTGGATAACCAACCATTAAAAATTAAACTGGTTAATAACCATTTAATTATATCCGGATATTTTAATTGGATTTGGATTTGGTTATGGATTTGGATCTCACAATCGGATATTTTGCACACCCCTAATAATCACACAACCATACTTGTTTTCTACTCAAAACCCTCACCAAAAACCCTTCCATTCTCAATCGACATTTTTACTCCAAATCTTCAATATTGTGTTTCAAATGGAGCAAAAGAAGTTGGAATTCCATGTAAAGATCATTTATTTCAAGCCTTATTGCTTACGTTAATCTTGTTTTCTGTCTGAAAAACTAGTGTTTATTCCGAGAATACATATCCGGAATGAGTATGAACTTGTCCAGAAATGCATTTTTGGTATCTGTCTGTGTTCATTTTTTTAACTCTATTTACAGCATTAGCGCTTATTTACTATTATGCGGTAATTGTTTTTATTATATATGGTGCACACCGATGTTTTCCCCAAACAAGTTATGTCTCCCACAATTAAATGTGTTGATGTCAAGGCGGTAGATGTTGACAATCAATTTAAAAATGAGCAAGAGTTTGAATCTCGTGATAACATGCTTCAAGGAGACCTCCAAACTGGGATTTAGTGTGGTTATCGAAAGGTCCGATAGTGGTTTGGATAGAAGATGTGTGTTTTGTGACAATGATGTACGAAAGAAGCGGGAAATATAGACTTCATCTCTGAAATTTTAAACAAGACGACGCCAATTCAAGAAAATGTGAGTATCCTCTTAAGGTGCGTGGTTATATGTTGAAAAACAAAAATTGGAGATTTAATGTCATATGTGGTTTACATAACCATGATTTGTGTGAAAAGTTAGTCGATCATATAATTGTGTGTTATCGAATGTCTAGGTACCGAATGTGCGAGGATAGATTACCGTTAGAGATATATTTTGGACTCACCCGGATTTCATCAAGTTGTTCAACAAGTTTCCTATTGTGTTCGTACTTGATTCAACGTACAAGACTAACAATTATAGACTTATTGGAGATGGTTAGGGTTACCTCTATTGAGAAGACATATTCTGTCGGGTTTGCATTTCTAGAGAGCAAAAAAAGAGGAGAATGTTACTTGGGCCTTAGAGGTGTGTCAGGTAATGTTGAAGGACCAAGAAGAGATGCCTAAAGTGATTGTTACTGACCGTGATACTGCCTTGATGAATTCGGTTGCAAATGTATTTCCTACTTCTTACGCATTACTTTGTAGGTATCACATAACAAAGAATGTGAGAAGTCGGGTTAAACCCGCGGTAGGGACGAAACAGATAGAGTCCGAAGATGGAAAGTGGTGAAGACGGGTGTGGTTGTGAAAAAAGAATGGATGCATGGAATCGTATAGTAAATTCGTCCACTAAAGAATTATATGCCGATTTCGTTATGCATTTCAGGAAAGTGTGCAAAAAATATCATGATTTGTAGAAATATGTTGAAAGCACGATTCTTGACCAGGTGAAGGAGAAAATTATTTATGCTTTAACTGATCAGGTTAAACACCTTAGAAATACAACAACTAACCGAGTTGAGTCTGCCCATGCTACATTGAAGAATTGGTTGGGAAATAGTAAGAGCGATTTGTGTAGAGATTGAGAGTTTGGGAACCAAATGATTCAGAACCAGCATAATGAGATACAAACATCATTTGGTTGGAGCATCATAGTTTTGGAACACAGATTTAAAGACAACAATCTTTATTCTCAATTGATCGGCAACATAACTCGAGTGTGCTTGAATTATATTTTTCACGAGGCTAAACGAGTTGTAATGTAGACTCTGATAGCGCAGACTGTGAATGCACAATTGTGAAAACTTATGGTCTCCCATGTGCTTGTGTTATTGCAAAAAAAGGTGAAACTTGGTAGCCCATTAAGAATGGATGGGGTTTACACTCACTGGAAGAGGCTTCAGTTTGATGATGATGGTGACATGAAAGACAGTAAATCGAATATCTCTATCTTGACTGAATGGAAAGTGATACAAAATAGGTTTTTGAAAGCCGATGACAACATGAAACTCCACATCAAAGAACAACTGATGAAGATTGTTTGTCCTGAAACCACCCTCTCAACCGGTAAAAACAAAAGGTGCTCCTAAAAAGCTCAAGCCTACACCGAATGGCAATTTGACTACACGGTCTCCTTCATATTTTGAACATGTTGACAAAGTTTTTCCTAACTCACCAACTCCAAAATCTCAAAAAAGTATGGTCAAAAGCACTCACATTAGCAAACCACCTTCTTCGTCGCCTCCGCCAAAGATTCCATTCATTGACGAGATGACTGTTTTTATGCATAAATACATCGAGAAGATCGTCAATGTCAAGGCTGACGGTAATTGCAGTTATCGAGATGTTTTGGCTTTACTCGGTAAAGGAGAAAATAATCATACACTTGTCCGACATCAACTTATCCATGAGTTGAGGAGTCATAAAGAATCATACACACGACTTTACAGAAATAAAGAAAACTTTGATACAATTTATGTGTCTCTTGTTCTTTGCCTTAGTGGGCCGACACCAAAGGCTAAATGGAAGTGCTTCCCCGAAATGGGTGTTGAAATACAAATAGAGTAGGGTTTTTGTTATCGTTCCACAGAGATTGTTTAGAGATATCACTGCCGTTCTACAGTTGAATTCGTTTCAAACTTTAAAGTAACAAGGGGTTTTGGTTGTTTTCAGTTGGAACGTTTGCATTCAAATTTAAGTAATAAACGGTAAAAAGAGTTGTTTTAACGATTTGTAAAAACATGTCAAGATTAGGGTTCGACAAACCATTTTGCACGGATAGGATCGATAAAGCTAATGAACTCGTTTAGACGATAAATGTAATCACATATCCTCCCAATATGTTTATCTCTAACACATATTGTGAGTTTTACCATTTTGATCCTTTGATGATCTCTCACTCAAACTATCAAAATGACAACATTCAAGTTCAATATTTATGAACATCAACTCACATAACTATCTCTAGCCAATGTGCATTGATGGATGAAAAACCTAGGTAAAGTGTAAGAACACATTTCTCAATCATGAACCAACACAAAGAATAAACCATAGAAACAAAGTTTTTCACCATTGTTCGCTGTTGATCTTGGCGAACAACCTCTGGTTTGCCAGAATGGTGAAATCTGGGTTACTTGCAGGATTAACCAAACAAATCCTAGGACGTCGGGCGAAAACTTAGATCAACGTAATAATTTTAAGTTAAGGGTGATATCTTGGTTCTTGGTTTTATGTATTTAAGTCTTTTGGAATAAAAGATTTCAACTAACTCTAGATGAAAGTCTGAGATAAAAGAAAATGACTTTGAAAAGAACTTTTAAAGTAAAATGGCGAAGAAAGAACTTTAAAGTAAAATGACGAAGAAAACATAAAGATGCTGGTAAATGTAAAGGAATTGGTAAAAAGACTTTGATTGATAAAGAAATTAAAAGATGGTGTTTACACGTACATTTTTCCAAATAACTCTTTTCTCTCACACGGGTACTTTGAGTAATTGCAGGAAGTTTTGTACAAGTTTTTCACACTGAATTCTAATAACAACTATCCTATTTATAGATAAACAAAATAACTGCTATTAACGACTAAATCCTAAATCTTCGACATCTGGCCTTCTGCATGTCTCCCTTTCGCCAGATGCTTCCACGCGTCTTCTGCCAAGCGTTATAATTCTCCTGAATTTGAATCTTCAAGTTATGTCGAACCAACGCGTCCTTTCAGACTTGTCGAATTGTCGAACTATCACAACGTTCTTCATACTTGTCCAAACTTTTTCCATTTGCAGAAATCTTTACTTGACGAAATGTCGAAACGTTGCCCCGTCGAAATGTCGAAGAATGCTGAAGAATATCTCCCAAGTAGATATACTCTTTCAGTTGTACTTCTTTTGGCATGTTCCTCCATTTGTCGAAAACAAATTTTTACGTGTTGAACTCATGGCGTCGAAAATACGCATATACAAATTGCCCCCCAGCAAAGGTATTTCGACTATCCTAGAGAAATAATCCTTTGGTGTTCAACCAATATTTTGACGCCATGTCATCCTAATTTTAAATTACACAATTTCAAGTTCCAACATATTTCATCATTTTACTTTCTCAAAACGTCAATTCTAGCCCACGTTCTAGCTTCTAGCCCATTATTACTTAACCTAACGTCATGGCCATCTTTTTTTTTAACTTCCACTTTTCTTCATCACCGTCAAGATGATGCCACGTGCCCTCCATGATCACCACTAAACTCAAAAAATCATTTCCTCTTATAAATACATAAACTCCTATTTCTCTTTCTTTTTTACGCTTTTGAACCTTTCTTCTTCACCATCACTCCAAATCTTCATCTTCTTTCTAAAAACTTTCTGATTCAACAATGGCTTTTCAAAAATCATCAAGCAGTAAACCTTCCAAGAGTGAGCAACCTTCCATCATCCCTCCTGCGCATAGGTTGGATGAACCAACACTGATTGGGGATCAACAATACATTCCTAAGCCTCCAAATGCGAGGGAAAAAGACTGCATTTTTAAATCCCAGGTACTCATCCCTGTTATTATTTCTGGTAATCATTATGCCATGTTAGGACCACTCCCTAACCCAGACATTAAACCTGAGCGTTTACAAGAGTTTTTTCCCACTTATTCTCACACAAAACCCATAGGTGCTGGGGTGAAACCCCCCACTCTAGAGAAACCAGTAGAACAAACTGAACCTCAAGGTTCAAGTGAAAAAGATGAGGAAGTAATAAATTTAACCTATCTAAATTATACTAGGATTTTTAGAACTTGCCCTTGGTCGAAAGACCTTTCAGACTACTTGTCTTGGTTGAACAGAGTTGAAAATGTTAAAGAAAAATTTTGGAAAGAAATAGGAATTTTTGACTTGATACAATTATCAAGAGTAGGACCCAATGTTTGCCCTAACATGCTGCTAGCCTCCCTTTACTTTTGGGATAGTACGTATAACACCTTCCACCTCCCCTGCGGGATGGTTACCCCTACGCTGTTCGACATAGCTGCCATAGTTGGCCTTAGTCCAGTTGGCATTGACTTCGACCCCACTCACCTGAACGAGGACTCCATAGATTTCGACACTAGTTTCGCCCCATACTCCCTTTTTATGTCTCACTACCATGGCGAAGATGACCAAGAAGTCTCTGACAAAGAGCACATAGCTTTTCTAACCTTGTGGCTGACCAAATTCGTCTTTTGCTCCCGCTCACTTCAAGTGGCTAAGAGGTTCATCACTATGGCGAACTGTTAGAATATAGTATCAGTGTGGGTTTTTGTTATCGTCTCCACAGGGATTGTCGGATATTTGATGCTAGCCGTTCAATAGTTGTGATATTCTAAGTTAAGGTTTTCAAAAGTTTCACTTGTTGTTATCATTCACTTGTAGCAAAGATTAATTAGGTCACAAAGATTTTTGTAAAAGCATGTTAAGGTTAGGTTTCATCAATCCTATTCATGTATAAACAATTAATCAAGCATATGAACTCGGTTTCCGACCAATATAACCGCGTATCCTCCCGACTACGTTTATGTCTAAAGCGGAATCGTGAGTACCGTTGTTTAGACCGTTAGATGATGTCTCACGCTAACAATCTAAGCAACGATCATTAAGATCAATACAATGCGAATAGCAAATCCCAAATCTATGTCTAGAGTTTGGTTTTTAAGAGATGAAATTGTTAGGTCAAGAGTTGTAAAGTCTATGTCTAGAGCAAAACAATTCACAAATGGATCATTAAGAGAAAACAACATCATCTATATTGATCAAAGACTTTGTTCATATACAAGAGATCAATATCAATACATAAAAACAGAATCAACTACCTCTAACCTTAACATTGAGTGATTAGCTACCACTTCTCATGGTAGCTTGGATGACAAGTAAAGAGAGGAGATGAATGAGCATCCACAACGAATAATCGAGAATGGATGCAAAATCAGCTTCTCCAATGAAAATACAAGCTTTTCTGAACAAAATACTGTAAACACTTAATTCTAATGTAAAAATGAGCAAGATCCCTGGTCTAAAAAGTAACAATTCTATTTATACACTTTTCCAAACAGCACCATTCGCCCAGCGAAGGCATTCATTCGCCCAGCGAATGCCCAAAAATATGGCACATTTAAGTGCCTCAGACTTAAACCGCCCCTCAGAATTATCGTGGGTTCGCTAGGCGAACCAAAACATTCGCTTCGCGAGCATTCGCTGCAACCTTCGCCCAACGAAGCTTGGGTGTTTTCAAAATGGAAAGTTTCTGCCACCCTTCGCTGGCACATTCGCCCCGCGAGCATATCAGCGAGCATTCGCTGGCCTACTCGCCCAGCGAATTTACCCAGTTTTCCTACTGTAAGTTTTGCACACTTTCTGCCACCATCTCGCTGGCATGCTCGCTGACGTTCGCTAGGCGAACCTTCGCTGGCACCTTCGCCAACACTCGCCTAGCGAATACTGTTGGTGATTTCAATTCTTTGGCAGCTTGCACTATTTCTTTGGGTCTTCAAACTTTGATCTTTTCACTCCTATTTCTGCACATTTAGCACACAAATTACAAGCACCACAAGTATATTTCAAATAATGCATAACAACATCAATTCACACTAAAATCAACCTATTCCACATGAAAAGTCATGAAAAATGCCAAATAACTCATACTCAAATATATCATGATTGACATCTAACAAACTCTCCCCAACTAACTCATTGCTTGTCCTCAAGCAAAGTATGCCTCTCACGAGGATTTGCTCGAGGATTAAATCCAACCAAGATACGAAAATGGCTCAGCTAAACAGTAATCACAACAATGCATCAATTACACAATTCAAGAACCAATCATGTACAAGAACTTGACTCCTAAACAATTTCAACCATGCTTCAAGAGACAACTAACTTATCATACACATGTCATTCTACACTCCTCTTCGAAATAGGATTGAAGGCAAACGCGCGTACAAGCACGGGACAATTAAACTCACTTGACAAATGATGCAATACTAAGCAATTCATATCATATCTCAATGATCATAACAGAAATTATGGAAGTAAAAGATCACTAAGGACTTCAAGGGTTGTAGCTTGGTCGGGTGAACAAAAAAAAGGACATTTCTAAAGGTCTTTGAAACGAAAATGCCGACGCAAAAGAACATTCACTATGTACATATTTACACAACACACTTCATTTCACCAAATTGTCATTCCACCTTCACAAACTACCGTGCACACTCTTTGATTCTATTATTTTTTTCTCGTTCAAGCAAGCATTTTCTCTTTTGTACAATATATTCACACTCTTCTTTTGACATGCTTGCTTGAAAAATGTTTTCTTTTCATAATTAGGAGTAATGCACCTATCTTCCTTTTTATTCTCTCCCCAACTCATTTTCAACTCCACCTAAAGTGAATGTTCCTTGCTTTTTAGGGCAAGGAAGTCAAAATAAACAATTTACAAAGGTTCAAGAAGAAAATGTTAGAAACTCACTAAATTCAGTGATGAACCAAACTAGCAAATTATGTACATAAAACAAGTTCATCATTCAATTGAGTTCTAAACTGTTTAGGCTCAAAGGGGCTACCGAATGCTCACTACTCACAGGTAAATTAATATTTGGGCATAGTTGTGCTCACTAACAAAAAAATTGCCTTGATCACTTCTCCTACTTCCACAAAATCACACGATCACAAGATAAGGCATGAATTAAAAATAAAGACAACATTCATCAACACTCCTTGACATATAATACAATTTTGAGGCTTCTCACTTACTAGTTTCAGATCCTAAAATGACATATGTATTCAAAAGAAGTTGTAACATGAAACACATTTACACTTGCCCAAGACACAAAATTCTAAAACATAAAAAATTCTTGAATCAAGGTAACGATATACCTTGTCGCAACACAATGCTTACGGTACTATCATCGCCCTCACATCTTGGAGGAATTTCTCTATAATCCCAAGAGTCCAACCTACTTCCCAAAGTTCCACCATTAAAGAAGAAAAATCAAAATAACACATACAAAAACACACTTACTACTATAATTAAAAACCAACAATTATTAGTAAAGCGAAACAAAAAAAAAAAAAAAATTTTTTTTTACCACAAACCATAATTATTACTAATAATGTCATAAAGTGCCTGGTGTATAAAACACCTACATAATTCCAAAAAGTACCACACGGGTACGAGTACATTAATACTTGACTAGTAAAAGCTGAAAAATACATAATATAAGAAAACTTCACTTTGGAGACCAAAGGAAGTACACAAGTCTAAGATCACAAAAAAAATCAATCCTCCTCATCATCATCGTCCAAGTCCTCCTCCTCACCTCCAGCAGAAGTAGCCTCATCATCATCAACATCGTCATCAGCATCGTCCTCACCCCCTCCAAATATTGGCCTGGCCTCAGGCCAACCAGCATGCACTAGGAACTGCTCCCTAGTCATCATAAGATGCTCAGAAGAAGGGTCACGGATCTGCAACTGAAGAGCCTGCAAGGAATCATGAATATCCGTCATAGCACGTTGCTGGGCAGCCATCCAATCCCAGTTATAATTGCAGATCTCCTGCTGATATGGATAATAGGCCGGCGTTGTCGGCTCAGAACCCTCCTCAGCTTCAGCAGCATCATCAGCACCAGCACTAGAAGAGCCTCCAACCATCACTCTAGCCTTACAGAACTTATCCACATACCGATCATCAATAGCAGATGGAATAGTGACCTGCCTGCGGGCTGGCATATCAACACCAGCGTGAGCACACAAGGACATGATCAGACATGGAAAAATAAGCGGGGCATTCTTGCGCGCCGCCGTACCTCCCGAACCACTTAACACAACTGCCCTAATTTCATCCGCAATGATGCGGGCCACGTCAATCTGGACATTCTGTTGAATGCTGTGGATAAGATGAGCCAGAGCAATAGGAACTGTACTATGATGCGACCTGGGACAAATGTTAGTGAGCACAAACAACAAAATAACCTGAACCAAGGGCAGCATGTCCACCCTTCTGAACCTAACCGGCACCCCGGAGGAATTTCGCGCAACTTCCTTACCTTCAAGAAGTAAATCCCGAGTCATCTTCTCAATATCACGATGAAGATGCAAGTCTCGATGATAGGCATCGATCTCAGTCCCAACCAACGGTAAAGGATCTCCCAAAACAGTGCTGATCGTCCTACGATCAAACCTCACAACAGTACCTCTAACCCAAGAGGCCCAACTGAATCTTTCACCATCATCCGGTAATGCATTCACAAAAAATTCCCGAACAATTTCAATGTTGTACCCATCCAGCGGCATCATTAGACGATCCCACTTCTTTGCCACAAAAAGTGCATCAATTGTTCGGTAACTTCCTCGATCACTAAGAAGGAATCTTTTCTCCGGCAGGATGGTCTTTCTTTCAAGGGTCTCGTACCTGGCAGCCTGCTTAGCTCCCCTGAATCGTTCTTCGTCAAATCGCACGGGCACTTGTCTGGAGGTTTGAGCCTTTCGCTTCTTAGCCGCGTGAATCGCCATTTTTGGTGCCATCTGCACATAACAAACAATGAAACCAAACAAGGGCAACAAACGCATTAGCAACTAAAAACAACCAGCCAGAGCTCTGCATTAACAAGCAAAAAAAATTAAAAATCTGCCTCTGTTCGCGCCAGACTCGCTAGGCGAAGTCTGGCGAATGCTCGCGCAGACTCGCGAGGCGAACGAACCAGCGAAGGCGCGATTTTTCAGAAAAACACAGTTACAAACAGTCCCTCTCCCATCTCCTAATTTCAAATACTACTCTAGTCATATTGCTTATGTAGTTTCTAACATGCAAGACAAAAATAACATGACAGAGTATACCAATTTTTCACCAAACCCATATTGATCACTTAAGAACATAAACAATGCTTACAGAAATAAATTGTAAAGAGTAAACAAACCTGAATTTCGCACTGTTAATGGTGGAGTAGGGCAATTGGAAAGTAGAAGGAGATGAGTGTTGAAGTGTACAAGAGGAAATGAAAGGAAAAGAATGACACGGAGGGAAATGATGAAGAGGTCAAGAGGCTAGGGTTTTCCCCCCCTCTACTCAGAATTCAAAGTGGGTCTTGGGCCCAATTTGGTGGCCCACCCACAATCCATTTTTTTCTGATGTGGCAGGAACTTGGGTTGGTCTGCCTCGCTGGGTTCGCGGAGCGAAGGCCAGCGAATGCTCGCCCCAGCTCGCTAGGCGAACACCAGCGAACAAGACCAAAATTTTCAAAATTTTTCCAAACTGCCAGAATTTTTTTTAAGCATCATAGTGATATCTAAACATTCTCAAAACAGAAATAACAGAAATACTTACAATGTTGGGGTGCCTCCCAACCAGCGCTTGTTTAACGTCGGCTAAGCTCGACGGCCCACCGCAATCTCACGGATCGCGGAAGGGAACAATGGCGGGATTCCGCTCGAAATCTCCTCCAAGATAAACTTTCAGCCTCTGTCCATTGACAGTCCAACTTTCCTTTGACTTTGTGTCCTCAATTATGATTGCTCTATAGGGCTTGATTTCCACAATCCGAAAAGGTCCGGACCATTTAGATCGTAATTTTCCGGGAAACAATTTTAATCGAGAATTGAACAATAAGACCAGCTGTCCGACCTCAAAATGTTTGATGACAATTCTTTTGTCATGGTAAGACTTGACACGATCCTTATACAATTTATTGGAATCGTACGCCTGAAGGCGCAATTCATCCAACTCGTGTAATTGCACTTTTCTTCTTTCCCCGCCTAGAGTTGGATCAAAATTCAAAAATTTTAAGGCCCAAAACGCCTTGTGCTCCAACTCTACCGGCAAGTGACAATTCTTACCATAGACCATTTTAAATGGTGTGAGACCGATCGGAGCCTTAAAAGCGGTCCGATACGCCCACAAAGCATCATCAAGTTTATTCGCCCAATCCTTTCTCGAGGCTGCAACAGTTTTCTCTAAAATCCGTTTAATTTCATGATTAGATACCTCTGCTTGACCATTAGCTTGTGGATGATATGGTGTAGCAACCTTGTGCTTCACACCATACTGCTCCAAAGCTTTGTCAAGCTGAGTGTTACAAAAGTGAGATCCTCCATCACTTATTAACACTCGAGGAGTACCAAAACGTGCAAAAATATTTTTCTTCAAAAATTTTACCACAGTTTTTCCATCGGCTTTAGCGCAAGCTATCGCCTCTACCCACTTGGAAACATAATCCACAGCGACCAAAATATATTCATTAGAAAATGAAGATGGGAATGGACCGACAAAGTCGATCCCCCAACAGTCAAAAACTTCGATTTCTAACATATTTTGTAATGGCATTTCTTGCCGCTGTGAAATACCGCCGCTTCTCTGGCACCTGTCACAACTAAGGGCATGCGCATGCGCATCTTTGAATAAGGACGGCCAATAAAAGCCCGATTGTAGGACTTTAGTGGCCGTTCTCAACCCATTAAAGTGTCCTCCGTAAGGAGAGTTATGACAGTGCCACAGAATACTCGTGGCTTCCTCCACTGGCACACACCTTCTGAGGAGGTTGTCGACACCAAGTTTAAATAAATGGGGTTCATCGCATACAAATGACTTGGCATCAGACAAAAATTTCCGTTTTTGGTGGTGCGTTAGACCGTCCGGTATCAATCCGGTGGCTTTGTGGTTAGCCATGTCGGCGAACCACGGTCTAACTTGCACTCTAAAAAGTTTTTCATCAGGGAACTCCTCTTTTACCTCAAATTCATTCTTGGTCACCTCAACGTTTACCAAACGAGATAAGTGATCTGCTACCAAATTTTCGGATCCCTTTTTGTCACGAATTTCAAGATCAAATTCCTGTAACAAAAGGATCCACCTAATAAGCCTCTGCTTAGAATCAGGTTTGGTAAGCAGATACCTTATAGCGGTATGGTCAGTGTAAACGATGACTTTCGCACCAATCAAATAAGAACGAAACTTCTCCAACGCATACACTATGGCGAGCAACTCTTTTTCAATTGTCGCATAGTTAATTTGAGCCTCATTTAGAACCTTGCTCGCATAATGTATAGCGTGGAAAACCTTCGTTTTTCTTTGTCCCAAGACAGCCCCCACCGCATAATCGCTAGCATCGCACATTAATTCAAAATCCATTTTCCAGTTTGGTGCAACGATTATCGGTGAAGTTGTTAAACTGTTTTTCAAAAAATTAAAAGCAAAAAGACATGACTCGTCAAAGTCAAAAACCTTACCTTGGACAAGCAAGTTGCTCAACGGCTTCGCGACCTTTGCGAAGTCCTTGATGAATCTCCGGTAGAACCCGGCATGTCCAAGAAAGCTCCGTATTCCTTTGACATTCATCGGCGGTGGTAATTTCTCGATTAAGTCCACTTTAGCCTTATCAACTTCAAGGCCTTTTGAAGACACCTTGTGCCCGAGCACAATTCCCTCTTTAACCATGAAGTTGCATTTTTCCCAGTTAAGAACCAGATTAGTTTCCACGCACCGCTCCAACACCGTATCCAGATTTTTCAAGCACAAATCAAACGATTGCCCAAAAACTGAGAAATCATCCATAAAGACCTCGATTGTCTTTTCGATCAAGTCCGCGAAGATAGCTTGCATACACCGCTGAAAAGTAGCCAGTGCATTACATAATCCAAATGGCATCCTCCTATAAGCAAAGATTCCGAACGGACATGTAAACGCAGTTTTTTCGTGATCATCCGGGTTAACAATGATTTGGTTATAACCCGAATAACCATCCAAAAAACAATAAAATTCTTGACCGGAGAGACGTTCGAGCATTTGATCCATAAAAGGTAAAGGAAAATGATCTTTTCTCGTAGCTTTGTTCAACCTACGGTAGTCGATACACATCCTCCACCCGGGTAACAGTCTTTGTTGGAATAAGCTCATTTTTCTCATTTCGAACCACCGTCATTCCACATTTTTTTGGCACCACATGCACCGGACTAACCCATGGGCTGTCGGAAATAGGGTAAATCATTCCGGCGTCAAACATTTTCACCACTTCTTTTCTAACCACTTCTTTCATGATTGGATTAAGGCGGCGTTGAGGTTGAGCAACCGGTTTAAAATCCTCCTCCATAAAAATACGGTGCATGCAATATGACGGACTAATGCCTTTGAGATCGGACAATGTCCATCCCATTGCATCTTGATTCTTTTTCAGCACTTGAATTAATCGGTTTTCCTCATTTTCCGACAAAATATTACTTATGATCACCGGTTTATTCCCTCCGTCATCAAGGAAAGCATACTTCAAGTTGGAAGGTAACATTTTCAATTCAATTTTGGGTGGTTCATCATCATTAACTAATTTTTTTAGAATCTCCTCTTCATATTCCCATGGTTGCATTTCATCCAAAGCTTCAAGTTCTAATAAACACTCTTCTAAAGCTTGTTCTTCTTCAACCGAGAATATTTCCAAGGACTCATCTAAAGCTCTTTGTAACGGTTCAATGACATGAATTTGATTTTTCACCCCCGAACTTGCCTCTTCCGTTACATCAATTCGAAAACAATCACCCTTATCCTTCTTGTGCTTCATTGCATCATAAAGATTAAAACAAACCTCTTCATCTTGGACTCTCACTTTCATGAGACCATCGTCCATGTCAATTGCCATACGGGCAGTTTTCATGAAAGGCCTTCCAAGAATCAAAGGCGCATCCTCATCCTCATCCATTTCAATGACAACAAAATCAATTGGAAACAAAAATTTGTCCACCTTGACCAACACGTCTTCCGCTACACCGTGAGGACGGATAGTGGATTTATCGGCGAGTTGCAAAGTCATTTGAGTGGACCTTAATTCCATATTGCCTAAGCGTCTCACAATCGATAATGGTATCAAGTTGATGCTAGAACCCAAATCAATCAACCCATTGCCCACATACATGTTTCCAATCGTAACCGGCAATGTAACTCTTCCCGGATCACATTCTTTCCGAGGGAGAGTCCGTTGAATGATTGCGCTACAACTCGCATCCACCATAATAGTTTCTTGATCTGTGTATCTTTTCTTCTTCGTAAGGATGTCCTTCATGAATTTAGCGTATTTGGGCATTTGTTCCAAGGCCTCTGAAAATGGGATATTTATTTGTAACTGTTTAAAAATATCCATAAACCGAGTATAATGCCTTGCACTATCTTTCCTCGTAGGAGCATGTGGATAAGGTAAGTTTTGTATCGGAATATTACTCACCGGCTCTTTTCCTTTTTTCGTTCTTTTCACTCTTTCCTCATTATCAATTTTTCTCTCATTCTCTTTTTCTTCTCTCTCATTTTTTTCTATCTCTTTTTCAACTACAACACCCTCGACATTCTTTTCTACTTCTAATTCCTCACTCACATGTTCTTTTTCAACCACAACCTCCTCCATTACTCTTTTACCCACATTCATGTCAATCTCACGTCCACTTCTTGTAATAATCGCTTTACAATCTTTCGGATTTGGAAGAGTAGTTGCCGTAAAGGGACCTTTTTGTTGATCGGCCAATTGTTTAGATAATTGCCCGACTTGTGTTTCGAGGTTCCTTATCGCAGCATCTGTATTCTTTTGATTAGACATGGATATTTGCATAAATTGTATTAGAGTATCTTCCATCTTTGAATTTCCAACGGGAGCTTGCGGAGGTTGGGTGTAATTTTGGTAAGGTTGACGGTTTGACGGCCCGACTTTTTGCGGTCTCCATGGTTGTTGATAACCTTGGTTACCACGTTGTTGGTAACCTTGGTTGCCTTGTTGATACGGAGGACGGGGTTGATAACCTTGATTTGCCGCATAGTTTGCTTCCTCCACAACCGGAGGACAATAACCGGTCAAATGGTCACCTCTGCATAACTCACACACTAACACTTGCACCTTTTTACTTGAAGATTCATGCATCTCCTTGAATTGTTGAGGCAGCTTAGACATTTGCTTTGTTAACAGCTCAACCTGTTGTGATAACAATTTGTTTTGTGCAAGGATAGCGTCACTTGTTCCTAATTCCAATACACCCGGCGTTTGTTGAGCAGGTCCACGATTGTGACTACCTTGATGATCATTCAAGGCCATTTTATCAATGATAGTTGTGGCTTCCGCAGCAGTTTTGCTTAACAAAGACCCACCCGCGGTGGCATCCAACAAGGTTTTGTGTACTAGCTGCAGCCCATTTCTGAATATATGAATCTGTGACAATTCATCGAAACCATGGCCTTTGCACTTTCGTAACATTGATTTGAACCTCTCCCAAGCTTCGTTGAGAGATTCGTTAGCTCCTTGTGTGAATACCGCTATAGCGGTCTTCGCTTCCATGAACCGAGTGTGCGGAAAGAATCTTTCCAAAAATTTTTCTTCCAAAGCATTCCAATCAGTCATGATGGCAGTTGACTGATCAAGGTACCATTCCTTGGCCTTCCCAATGAGGGAATGCGGGAATAGTCTCTTGAACAGAGACTCCTCTTCTGCTTCCGGCGCACCCGTCGCTCCAGCGATTTCATAAAATTTTGTCAAATGGGTGAAAGGATCTTCATGATCCATACCCGTAAAGGGACTTTGGTATAACAGTTGGAGGATTCCGGTCTTCATCTAAGCATGACGACCGTTGTTTGCATGACGGGCGAACTGAGCATTATGCCTCGGACTGTTTGTACAAGGCCTAGAAGCAGGTGGTGGTGGATCTCCCTCCATAATTGGAAGTATGTGTGGAAATGGTGGTGGTGCAGATGTACTCTCCTCTTGTTCTCGCCTCTATTTCGCTAGCTGCCTCCTTCTTCTAGTTCGGCTATTGATTCTACGAGCGGTTCTTTCAATCTCAGGATCGAAAAGAAGTTGGTCCGCCGGTAGTTTCCCTCGCATAAACTAAGTCTGCACACTAACAAACAGATTAACAAGTTCAAGATAAAGCGGTAACAACTTACAATAACTCAACTATCGCAATGCTGCAATATCAACTAACAATCCCCGGCAACGACGCCAATTTGTTAGAATATAGTATCAGTGTGGGTTTTTGTTATCGTCTCCACAGGGATTGTCGGATATTTGATGCTAGCCGTTCAATAGTTGTGATATTCTAAGTTAAGGTTTTCAAAAGTTTCACTTGTTGTTATCATTCACTTGTAGCAAAGATTAATTAGGTCACAAAGATTTTTGTAAAAGCATGTTAAGGTTAGGTTTCATCAATCCTATTCATGTATAAACAATTAATCAAGCATATGAACTCGGTTTCCGACCAATATAACCGCGTATCCTCCCGACTAAGTTTATGTCTAAAGCGGAATCGTGAGTACCGTTGTTTAGACCGTTAGATGATGTCTCACGCTAACAATCTAAGCAACGATCATTAAGATCAATACAATGCGAATAGCAAATCCCAAATCTATGTCTAGAGTTTGGTTTTTAAGAGATGAAATTGTTAGGTCAAGAGTTGTAAAGTCTATGTCTAGAGCAAAACAATTCACAAATGGATCATTAAGAGAAAACAACATCATCTATATTGATCAAAGACTTTGTTCATATACAAGAGATCAATATCAATACATAAAAACAGAATCAACTACCTCTAACCTCAACATTGAGTGATTAGCTACCACTTCTCATGGTAGCTTGGATGACAAGTAAAGAGAGGAGATGAATGAGCATCCACAACGAATAATCGAGAATGGATGCAAAATCAGCTTCTCCAATGAAAATACAAGCTTTTCTGAACAAAATACTGTAAACACTTAATTCTAATGTAAAAATGAGCAAGATCCCTGGTCTAAAAAGTAACAATTCTATTTATACACTTTTCCAAACAGCACCATTCGCCCAGCGAAGGCCTTCATTCGCCCAGCGAATGCCCAAAAATATGGCACATTTAAGTGCCTCAGACTTAAACCGCCCCTCAGAATTATCGTGGGTTCGCTAGGCGAACCAAAACATTCGCTTCGCGAGCATTCGCTGCAACCTTCGCCCAACGAAGCTTGGGTGTTTTCAAAATGGAAAGTTTCTGTCACCCTTCGCTGGCACATTCGCCCCGCGAGCATATCAGCGAGCATTCGCTGGCCTACTCGCCCAGCGAATTTACCCAGTTTTCCTACTGTAAGTTTTGCACACTTTCTGCCACCATCTCGCTGGCATGCTCGCTGACGTTCGCTAGGCGAACCTTCGCTGGCACCTTCGCCAACACTCGCCTAGCGAATACTGTTGGTGATTTCAATTCTTTGGCAGCTTGCACTATTTCTTTGGGTCTTCAAACTTTGATCTTTTCACTCCTATTTCTGCACATTTAGCACACAAATTACAAGCACCACAAGTATATTTCAAATAATGCATAACAACATCAATTCACACTAAAATCAACCTATTCCACATGAAAAGTCATGAAAAATGCCAAATAACTCATACTCAAATATATCATGATTGACATCTAACACGAACCAACTCCATGCTGGGATCAAATTATGCTTGAGTGAGGTAATCTTGGCGAACATGTATGAGTCCTTGAGTGAAAGCGTGCGTTCTTTGAAGACATTGAAGGACAAAGGGAAGCTTAATTTGGCAGGCCCCTTTTGGCTCTTGCAACTATGGCTGAATGCCACTTTCAAAGCCTTTATTCCTGCGAAGCATAACATAAATGAAGAGCAATTCAAAAACAGGAGTGTCGAATGGCCTAGATTGGTGCAATTGACACCAACTGATGAAACGATTAGCCTTCGACGGGCCTTCACTAGCTACGTAATGATGTTTGCTGAGAGACATCATTTTACTTCGACTATGGCTCCATTTGCTGACAGAACCATTGGACCTGAATGGTTTACGCGACAATTCCCCTTGCAAACCAAAAAAGATGAAAACATCTTCCTAAATGTCTGGGAATCCCTTTTGACCCATAGGCTCCTATTCTCCCACCGCAATACTACGAAACCCCAGATTGCCTTAATAGTTTATCAACCTAACTTGGTTGCCAGGCAATTTGGCCTAATTCAAATCATGCCTCGACCTCTTTTCCCTAAAAAAGGGGCCATCATTTTCTACAACTCCTTCCACGACGAAGCCACCAGCAGGGAATTGTCGAACAAGCTGACTGACGAATCTTTGGATATTCGACCGGTGGTTTTTCAACCATCATTCCTTTGCACTCCTGAGTTCGACACATGGTGGAGGGAATACTATGCTACCAAATTTTTCGACGTAAAATCTTTCATCACTCATCTGACGAATGCTTTTGCTCTTGTGCAGGAACGGACTAAAAAAGGTACGCAATGACACATCCAAGAAATACAAAAATTTCAAAAATATTTTGAAACCATTTACAGACCTGATGATCTTAGTCGAACCATACGCGAAGCAGCGGTTACTTTAAAAGAAAAATTCACTGAGAAGTTGGAGAAGTTGAAACTGGCTCCACACATTCGACCAGAAGTGCGTTACAACTTGGCTTTCAGCTATTACCCTCCTAAATTTCCACCTTTACCATCTGCTGAATTTGGTGTGGCTTTAAGTCCTCCATTTCCAGATTGGTTCACATGTGGGAATCATATGAAAATTCTTCGTGAAAGTTATAAAAAACCTGCTAAACG
Source organism: Lathyrus tuberosus (assembly GCA_022829125.1). NCBI lineage: Eukaryota > Viridiplantae > Streptophyta > Magnoliopsida > Fabales > Fabaceae > Lathyrus > Lathyrus tuberosus. The sequence goes on from JALAZF010000086.1 coordinate 12,443,886, forward strand.
CGTGGTTGCGACTAAGTATCATCTGGATAACTACCCAGGGCACCTTCATATTGGAATAGAACACGTTCGCGTGGAAGATCCCATTCTTGAAGGTGTTAACAACAACACGAATTTTGTCATTTTATTATCACATATTTCTCACTGCCTAACTTTCCCCTTTTTCCTTTTTTTTTTCAGCTGTGAAAGTGCCTACCAAGAAAGCTTCCATCAAAACTCCACAAAGTGCCGCCCAGACACCTTCGACTAAGGTATAAATCTCTTCCTCTTTTGATCTATTCTTTTATTTCTTTAAGACACTCACTATTTTTGATTTATATGATCAGGTAAGTCAAAAAACCTCTACATTCCAAAAAAGAAAGAAAATACCAGAGATAATCCCTGTCGAAGAGTCCAGTGATGAGTCTCCATCTCCAAATCCCCCTCCTCAAAAGAAGAAAAGACTGCAGAAAATTGCCTCACAAAAATCCATTGTTAAATCCTCTAAAAGGGAATCTTCTAGCAGTCCTGCTACAAAACATCAGACGAAGGATACGGGGAGTGGAAAGTCTAGCTCCAAAACTGAGACTTCTAAGGTAAATTTCAATCTCGACCCTTCTCGTTTATTTTATTTCATTTCTAACTTAGAAATTTTTCTTTTGATAGAAGCCAAAGGTCGTCGAAAAACAGCCCGAGACAATCCAGGAGGAGGCAGCTCGAGAGGAGGACACTCCCATCAAAGAACTTGAGAGACAAACGGTCGAAGCATTCGACACTACTGTGGGAGCTGATTCTGATAACAACTCTCCTTCTCATCCTGGATTACACGCTGAGCAACAAAAAGATGATGATGTTGAAGCAGACACTGCTGTCAAAGGAGATCCTGAAGAGAAAACTGCTGACGAAGAAGATCTGTCGAAGCAACAGGAAGCTAGGCGAACTTCAGAGCATAGCAACCAGCCTACTCCTGACCAAACTCAAAGGAGTTCCCAAACAACTGGTTCGACTAGTCTTTCTCATGAAGAGCTTGAAAGTCTCAAAGTGCAGAAACCCCTGGACTACCTGAAAGCCATACTTAGCACCAGATTCAACTTTAAAGACTCTTCCTACAGCAGTTCGACTACTTCTGGAGCCACTTCTGAAGTGCAGTCTCTACCCAATATCATGACTCAGATCAAGGCGAAGATCCTTGATGTTGACTTGTTCCAAGTTCTAGAGGAAAATGCCACTGCTCCAATGGAGTTGAAGAAACTGTTGAAGCAAGTTAACGTCTTGGATGTTTCTGTCGAAGTCTGCAATTTTGTGATAGAGCTGACAACTGTGATTGACTTATCCAGCGCAGATCTTCACCGTCGAAGGGACTTATGTCAACAAATCTCTAAAAAAATGGACCAACAAGCTGCTGAATAGAACTCTGTTTCTGTTTCGACAAATAAGGTTTCAAAACTACAAGAGCTTTCTGAAGCCTCTGTCAAGAAGATTGCTACTTACCATAACCACATTCAAACATAGAAGAAACAAATAGAAGTTCTCCAAGAGAAAATTTCCAAAGAGGAGGAATTCATAGCTTCTATCCAGCAGCCTAGGCAAAGCGAGATTGATGAAGAGTTGAAGGTTGGCATTCAACACGCAGAGACCGCTCAAAAGATCAACCAAGAGATTGAGGTTGCCCATATTCACATGAACCTCTGTGATCGTCGACTTCAATTTCAGAAAGACAAATTTACCGCTTTGAAGGCACAGTTTGCAAACCTTCAGCTTTAGTCGAATTTTCCTGTCAATTTCTAGCCCTTTGAGGCTTTATTTGTAATGATTTAACGCCATCTGTTTAGCAGCACAATATTTACTTTCAATTTCCATTTTATTCGACTGCTATCTTTATTTCCTACAATATTGGTTTATACCTTTTCAAATATTTGCCATTTATTTTTAATATCCTTTCGTCTTTCCCTATTTCTTCGACCTCATATGCGCCATTAGAAAATATTTTCAAAACTTTGAAAGGTCCTTCCCATTTGGGAGACCATTTTCCCATAACTCTGTCTTTTCGATCCATAGGAAGAATTACCTTCCACACATAATCACCAATTGAAAAAGTCTTAAATTTTACTTTTCTATTGTAGAACTTTTCGACTCTCTCTTTTTGTCTCTTTATGAGATCTAAGGCACGTAGCCTTTCTTCGTCTAAATCAACCAATTCATCCATCATCATACTCCAGTATGTCTCTGATGGGATCTGATGATGCCTTTGAACCCTAACTGATTGCAAATACAATTCGACTGGCAAAACTGCATCATGCCCATAAGTTAATTTAAATGGAGTCGAATTGGTTGCTTCTTTAGGAGATGTTCGACAAGCCCATAAAATTTGATCTAAGGTATTATGCCAATTGTTTGGCTTTCCACCTACATGCTTTTTGATCAAATTTATCACTACCTTGTTAGCTGCTTCGACTTGTCCATTAGCCTGAGCATAATAAGGTGTCAAAGTAAGGAGCTTAAAACCTGTATCTTGTGCAAACTTCTGCATATTTCGACCAGTAAACACAGATCCTTGATCCGTTGTTATTGTTTCTGGTATCCCAAATATGTAGATTATATGCTTTTGGATAAAATCCATAACTGCTTCTTGATCTACATTCACCAATGGTATGGCTTCAATCCACTTAGTAAAATAATCTACTCCAACTAAAATGTACCTTTGCCCTTTTGAAGAAGCTGGTCGAATTTCACCAATTAAATCTAACGCCCAACCTCTGAACGGCCAAGGTTTTACAATCGAATGTAACTCACTTGCAGGAACATGTGGTATACCTGCATGTACTTGGCACTCTTGACACCCTTTTGCAAACTCGACACAATCCTTTAGCATTGTTGGCCAGTACATTCCTTGTCGAAACAATAATCACTTCATTTTGTGGCCTGCTTGGTGTGCGCCACATGCCCCACTATGCACATTTGACAATGCTATGTATGCTTCATTTTCGCCTAAGCATTTCAACAAGACTCCTTCCGCAGTCTTCTTGAACAATTCATTGCCAAAAAGTACATAACTCAAAGCTCTATATTTTACCTTTCGTTCGACTTTTTGATTTGGATCTTGCAAATATTCTTTGATGGGTTTTCTCCAGTCTTCGACTCCTGCATCATCTACGTTGCAGATCTCATAATTCTCCTCGTCACCATATCCCAATTTTATTGTCTCTAAATCTGATGGGGACAAACCTACAGATATGATTCTTCCTCTGACTTCAATGGCTTTTTCTAACTTCTCCTCCGACACTTTGTATCCTGATGCCAGTTGAGCAAGATCATTCGCCTCTTGATTCTCCAACCTGGGAATGTGCCTAAAAACCACATTGTCGAACTTCTTGAGAAGTCTATTTGCTATCACGAAGTACATTATTAGATTCTCTTTCACACATTTGTACTCCTTAGTCAACTGCTTTATTACCAACTCAGAGTCACCCATTATTTCGACTCTTGTTGCCCCCAATTCCAACAAGATTTCAAGTCCAGCAATCAAAGCTTCATATTCGACTTCATTGTTCGAACATAGCCCTTCGACTTTGTACTTGAACTTTGTTGGAATTTTGTCAGGAGAAATAATCACCATCCCAATACCAAGTCCATTCTTATGCCTGGAACCGTCGAAATACAGTTTCCATGGTGCTAATTCGACGTACTCCATAGTTTCGACTATAGAGTGGTCAGCTATAAAATCAGCCACCACCTGTCCTTTCATAGCCTTTAAAGGAAAATATTTTAAGGAGTATTCTGTTAGAGCCAAAGCCCATTTTCCAATTCGACTATGCAAAATAGACTTAGACAACATATGTTTTATTACGTCGAAATGAGAAGATACATATACATCAACAGGCTTTATATAATGCTTCAATTTCATACAAGAGAAATATACACATAAACATAGTTTTTCTATAGCACTATATCTAGTTTCAGCATCATTTAAGACTCTGCTGAGATAATAGATGGCCCTTTCGACGCCATTCTCATCCTCTTGACACAACATACTTCCTAATGTCTTATCTGATGCAGAGATATACAACCTCATGCTTCTTTTCCTACAAGGGGACATCAAGATTGGAGGACTAGCCAAGTACTCTTTGATTTTGTCGAAAGCCACTTGTTGCTCTTGCCCCCATGTGAATTCTTCTTTCTTTAGTCGAAGTAGAGGAGAAAAGGGTTGTGTTTTTCCACTGAGGTTGGAGATGAATCTTCTTAGAAAATTGATCTTCCCTAGTAGAGATTGCAATCCCTTTTTCGTTGATGGCGCTTTCGCTTCCATTATAGCTTTGGCTTTGTTTTCATTTATTTCGATCCCTTTCTTGTGGACCACAAAACCTAAAAAATCACCCGCCTGCACACCAAAAGCACATTTAAGGGGATTCATCTTTAGACCAAACTTTCTCATCCTCTCAAAGGATTGTCGAAGATGGTCTATATGATCTTTTCCTGAAACAGACTTGATTACAATATCATCAATGTAAATCTGCATAAACGTCTCAATAAAATCATGGAGAATTGAATTCATAGCCCTTTGGTAAGTGGCTCCAGCATTCTTTAAACCAAAAGGCATCACTACCCATTCATAAGTTCCAATTGCTCCAGGACAACGAAAAGCTGTCTTAGAAACATCTTCTTCAGCAATAAAAATTTGGTTATAGCCAGAGTATCCATCCAACATACTTAGATACTCGTGACCTGCTGCAGAATCTATAAGCATTTCTGCTACTGGCATAGGATATTCGTCCTTTGGGGTAGCAGAATTTAAATCTCTAAAATCAATGCATACCCTAAGTTTGCCATTTTTCTTAATAACCGGAACTATATTTGCAATCCAATCAACATACCTGGTAGTGCGGATGAAGTTGCATTTTAGAAGTCTTTCGACCTCTTCTTTTATTTTCGACAGAACTTCTGGTGCAAAGCGCCTTGGAATTTGCTTGACTGGCTTCTTCCCTTCTATGATTGGCAGCTTCAATTCGACCAAACTTCTGTCCAAACCAGGCATTTCGTCATAATCCCATGCAAAGCAATCTTTGAACTCCTTCAACAACTGGATTATTTCGACTCTGAACTGAGGATCCATCCTTGCACTTATGTAGGTTGGTCTTTTTTCTGCCCCCAGTCCCAAGTTGATTTCTTCTAAAGGATCCTGTGCCACCATCTTCAAATTGTTCGACACTGGATCTTTTTCGAACCCCAAAGGTTCGTCGTCATAAATGGCGTCAAGTTTCTGGTGTTGCCATTCGTCTATTTGGTTGTTATCATTATTTTCCTCAACGTCTTTTTGAAGATATTGTTCATTTGAATCTTCATGATTGGCTTCGACAGCCATGTATTTTACTTCGGCCTCCAGAGCCGCTTTGAATTTGTTTTCGGCTATGTAAGCCATAATTTTGTCGAGTACTGCTTGTTCACTCATCATCATTGTCGAACTCATTCCCCCATCCTGTTGGTGCTACGTTGGTAGTCCCCCACATGTAGTTGGAGTCACCAATGACTTCCTTATCCCACTGAAAACCATGTGTAGGATGGAGATACATGGAACAGTACGCGTTGTCCGTTGCCTTCAAGTCGAATTTCGCCGGACTGCAAGGAGGTATGTGGGCTAAGTTTTTGTCGAAACTTCGATCGCTTACATTGTTTACTTCGGACATGAAGTAACTTTGGTCTGATTCTATGTTCTCGACGATTCCATCTGGCCTCCAAATAACTATTCTCTGGTGCATTGACGAGGGAACAACACCTATACCATGGATCCATTCTCTTCCCAACAGCAAGTTGTAGTTTGCCCTAGAAGCAATAACTATATACATTGTTGGCCTTGTTATAGTACCAACTGTCAGATCCACTTGAATAACTCCCATGGTTGTTCCTACCTTTCCTTCGTAATTCGACAGGACCATGTTGTGGGGCTTCGCATCCGAGTCATCTTTGCCAATCTTTTTCAGCATGAAATGGGGCATTAAATTCACAGTGGCACCACCATCCACTAGGATCTTGTTCACACCAACACTCTCAATCTTTCCTTTGATAAACAAAGGCTTCAAGTGCGCCTTCATGGAATCGTCTGGTCTTTCGAAGAAAGAATTTTGCTCTTCGACACAACCATTATTCATTACGTAGTAACACACGGGTTTGTGCACCATCGTTTCCTCTTCCATCCCATCCTCTTCGTCTTCGACTTCCATGATCCTATCATAGTCTCTGGGAAGGACCGAGACCACGTTACAGACAACATCGAAGGATGCCTCCGAATCTGACTTGAAATCATCTGTCATCTCGTCATCCTCCAACTTCTTCTCTTTGGGCACACTTTGCGCTGCCACGCTGTTTGGTTTGGTTTGCTGGAGAGGCTTCTTCTTGTTTGCCATTTGAGCGTTGCTGCTACATTCTGCTTCGTCCTTGTTTCCAGCCACTTTTCTCATCATACCTTTTTCAGCAACTTCTTTCTCAAACCTCTTTTGCCTTTGGAACCTCCTCCACTGGGATCTTGACATGGGGTTCTTCCCTTTATAATTCTCTGAAGGATATGGCCTAGGTTTATATTTCTCCAACTCCTTCTTATTTTCCATTGAAGTGCCTCTCTGCACATCGAAATTCTTCCACTTCTTCTGGCCTTGGGCATCTCTGATGGGTTGAACCCATTTGTCATCTATCACTTTGTTTGATGGCTTGTAAGCGCCATAGTGTCTGTCTCCGCGCCTCCATTGGTGGTGCTCACTCCTTCTTGGATCATATCTTGTCGCTCCCCCATTCGCCTTCCTTCTTGCTTGATCTATTGCCTCCAAGTTGGTGGCAGCCTTTCTGTCGAAAATGGAACTGCAACGAGGGCATAGTATCACGTCACTCTTCCTTCTCTGGCACCTTTTGATGAATTCGACCAAACTCTCATCTTCTTTGGGGTACGCCAGCTTTTGGTCCTCCTCTCGACGTTGATCTTCATCTACTGCTGCCTGAGTTTTCTGCAAAACTTCTACCATATTGATCCCCACATTTTGCTTGTCAGCAATGGTTAGTCTGTTCATCTTTTCAATGAGCTTTTCCTCTTTGACTCTGTCCTTCTTTTTCGTCAGGTCAAACTCCCCTTCTGGGCAGCAACACCAGGGTATGTTCCTAGGAGCATGCTTGCAGCAACACTTGTTTGACTTTTCTTTAGGATCCTCCTTTATTCTTCGTAGGATCCCATAAGTCCCAGATTTCCCACGGCCATGTACAACTTTTTCTTTCATTTCTGTGACTTCCTTGTCGAAAGGTCCCATGATGTTGATGCAGTAATTTGCAACATCGGCCTCCTTCGTGTTGTCAAGATCAAGGCCTTCAGTAGCCTTGTTTTCAGCAACGAAGTCCTCAGTAACTTCTTCCTTAGCGATAGGGGAATCACCATCGTCATCAAAATCACTTCCCCAACTAGTTGGTTGGATTTCACTGATGTCGGTGTGATAAGTTGCAGGAATAGTGTACTTCACCAGGTAGTCGAATTTTCCACTTGGCTGTCCCAAGCAATCCCAGATTTCTCCTGGTCGAACCACCACGTCTTCAGCAACACTGTCATCGTTCTTTTCGTCGGAACCCTCTGTAGTTTTCTTCAATTTCTGATTGTCAAAGCTTTCAGTAACTTCGACCTGACCTTCATCGTCGAAGTCCTCAGTGACTTCAACTGTGTTTTTATTGTCAAGATCTTTAGTGACTTTGACTTCATTATCGTTGTCGAACGCTTCAGTACCTTCGACTTCGTTCTGGCCTGCAAGATCTTCAGTAATCTCGACCATGTTGACACTGGTGTCGAAACCTTCCATAGCCTCCACCATCTCGAAACTGCCATCAGAAGCAACTTCAATCTCCACCATATTCACAGTGGATGGTTCAGCATAATGTGCTTCGACAACCTGCATGGGATTCGAATCAATCCCCATTTGTTGTTTTGGCTTCTCGCCAAACTTCAGCCTTCCATCACGGATAGCATTTTGAACTAGATCCCTGAAAAGAAAACATTGAGATGTTTTATGACCCAAAAAGTTATGGTACTTACAAAAACCCCTCTTTTTCTGTTGTTCGACAGGCGGTTCTTTAGCGCCTGGTGGCTTTATTAACTGACCATCTTTGACCAATAAATCAAAAATTTCGTCACACTTGGTGACGTCGAACGTATAAGTTCATTTGGGAAACTTATCATTCTTTTCAGGTTCGACTGGATTTTTTCCATTTGACGGAGCTAGTACTTTACAGGCGTACGGTGGGCCTGACTTTAATTCTGCCAGATCAATTTCTTGTTCGTCGAACAAAATTAGTTCATTTTCGTCACCATCATCATCCTGGCATACTCCTACATAGGCCACTCTTTCCTTTTTATTTTTATTTGATCTGAATTTCTCAGCTTTTAGCCTTTCAATCTGTCTTACCCTATCTGCTAATTGTGCCATATCTCTTAAATATTGAGTGTCTAATTTCTTCCTTATAGAATAATCTAGACCCCTTGCAGCCATTTCGACTAACTCTCGTTCTGGCACTTGTGTGAAACATCTTGCCTTAAGCAACCTGAACCTATTTAGGTAATCATCTATAGGCTCTGAAAATTTCCTCTTAACACTGGCTAATTCCTTCAAACTTATCTTAGTCTGACCCATATAGAATTGTTCATGGAACAATCTTTCTAATTGGGTCCATGTGAATATAGAGTTCGCAGGCAAGGATGTAAACCAGGTGAATGCATTTTTTGTCAAGGAACTTGGGAAGTACTTCATTTTCAAATTTTCATTATTGACTATTTCTCCTGTTTCTATTAGATAACGCGCTACGTGCTCTATAGTAGATTCACTGGTATCTCCTGAAAACTTAGTAAACTTAGGGACTTTCCATCTTGGGGGTAGTTCCTCTTGCAGAATGTGTTCTGACAATGGGGAAGTATAAGTAGGCCTTTGCAAACCTATATTTACACCGTTTTGGGCCATTATCCTTTCGACCATGGCTGTTATGTTATTTTCGACAGGCAAGTTATTATATCGTATTCGCTGTTGCAACACATCATCAGCATCTTGGCCTCTCTGGACTATTACCCTCCTAGGTTCTTGTTGAACGGGAATTTCGACACGAGGCTGTTCGACCACTGCCTCTTGGTTTCTAGGGTTCGCCTGAGGATTCTCTAAAGGCCTTTGATTTATCGTGGGTTCCTCTTCGACATTTACTACTTGGTTTTGAATCACTTGTTCTCTTTATCGTGTTTGAGGAACGCCAAAAAAGTCAGCAATGCGCGTCATTTGCGCAGCCAACAATTGGTTGGTTTGGGTAGTGTTTTGTATTAAAGGGTTAAACACTGCTCCCATTTGTTGAGTCAACATTTGGACCATATCATGATTACTTTCGTCCATTTGTTGTCAAATTACTTGCGCAGAATTATTGGTAATTGCTGGCATTTGGAAATTTGGTAGGGATTGGTTCAATCTACTCATATTTCCACCATATCCTGATCCTTGCAATGGCGAAGACATGTGGACCATGGCGTCAGAATACAAGGGTGGTGCACTTTGCAAGTTTGCCATCACTGACGTTGGCATTCCATATGGTTGTTCTCTTCCAAACATAGGCATGGAAAAATTTGTCTGGAATGGCCTAAAATTTTGTCCTCCCTGAGGAGGCGTCCCCAAAGGCCTTGAATGTCCCATTGTGGAAGAACTAGGCATACTTTGGGAGAGCGAAACCGCTGGTATAGATCCTGTTGACGAAGGCATAACCTCCTCCAGAACAGGGTTTGAATCCACATTTCCCCCTGTCGAAGGTATAGGGTTGGAAACTGGAATATTTTCATTTGAATTTGGATTGGGATTAGGATTATTTGACTGATTCGCCATTTTCCTTACTCTAGTTCTTTTGGGTCTCTCTACGTCAGATACGGCTAATTTACCGCTTCTTAGTATCATACAACGAAGAAAAAGCCTTAATTTTTTTTTTTAATTTATTTAAGTTTTATATTGCACTAGTCCCACTGGACGTGCCAATTTTTTCGCTGTTGATCTTGGCGAACAACCTCTGGTTTGCCAGAATGGTGAAATCTGGGTTACTTGCAGGATTAACCAAACAAATCCTAGGACGTCGGGCGAAAACTTAGATCAACGTAATAATTTTAAGTTAAGGGTGATATCTTGGTTCTTGGTTTTATGTATTTAAGTCTTTTGGAATAAAAGATTTCAACTAACTCTAGATGAAAGTCTGAGATAAAAGAAAATGACTTTGAAAAGAACTTTTAAAGTAAAATGGCAAAGAAAGAACTTTAAAGTAAAATGACGAAGAAAACATAAAGATGCTGGTAAATGTAAAGGAATTGGTAAAAAGACTTTGATTGATAAAGAAATTAAAAGATGGTGTTTACATGTACATTTTTCCAAATAACTCTTTTCTCTCACACGGGTACTTTGAGTAATTGCAGGAAGTTTTGTACAAGTTTTTCACACTGAATTCTAATAACAACTATCCTATTTATAGATAAACAAAATAACTGTTATTAACGACTAAATCCTAAATCTTCGACATCTGGCCTTCTGCATGTCTCCCTTTCGCCAGATGCTTCCACGCGTCTTCTGCCAAACGTTATAATTCTCCTGAATTTGAATCTTCAAGTTATGTCGAACCAACGCGTCCTTTCAGACTTGTCGAATTGTCGAACTATCACAACGTTCTTCATACTTGTCCAAACTTTTTCCATTTGCAGAAATCTTTACTTGACGAAATGTCGAAACGTTGCCCCGTTGAAATGTCGAAGAATGTTGAAGAATATCTCCCAAGTAGATATACTCTTTCAGTTGTACTTCTTTTGGCATGTTCCTCCATTTGTCGAAAACAACTTTTTACGTGTTGAACTCATGGCGTCGAAAATACGCATATACAACTATACATTCATCATCCAAGATTTCATAAGCTAGAATCAATACCTATACATACAAAAGAAAGGTTTGTCTACCTTCTAACCTTGACACAAAAGAGAAATTAGCTCTCCATTGACATGGAAGCTTTACAAACAAGAAGATGAAGAAGAGAAACAAGCACCAATGATGATCTCTCGACGAATGATGCTTCCAATCTTCCAAAATAGGATGCTACAGTGTTTACAATGTTTTTTTCCTCTCAGAAAAATAACTAGTGTCCTTTCAAAAAATCTGATCAATTCTATTTATAAGGGGCTGAGAATCGCAGAGCGTGCTGTACTTTATGTTAAACCGCCTTAAGAGCGCGCTTAGCGGGCTAAAGACCGCGCTAAGCGGGCTACTCTCTGTAATTAACTCCATCCCCGCGCTAGGAGCGCGCTTAGCGCGCTACAAGCATGCTCCAAAAATTGTTTTCTTCAAAAACTGCTTCTAAGGAGTCTTCCTTGCTCCAAGCTTCACATTTCAATGTAAAAACCTAGAGTTAAAAACACAAAAGTTAAATAAATAAGTCTACTAATGAAATTAACTATACTACGGTTATTTACCGGAAACAATGGGAAAAAGCATTGATTATCAAATAAAGATCACAAAAAGGTGCTAAAAACTAAACTAAATATTAACACAATTTAGCACCTAACAACTCTCCCCAACTTGTTTCTTTGTTTGTCCTCAAACAAAGGTAAAATAGAATAGAAGCAAGAGGAAAATCGGATAAGCAAACACAAACAAAAATCAATGGTTCAAACCTAATTGACGCGCTCGCAAGTACTGCTCGGCTTCACAAAGAATCAAAACATGTATATGAACTAACTTCTAAACTTAAATAACAAGCACTCATCATAAGCAAATAAATGTTCAAACGGGAATCACCTAATTTATTCAAATGAGCCAAGCTCAATATTTACAAGGGACAAAACACACTCATAAGCAATTGTGCCACATCCAAAAAAATTTATGCAATCATCTCAAAATTAATGAAAACAATGGAAACAAAGATCACAAAAGGACTTTTATCGGTTGTAACTTGGCCGGGGTTAAGAAACAAGGGTCATATGTACACGACCATTGAACAAGAAAGGGTAAATTTCATGAAGAGCATTTTCTTTTCTAAACAACCATTCTTGCTCAAACTTCCAAATTATTCTCACAATGCATTCTATTTCTTTCTCTTTTGATTTCCACAATTTTTCTTTTTCTTTCTCTGTTGATTTTTCATTTATTTTTCCTTTTTCATTCTATTTTCGATTTCATTTGAGAATGCATTGACCACAATTCCTTCTTCTCTTTTCACAATGAACTAATCTCCCCAACTTCAACAATACTACAACTTAAATCAAAATGCTCTTCAAAACGCTTAAAGTTCGGGTTCATGCTTCAATGATACAAAATTTTTTGTTTTATGCTCAAGAGAGGTTTCTAATGTTCACACACTCACAAGGTGACTTGAAGTGAATTTTGGAAAAGTGGTTCTACTCATAGTACTAAAAAAAATTACCTTGATCATTTCAAAGTTTCCAAAATTTCAAAACCAAAAGTAAGATTAAACATAAAAAATTTGAGTAAGCAACAACTACTTGAATCCCTCAATAATTTGTGAACAATGGAGGAAACTCACATTTGTGGTTATGTCCTAATTGATTCCAATATGAACAAATATGCAAAATGAAGCAAAAATTGAAATTTATGTAAAGAAAAAAGTTCATAAACATATTAACATTCTACAAAGCACAAACAGAGTACCTTTTTGTGCACCAATTCAGAATTTTATCATCACCATCAATGAATGGTGAAGCACATCACTTTTGTACAAAGAACTAACTTGCTTCATCCATCAATTACCTTAAAATAGAGAACAAACAACAAAAAAATGTTTGTACCAAAAAAAAAATATAAACATAGAACATCATCTGCCCAGATGGAAAATTCACTAATAATAAGAAATTTTTAACAATTATCCAAAAATCAACATCCGCCCGGATGGAACTACAACAATCCTAAACAAAAGTTAATAATAATAGAAACATAGTAAACATAACAAAATACAAAATACAAAGATGGACACATCAAACCCATCAATAAGAACTTGAGCTCGACACTCTATCACCAGCACCATCATCACCATCATCACCACCGTCATCATCACCTGCCCCCTCCGGAAAACCAGGCCTGCGCTCGGGCCACCTAGCATAAGCCATGAGGTCCTCTCGAGACCTCAAAGGATGATTAACATGTGGCTCACGGATCAAAAGCTGCAACTACATCATAGAATCATGCATGAATAAGAAGGCGCGCTGGTGAGCCTCATGCATGGCCCAATTGGCCTCAACACTCGAATCACGAACACGCCTTGCAGGGGCAGCAGCGGCAACTGGGACAGCACCTTCATGTGCCTGCAAGCAATGACGGGTGATAAAATTGTCATCCAAAACAGCCAGCTTTACATTCCCATGGCTAGGTAGGGTGACTCGCGCCATATGGCACAATGCCATAATCAAGCCTGGATAAGTCAAAGTGCAAGTAACCCTATCACCAAAAGGAGTAGAACTCAGCGTTATTTTCTTTAACTCATTTGAAATTATCCTTACCAAGTCCACAACCTACTCATCATCGAGGATACAAGCCAAAAGGGTAGCGGTCTCCATGGGAATAGAGGAGGTGTGACTATGCGGTTTAAGGTTGTGCAATACAACCGACATCTCAATTTGGGCTTTCGTAGTCAACACACCCCTAATGAACTTAAGAGGGGCTCTATTAGCCCCACACTGGTACGATTGACCATCAACGCACAAAATTTCTCTCAAACGGTCGGCATTCTAATTTCGCCGAGCCAACATCAGTCCATAATCACACAGTCCGTCTTCCGCCATCTGAACATGGTTACCAAGGTATGTATTAATCGTATCCCTCGAGAAATCAATCACTTTACCCCTTACCCAAGTTTTGAAGTTAAAAGGCTCATCATCAGAAGGAAGGGCATTCGCGAAGAATTCCCTTACGATGTCTAAATGGTACTCGGGGTAAGGTTCAAAGAACTTATCCCAACCACCTCCTAAAATAAGAGAAGCAGTGAGGCGATAGCTCCCAAGAGGATCAATCTGAATAATTCTGTTGGCCCAAACTGTTCTCCTCTCCAGCTGTTGGTACCTTGATTGTTGAGCAGCACCGAGAAATCTAGTACTATCAAACTGGCCTGATGGAGTACGTCTGGGAGGGTTTGAGGAAGATCCATCAACACGTTGTTTCTTACGTCCAGACATCTGAAAAAAAAACAACAAATCGACCACAAAACATACACAAACGTTAACGAAAACCATATTAAAACATTTCTAAATTCCTAAACAAATAGTAAGAATCACCCAAGGAAAGCAAAACAGAATTGAGAAGAGGGGAATTTTTCTGAAAATCCCAGACCGCGCTAAGCGCGTGCAGAAGCGCGCTAAGCGGACTCTGCGAAATGCAGAAAAATTCCTCTCTGCAACAGAGGGTTTCCATGGAGCAAATTCCTACTGTCTACACCAGATTTATGTACAGACATCTCCAAAACACGAATTCACAAAAGTAAAGCCCTAATATCTACAAAAACCAAAATTCTACATTCAAAATCCCTAATTCCTAAAATCAACACATGCAATTACACTATTCTAGTAAACATTATGGAGATTGACAAACAAAAAGTAGAAAACAATGAACAAGAACATTGAACAATAAAGGTTCAACCCCAAAATGGGTTTTTTGCATGAAAAATTAAAAAGAAAATGAGGAACTTACATTTGATGAAGAATTATGAGCAAGAAGATAACAGAAATGAAGTTAGGGCTCAAGAAATTCCAAGGAACTTTTGAAAATTTTTGAAGGAGAAGAGAGCAATAGAGTTTTTTTTTTGTGAGAAATGGGGAAATGAGGCACAAACTCAGAACCCTAGCATCATAATACAAAATCTGGGCCGGGTATTGCTTAGTGGGCCCAGAAAAATCATATTTTTTTTCAAAAATACACAGACCGCGCTAAGCGGGCTCTGGGCCACGCTAAGCGCGCTGCCCACTAGAAGTTGAGGGTCATTTTTCTTCAGACCGCGCTAAGTGCGCTCCTGCGCGCTAAGCGCGCACTGCAATAACAAAAATACTCCTAGCAGCACAATTCCAACTTCCAGTAGCTCAATTCATCATTTCAAGCAGCATAAAACATCAACTTTACAAAAAACATGATTTAAGCAGCAAATTTACCAGAAAAATGATAAAAACTTACAAAATTGGGGTGCCTCCCAACGAGCGCTTGTTTAACGTCGGATAAGCTCGACGGTCCAAGACGATCAATGAAGAACGTCTAGGAGAACAGAACAATGTCACGATCAAAGTTACCACCAAGGTAGATTTTTAAGCGTTGACCATTTACGGTCCAACACTCTTTTTTCTGCAAATCTTCGATCACAATTGCTCCAAAACTTTTTACTTCCTTGACAAGAAAAGGTCCGAACCACTTTCATTTTAATTTTCCCGGGAAAAGTTTCAACCGGGAATTGAACAGCAATACCATTTGCCAGACCTTGAAATCCTTTTGCCGGATCTTCTTGTCGTGATAACTTTTCACCTTCTCCTTATACAACCTACTAGAATGATAGGCGGCATTCCGCATCTCCTCCAATTCGTGCAGTTGAATTTTCCTTTTTTCTCTGGCCAAGTTTGTATCAAAATTTAACAGCTTAAGGGTCCACAATGCTTTGTGCTCCATTTCAACGGGTAAATGACATGTTTTACCATAGACCAATTGAAACGGAGTTAAGCCAATTTGAGCCTTGTAAGCGGTACGGTACGCCCACAAAGCCTCATCCAATTTTTGTGACCAATCTTTTCTAGAACTTGACACGGTTTTTTCTAGAATTCTTTTAACCTCACAGTTAGAAACCTCGGCTTGACCGTTCGATTGTGAGTGGTAAGGGGTCGCCACTTTATGCGTTACACCATAATGTTTCAAAACACTTTCAAGGGATGTATTGCAAAAGTGTGACCCGCCATCACTTATAAGAACCCGAGGAGTGCCAAAACGGGCAAAGATGTTTTTCTTTAAAAATGTTATTACCGTTTTACCATCAGACTTAGGTGAAGCAATCGCTTCAACCCACTTCGACACATAATCAACCGCCACTAAAATGTACTCATTTCCAAAAGAGAGTGGGAATGGACCAACAAAATTTATGCCCCAACAGTCAAAAATTTCAACCTCTTGGATATTTTGAAGGGGCATTTCATCTCTTTTTCCATTTCCACCAGTTCTTTGGCAAGTATCACAACTTTGCGCATGGAGATTTGCGTCTTTAAATAGAGTAGGCCAATAAAAGCCTGATTGCAAGACTTTCGTGGCCATTATCGAACCATTAAAATGGTTGCCATAAGGCGAGTTGTGACAATGCCAAAGAATACTCTGAGCTTCATCACTCATGACACACCTTCTCAAAAGGTTGTCACCTCCTAATTTGAACAAGTAAGGGTCATCCCACACATAATAATTCACATCCGACAAGAACTTCCTTTTTTGATTCCAAGTTAGGTCTTCGGGTATCCAACCGGTTGCTTTGTGGTTAGCAATATCTGCAAACCACGGCCTAACTTGGACTCTAAACAATTTTTCATCGGGAAATTCCTCTCGGATTTCCTTTTCAGTTTTGGTTACCTCCACATTATTCAAACGGGATAAATGATCCGCCACTAAATTCTCTGAACCCTTTTTATCCTTTATTTCCAAATCAAATTCTTGAAGCAAAAGGTTCCAACGGATGAGCCTTTGCTTCGAATCCGGTTTAGTGAGCAGATATTTGATAGCCGCATGATCAGTGTAGATTACCACTTTTGACCCTATTAGGTAAGAACGAAACTTCTCAAGTGCGTATACAATCGCAAGCAATTCTTTTTCGGTTGTGGCGTAATTTACTTGCGCCTCATTTAATACCTTGCTTGCGTAATGTATAGCATGAAAAGTTTTGTCCTTCCTTTGACCTAACCCCGCTCCAACGGCATAATCACTCGCATCGCACATTAGTTCAAAATTTAAAGTCCAATTTGGCGCGCTAATTATTGGAGCGGTAATTAGTTTCTCTTTCAAAATTCGGAAAGCAATAAGACATTCATCGTCAAAGAGAAATACCTGATCTTTGTTGAGCAAGTTGCTCAATGGCCTTGCTACCTTTGCAAAATTTTTGATGAAACACCTATAGAATCCCGCATGCCCCAAAAAGCTTCTGATTCCTTTGATGTTGGTAGAAGGAGGCAACTTTTCAATTACTTCAATCTTCGCTTGATCGACTTCAAGGCCTTTGGAAGAAACTTTGTGGCCAAGCACAATTCCCTCCGTCACCATAAAGTTACACTTCTCCCAATTCAACACCAAGTTAGTCTTTACACACCTCTCAAGGACGGTTTCCAAATTCTTCAAACACAAATCGAAAGATGCTTCAAACACGGAAAAATCATCCATAAACACCTCCATTGTCTTTTCAATGAGGTCGGAGAAGATAGCTTGAACACACCTTTGGAAAGTTGCCGGCGCATTACATAAACCAAAAGACATCTTTCAATAGGCAAAAATGCCAAAGGGACAAGTAAAAGCCATCTTCTCGTGATCCGCCGGGTCAACCGCAATTTGATTATACCCCAAATATCCGTCCAAGAAACAATAGAATTGTTGCCCGGATAACCTCTCGAGCATTTGGTCCATGAATGGAAGTGGAGAATGGTCTTTTCTTGTTGCGGTGTTCAACCTTCTATAATCAATACACATTCTCCACCCCGTCACAATATTTGTTGGGATTAACTCATTCTTATCGTTTCTGATAACGGTCATGCTACCCTTTTTAGGAACAACGTGCACGGGGCTTACACATGGACTATCAGAGATCGGGTAGATTATTCCCGTATCCAAAAGCTTCACAACTTCTTTCCTAACAACCTCTTTCCGAACAACCTCTTTCATAGTTGGATTCAAGCGGCGTTGTGGTTGAGCAACCACCTTGAAATCCTCTTCCATAAGAATCTTGTGCATACAATAAGATGGACTAATTCCTTTAAGATCGGAAAGAACCATCCTATAGCTTCTTGATTTCTTTTCAACACTTGAATCAAACGGGTTTCTTCTTTATCGGACAAAACATTGCTAATAATAACCAGTTTGTTTCCACTTTCATCAAGGAATACATACTTCAAATTTGAAGGAAGCACCTTCAATTCAAGTTGAACTTTCTCATCACTTGGTTCTTTCTTCAACTCTTCATTCTCAACTTCCCACGGTTGTAATTCTTTGAGAGATTCAAGCTCTTTCAAACATTCCTCAAGAGCTCTTTCTTCTTCATCGGAAAACACTTCAAAAGAATCATCAAGAGCCATTTCCAAAGGAGACACTATATGAACATGCTTAGAAACCTCCAAAGTTTCTTCTTCAATTGCATCGATACGAAAGCTATCATGCTTGTCTTTGGAATGCTTCATTGCTTCGAATAGATTAAAAGATACCTCTTCATTTAGAACCCTCACTTTCATAAGGCCATCATCAACATCTATCATCATGCGAGCGGTCTTCATAAAAGGCCGTCCAAGAATAAGAGGAGCATCCTCATCCTCTTCCATATCAATAACAATGAAGTCCACCGGAAAGAAAAAATTGTCAACTTTCACCAACACGTCTTGCGCCAACCCAATCGGGTGAGTGGTAGATTTGTCGGCCAATTGCAATGTCATCCAGATGCCCTTAATTTCAATGTTCCCAAGCCTTTTCACAATAGATAATGGAATGAGATTCATGCTTGAGCCCAAATCAATAAGGCCATTTCTAACAAAGACATTACCAATTGTAACGGGTAAGGTAACTCGCCCCGGATTGGCTTCTTTCTTCGGAAGAATTCTTTGAATAATAGCACTACAATTTGCCGCAAGAACAACGGTTTTCGGCTCCGAATATTTTTGCCTCTTTGTAAGAATATCCTTCATAAATTTGGCGTACTTCGGCATTTGCTCTAGAGCTTCGGAAAAAGGGATGTTGATTTGTAGTTGCTTAAAGATATCCATGAATCTTAAGTATTGCCTAGCATTTTCTTTCCTTGTCAGCACATGAGGGTAAGGCATATTTTGAGTCGGTATCGGATTTATCATCTCCTTCCCCCTCTTAACTCACACATGTTTCTCTTTTTTCTTCACTTCCTCCACACTCTCATTTTCAACTTCAACAATATCATCATTTTTCTTTTCAACTACAACCTCATCACTAGTTTTATTTTCAACTACTTCCTCATCACTATCCTCCTCAACAATACCATA
Source organism: Lathyrus tuberosus (assembly GCA_022829125.1). Lineage (NCBI taxonomy): Eukaryota > Viridiplantae > Streptophyta > Magnoliopsida > Fabales > Fabaceae > Lathyrus > Lathyrus tuberosus. The sequence continues at coordinate 12,463,105 of JALAZF010000086.1, forward strand.
AATTTTTTCTTCTTCCACACTTTTGTCATTTTCTTTTGCTAACTCCTTCCCTCTTCTAGTAACGATTGCTTTGCAATGCTCCTTCGGGTTTACTTGAGTATTTGCGGAGAATGAAGGACCCGATTGTTGCTCGGCTATTTTTTTTGTAAGTTGCCTAACTTGATTTTCGAGATTCTTTATCGCCGCATCGCTACTCTTTTGGTTGGCCATAGACATTTGAATGAATTGATTCAAAGTGTCTTCCAACTTAGATCTAGGAACTGGAGGTGGTAGAGGTTGATAAGGATTTTGCCGGCTTGAAGAACCGCCACCATAACCTTGATTATTTTGATAGTTCCCCCTCGGTTGATATCCTTGATTATTTTGGTAATGTTGTTGAGGATTGCTTAGATAAGGTTGTTGTTGTGGTATTCCTTGATAATCTCGTTGATTGTTCATGTAGTTCACTTCTTCAAATCCCGGTGGAGGACAAAATCCGGTGTCGTGCTCTCCTTTGCAAAGTTCACAACATGCCACTTGTTTACTCTTGCTTGGTTGCTCCTTTATTTCCTTAATTTGTTGAGTCAAAAGTTCCACTTGTTGAGATATAAGCTTGTTTTGCGCTAGGATTGCATCATTAGTTCCTAATTCAAGTACCCCGGGTTTCTTTTGCGAGTTGGTACGGTTTTGACTTTGAAGATCATTGAGAGCCATTCTATTGATGATATCCGTAGCTTCTTCGGCACTCTTTGATAACAAAGCTCCACCAGAAGTGGCATCCAATAATAACTTGCAATTTGGTTGGAGACCATTTCTGAAGATGTGAATTTGAGTTAACTCGTCAAACCCGTGGGCTTTGCATTTTCGAATCATGGATTTAAATCTTTCCCATGCTTCATTTAGAGACTCATTAGCACCCTGAGAGAACACATAAATCGCAGTTTTTGATTCCATAAAACGATTGTGAGAAAAGAACCTTTCTATAAATTTCTCCTCCAGAACGTTCCAATCGGTCATCACAGCAGGAGTTTGGTCAAGATACCAATCCTTAGCTTTGCCTAGCAAAGCATGAGGAAATAGTCTCTTGAATAAAGGTAACTCTTGCGCTTGATCCACTCTGGCCGCTAACGCTATCTCGTAAAATTTGGTGAAAAAAGCGAAAGATTCTTCATGATCCATTCCCGTGAACGGACTTCCATATAACAAATTCAGAGTTCCCATTTTCATCTCAGCTTGCCTTCCATTATTTGCATTGTGAACAAACTGAGCAGTGTGACGCGGACTATTTACACATGGTGTGGAAGTGGGTGGTTGTAGTATAGTGGTGAGTATTCCCGCCTGTCACGCGGGTGACCCGGGTTCGATCCCCGACAACGGCGCCATTTTGTTGAAATACAAATAGAGTAGGGTTTTTGTTATCGTTCCACAGAGATTGTTTAAAGATATCACCGCCGTTCTACAGTTGAATTCGTTTCAAACTTTAAAGTAACAAGGGATTTTGGTTGTTTTCAGTTGGAACGTTTGCATTCAAATTTAAGTAATAAACGGTAAAAAGAGTTGTTTTAACGATTTGTAAAAACATTCCAAGATTAGGGTTCGACAAACCATTTTGCACGGATAGGATCGATAAAGCTAATGAACTCGTTTGGACGATAAATGTAATCACATATCCTCCCAATATGTTTATCTCTAACACATATTGTGAGTTTTACCATTTTGATCCTTTGATGATCTCTCACTCAAACTATCAAAATGACAACATTCAAGTTCAATATTTATGAACATCAACTCACATAACTATCTCTAGCCAATGTGCATTGATGGATGAAAAACCTAGGTAAAGTGTAAGAACACATTTCTCAATCATGAACCAACACAAAGAATAAACCATAGAAACAAAGTTTTTCACCATACATTCATCATCCAAGAGTTCATAAGCTAGAATCAATACCTATACATACAAAAGAAAGGTTTGTCTACCTTTTAACCTTGACACAAAAGAGAAATTGGCTCTCCATTGACATAGAAGCTTTACAAACAAGAAGATGTAGAAGAGAAACAAGCATCAATGATGATCTCTCGACGAATGATGCTTCCAATCTTCCAAAATAGGATACTACAGTGTTTACAATGTTTTTTTGCTCTCAGAAAAATAACTAGTGTCCTTTCAAAAAATCTGATCAATTCTACTTATAAGGGGCTGAGAATCGCAGAGCACGCTAAGCGCGCTGCACTTTATGTTAAACCGCCTTAAGAGCGCGCTTAGCAGGCTAAAGACCGCCCTAAGCGGGCTACTCCCTGTAACTAACTACATCCCCGCGCTAGGAGCGCGCTTAGCGCGCTACAAGCATTCTCCAAAAATTTTTTTCTTCAAAAACTGCTTCTAAGGAGTCTTCCTTGCTCCAAGCTTCACATTTCAATGTAAAAACCTACAATTAAAAACACAAAAGTTAAATAAATAAGTCTACTAATGCAATTAACTATACTACGGTTATTTACCGGAAACAATGGGAAAAAATATCGATTATCAAATAAAGATCACAAAAAGGTGCTAAAAACTAAACTAAATATTAACACAATTTAGCACCTAACAATGGTCCACCTCATAGCATGTGCGTATGATAGAGTTTGTATTGATCTTACTCGATACGGTTTTTCAAAAACCTTTTTTCCACTACGCACTGCCCCACCTCAAAATCCAAAAGACCATATTATGTGTATTGGGTGGATTTCAAAATCATGACATTTTGTTCAAGTTTACTTGAAACCGGGATGCCCTATATCACTTGCATCACCGGAGTTGATGGCTCATTCAACAACAAAAACTGAGACTTGTCTAGTTCTCTACATTTTACGTCCTTTCCTGCTACCGTAGTCTAGTCTGTGCTTACTCTTGACCGACCATACAACTCGGCATCAAATATATTTGGCATGTACATAAGCCCCCCGAGAACTATATCCGTTTACAAGGGTACAGTATTCAGCAGTAACATGGGCCCAGATATATTTGCTAGGTGTCATGCTATAGGTTGGCTTTTCATCTCAAGTTCTTACGTGTCATAAAATCCTTGGAGGGTCGTGTCCTTTCAATTCCCCCAATATAATGATGACTATTAGAGACTACTCCCTAGCTACTCTTGGGTGTCGAGTCTTTTATTAAAATCCTCCTTTCTCCCTATTCTCATTTCTACATCCAAATCATCTTCCTTCTTTATCAACCAGAACATTTTCCCAATCTCCAAGGCTTCTCTACTCACAGGTATCCTTCCACTACTCTTGATTTTTATTTTATTCTTCAATTTTTTTTTTAGAAAGTATGGTAGTCTTTAGTAAACGAGATGACGAGGGTAGTGGTAGTGATGTCTGTATGAATGCCATGGAGAAGGAAGAGTTGTGAGAACAATGCATGTGGGAAATAGAAAGTGCTTTAGGGCCAGAGGAGTATAGACGAGCCATGAACGAAATTTATGGCAATGTTCTCACTTCTGGGAATAATTTTGATTCTGGCTCATCTTCCTTAGGTTTTGTAGAGGTTTCGATGATGACTGCTGCTCCTTTTGATCTTGAGGTCATGAACCATAAGAATAGTACCTTCGATGATGTAGAAATCACGAAACTCCAGTCCAAAAGGTAAATATCTTCAACTGGGTCCGAACATGATGTTCTCTTGGAATCGTGTATTCTCGGAGAGTACGTTTGTATACTCCGTCCTAAAGGTGTTAAAGAAAACCTTTTATATTTCTATTCTAGGGTTCTAGAGGATTTTAATATATAAATACCCTTTTCTGATTTTGAAGCGGATGTGTTAAAAGCTGTGTTAGGGTTTTATAAAGACTTTCGAAAGGGTTTGTGAGGTTTTAGATATCACCCCTACAATTGATCTATTTTTCTCTTTCTTTGAAGTGAAAGGTGTCAATAATTGTAGTTGGATACAAATCAGTGGGATACCCGGGCGAAGTTTCCTCCATGCATACACTTCTAATTATAAGAATTATAAGAACCGATTCCTAAGGGTAAAGAGTGGGCCGAGGTGTCCACAAGTGTTATATCCTCTGGATAGCTAATCTCGCTTTCCCTTTTATTGGGCCGAAAATCCATTGTCGATCACTGGTTTCAACTGTGAGAAATTGAGTGAACTGGAAACTTAATCTCTGATTGTTCTTGATTCCTTCAGTATGATGAAAGTTAAGGAGTTGATAGCTTTGAGTGATGAGAAACACCTTTAATTATTTATCAACACCTTTAATTACTCTTGTTCTGATGTTTATGATTTTTGTTTGCAGATACAATGACTAAATTGTCAGTGGCTGAACAGAAGAAGTTAATGCTGGAGGCTCGTGCTGCTCGGAGAGGATCTGGAGGAGTTTCCTCTTCTAAATCGGATATGGGTGGGTTGGAGATCCGACAACCAAAGCGGACCCGGGGAACGAGTACAAAAGTGACCCCGAGTAAGAATGAACCTCAGCCTTCTGCTCCTCCAGCCCAGGAAGAAACTTCGCAAGGTGCTCCCAAGAGGCTAAAAACCCTTATGAATGATGAAGTCTGTCAAGCTGACATGGAGATCAACTCTCTTATGCGGGTTCCTGGGGAAAATGTTGCATCCTAGGAGTTTAAATTCTGGTCCAACAACTTTGATGGCCTTAGATTTCTGTACGATCATCTTAACGCTACCAAGGACGTCGACAAAGTGAAATCTATTGGTCGGCAGAAGATTACACAAAATATAAGCTCCTACCTTATGCCGTGTGATGTTCTTGTTATGGGCTTATTTGAATCTAGTGATGATTCTGAGGCGAAGAAGATTAAACTGAAAGAAGAGATTACCCGGCTACAAGAAGCCCTCAACGTTCAATCAAAAAAGCTTTCCGGTTTAGAGAAAAACCTAGCTGACAAGAAGAAGAACAAGGAGACTTTTGAATCCGACAATAAGTCGGCTTTGTCTAAGGTTACTGAGGAGTTGAAGCAAGTCAAAGTCTCTTACTACGAGCTTTTAGTTTCCAGCACCAAGCTCACTGAGTCCTTTAAGAAGTCTCAGATTGAAGTGTGAGAGCAAGAATTGTCTCTACAAGTCAATCTATGTTTTGATGATAACAATACGTATTTGTGAAAGAACCATTTTATGTTCTAACGTGTGTTGTGTGTAGATCATATTCATAGAAATTATCAGATCCAACAAGCACCAGCCTGATGAGCGAAATTGATAATATGTGAAGTTACTATGTGCGACACAAGTCGCAAGAAGCAAGAACGCTTCTGTATCTGATTGTGATCAGTCAGATCCAAGGATGCTGATATTGCTAATGCAATGCTCTTGTGGATGCTCTCTGAAAGTGATCGAGATTCTGAAGATTGCGAAGCTCCTGAAGAAGAGAACCGAAGTGCTGAAGACTCTCATGACTTGAAGTTCTGAAGGCGGAAGGCTCTGAAGACCAAGTGCAGAAAGACTCTGAAGACTTATGTGTTCTGAAGATTAAGGTCCTGAAGATCAAGTGTTGAAGACTTTGAAGACAGATTCCTAATGGACAAGTTCTGAAGTTTCGGAAGACTTGAAGAAGTAAAGGATAACGTGCTCAAAGACAAGTGCTGAAGTTTTGAAGACTGATTCCTAATGGACTTCTTCAAATAACTGAAGACTTGACGTAACAGATATCCTGATTAAGAAGACTCTACTCATGCTTCATCAATTAAACATCAGAAGCCTCTGAAGTTCAGAAGTCACATGTTACCGTTGTGAGTAACTGTACATGGCGCCCAAGAAATATATATCCCGTCACTTCTCCCATAGTAAAAAGGAGATGTGTCAGTACAACTAGTTATTACGTAACGTCTCTTTTCCAACAGCCAACAATATTTCAAACGACTATATTTCTACTGGGCTATTTAAAGGAAAGAGTATTCGCTTCTAAAAAAGATGAAGTCCACAAAGTGATTAAGTCCACAAATTGGGAATTTATCACAGTCATTGTGTGAAGATAGCAACAACGACGAGTTCTCGTTGTAACACTTAGAATATCCAAAGCTATCACCATTTGCACATGGCCATTGTTGTTGAAGCTCAAAGATCATCATTCAACACAACAACAATGAATTGGTATAGAAGCTGTTGATGAAGAAGACAACATTGCAAATCAGTCAAGTCATCAACCACCTTCTCGTCAGCGCTACATTGAAGATTTGAAGCAAGGAGTTGTTGCTCAAAGCTTGCTCACCCAAGAAGACGAAGAAGAAGAATATCTACAAGATGTCAACAACTGTCAAATCTTTATACGTCTTTGTAGTTTCTTAGGAAAGCAAGGAGTTGTTGCTCATATCTTGCTCAAACACTTATGTGTTCTTTGTACTTAAACTTATGAGTAATCTGCTTGTTAAGAAGCATCATTGTAATCTCCTGTATAACTAATTCTTGGTGAATTAGGATTCCTTGAGTGGTCAGTGACCGGAGACTCGAGAAGACAATGGCGAGATGTCATTGTGGGAAAAGCCTGAAATAGGGTCAGTAGCGTTATATTCATTGCGATGAATCCCTGAACGTCTAGCTATGAAAGCCTAGCAGTAGATCTTGCGAGATTGGAACCTGCAGGTCAATGTTCGTTAAATTCATTAAGTCGAATCCCTGAACGGTTCATTGTATGTTAGTCACAGTGCGGTTGTGCAAGTGGTTAGTCATCGGCTGTTGCCCGTGCATCTGTAATCGAGATTGATTATAGTGGATTAAGACCTTGTGATCAAGGAAAAATCACGTGAGGAGGGTGGACTGGATTAGCCTTTCTGGTGAACCAGGATATATCGTGTGTCCTTTACTCTTATGCTTGTTGTTCTTATTTATGTTTCAATATTGAGTATTAGAACCTTACATAAGCAAGTCAGAACCTTGCAGCTTAACTCTGATAAGCTTCCGCACTACAAGTTCTGAGAAATGTAGTTTATGTTCAGACTCTTGTTGGTTCTCATGCTTCACGCTTAGCAAGCCTGAAAGTATCTTTGCCAGTAAGAGTCTCTCAACAAACTCTGATGTTGTCCTAAGTGCTTTAACGACAAGAAGCGAAAAGTTGTCAAAAGAGTAAATACACAATTCAAACCCCCCTTTCTTGTGTCTTTCTCACACCTCCAATTGGCATCAGAGCTCCGGTTCTGTTATTGATGGATATCAAACACCTAACAGTGTCAGAAAAAGATCTGGATGCGGTGCGTAGAAATACTCTGGGTAAGACTGAAATCCACTTACAATTTCTATAACAGTTCAGAAGTTGACTGTGTACAAAATTGTAATCAATCCGAAGTACTTGAGCAAATCACTGATTCTGTAAGTTTTGTAGTTGTCAAACGACTAAATCTTCCTCACTTAAGTTTTAATGACGATTGAAGAATCAGCTGATAAGATAGACTCATCAGATAAGAAGTAGTATCTGTTGAATGCCTATCTTGGAAGATACGTGTGGATGAACCACGTATGTGCTCAAAGTTAAATCATCAGAAAACAAGAAGTCTTGTTTGCTGAAGATCAATTCTTTATGAGTTTTTGAGATCTTTTCAAGAAACGGATTAGGTCCACCCTTGACTTTCTCGTTTAAAAACTCATTCAGAACCTCTTCATGTAAAGAAGAAAGAATGTTGTTCTATGATGTTGAAATTCAAGATGAAGTATGCAGAATTCAAAATAATTCAACATCTGAATTTTGACTGATCAAGAAGGTTAAAAGATTCAATATAGAACTGAATATTGTTTTCTTGGGAGCAATACAGAAAACTGAAAGAATATTCAGGAAGAAGAATGTCTAGGATTTGTCAAGTACTTGATCAAGAATGAACACTTAGAGTTTTGATTGAATCAGTATAACCAAGATCTGATGACTTATAATTATCTCTCAGTTGAACCAAACATTAGTGATCAGATCAATATCTGATAAGTGTCTCAGAACCTCTTATACAGTGGAATCAGAAGATATCTAAACACTTAGTTCCTCGACTTAAGGATTCTAGTTGCAGACGTCATTCAGAATGAAGAAATCAGAAGTAGGTATGCTATGGGCTATATTCAAACAAGTTAAATCAGCAGTGTGAGAGCAAGAAGTATCTTGGAAACTATGTTCATGTTGTAAACACGCTTGATGATAACCGGTTCTGAACTAGGATATACATTATTTGAAGAGACAAGTCAGAGACTATTGTGTGATGTCAATATTTCTCGCACATAATCTTTCAATGGTTCATGTTATAGCCTTGAACTACATGACCTTCTGAAAATAAGGAAGCCTTAAGGAAGGTTGTCGAGTAAATCAAAGTTTCTAATTGGTCATTCTCAAAAATCAGATGAGTTTGTCTGAACATGAAAAAGAATATGATCAATTGATTCTAGTTCTCAAACCAATATCAAAATTCAGAAAATAGTCATACTCTTCAGAAATGAAAATGCAAGTAAATCTCGAAGAATCCAAGAACCCTCAGCAGTTCACTCAGAAGTAAGCAGAGTCTGATTAAGAGCTCGAAACTAAATGCATTCATAAAAGATTACAACGTCAGACCACTCTGAAGGAAGCAGAAGCAAATAAATGATGATCAGAAGTCCAGAGTCAGAATTAAGTACAATATATGAAAACAACAGAATTCAGACTATGTCAGGTATGATCCTCTCTATCTTAAATAGTTAAACACTAATGCATGAATTTGAAAATAAATAATTTGAAATATTCCTGTCTTACAAGAAAAATCTCTTAACTATGCGTGCACTCAAAAGTAACCTCAATCATAATTGCGAATCTTTGGTAATTATAACATATCTCTGACAATATAATCTATTCTGAAATCTTATTAAAATCCTTTAGAACTGATCTATGATTTTCCTAGACTAGGTACAACTCATCCTACCCATTTACATGTATAAAATCTAGTCTTCCTATCAAACAACCTCATACTCAAAGTTCTCAATTATAAAGGTGTAAGTGTCAAAACTCTGTCTGTCATTATGCCTCCACTGACCTTTCTTGGAGATCAAGATCTTTTTGAAATCATTTCTGAAAAACAATTTGTAATCAATACCCCTCCACTTTCGAGTTGCATTGCTTGTAGTCTAGCAGATGTGCTTTACACTGAATAATGGACTAGATACTCCATGATGCTAGAAAAGCCTATCTAAGTAAACCTTGTCAAAGATTTCTGGAAACATGCCGATCTTGATCTTGAGAGCAAGTGCATCACCTCCTTTGTTTGTGAAGTCCCAATCATCATCAACCTGTTCTCAATCACTCTTAGAACTGGGTGTGAGGATGTCGGAATTGTAACGCCCCGAAAATCTAAATTAATCATTTATTTATTTATTTAGTTAATTTAGAAGGAAGTAAGAAGTTTTGGTAATTTTGGATCAAAAGAGTATTGGTTTTAATAATTTAATAGAATGAATAATTAATGTATTATTTATACTATTATTATTATTAAAAATATTAAGAAAGAGGGCAAGGTGGTCTTAAAGGAAAAAGAGGTAAGGGTAGAGTTGGGAGTTCATAAACTGGAATATTTTGTCTAAAGAGGAGATGACTGATCACTTTCTAACTGATCGTGTGTTTGCGAAGAACGCTGAAGAAGAGAAAAGAAGGAAAAGAACCCTAAGGCTTGAAGGTTGTTGAAGAATCATAAAGAAGGAGGAAAGTTACTAAATTTCTCTAAGGTATAGGGAGTTTTCATGGTTTATTATAGTTCTATAGGATTTAGTTATGAATAGATTAGGTATTTGTGAATTTTGGGAAATTGTGGTATTTGATGATGTAGACTGAGTTAGGGATGAATGATTTGATGAAATATAATGAGATAGAATGTTATGTGTTGATGTATGTGTATTGTGTGAGTCTTTTGGGCAAATTTTCGTATTGGAAAAACTGAATTTTTGGGATGGTTGAAGTCTAAACACAGCAGAAAAATCTTTTGAAAAATTTGGGTTTTCGCATCCTGACACGGGCCGTGTCACAGGACACGGGCGGCCGTGTCATGCTACTGTCCTTGCTGTATTTTTTTTCGTTTTGGATTTGTGCTTTAGGGTTTCGGACACGGGCCGTGTCACAGGACACGGGCCGTGCCATAGGAGACGGGCGGCCGTGTGTGGTTGCTGTATGTTGTCTGTTTGTGTTTTGGAATATTGGAAGCCTGACACGGGCCGTGTCACAGGACACGGGTGGCCGTGTCAGGCAGCTGTCTTGCTGTTTTTTTTTGTTGTTGTTGTTTTCTGGAGGTTTCTCAACGTTTTCTCGTGCTGACCTTTTGTTGTCAAGTTGTTGTTGATGTAAGATGATAAAACATGATGGTATGATAAATACTTGTTGAATATGAAATGAATGATGCACACGTTGATTTTTGTTGAATTAAGAAGGATTTAGCATCATTGCATTTCATAACATTTTATGTTGGGGCTTCGGTCCATTGGTAGCTTCCATCCCATTGTGCGGATTGAAGTGATATGTTGATTACGTTGTGCTCCTTTTGGAGGGTTGATGGCCAGTGTCCATCCACGTTGAATTGGTACCACATGCATTCTTTGAATTCCATTATAGTTGACATTGCATGTAAAGGATGTTGTTGTTGATGAGGCTATGATGTTGTTGTTGACGATGCTATGATGTTGTTGTTGATGAAGCTATGATATTTTGTTGATGATGCTATGATGTTGCTGTTGACGATACTATGATGTTGCTGTTGCTTTTCTGTTTATTTTCCATGTCCTTATATTATTATAATGAATTGTTATTCTCACCCTGCCTGCTTGAAAATGTTGCCTCTTATGTGGGTAACTTGCAGATGACCAAGAGTAGACTTGCGATGTTGGAGGATTGAGTCTCGGAGCGTCCTTTTGTCGTTTTTGTCGTGTTTTAAGTGGTGTCCTGCTTTGTGTCATGTAACATCGGGTTGGGATTAGTTGTGAACCTTGTGTTTCCCTTTGGCTGTATGTTGGAATTTCTCTTTATATTGTTGATGCCATTTTGAATTGGAGACTTTTATCCATGGAGTATTTTGTTGAATTGAATTAAAAAGTTTTGATTCTGCTGCGTAGTTGTTAAATTATGTTATTGATGAATGAATAACCCGTGTTACGGGACAGGACAATGATTTTGAACGTCGGTTGAATATATGTGGCACCTTTCTCGCTGATTTTACTCTGATAGTATTAAGTGTTTTTCCTAAATTGTATATGGGGTAGAAGGGTGTTACATTAGTGGTATCAGAGCAGGTCGGTCCGTCCGGCCAAGTTGTCAGGTCGTAGTTTGGCAACTTTTCAGAGGGAGAATCCGCCTACCTTCAAGGGCAAGTATGATCCTGATGGGGCATTGGATTGGTTGAAAGAGATAGAGAGAATATTTCGGGTGATGGACTGCACTCCAGCGCAGAAGGTTCGATATGAGACTCATATGCTAGCATTCGAGGCTGATGACTGGTGGCTAGAGACTCGTCAGAGGTTGGAAATTACAGGTGAAGGTATCACTTGGGATGTGTTCCGAAGAGAGTTCCTGAGGAAGTATTATCCAGAGGATGTTCGTGGTAAGAAGCAAATCGAGTTTCTCGAGCTGAAGCAAGGGAACATGTCGGTTACTGATTATACTGCAAAGTTTGTTGAATTGGATAAGTTTTATCCGCACTATAACGATGATGATGCTGAGTTCTCAAAGTGTATCAAGTTTGAGAGTGGGTTGCGCTCAGAGATCAAGAAGGCAGTTAGATATCAGAAGATTCATATTTTTGCTGATTTGATTGATAGTTGAAGAATTTTTGAAGAGGATAACAATGCTCATTATAAGATCATTAATGACAGGAAGAGCAAGCACCAACAGAATCGTGGCAAACCTTATGATGCTCCAGCTGGAAAGGGTAAACAGAAAGTGGTTGATGGTAAAAGGACTAGTGGGGGAGATGCTCCTGCTGGCATAACTTGTTTTAAATGTGGGAAACCTGGTCATAAGAGTAATGTGTCTACTGCTGAAGTGAAGAGGTGTTTCCGTTGTGGTAAGACTGGGCATGCCATATCTGAGTGCAAGCATAAAGAGATGATTTATTTCAACTGTGGCGAAGAAGGACACACTAGTAGTCAGTGTCAGAAACCGAAGAAGGCGCAAACCGGTGGGAAAGTGTTCGCTTTGGCTGGGACTCAGATAACTAATGAGGACAGACTCATCAAAGGTACATGTTTCATTAATAGTACTCCCTTAATTACTATGATTGATACTGGTGCTACCCATTGTTTTATTGCTGCCGAATGCGTTGAGAGATTGGGTCTTGTGTTGTCTTCTATGAATGGAGAAATGGTCGTCGAGATTCCGGCTAAAGGATCGGTGACTACTTCTCTTGTGTGTTTAAAGTGTCCTTTGTCGATCTTCGACAGAGACTTTACTGTTGATTTGGTGTGTTTGCCTTTATCTAGGATGGATGTAATCTTGGGAATGAACTGGTTAGAATATAACTATGTTCATATCAATTGTTATAACTAGTCAGTGAGATTTTCTACTGCTGAAGAGGAAGAAACTAGTTTGTTGTCTTTTAATCAGTTACAACAGTTGATGCAAGAAGGAGCTCAGATGTTCTCAGTGATGGCGTCGTTATCCGTTGAGAACCGAGCTGTGATTGAGGAGTTGCAAGTGGTGCGTGAATTTCCTGAGGTTTTTCCTGATGAAATTCCGGATATGCCTCCAGAAAGAGAAGTGGAATTTGCAATTGACCTTGTACCTGGTACCAGACCAGTTTCTATGGCACCCTATAGGATGTCTGCATCTGAATTGTCATAATTAAAGAAACAATTAGAGGATTTGCTTGAAAAGAAATTTGCGAGGCCAAGTGTATCGCCGTGGGGAGCTCCAGTGTTGTTAGCGAAGAAGAAAGATGGGAGTATGAGGCTCTGTGTTGATTATAGACAACTAAATAAAGTGACGATTAAGAACAAGTATCCACTTCCTAGAATAGATGACTTGATGAATCAATTGGTAGGCGCTCGTGTGTTTAGAAAGATTGATTTGAGGTCGGGATATCATCAGATTAAAGTAAAGGATGAAGATATTCAGAAGACGGCCTTCAGAACACGTTATGGACATTATGAGTACTCAGTGATGCCTTTCGGTGTTACTAATGCACCGGGAGTATTCATGGAGTACATGAACCGTATCTTTCATACTTATTTGGATCGGTTTGTGGTGGTGTTTATTGATGATATATTAATTTACTCTAAATCGGAAGAAGAGCATGCAGAACACTTGAGACTAGTGTTACAAGTTTTGAAGGAGAAGAAGTTATATGCAAAGCTGTCTAAATGTGAATTTTGGTTAAAGGAGGTTACTTTTCTCGGCCATGTCATTTCAGGTAGTGGCATTGCTGTGGATCCGTCTAAAGTAGATGTTGTGTTGCAATGGGAAACCCCAAAGTTGGCTACCAAGATTAGAAGCTTTTTGGGACTAGCCAGTTATTACCGAAGGTTTATCGAGGGATTTTCTAAGTTAGCACTTCCGTTGACTAAGTTGACTTGTAAAGGTAAAGCTTTTGTGTGGGACATTCAATGTGAAGGAAGTTTCAACGAATTGAAGAAGAGATTGACATCGGCTCCGGTTTTGACATTACCTAACCCAGGAGAACCTTTTGTGGTATATTGTGATGCTTCTAAAATGGGTTTAGGAGGTGTACTTATGCAGAATGACAAGGTAGTTGCTTATGCGTCGAGGCAGTTGAGAGTCCACGAAAAGAATTATCCTACACATGATTTAGAACTTGCTGCGGTTGTTTTTGTGCTGAAGATTTGGAGACATTATCTTTATGGTTCTAGATTTGAAGTATTTAGTGACCATAAGAGTTTAAAGTATTTATTTGATCAAAAGGAATTGAATATGAGACAACGAAGATGGTTGGAGTTATTAAAAGATTATGATTTCGGTCTGAATTATCATCCAGGAAAAGCTAATGTTGTGGCTGATGCTTTAAGTCGAAAGGCTTTACACATGTCAGCGATGATGGTTAAAGAGTTGGAATTAATTGAACAATTTAGATATATGAGTTTAGTTTGCGAAGTGACACCCCAGAGTGTTATGTTAGGAGTGTTGAAGATTAACAACGATTTTCTGGATAATATCAAGGAAGCTCAAAAGTTAGATGTGAAACTGGTAGATTCGATAGTTGGAATCGATCAGTCCGAGGACGATGATTTCAAGTTGGATGCCTATGGTGTGTTGAGGTTCCGTAATCGAATTTGTATTTCTGACGATGCGGAGAAAGCGATTCTTGAGGAAAGTCATAAAAGTAAGTTGAGTATTCACCCGGGGGCTACAAAAATGTATCAGGACTTGAAGAAATTGTTTTGGTGGCCTGGGATGAAGCGTGATGTAGCTCGTTTTGTGTATGCATGTTTAAATTGTCTGAAGTCGAAAGTTGAACATCAGAAGCCTGCGGGGTTGATGCAACCGTTAGAAGTTCCAGAATGGAAATGGGATAGCATTTCAATGGACTTTTTGACGGGACTGCCTAATACTTCAAGAGGACATGATTTGATTTGGGTGATTGTTGATAGGCTTATGAAGTCGGCTCATTTTATTCCTATTAACATCAGTTTTCCGGTATCAAAGTTGGCAGAGATTTATATTCGTGTAATTTTGAAGCTGCACGGTATCCCTTTGTGTATTGTGTCGGATAGAGATCCGCGGTTTACTTCTGATTTTTGGAGGAGTTTGCAAGAAGCATTGGGTTCTAAGTTGAGGTTGAGTTCGGCGTATCACCCTCAGACGAATGGTCAAACAGAGAGGACTATTCAGTCGTTGGAGGATTTATTGCGAGCATGTGTTCTCGAGCAGGGAGGTTCGTGGGACACCCATTTACTATTAATAGAGTTCACTTATAATAACAGTTATCATTCTAGTATCGGAATGGCACCTTTTGAAGCATTGTATGGTCGGAGATGCAGGACTCCTTTATGTTGGCATGAATCTGGAGAAAGCATAGTGCTGGGACCCGAAATTGTTCGAGATACTACTGAGAAGGTGAAGTTGATCCGAGAAAGGATGAAATCTTCCCAAAGTAGGCAGAAGAGTTATCATGACAAGCGAAGAAAGGATTTAGAATTCCAAGCGGGTGACCATGTGTTTTTGAGAGGTACACCCGTGACAGGTGTTAGGCGTGCATTAAAGTCTAAGAAGCTTACTCCTCGTTTTATTGGTCCGTATCAAATTTCGGACAGAGTTGGAAATGTTGCTTATAGAGTGGCCTTACCGCCTAATTTGTCGAATTTACATGATGTGTTTCATGTGTCACAACTCCGGAAGTATGTTCCAGATCCATATCATGTGATTCATATGGATGATGTGCAAGTACGGGATAATCTTACTGTGGAAACGATGCCTGTACGAATTGCGGAACGTGCGATGAAGGTTTTAAGAGGCAAGGAGATTGCGTTGGTGAAAGTTGTCTGGTTAGGAGCTGCCGGAGAAAGCATGACTTGGGAGCTAGAAAGCAAGATGAAGGAATCCTATTCCGAGTTATTCAAATCAGGTAAATTTTCGAGGACGAAAATTCGTAAAGTAGGGAGAGTTGTAATGCCCCGAAAATCTAAATTAATCATTTATTTATTTATTTAGTTAATTTAGAAGGAAGTAAGAAGTTTTGGGAATTTTGGAGAATTTTGGATCAAAAGAGTATTGGTTTTAATAATTTAATAGAATGAATAATTAATGTATTATTTATACTATTATTATTATTATTAAAAATATTAAGAGAGAGGGCAAGGTGGTCTTAAAGGAAAAAGAGGTAAGGGTAGAGTTGGGAGTTCATAAACTGGAATATTTTGTCTAAAGAGGAGATGACCGATCACTTTCTAACTGATCGTGTGTTTGTGAAGAACGCTGAAGAAGAGAAAAGAAGGAAAAGAACCCTAAGGCTTGAAGGCTGCTGAAGAATCATAAAGAAGGAGGAAAGTTACTAAATTTCTCTAAGGTATGGGGAGTTTTCATGGTTTATTATAGTTCTATAGGATTTAGTTATGAATAGATTAGGTATTTGTGAATTTTGGGAAATTGTGGTATTTGATGATGTAGACTGAGTTAGGGATGAATGATTTGATGAAATATAATGAGATAGAATGTTATGTGTTGATGTATGTGTATTGTGTGAGTCTTTTGGGAAAATTTTCGTATTGGAAAAACTGAATTTTTGGGATGGTTGAAGTCTAAACACAGCAGAAAAATCTTTTGAAAAATTTGGGTTTTCGCATCCTGACACGGGCCGTGTCACAGGACACGGGCGGCCGTGTCATGCTACTGTCCCTACTGTATTTTTTTTCGTTTTGGATTTGTGCTTCAGGGTTTCGTACACAGGCCGTGTCACAGGACACGGGCGCCCGTGTGTGGTTGCTGTATGTTGTCTGTTTGGAAGCCTGACACGGGCCGTGTCACAGGACACGGGTAGCCGTGTCAGGCAGCTGTCTTGCTGTTTTTTTTTGTTGTTGTTGTTTTCTGGAGGTTTCTCGATGTTTTCTCGTGCTGACCTTTTGTTGTCAAGTTGTTGTTGATGTAAGATGATAAAACATGATGGTATGATAAATACTTGTTGAATATGAAATGAATGATGCACACGTTGATATTTGTTGAATTAAGAAGGATTTAGCATCATTGCATTTCATAGCATTTTATGTTGGGGCTTCAGTCCATTGGTAGCTTCCTTCCCATTGTGCGGATTGAAGTGATACGTTGATTATGTTGTGCTCCTTTTGGAGGGTTGATGGCCAGTGTCCATCCACGTTGAATTGGTACCACATGCATTCTTTGCATTCCATTATAGTTGACATTGTATGTAAATGATGTTGTTGTTGATGAGGCTATGATGTTGTTGTTGACGATGCTATAATGTTGTTGTTGATGAAGCTATGATATTTTGTTGATGATGCTATGATGTTGCTGTTGACGATACTATGATGTTGCTGTTGCTTTTCTGTTTATTTTCCATGTCCTTATATTATTATAATGAATTGTGATTCTCACCCTGTCTGCTTGAAAATGTTGCCTCTTATGTGGGTAACTTGCAGATGACCAAGAGTAGACTTGCGATGCTGGAGGATTGAGTCTCGGAGCGTCCTTTTGTCGTTTTAGTCGTGATGAATGAATAACCCGTGTTACGGGACAGGACAATGATTTTGAATGTCGGTTAAATATATGTGGCACCTTTCTCGCTGATTTTACTCTGATAATATTAAGTGTTTTTCCTAAATTGTATATGGGGTAGAAGGGTGTTACAGGAATCCCTATTGATTTTGACAAAAACAAATTCTTTGCTGCTAAAAATTTTGCATCTCTTCATGACCTAAATTTAGGATACATAGCCTTCAATCCTGAAAATCTCCTATCTATCCCCAAAGCTTGGTACAAGCTCATGTTGTCCAATTTCCTTCCCAGAGGAGAAAGCCATGACATAATCAGATTTCATGACCATGAATTCATTTATTTACTAATGAATGGATTTCAAATAAATCTACCACACACTATCTTCAACTGTCTCTGGAAAACCATCTCTGAGTCCAGAAACCTCACAAAGTCCTACATTCCTTACGGAAGAGTTTTGTATGAGATTTTCTTTAGAGATGGAATTGTGGACATGATCAAAGAGAGAATTAAAGAAGATGGTCCTGAATACCTTCCAGATAACTGCTTATTGAAGACTAAGTGTGAGATCTTCAGTGACTAGGAAACCTAAACCTGTCTGTGTTTTAACTATGTATGCAGAGTGTATGTTTTGAAATTACAGTTTCTCTAGGTCAAATCGATAGTATCAGTTTGTCCTGAGATATTCAAAGATTAATGAACTGTGTCCATGAATCATTTTTTATTATTGAATTCTTAAATATAAAAATATTTGACAAATCACTAATTGATTTTAATTATTGAAAGTTCTTGGAAAATATTTTAGTGGCTAAAGACACCGTCATCATTAATATAGCAGCCCCAATGGCCACTCACGGCAAAGCAGCTGTTAACATATTAACTCCTCTCAAAATGAATAAGTAACTGCTCCATTCTCTTTTCCCACACGTTCATGCCTTTTAGCATACCCTAATTAATCATGACCACCTAGGAAATAGTAAACCTAAATCCTTGTGTACCAATTTAGTCATTACACTCCTCACTCTCATTCGCCTATAAATAATAGGATTCTACTTCATCCTCACTCATCCTCATCTAAACTAATCTTCATTTAAAATCTTCTGTGTGTTAACAAATGCCTTCTCCAACATTTAGAGGGAATATAGAAACTCTAGAAGTTATCCCAGAGAAAAGACCAAATCTAGCTAGACTTCAAAATAATGGTCTGGAAATTGTAAGAAGCATGCAGATTCAATCTTGGAATGGTTATTATTCACTGTTAAACGGCCATATCTTTCCATTTCTTGTGAAAGAATTCTGGAAATGCGCCAGAATCAGTAATGATGGCAACACTATCTGGTCTGAAGTATATCGACTTCCAATCACTATCTCCATTCCCTCATTAGAAAAGATCATAAATTGTGTCGCCTCTGGAGTCACTATTGAAGACTTTCAATCTGACCCGAGCTTAGTAGAGAGATGCAAGGTTTTATTTGATGATTCGGTTCCTTATGAACCAAACAACCCTGAGAAACTTCTTCCTTCACCCAGAACATGGTTCAGATTCTCTCTAACCAACCTTCGACCTCGTGCAACTGCAAGGAGCACGATATCCCAAGATGATAGAGTATTCATCTTCCTCCTAACACACCACTTTAGGATCAATCTTCCCAAAACTATTTTCAATCACCTAAAACATTCTATCAGAGTTTCAAGAACTCAGTTGAACTCTTACGTTCCTTACGGGAGAATAATATCTGAAATTATGCTGAAAGAGAAATTCTGGGGGTTAGTAAGCAGACTTGGACCAGAACCTCCAGTAACTGAGACAAGATGTGATAGGGTGGACAACGTTGTAGAATTTGATGACTAAAATTTCAAATCCTGATGTAGTGTCAAATAGTGCTATGTCTTGTTGTTTATCGTTCTATTTTGTGCTGATGTTTTTGTCTCTCTTTTTAATCAATGAAAATATGATGTCTTCTATTTTCTATGCCTATACCAACATCAACTTCATAATAATCTGAGACACTTACTCAAACAAATGGTTAAAATACCTAAAACATTATAATAACTGATAGAATCAAACAGTAATGCATTAGCATCCCTCAAGGATAGTGCAATCTCAAAGATTCAAAGCTTAGTAGAAGCTTCTAATTCCTGTATGGACTCCATGGAAATAAGAAATATCTGGACTGAGTTCCATGAATGGATCTCAGAAGAAACTGTGAAGAGCAAGAGGTTGGCAATTACTCAAGTAGAAGAAAGGTTGCATGTCTCAAGAAATGATGATTCTGAAAACCTTCTCTCATCTTCTTCATCATCCTTAGACTCGCTCTAGTCTAACTCATAAGGACCCATGAAAACTCAGTTTTATTAAGTCTACGATAACTTAAAACGTTTCTAATTAGGAATATGTGTTTGAATTATCTATGTTTTGGTTATCTTGAACTTTTCAAGATTAAGCTCAACCTATGCTATACATTTTAGAACTATTTTATGTTGATGCTTCTATCTGATTGTTCATAAATGAAATGCTGTAATTAATCTTTACTGATGATCTAAAACCTTCAATTAGTAATCAGATGATTCCATCTAAAAATCCTTCAAATAAATTTAGTATGGTTAAAGATGGTTATCACTAAATGACTTGGATTGCTCTTAACTGCTCAAATGCTGGCTCTATGGATCTATGTTGTTTAACATATCCAGTATATATATATATATATATATATATATATATATATATATATATATATATATATATATATGATGATGATGATGATGATGTTAATATGCTTAAATGCTTAAATGCTCAGATGAGAAATATATGATGTTCATTGGAAAGAGGAATTATATGCTTAAATGCCCTTATGCTCTAGCACTTTTTGATGATGTCAAAAAGGGGGAGAAATATAATGATTTTGATTGAGAAGAGGAAATAATTGAGAAGAGGAAATCTAAAGAATGCAACTCAAACAAGTAATCAATCATATAAAAATACGTTGCTACTAACATTGTTGTTTGATGTTATCCGAGGAACTCTAAACAAGTTCACTAGGCAATCTAAGAACAGGAACATGTTAAGAATGAAGAACTCCGATCATATAATAGAAGCTGTCTAAGAATCAGAAAAAGTAAGAAAACTCTGAAAGCAGTCAAGACAAAGTACACATTCTCAAGATGCTTACTCAGAGGAACTGTGCAAATCAGAAGTCAAGAGCTGTCTGAAGATCTGGATTGAAGATCCAAGAAATAATTCGTTCTGATGTTTACCAGAAACAAATTTAAATGAAAACGATTTGGTGTCAAACTAAATCAATAATTGGTAATCAGACTCAGTACACAAAGATTAGTATCAGACTCATCAATCAGAGCAAAGCTGTGAATTATTATCAAATACCTTCACTGGTATCAATTCAGCACATTAAGGAAATACCTCTCAAGTGGTATGAGAAGAAATTCTTCACTTGGTATTAGACTCAACATACTCGGGTATAAGACTCAGCACATCACGTGATATCAGACCAGAATCAAATCATGAGTACCAGATTCAGAATCAAGCGTTGAATGATCACAAATATTAACCTTCAATTGGTATCTGATCAAAAATCAAGCTTTGATGAACCACTGAGTTGTGACAATAACAAGGTACTGAGATGAAGACCTGTGTTCAAAAGTTAAACTCTGAAAAGTCATGATCTTTATTGGTGATTAAAACTTAATATTCTTGAACTACGTTATGAAATATCCTAATATCTGACTTATAGAAATTAGGGGGAGACTACTCAGAAGATTCAAATGATAAATCCTATAATCTTCACAAAGTCTGAAACTCAGGGGGAGTTTCTTGAAAGACAATGTTTGTCTCTGATGAATAGCGAGGCTATGTTATCAGATAAGAAATGATCTGTTTGTGCTCAAATGAATCTGCTAAAAAGTAGAAATGCTTCAGAAGACTCTGAAGATTACAAGCTCTGATATGACCACAAAGAAACTGAGTTCTGAAGATCTGAAGATGGAAGTTCTGATGAGCTAGTCCAGATGCTGAAGACTCTTTGTTTTCTTAAAGACAAGATAGAGAAGTAGTCATTTTCTATTCTTTGTTTTGGAAACTCAAGTTGTTATTCTGTATGTCTTTGGATCATATAAGATTCTAGATGATCACAGATAAAACTTTGAGGATAACAAATTCAGGGGGAGCTGTTGTTCCAGACTCTGAATATGTTTGTTTTGGTGATCACCTTGTATAAAATGTTCAATCAAAATACTTGGTTTTGTCATCATCAAAAAGGGGGGAGATTGTGAGAGCAAGAATTGTCTCTACAAGTCAATCTATGTCTTGATGATAACAATACGTATTTGTGAAAGAACCATTTTATGTTCTAACGTGTGTTGTGTGCAGATCATATTCATAGAAATTATTAGATCCAACAAGCACCAGCCTGATGAGCGAAATTGATAATATGCGAAGTTACTATGTGTGACACAAGTCGCAAGAAGCAAGAACGCTTCTGTATCTGATTATCACATTCCTGGATTATCAACTAGCACCAACACTGGAGGAGTATTCTCACTTGACTGATTTACATATCACTGATCAAGCTCCCTTTTTTGGACTGGAAGAAATTCCAAAGGATCAAACCATTGCAAGAGCAATCTATTTGGAGGATTCAGAAGTTAGGACTCACATGACCACTAAGGGAGGAATCCAGGGTTTACCAGCCAAGTTTTTGATAAAGAAGGCTCTGTACTTTGCTAGTATAGGGAACACAACTTCTTTTGAGAGCATCTTTGTCTTACTCACCTACGGGTTATTTTTGTTTCCTAACATTGATAACTTTGTTGATATCAATGCCATTAAGATTTTTCTGATCGAAAACCCTGTACCGACCTTGCTCGTAGACGCTTATCATTCTGTACACTTAAGGAATTTGTATAGCGGAGGAATGATCACATGCTGTGTACCCCTGCTATACAAATGGTTCATTTCCCACTTGCCCAAGTATGCTGCATTTTGGGATCCTAAGAATACTTTACGTTGGTCACAGAGAATCATGTCTCTAACCAACTCTGACATAGACTGGTACAACCGAATCTATGATGGGATCAGAATCATTGACCGTTGTGGAAACTTTCCTAATGTACCCCTCATAGGAATTAAATGAGGAATCAATTATCATCCGATTTTAGTTCGTCGTCAATTTGGATACCCGATGAGACATGTCCCGCGTAATGTTCATATGGAAGGTCTTTTCTTCAAAGAAGGAGAAAATGAAAGGGAACTAAAGATAGAAATAGTGCATGCCTGGAAACATGTTCACAGAAAAGGAAGAGAGACTCTAGGAAAACCGGACTGTGTCTCGGTGGAACCTTATCTCCATTGGATACAAGCTAGAGCTCTCAAACTGAGGATACCTTATCCTCGTCAGGAAGTTCTTCCATTAAGGGACCCTGTTCTTTATTTTATGTCTGATACGGAAAAACTTTAGGCTACTCTCAACAGAGTTCAATAGGAGAAGAAGTCTTGGAAGAACAAGTACCGTATTCTCAATGTGGAGTGTAATACAATACATCAACTGTTAAAAGAAAAGGATGCTCTAATTGAGATTTTAGAGCAACACGCTATGGAGAATTAAGAAAACCAAAGGAATTTGCTCGGTCCTTTCACTTGGCAAAGGAACGACAAGTTGACAACGGCTCGAGAGCCCCAGTCAAAGAAAAGGAAAATACCAGAACCAGCACCTGAGCCCTCCTCAGAGAGGACTCAGGATCCATTAGCTTAGACATTTCCTTTCACAACACTATCTAAATTACTGTATTTCCATTTCTGCAATCTTTGAATTCAATAAAACGAGGTTTCCACTGTATGATATTTGCAATCAAATTGTCGAAGTTTATTTTAATTAAACAAAAAAAAAAGAATATATTAATATAAATCATTGCATATCATTCATCATTCTCACATAACGCATTCTTCTTACCTATGAATCTCACGTTTGTGTCTCGATTCTAGAGTCAAACTGTCTCATTCGTACAATACTTGGGCCAGTCAAAAAAAGAAAATGGATAATCTCGAGGAAGAGAACAGAGAGTTGAGAGAAGAACTCGACTCTCTGAAAGAGGATCTGAGAAAGTTTCACAATGACATGCAAGCTCTGGCAGCGGCCCAGATACAACAACAAAGGACTGTGATCTCGGAGATCACATCTACGCTCATAATGGAAAAGTATGAGCCTCGATATACCATGCCTAAAGATCGTCTCTGGGGCATGCCAGTCAACTATATCCCAGAAGGATATATTCCGCCGATCTCGGAAGATCCGGAAACTGTAGCAGGAACCGCTGGGCCTGAAGGTTACAAACTTCGGGAAAGCGAAGATGCCAGGGGCATGACAACAACTCCTGAAGGTTACAAACTTCGGGAGAGGGAAGTACCAAGATTCACTGCCGTAATGACTATACCACCACCCGTGGTACACACTGTCTCGGAAGGACAGATTCCACAGATACTTTCTGTTGGAAATGAAAGTATGGATGAGAGAATGAGGGAATTCCATGAACAATTCCTAGAGATGCAGAAAGAACTGCAAGCCATTTGCGGTCATGATCTATTTGGAAAGGACGCCGCAGACCTTTGTCTGGTCCCCAATGTGAAAGTCCCGCACAAATTCAAGGTGCCTGAATTTGAAAAGTACAAGGGTAACTCTTGCCCTCAAAGTCATTTGGTGATGTGCGCTCGGAGGATGTCAACTCAGACAGAGAACCAACACCTACTGATCCATTATTTTCAGGATAGTTTAACCGGTGCCGCACTCAAATGGTACATGGGGTTAAACCGCACTAAGATCGTCACTTCCAGAGATCTTGGCGCTGCCTACGTTCAACAATATAAGTATAATATGGACATGGAACCAGACAGAGATCAACTCAGAGCCATGTCGCAGAAGGATAAGGAAACCTTTACGGAGTATGCTCAGAGATGGCGTGAGATTGCCGCCCAGATTTGTCCACCTCTTGAGGAAAAATAGATGACAAAAATCTTCTTGAAAACCTTGAGCTCATTTTACTATGATAGAATGGTCGCCAGTGCGCCCAGTGACTTCACTGAGATGGTGGGCATGGGAGTTCGTCTGGAAGAAGCAGTCCGAGAAGGACGTCTATTCAAAGAGGCCAGACTATCAAGCAGTACCAAAAGATACGGTAGTGCTCTCCCTAAGAAAAAAGAGCAGGATATTGGTAATATCTCTCTCGGAAAGCAAAGGCGACGGTACCAACCAGTAGCAGCTGTAACTCCTACTATCAACCATGCGCCTGTTCCTACGTATCAACCTCAGGTTGCTCAGAGCCAACTGATTCAACAACAATTTCAGCAAAGGACACAACAGCCTCTTCAGCAGGCTCGTCCTCCGTACAACAACAACTGTACAACGCGACCACCAGGGTTTGACCCTATACCAATGTTGTACACAGAACTGTTTCCACTATTACTGGTCAAGGGGCATGTCTAAATCATGGCTCCTCTTACAATTCCAGAAAATCTTCCTTTTTGGTTCAAAGCGAATCAGACTTGTCCTTACCATCAAGGAGGACCAGGGCACAACATAGAAAATTGTCTCAGCTTCAAATCCGACATACAGAAGCTTGTTATGAGCGGGGTTTTATCCTTCAAGGATACAAATCCAAATGTTTAAATGAACCCGCTGCCTCAACACGAGAAAGGTGCGGTAAATTTGATAGAGGGAGAATCTAACCACAGCTATCAAATTCAGGATGTACTCTTGTTAAGGGCCAACCTGGTCAAGATGCATTGCAGACAGAGCGGATATGGGCATGTACCATCTCATAACTATCACCAGTGTGATATCTGCTCTAAACACAATCAAGGATGTTCTGTGGTGCAATCAGCTCTACAGGAACAATTGGACCTCGGATGGATCCAGGATCACCGAATTTGTGAAGTCAAGATGACTTATACGAATTCTAACATCATTCAAAACCACGACATCCGTGCAATGAATGTCAACTTGGTGGTAATGCACTCAAGGCAAAGCCAACATCATAATCTGCCATGGCACGATTACGGTTCCTGTCCTATCTGCTCGGTAAGCAACCAGGGATGCTCTTTTGTACAAGAGGCCCTCCAACGTCAGATGGATTTTGGATGGATTCAGGATTACCGTGATAGAAATCAGTATCAAGTGAATATGATTCAAATCTTTGATATTCGCTTAATGAATACCAACTTGGTGGAGTTACATGCTACACAAGTCCAGCTCGGTTTCCTGACTTCGCATAATTATCAGAACTGTACAGTATGCCGTGAGAGCGACCAAGGATGTGCTCTCGTTTAAAGAACTTTGCAACACTTGTTAAACCACTGGTGGCTTCCAATCTATATGGATGAAGACACACAACAAGTCAGTATGATTAATGGGAACCCTACTAGTCATCAAAGTCAGGATGTTCGATCAATGGAAATAAATCTAGTGAGGTTACACTGCATATAGAGCGAACGTGGCCGGGTGCCACCACATAGATATGAACACTGTAGAGTTTGCTCTGAAGATAATCAAGGATGTTACCTCGTGCAAGCAGCCCTTCAAAGTCAGTTGGACCACAAAGAAATTTAACCATGTCCAAGTTCTGGGTCAATCAATCTGATTCCAGACTATTTCGCTGATCAAATCAAGGATGTTGTCGTAATCTCTGATCATGAGAGGACCAGGGATGTTTGTACCATCATCCCTTTACTTGACGAATCGAAAGTTCCCAACCAGGAACTGATTGAAATTACTTACAATGGTCAGAAGAATCAGAAAGCTCCTGTAGTTATCTATCTGCCGGGACCGTTACCGTATGAATCAACTAAGGTTATCCCTTACAAATATGGTGCAACAACAATTGAGAATGGAAAGGAAACTCCATTACCCTCCGTTGTGAATATTGCAGACATCAGTCGGGTAACACGGAGCGGTCGAATCTTCAACCGAGGAGTTGGAGAACCCAGCAAAGAAAAGGAACCTCAAACAGAAGTTCCTAATCAACCAGTTGGTCAATCTAGTGATCCCGACCTTTCAAAGAACAGCGATGAGATACTGAAGCTCATCCAGAAGACTGAATACAACATTGTTGATCAGCTGTTGCAAACTCCTTCAAAAATCTCAGTGTTATCACTTTTACTTAGTTTCTAAGCTCACATAGAGGCTCTACAGAAGGTCTTAGAGCAAGCCTTTATGGAACAGGATGTGTCAATAAGACAATTTGACAGCATCATCTCCAACATCACTTCCTGCAACAATTTGGGATTTAGTGATGAGGAACTGCCAGAAGAGGGCCCAAATCATAACATGGCACTCAATATTACAGTCAACTGCCAGGACGATGCTTTAGCCAGCATACTGGTAGACACCGGATCGGCTCTAAATGTGATGCCGAAGTCCACTCTAATGCGACTATCATTCAAAGGATCTCCGATGAGAGGCAGTGAGGTCATCGTCAAAGCATTTGACGGATCCTGGAAAATAGTTATCAGCGAAGTTGACCTTCCCATAACTATCGGTCCCCACACTTTCCAAGTCACTTTCCAGGTCATGGACATCCGGGCAGCATACAACTGTTTGTTAGGAAGACCTTGGATACACGAGGCTGGGGCAGTCACTTCAACACTTCACGAAAAGCTGAAGTTTATCAAGAATGACCAACTCGTCACAGTCTACGGAGAGTAAGCCTTGATCGTGAGTAACTTATCGCCATCCACTTGTGTAGAACCAGAGGAGGTTGTTGGGACTCAGGTCCAGGCACTTTCGTTGAGCCCTGAAAACCAATCAGGAGGAGGAACATCGATTTCCTCGTACAAAGATGCTCTCGAAGCGATCAGAAATAACAATGCAAAGGGATGGGGACAACTTGTCATTCCTACTGGTAACAAGACAAAGAAAGGTCTTGGTTTTTCTTCAAACTGTACAAAGTCTGTATCCCATTCAAAACTTCTTTCATAGTGGAGGTTTCCTTCACCTAGTGTCTCAAGAAGTACATACCATCAACGAGGGTGATTCCTTCAATACGGACGAAGAATGGAAATCCTATCTTAACGAGGACGGTTATATGTCTCAGGAAGAGGTGCATACGCCATTTTGCTATCCCGCACAGAGTCTGAGATTTATACCAAGGTCAGATGTCAAAATGATATACGGAGATTGTGATCCAGAAGGATTCCGTGCTCCACCCAACTTATTAGAGGAAGACACTCTGATGAAAGACAACTTTGACCACGACTATTATGGCCCAATGGATGGCCTGCCTATCTGGCAGCCTTACCCAGGAGACTCGGGGCAAAAGAATCAGCCGAATGATGCATATCAGCTAAGCATCATTGAAAAGAATACCTACGTCCCCACCATGTCATGGGATCAACACTCAGGGCATTCAGAAAACATCCAGCACGACGATGAATTTGCAAAGCTTGCCGGACTAGAATTCATCAACTACACTTTTCCCAAGGTCAACGTCATTGAAAGGGATGACACCTCTAATTCCACCGAAGTGTGGGACACATTAGGACAACCGAGTGGAAGGTACGACTACTTGGTCAAGTACACCGCTCCCGAAAGCTCTAATATCAGGCTCGATGACATCCAGCCAACTGGATGGGGAGATTTACCTGAGAGTGCAAACACTGCGCAAAATACAGCGGAGGAATCCTCCTACAAAAACTCTGTCTGGGAGACAGATTCCAACGATCCAGCTCCACCAGAAATCAGCGTCATTTCTGAAGAAACGCCAAGAAGGAAAATACCAGACTTTGTGATTCACCGAGGAGTTCGCCACCAATAGGTTGCTGTCGATGTCCCGAAAGTCGTTCATAAGTCTAAGTAATTTCCATCTTTATCTTAGCCTTTCACCTTGCCCAGGTGAAATGGATGTTTTGATAGTGCTCATTTTCTATAAAGGTACCCCTTCACTTCGTCCAAAGCGACAGAGTTTTGTTTTATAGGGCCGTAGTTTCAAGAATAAAAAAAATTATAAATAAAATAACGTGGTTCTGTAATTTCCGAATTTATTGTTGTTTTCTCTTTTTGCTTTTTCAAAAAATGATAATCCTAAAAAACAACTCAAATAATAAAAACAAGCAGTAAAAATAAATACACTGCTCACACTCTTGCACTCCCTCTATCTCTTCTAAAACAAATCATCACGTCATGCAGATTGCTTGTTTTAAACTCCATTGAAACATACGATCCAATGCCTTCTCCCAACTTTGAATTCCCGGTATTTGAGGCTGAAGAAGAAAATGGCGACGAAATTCCAGAAGAGATCTCCCGATTACTCAGATAAGAGGAAAGGTCCATTGAACCTCACAAAGAGCCGTTGGAAACAGTCAACTTGGGTTCAGAGGAAGAGAGTAAAGAGGTCAAGATTGGGGCACTGCTCAGTCCAATTGTCAAAGAAAGTTTGACAAAGCTTCTCAAAGAGTTTTCTGATCAAGATATGCCAGGGTTGGATACCAGCATCGTGGAACATCATCTACCGTTTAGATCAAATTGTCCGTCGGTGAAATAATGGCTGAGACGGGCTCACCCGGACATGGCCATCAAAATCAAAGAGGAAGTACAGAAATAGATTGACGCAGGTTTCCTCGCCACATCAGAATATCCTCAATGGTTAGCCAACATAGAACCAGTTCCGAAAAAGGAAGGAAATGTCAGAATGTGTGTAGACTACAGGGATCTGAACAAAGCAAGTCCAAAGGATGACTTTCCCTTACCACACATTGACATGCTGGTAGACAGTACAACAAAGTTTAAAGTCTTCTCCTTCATGGATGGATTCTCGGGCTATAATCAGATAAAAATGGCGCTGAAAGACATGGAGAAAACTTCATTCATCACCCAATGGGGTACTTTTTGCTACAAGGTAATGTCGTTCGATTTGAAGAACGCCGGGGCAACTATCAAAGGGCCATGACTACTCTGTTTCATGACATGATACACAAAGAAATTGAGGTATATGTCGATGATATGATTTCCAAATCGAAGACAGAAGAGGAGCATGTGACCCACCTGCTAAAACTATTCGAGCAGTTGAGAAAGTACAAACTTTGCTTGAATCCCAACAAATGCACATTCGGTGTCCGTTTAGGGAAACTTTTAGGGTTCATCGTCATCCAGAAAGGAATTGAGGTTGATCCTGACAAGGTCAAGGCCATTCAAGAAATGCCTTCTCCAAAAACTGAAAAACAAGTCAGAGGATTCCTGGGACGTTTGAATTATAATTCTAAATTTATATTCCTCATGACCGCGACATGTGCACCAATTTTCAAATTACTCAGAAAGAATCAGGACTGCGTTTAGACAGAAGACTGTCAAACCGCCTTCGACAGTATCAAGGAATACATGTTGAACCCACCAATTCTATCACCTCCAGCGGAAGGAAGGCCATTGATCATCTACCTAACAGTCTTGGAAGACTCAATGGGCTGTGTACTTGGCAACCAGGACAAAACCAAAAGGAAAGAGTCTGCCATCTACTATTTGAGCAAGAAGTTCACCGACTGCGAAACTCGGTACACTATGCTTGAGAAAACTCGCTGTGCTCTGGGTTGGGCAGCTAAACGTCTTCGCCAGTATATGATTCGTCACACTACTTGGTTAATCTCCGAAATGGATCCAATCAAGTATGTCTTTGAAAAACCTGATCTCACGGGAAGGATCGCTCGTTGGCAGATGTTGGTATCAGAATACGACATTGAGTACCACGCTCAGAAAGTCGTTAAAGGAAGTATTTTAGCCGATCATTTGGCTCACCAACCGATTGACGACCAGGAATCAATCGGATTTGACATCCCAGACGAAGATGTCATGTACTTGAAAATGAAAGACTGCGATGAACCACTACCCAGTGAAGGGCCAGAACTAGGATCCCAATGGGGACTAATCTTTGAAGGAGCTGTCAATCATTACGGAAACGGAATTGGGGCAATTATCATAACACCTCAGGGTACCCACATTCCTTTCACTGCCAGACTGACATTCAAGTGTACAAACAACGAGGCCGAATACAAAGCTTGTATCATGGGTCTCGAGGAAGCGATCGATTTAAGAATTAAGAACTTGGATGTATATGGCGACTCAGCCTAGGTTATCAATCAGATCAAAGGAGATTGGAACACATACCAATCAAGATTGATTCCTTACAAAGATTGTGCGAGAAGGTTGTTACCATTCTTCAACAAAATCGAGTTTCATCATATCCCTCGTGAAGAGAATCACATGGCTGATGCATTAGCCACTCTCTTCCATGATTAGTGTAGGTCAATGGAATGACATACCTAAGATCGACATAATGCGCCTTGAACGGACCACTTACATCTTCGCGATCGAAGCAGTCATAGACTACAAACCTTGGTATCACAATATCAAATGCTTCCTTCAGAAACAAGAGTACCCACCCGGGGCATTAAGAAAAGACAGAAAGACCCTCAAAAAACTGTCAGGCAACTTCTTCCTGAGCAGCAATACACTCTATAAGAGAAACTTCGACATGGTCTTGCTCCGATGCATAAACAGACCAGAATCAAACATGCTGATGAAGGAAATTCACAAAGGATCCTTTGGTACTCATGCCAACGGACACACAATGGCGAGAAAAATTCCGAGAGCCGGGTACTATTGGTTGACAATGGAATCTGACTGCTACAAGTACATGAAGATATGTCACAAGTGTCAAATATACTCAGACAAAATCCATGTACCGCCAACGCATCTCAAAGTTCTCTCTTCCCCATGGCCTTTTTCCATATGGGGAATCGACATGATTGGCATGATTGAACCCAAGGCTTCGAACGGACATCGGTTCATCCTGGTAGCGTCATTCACCAATGTAACCTGACAAGTGGTGGTCTGATTTATCAAAAACAATCTCATCTGTTGTTATGGTGTTCCGAGCCAGATCATTACGGATAATGGATCCAACATAAAAAATAAGATGATGAAAGAGTTGTGCGCTGAGTTCAAGATCAAACACCATAACTCATCTCCCTACCGACCCAAGATGAACGGAGTGGTAGAAGCGGCTAACAAGAACATCAAGAAAATTGTTCAGAAGATGGTTGTAACCTATAAAGACTGGCACGCGATGCTACCCTTTGCTCTTCACTGTTATCGCACATCTGTTCGCACTTCAACGGGGGCAACCCCTTTCTCTCTAGTATATGGCATGGAGGCAGTGCTCCCCATAGAAGTAGAGATCCCATCAATCCGGGTATTGATGGATGCTAAGCTAATAGAAGCTAAAGGGTGTCAAAGTCGACACGGCGAACTGAAACTGATCGAAGAAAAGCGAATAACGGCTATATGCCATAGTCAGTTGTATCAACAAAGGATGAATAAATCGTTTAACAAAAAGGTACAACCTCACGTCTTCAGGAAAGGAGACCTTGTGCTAAAAAAGATACAATCATTTCTCACTGATTCTCGAGGCAAGTGGACTCCGAATTATGACGGCCCCTATGTGGTCAAGAAAGCTTTCTCAGGCGGCACCTTGAGACTCGCAACCATGGATGGAGATGAATTTGCCTACCCCACAAATGTTGATGTAGTCAAGAAATACTTCGCCTAAAAAAAACGTCTCGGTGGATTGAAAAACCAAAAGGGCGGTCCAGGAAAAAATTAGAGACATAAGCAAAATCATCCCGGTGGATTGGAAATCTCAAAAGTACAATCCAGGAAAAAGTTAGGGATAATAGAAAGTAACTACGTCTGACAAAGGGGCAAATCCCTCAGCAACAGTCATGCCATCCATTAGGAAAACTCTAGTCCAGGTCATCTTCGACAGAAGCTCAGGATGTCCAGAATTCAAAGTTGGTAGAAGGATAGTGGTCGTTATGTTTCAATGTAGCCCTTTTCCCTTAAAATTACCATTTCTAAACTTTGTAAATACTCTATGGAATCATGCGCTTGGCCGATTTCCATCCTATCAATAAAATTTGAGCCATAGTGCTTTTGTTTGCAATTCTCATTTGTTTTAGCTTTACAGAACGACATTTTAATATGATCAACGATTCTTGAAATAAAACAAAAATGAATTTACTTGTCAAACTTTTTTTGCTTTTAAAATAAAGATGGCAATTCTTTTGACGGTTGAACATCGAAAGAACATCGATCGCTTTTCCAGAAGCAATTGAGCTTCAAAGGAGCAGAATCAAAGTACTCATTCTTAATCAGTACGCCTGAATGAAGGATCAACTGTGTCAGAGACCGTGTTTCATCTGACACCCCCAACAGAGTTCTTATCTCCTAAGCCCGACCAACGTTGTTCCCCACAGGGACTATCTCTCCTAAGCAAGGCAGAATTGCTACTTTTGGACCAGTGATACTTTTCATCCCCTGTAGTGGCCGAGTATCTAGTCGTGTTCATCCACTAGTCTGTATGTCGTGTCAGTTTTGTCAGCATAAATATACATACATCATGCATTATTGATTTACATTCATATTCATATTGCATAACTATCACTCTAGTTGGTCTTGTTCCCAAGTGATAAAAGTCCTCTCAATCGAGTTGTCAGTTCTTTCCTCGTAAGGAAATGTTGCGTCTGAATAATCTCTCTTCCAGTTTATTTCTGGGATGGAGACAGTCTTCGACCACTTTGATAACTTGAACCTCTGAAAAGCAAGAAAACTTGACGAACGTCATTCTTCGCCATTGAAGATGACATCTTCGCTTTCCCGGATTAAGGAAAATCACCAGAGAAAGCCTTTTAATCAAAGCTTCGCTAATATAGCAGTTTTTCTCTGGAAAATTCACTGACGAAAAGGTCATTAGCACCTCAAAACTGGATTACATCACATGGCATTTCTTCGAAAGGATCTCGGGGGAAAAGTATGATATAATGTCCCCAAACAAGAAGCAGTCTCTCAAGAGACTCGTTTTCCCCAGTACAGTCGACAAATTGCATCTCCAACAGAGAAGTTTGTACACCTCTACAACTCAGACGAATGGGTTTCCCCAGCAAGTCTGACATCAAAACTTTTTCCATCAAAT
Source organism: Lathyrus tuberosus (assembly GCA_022829125.1). Lineage (NCBI taxonomy): Eukaryota > Viridiplantae > Streptophyta > Magnoliopsida > Fabales > Fabaceae > Lathyrus > Lathyrus tuberosus. The sequence continues at coordinate 12,496,200 of JALAZF010000086.1, forward strand.
GGCATCTCCCCAGGAAAATTCGGCGAGAAGTTTGAGGAAAACCGCTACGAATAGCGTCCCTTGTCAAGAAAGTTTATTGATAAAATAAACTTATACCAGTTTCTTGGTAGGAAACCAGGATCGAGGGGAAGTTTGTAAAAGAAACTTAGACCAGTTCCTTGGAAGGAAACCAGGATCGAGGGGAAGTTTGTATCAGAAACTGAGACCAGTTCCTTGGTAGGAAACCAGGATCGAGGGAAAGTTTGTATTAGAAACTGAGACCAGTTCCTTGGTAGGAAACCAGGATCGAGGGGAAGTTTGTACCAGAAACTTAGACCAGTTCCTTGGTAGGAAACCAGGATCAAGGGGAAGCTTGTATCAGAAAATCGAAACCAGTTCCTTGGTAGGAAACCAGGAGCGAGGGGAAGTTTTACCTTTTCTAAGTTTCAACGCTTAGCAAAAGAAGATGAATACGTAAACTACCATTCATAACCACTGTCAAAATTTTGGGTATTCTGATATTTAATCATCTTGCACCCTGAATGCTCGAATACCTTCGCCATTCGCACCTTCGGGTCCAAGAAGATTAAATAGGGGCATCTGTCATACCCCAAAATTTGACCACTAAGATTTCTTATCATTGTGCAAATCATCACCATAATATGGATATACCTTCATGCCTCATCAATCTTCTCACAGATGGGTGAGCATTCACTACAGCTAAAAATTAGGGTTTCAAGCCCTCTCAGAGCTCTTAGACAAAGGATCAATCAAGGAATGACATGATCTTCAACTTGTCTAACCTCTTAAACCCCCACAAAGGATCAATAGGACTCCCACATCAGGAATCAAGCACAAAGTTGCAGCATTCCAAGTGGATCAAGCTTCAAGATCGCTAGTGTCACCAAATTAGAGTTTTGGTCGACTGAGGCCTCCAGATGGAATTTTTTCTTTGGTCATGAGCCAATGCTTCAAAGGATAACCCTAGATACTCCAAGGGACCTCATAAACCTAATCATTAAGTCAATTTTACCTCAGGGGATGCATTCACCAAAAAAATCAGAAATTCGGGTTTCTTGACCTAGTTCACCCCTAAGTTGACTTTTGGGACAAAACATAATCCAAGACCTCAAGACATGATTTGAGGGGCTCTAATAAAACACATTGATCCATTTTCAACAATGTATTGATCCAAGAAGCTTGGTTCACAAGTTTCAATTTCATCAGGACCACAATTAGGGTTTCGGGGAAAAAGTCAACTGAACCTTTGACTTTTGACCTAGACATGCTCCCAAACCTTGGGACATGACTCAATACACCCTATAACACCTATGGAACATGTCCATCAAGTTTGATTTAGGTCAAGGACTTGATTTCACAAAGGATCGCACAGTTTGGAATTCATCTGATAAAAAGTCAATTGTGCACAAAAGTCAAAGTTTGACTTTTTGAGATTTTTCATAATTATGGTTCCTTAACCCTAAAACAATGTTAATATTTGATTTGAATCATCATTCATCAAGAAAAATCAAAGAAAGTGGGATAACTTGTAAAAGGGGTAACCATAAAAACTTAGAATTTTTCTAAGTTATGAAATAAGGTGGCTAGGGTACCAACTTCCAAGGATCATAACTTGAGATCCAAGCAACCATTTTGGATGGTCCAAAGATGGATTTGTAGCTCTCATGGCATACTTTAAAAGTGTCAACTACACCTCATTCCAATTCTTCATGGATTTTTTGTTATGGAGTGATCAAAATGGCAGAAAACATGAAATGTCACTTTTTCCAACACTTAGTGAAATTTTCACTAAGTCAGAATCTGTCTTGCTTTTTTTCAAAACGTAGGGGCATTTTTCACTTGGATCCAAGAAGTTTCAAGACAAACTATGATCACACATGTGTTGTGTCACATAAGGGCTTTCCAAAATGTTCAAGAACTCCATCAAACTCCACCTGAGCTAGGAGTTATGATAGTTGCAACATGCCTTGCTGCAAACTATCTTGGCAAGGCAGATTTATGCATAAAGGCTCGATTTGCTAAAATTGTGCAATTCCAAGCATGCTTATCCATCTGCACACCTCAAGGGGGAACAACCAAGAGACAAGCACTGATTCATCAGCATCCCAAGTCCAAGATTCCTAAAGTAGCATGCCAAACCCTAAAAAGCCTAAAAGAGGCCAAGATTCTAATTTTGTTTCCAAGCATTCAATGGATGTACTAAGGTGGCATGAACTGAGCCTATTCCAACTGAATGAGTCAGGGATAAGCTCTGAACCAAAGAACCATAGGCCTGTGCTCTAACCTCTAATCAATGGCTAGAGGAGACTTGAGATTCCAAAATGATCCAATTGGCCAAAGGCCTGCTGCAACCACCATTCACTATTGCTTGCAAAACAAACTTGCTCTACTATAAATAGAGCTCATTTGTGCTCAGTTTAAGTACACCAAAACACTATAATACTTTCTTTCCTCAAAATCTCTTTCTCTAGGAAAAAATGCCTTCTTTTGCAAGGTAACTCTGAGTTTTTGAGTTAGAGAGCATTTCCATCACAGCTCATGATCCAAACACATCCAATATGTCATATCTAAGCTATCCAAACTCTTATGAGTGACCTGTAACACCAAAATCACAAAGTCCCCTCTCAAAACCTCAAAATTGGACTTTTTGCATTTTTCAAGCCATGTCTTGATTCAGTCACTTTCAAAACCAGATAAAACCTCAAACACACTCCAAATATCATCCTTGAACTATCCCAAATGGTTCTCCACATCTGGAACACCATTTGAGAGAGTTGCCATATTGGTCATTTTTGCCCTTTTTGCAAGAAAGAGCTCAAACTTGTTCTTGAGGATTCCAGCTGGTTCCAACCATTCTAAAAGCTTCTAAGGGATCAATTGAGAGTGTCTAAAGCCTCAAATTACTTCTGGCACAAGAAACTTGGCAGATAGCCCAAAAAGCTCCTAAAGAGGTAAGCATCACAACTTGAACTCTTAGAAATATGCATTGCTTTGAAGTCCACTGATCATGCACATCTCATACATGTTATATATGTTGTGTTTGAACCAATTCATCATGTAATTCATGCCTGTAACAAGAGGTAGCATAGAAAATTCAATTATAGGCCTATTTCAAGAACACTATCGGGTTTTGAAATAGGAGCCTCATCTGAAAAAACCACCACCACCATTGGATACCTTGTTAAATTCTAGGCAGGATAGACCTAAATTTTGTCCAAATCCATGGAGAAATGAGAAAGATACAGCTTCAAGTTTTGGCCAAAACCTTGTCTTGCCTTGCCTTGGCCAGGCCAAAAACAAGGCATGCCTCATATATTCATGGGGTGGTTTTGATACACGGATGTATCACCACCCCAATGGTAGAGGGCGCGCGCTTCACCCTAGAGGTCTGGGGTTCGAATCCCCATCGCCCCAGATCCTCTCTTTTATCACTTTTTCCACTTTTTATTATTTTTCATGTTATTTTTAAGTGATTTGGAAAATTAATAACTCTCTCAATTTTAATTATTTTACGTTGGTTCTTTTTGCCAAAAATCACAAAAATGTTGAAATATTTTATTCCACAAAAAAAATTAGATTTATATTATTTATTTAATATAGTTGGTATTTTTGTAAATAAATTCATTTTTATTGTTTTTAAACCTTTTAAAAATGAATATTCATCTTGAAAATCAAAAATAAAATGAGTCCTAAATCATATTGTGATTAAAACCTCATTTTTCAAACCTTAATAAAAAATCACAAGTAGTTTATTTAGTCTTATTTAGTATTTTTGGATTTTTTATTCATTTTATTAAAAGGATTACTTTTAAAAGAAAATGAAATTAGGGTTTCTTTGATTTTTCACCCTAACAAATCTTTTTCAAACACTCATGGGCCTCTTAATAGAGTGTAAGTCCCAACCTCTTTGTAAATAAAACACTTTGGGCCTCAGTGTATTGTATAAGTCCCGATACAGTCAGAAAATTCGGCTCCTTTTTTACAAAACCACTTGGGCTTCTCCTTGAGCTATAAGTCCCACTCCTTTTCTTTTAAAATCTTTGGGCCTCTAATAGAGTGTAAGACCCAATCCCTCTTTGAAACCAAAATAGTTTGGGCCTCAGTCATTGTATAAGACCCACGGTGTTTTCAAAAATCTCGGTGCGATCGCCAGTTTAAAATAAAACCATATGGGCCTCTCCTTGAGTTGTAAGCCCCGTCTCTTGTACAAAAACAAATCTTTGGGCCTCTAATAGAGTGTAAGACCCAACCCCTTTTTGTAAATAAACATTTTTTGGGCCTCACGTATTGTATAAGCCCCTCTGTATATTTTCAAACAACGGCGCAATCGTCACCTTTTCAAAATCATCCGGGCCTCTCCTTGAGCTGTAAACCCCAACAATCTTTTCAAAACAACTTCCCTTTTGATTTAGGGTCAAATATACAATTGTTATCAAAACTTTCTTTAATTTCTCTGAACAACTAACAATACAACATGGAAGCTCACTCACCTGTAAGTTTTAACAGCTTTCATTTACTCGCTTTCATATATATAACTGTATTGTGGGAAGTTGCGCATGGTTAGTCTTCTTTCATACCCTTTTACACGCTTTCATATATATATAACTGTATTGTGGGAAGCTGCGCATGGTTAGTCTTCTTTCATATACTTTTAAATACTTGTCATATATCAACTGTATATATACTAGTATAGTTATTTAGAGTTTTCCCCGACAACTAGGTCTAGAACTAGGTAAAGCCCTGTTGGTCACTCTTAAATACAAACAAAACTAGATCCCCCATAGGATTCCAGATACAGTCTTCCCTTCTCTTGGGGTTAAACAATATGGAACAAAGAGAAAAGCAGTATTCTCGGTGAACCTTTTCTCAGACTGTCACCCTTAGAAATTGTCAAAGAAATTCTTCTCCCCGGAGTTGATCTATTCTCTGTGAATAGCATCTCTTTAGTTTCTTCCAAACCCTCGAAGTTTCCTGGAATAATCTCTTCTCTATGAATTGCATTTCTTGAACTTCTCTTGGTTTGGGGACCCACAGGCTTCCTAAAAGTATCCCCGCCTCCTCTTAGGCTTTGTACAAGGACCCTTCGGCTTCTTAAAAGTTCTCATGCCTTCTCTTGGGCTTAATACAAGGAACCTGGCGACCTCTTAAAGGTATAAGACAGAACTTAGTCATCCTTTGCTAGAGCAGTCTTTCCAGTGTCAAAACCTCGGGCCATTTTAGGGTTGATTCTCATCCCTTAATGCCCCTACCTCTTCTTGGAGGCGTCATATGTAACGCCCGCTTATTTAATTAAGTATTTAATTAAATATAATTGTAGTATGTTGTGTTGATTTGCGTTGATTTGAGTATTTGTGTCGATTTAAGTTGATTTCGGAATATCGGAATATTATGTTGATGTTTCTAAGTTGGTTCGAGTTGAATTGATTTAAGTTGTGGAAATAATATTGGATATTTTCCGTCTATGGTTAAATATGTTGATTTGGTGGTTGGGACGATTTATTTGATAGTCGGTAATTAGTCGATTTAGTCGAGAGAAATAATATTAGAATTAATATTATGGAATATAAGCGTATTTTATTTAAGTGGGCTTATTTTATGGTTGTGTGTAGTAAGATGGGGGGTGAAGATAGTAGGCCCAATAAGAATAATAAAATAATAGTATTATTATTATTAGTATTATTATTAATTGGGTTGGTTGAGAAAAAAAGGGAATTAGGTTTTGATTAGTGGAGAAAAATAAGGGTTGAGAGAAGGAGTAAAACATGTTGTACGTGAAAAGTTGCAAGAGGAAGTTTTGGAGAAATTGATCTGGAAGTTACAGAGGAAAAAGTCTTAGAGAAGAATAAGGGTTTTAGAGGAGAGAAAATAGCTTGGAAGCAAAGAAGGAGAAAGAAGAACTCATGATCATATCTCTATTTTCGCACTTATGGTACAACCTCCACTAAATAGGTGATAACTTTTTACTTGTAATTCCGATTAAAGCGATTCTTGAATTTCTGGAAAGCTTACGAAATTCCCTTCAATTTGATATATGATTTCGTGTCAATAAGTTCGGTATTAAAGGAGAAAAACGCATTTGAAGTTTGGGAGTTCATGCTGGAAATGGGTCAAATAGTAGTTACGGGATTGATGATGATGGAGGCTGAATTTTGGTCAAGATAGGAACTCAATGGCAGCATGTTCATATTTCTAATCTCCATGGATGCAAGAGTAGAGGAAAAGAGGCAGAGCGAAGAGAGAAGCAATTAGGCTTGGAGTTTTGCAGAGGGGATACGGGAGAATTGCCGTCGGAGCCAAGTCGGAAAAGTCGATCGGAAATTCGAGCGACCATCAATCTAAAGTAAGGGTGGGGTTCGAATTTTATAACCGGGTATATGATAATTGATACGTGGGATTGGGATTTATATAATTTTCTACTGAATGTGTTGAAGTGTATTGATGAATTGGTTTTGTTTTTGTGGAATTTGATGTTTGCTAGATTGTTTGGTTATTGTTCTATAGTGTTAAACTTAGGATGGAATTTGGTTAAATCGATAGAAACCGATGTTTTCGCGGACGAAAGTCGGAATAGATTGCGTAGTTGTGTCGAGAAATGTTAGGCCGCGATCGAGTATGCTTGTTTCATCGAATTTGGTTGATTTTGTATGTTTTTGCATTTTTTTAGATTTGGGGGTTTAAGATTCGGATTGAAATCGAAAGTCGCAGAATTCACGTTTGATGGTTCCAAATCACTACTATATGTTTGGTATGAATGAGTAGGTGTTTGTTTCGAAGAAAATAATTGAATCGGTCAGATTTTGGACAAAAATGCAAAATCCCGTAGGGCTGTTATGCAGAAAAATTCTGGTTTCGGAAAGTTTGGAAAATTCATATCTTTTGATCCCCGTTCGAAGCGTTGGAAAGCTAACGAGATGTTCTTTCTAGGAAAAATGGTTTTGAGGTCTATATCTAGTTCAATTATAGTAGAAAATTGAAACCGTATCGTTGTGTTGATTTTTACCGTCGTGAATGTGTGCGATTGAGGTGTTATCGTGCAATATGCCTCAACAATGTTAACCGATTAATAATGCAGAGGAATAGCAATAATGTGGGGACTTAGAAATAACAGTAGCAGGTTTTGTATCAGAGTTGAATTTAATGATAGTAACATGATTTAGTAGCATTCGAGATTTGATATCAGGGAATCAAATAAATAGAAACAGTGGAAATTAGTAGCAATAATGGAGGTTGATGAAAATAGTACCGAATAGTGATATTAGTAGTTTTAACCGATAGAATTGTTTAACCGAAATTAATTGAAACTTTGCAGAAGGAATTCGTAAGTGGTTGTAGTTATTATTGGTTGGTTGATGTATGGAGTTAGTCGAATAAGTAGAATTAAGCGGTAAGATTAGTTGTCCGGTATTAGTTGAAAATTTATGGGGAAGTTCGTGTATACGAGTAGATACGTGAATTGTGTTTATTTTGTTAAAATAGGTTGATTAAGTTGATTTGCAGGTACAGTTAAATAGGTTGAACTGTCCCGGTTTATGGGCACTGTTAAGTTGTAGGTCTTATGACCAATGTTTTATGTTGATGTTGAATACGTTGTTGATGGGGTGATGTTGGTGATGTGATGTTGAATATGTTGTTGATTAAGTTGTAGGTCGAACGACCAATGTTGGATTAAGTTGATGCAAGTGGTGCATGTTTAAGTTGTTGTTCTCGTTGTTGTTATTGCGTTGTTGTTGTTGTGACGTTGTGGTTATTGTTGCATGCATACATTTGCATTGATTAAGTTGGCCTTGATGGCACCTGTTTAATTTGGCCTTGATGGCATCCGATTAAGTTGAAAATGCCTCGATAACCTGGCATATGTTTAAGTTGGGAGTTTACTCCAAATGGTACCACATGCATTTGCATAGTTTGAGTCACATTCGGTTTGTATGTTTAAGACGTTGTTGTCGTTGTTGTTGTTGTGTAGAAGTTATAAGTTGTTGATGTGGTGCTATAAGTTGTTATTGTTATAAGTGATGTTGTTATAAGTTGCTTTTGTGATTAAGTTGGTGTTGGTTATTATGTTGTTAGTTGGTTTAATATTTGTTGCTGTTAATAGGTTGTGCTGATTTGAGTTGCTGTTGGTTATAAGTTATGGTTGCTAATAAGTTGTTTATTAATAGTTGTCGTATGATAGTTGTACGAAGCGGTGAAATTTATATGATTCTAATCTAGTATATTAATTATCATACTTTTGTTTATATTATTCGATATCTCACTCCTTCTGCTGATATTTCCCCTACCATGGGAAATGGGCAGGTACTCAAGAATAGCTGTGAAGGTTTGAAGTCTTAGTCGCTGTTAGTTCAAGTTGGTGTAATGCTCTGATACGTAGCACTCGGGGGGAAATGTTTTGTTTATGTTGTTGTTCCTAATTGTTGTTATTACAATAATTCTTGAATAATTATAAATTGAAGTTTTGATCTAGTTGAATAAAGTGAAAATGATTTATAAGTTGTGAAGGCCGAATGTTATGTATCTATTTTAAAAAGAAATACAGGTTTATGTTATTGGTTTTGTTGTTCAAGTTGAAAATGTGACATCTCATTTGTTTTATGTTGAAAATTTTGCACTCTGATTTTTAACAAACGTTGGGTAGAAAATGGGGTGTTACATCATACAAAAGATAAAACTCTTCCACACCAGTAGACTTGGACAGTCTAAATCCCCTTGAGATACATTCTCAAGTTCCTTACAACTATAGGAAGAAACCTCGGGCATTCTGGATCAATCTCCAGCAAAAGCCCAACCTCTCTCATGAGAGTTCCCCGACCAGGGTCAACACTATCTCAAATCAGAACCTCAGGGTATCTGATATCTCAACTCTTCTGTAATCCTCAGCAAGAGTTATTCCCCATTTGGACCTGCCTCAGGATCTTAATAATCCCCGGCAGAAAGATAGCCTCCTCTTAGGCTTTGTATAAGGACCTTTCCTCAGCAGAAAGCCAGCCTCCTCTTGGGCTTTGTACAAAGGATTCTCCCCAGCGGAGCTAACCTTTTCAGACTCTCTTGTTGTGTCAATCAACTTTTCAGACTCTTTTGTTGAGTCAATCAACTGTCAGACTCTCTTGTTGAGTCACTCACCCTTTTAGACTCTCTTGTTGAGTCAATCACCTTTTTCAGGCTCTCTTGTTGAGTCAATCACTCTCTTGTTGAGTCAACCCCTTTTAGCCTCTATCTCAGGCTTCGTACGAGACAAATAAAAACACTCTCTTGTTTAGTCAAAACCCTTTAGCCTCAATCTTTGGCTTTGTACAAGACATAAATCTGCCTCTCTTAAGCTTGGGACAGATATTTTCCCCAGCAGAGTCATTTATTCCTAGCCTTCCTTTAGGTTTCGAAGAATGATTTTCCCCAAAAAAGAGTCAAACTCCTTTCAGCCTCAATCTTGGGCTTTGCACAAGATACATAAAAATATCCTCACCAAAGTCAGTTAAATTTCTCATTTTAGCCTCAACCTTGGGCTTTGTACAAGACACATACAAATCTCCCCAGCGGAATCAAAATCCCTTTTTAGCCTTAATCTTGGGCTTTGTACAAGACAGATAATACTCTCCCACAGAATCGAACTTTTAGCCTCCTTTTAGGCTTTGTATAATGATATCCCCAAAGAGCCAGTCTCTTTTTACCTCAATCTTGGGCCTTGTACAAGACACCAATATAGACACACTCTTGGAGAGTCGTTCTGATCCAGCCTCCTCTTAGGCTTTGTATAAAGAAATCCCATCGCTGAGTCAATTACCCTTTTAGCATCAACCTTGTGCTTTGATCAAGGCACACAAAAATCAACCATCCCTCTTTAGAGATGACAAGTTCTCTCTCAGTCAAATCTTTTAGCTTCAATCTTGGGCTTTGAACAAGACACAAATAAACCTTTTAGCTTCAATCTTGGGCTTTGGACAAGACACCAAAACATCTTTTTCCTCCCGTAGAATAGGAGGAACTATGATTGCTCTGATTTCCCTGTTTCGTTTAAACGGGAATACGTAGGCATAAGATTGTGAAATCATAGCGAGTATACCAATAAAAAAACTCTAGGTCCAGTACCTTCATATCAGTCAAAACTCAGGTCTAGTACCTTACCAAAAACACCCGAACATTAACAAAACTCACTCTCCCTGTCATACTTCCCAAGAAACTTTCCCAACCCATCATCAGATAAACACTATCAATTACAAAGTGAGACCTAAAGCTAACATCCTATGGATAACCATATATAGGATGGGTAATTGACAACTACCCATTGTATAACTTGACCTCGGACCCCCAATCTCTTTTAAGCGTTTGTTTAGTTAAACAATCACGTGCAAGGTTAGTTTTAGATAGCTTCCCTTTCCCTTTCAGTGAGGAAAAACCCAGCGATAAGGTGGTCGCGTCACCGACAAAAATCACTCGCTACACTATGTACGTGGAGCAAGTCAACACGTTTATAGGAGTTTAATCAACCAGTTCATGGGCGACCTATGTACGCGGAGCAAGTCAACACGTTTATAGGAGTTTAACCAACCCGTTCATGGGCAACCTATGTTCGCGGAGCAAGTTAACACGTTTATAGGAGTTTTCCGAGTTATAACTCATCACCTCCAGCCGAATACCTATAAACAAGACATAAAAAAAATTTAAGTCCAGGTGCCTCGTTAAAAACCCTTGCCCTTGCAAGGGAAAAGAGTGCAACCCGAATCCTTTATTCATTATTGAATTACAAAATATTTAGCTGAAATATAGCCTAAGATTTGATACATTCCATGTCCTAGGTATTTCTACTCCTTCTAATGTTTCCAGCTTGTATGCTCTGTTGCTTAGCTTTCGAAGTACCCTGAATAGGCCTTCCCAATTGAGGGCGAGCTTTCCCTTGTTTTTTGGGTCTGTGATTTTCTTCAAGACCAGGTCGCCTTCCTGGAACTCCCTCTGCCAGACTTTCAGGTTGTATCTTCTTGCCAACCTCTGTTTTGCAGCGACTTCTCTGATCCATGTTGTCTCTCTAACCTCATCTATCTGGTTAGCCGAGATGTTCAAATTATCCATGTTGGCGATTTCATCAAAGTTTTCACGCCTCTAAGTCGGGGTGTTGATTTCCAACGGTATCATTGCATCAGCTCCATATACCATCCTGAAGGTGTCTCTTGAGTAGTAGAATATGGTGTTGTTTGGTATGCCATAAGATCTCGGGTAAGTACTCGGCCCACATTCCTTTTGCTTCCTCCAGCTTCTTTTTTATTCCACCTAGGATAAACTTGTTGGAAGCTTCTTCTTGGCCATTGGTTTGGAGTTGTTCTACTGATGTGAACCTGTTTTGTATTCCATAATCCCTGCAAAAGTCTACGACGAAAGTACTTGCAAATTGAGCTCCATTATCCGAGACTATGATTCCCGGCAACCTAAACCGGCATATGATATTCCTCCAATAAAATTTATGAACCCTCTCGGCGGAGATCCGAGCAACAGCTTCGGCTTCCACCTATTTTGTAAAATAGTCAACTGCAGCGATTAGGAACTTGAGCTATTCCGAAGCAACTGGGAATGGTCCTAGGATGTCTGCTCCCCACTGATGGAAAAGTCATGGGGATGAAATCAAATGGAGTGACTCAGCTGGTAGATGTTTAAATGGAGCGAATACTTGGCACTTTTCACACTTGCTAACATATTCGATGCAATCTCGCATCATATGCGGCCAGTAGTACCCGACTCTTAGGATTTTTCTGGATAGTGGTGTCCCACCGATGTGGCTACCACAAGCTCCCTCATGAACCTCTTTAATTACTAGTTCAATCTCAGGTTCTGATACACATGTGAGCATCGGTGTTGACCTACCCATCTTGTACAGTGTTTCCGAGATTATGATGTATCAGGATGCTATCCTTTTAATCTTCCGGGCTTCATTGACATCTTCAGGTAGTATTTCCCGGGTCAAATAGCTTATGATGGGACTCATCCATCCTTGGACATCCTTTATTGTTAATACTTCCTCTGACTGAATGTTGGGCGCTTCGAGAACTTCTTGAATCACAGTCTTATTCATTCCTAAATTCATTGAGCTTGCTAACCGAGCTAGGAGGTCGGCCCGAGTATTATCTTCTCTTGGGATGTGGACGAAGTCAAATTCTGAGAACGCTTTAGATATTCCTAAAGCTTTCTGAAGGTACTTTATCAGGGTGGAATACTTTGTCTGGTACTCGTTCTTCATCTACCCGACCACTAGCTGGGAGTCGGTCTTTACTAATAATTGTGTTACTCCGACTTCTCTTGCCAATTTCATTCCGGCAATCAAGGCTTCGTACTCTGCCTGGTTATTGCTAACCTGAAAATTGAAACATAAAGAGTATTCTAATGTTAGATCTCCGGGTCCTTCTAGAATTATTCCGTCTCCGCTTCCCTTGAGATTTGAAGATCCATCTACATAAAGGATCCATCTGTTTGAGATTTCTTCTCCAGCCGGTGCACTTAATTCTACCACAAAATCGACTAGTATCTGTGACTTGATATTGGTTCTGGGTACAAAGTTGATGTCATACTCGGAGAGCTCTACTGCCGACTTGACCATCCGTCTTGCTAAGTTGGGCTTTTTTAGTGTTTGTTTGATTGGGTAATTCGTTTTTACTGTGATGGGATGACCTTGAAAATTATGTCTCAGCTTCCGGGCTGTGATAACTTCTGCCAATGCCAAACGTTCAATCTTCTGGTACCTTAGCTCTGCCTCTTTTAGAACTTTACGGATAAAGTATACGGGTCACTCTCCATCTTCTCCATCTTGTACTAAAACCGAGCTCAGGGCTTTATCTGAGACCGACAAGTATAAGACTAAAGGTGTGTTTTCTTTGGGCCTTACTAGGATGGGAGGCGAGGATAGAAAACTCTTTACTTCTTGAAAAGCTTATTCACATGCCTTTGTCCATTCAAACTCTTTAGACTTCCTTATGGTTGAAAAGAAGTGTATTGACTTGTCTCCTACACATGATAAAAATCGTGACAATGCAGCTAGTCTCCCTGTCAGCTATTTGACCTCCTTTTTCCTGGTTGGACTTCTCATATCTATTATATCCTGGAATTTGTCCGGGTTTACCTCTATTCCCCGGTTGGTGAGCATAAATCCGAGGAACTTCCCAGTTTGCACTCCAAAGTTACACTTGTCCGGGTTCAGTCTCATGTTGTAGCTTCTTGTGGATGTAAATGTTTCTATTAAATCCTTTACATGTGACCAGTTTGCACTTGTCTTGATCACCATGTCATCTACATAAACCTCCCGATTCTGACCTATCTGAGTAGCGAACACCTTATCCATTAGCCTCTGGTAAGTAGCCCCAACATTTTTGAGTCCAAAAGGCATGGCCTCATAATAGTAATTGCTCTTATAGGTCATGAAAGTATTTTTTGGTGCGTCTATTGGATTCATGCAGATCTGGTTGTACCCGGAGTATGCATCCATAAAACTAAGCAAATGGAAACCAGATGTAGCATCTATCAGCCTGCCAATTTTGGAAGTGGATACAGATCTTTAGGACACGCCTTGTTGAGGTCCGTAAAGTGCACACACATTCGCCATTTCCCGGATTTCTTCTTTACCATCACCACGTTGGATAACCAGGTCAGATACTTGATCTCCTTGATGAACCCGACCAGTAACAGCTTCTCGACTTCCTCTACAATTGACTTCCTCTTTTCATCGCCACCCTTTCTTTTCCTTTGGGAAACTGGCTTGATATCTAGATCGATTGCTAAGTGATGGCACATGAAATTCAGATTATCCTTGGCATGTCTGAAGGCTTCCAAGCGAAAAGATCCACATTGTCTTTTAGCGATTGCACGATCTCCTTCACCTCTTTGGGGGACAAGTTGACTTTGATGTGTGTAACATGGGACGGTAGATGCCCAATCTGTACTTGCTTTGTTTCTTTGTTGGGCACTATGTTGTCTTCAACTGAATCATCATGTGGGTCTATGTTGACCAGGTGAACTTTGAGGGAATTTTTAGGATATGCTTCTCCTGCGGGTTCTTTCTTTTCAACTTCAAGTTATCCTTATAACACTTTCTCGCCAGCCCCTGGTCACCTTTGACAATTCCAACCCGGCCATCTCCGAGTGGGAATTTCATGGTCAAATATAGAGTTGAAAGCGAGGCTTCCAAGGCGTTGAATGATGGCAGGCCTATAAAGATGTTATAGGGTGAAGCGGCATTGACTATCAAGTACCTCACTCAGACGGTCTTCGCATTAGGCGTGTTACCAAAGGTAGTCGACAATACTAGATTTCCGAGCACCTGAACCTGTTCTCCCAAGAATCCTACTAAACTACCTTTGAATGGTAATAACTTGGTCGCATCGAGCCCCATTCCTCTGAAAGCATCCCAATATAATACGTCGAGTGAGCTTCTGGGGTCTATCAATACCCTTTTCACGCTCCAATCTCTTATCTGTACTTTGATAACCATAGGATCATTTTCATGAGCTAGGACTCCTATGGCGTCTTGTTTAGAGAATGTTACAACATTTAAGTTGCCTTCCGGTTTCTCTGGGGATTTCTAGTCGATATGCATGACTGCCCTAACATATCTCTTTCTGGCTGAACTTGTCTCTCCACCACCAGCAAACCCTCCAGAAATGGTGTTTAGTGTGTGCCGAGTTGCCTTTGTCTCGTGACCCTCTTCGGCATCTGAACTCTTCTTCTAGGATGACTTTTCTATTCCCTGATCATATCGACAATGACTTCTCTTGTTATTTTGTGGTCGAGAATCCTTCACATATGCCCAGAGATGACCTCTCTGGATTAGAGCTTCAATTTCTTTTTCAGCTATTGACAGTCCTCAGTGTGATGTCCCCGTACACAGTGGTAATTACACCAATCCTCAGGTTGCCTTCCCATGATAGCGTTGGCTCTTTTGGGACGATGAGGATCCGGTAACAGATTCATATGGCCGACTTCTTTAAGGATATCTCCCCTGCTTGTATTCAATGGGGTGAGGTCTCTGTCTGGCTCATATGACTGTTTGTATGGTCTGGGAGCATGTCGCTCACGCGTAGCTCCCCGAGGATGCTCCTTCCTCCTATTTGATGCCTCTTCCTAGCTCTTTGTCTTTTCACTGCTGTCCCAGGCTCTTTTCTCTTGGTTACTTTCTTCTCCTTTGATGTAACACTCAGCCTGAGTAGTAATCTCATCCATGTTGATAGTCGTCTTCTGAGCTAATGAAACATTGAATTGTCCTGCTCGTAATCCATGCTAAAAATCTCCAACAAACAGTTCCTGATTAGGATGAGATACTTTGAGGGTTTCCTCATTGAATTGAGCCAGATACTGACTGTTTCTGTCGAACACTGACTAATGCGGTTGTGGACACCTTCCGACATTTGCTTGCTAAGAAGTGTTGTACTAACTTCTTAGTCAAGTCTTGGTAGCTTACGATGGAGAGCCGAGGAAGGCTCATGTACCATCTTAGAGCTACATCTTTAAAGGTTCCAGCCATGAGTTTTCACTTCAGTGAATTCGAATGGGCAACTATGGCCATTTGATTGTTAATGGTAATAACATGCTCCCGAGGATCTGTCTTCCCATCATAAGAGGTTAATGATGGTGATTTAAAGTTTTCTGGGACTTGGTCGTCCCAAATATCTTGAGAAAGAGGTTGCGGCTTGAGAACCTCCTCCTCATAATCACCGTCAGCCTGAATTTGTTGTTGTAGAACTTGTATACTGTCTTGTAGTGTCTCATTCTGCTGTCGCATGGTCTCCATCATGGCTAGCAGTTGTGCCAAGTTTGGAGGATCTCCTTCAAAGGACATGTTGTTAGTGTAAGGTGTGGCTTGGGAGAGTTTTACCTAGGCCCCACGGTGGGCGCCAAATATTCTAGCCAAAAATGGTTAGATACACCAAAAGTATTAGTCTTCTACTTTAGGGCAGATAAGACTACGCTGTCTATACTGTTTGAGTATCTTTGGGGATTTGAGAGCTATACAAGTGATGTATATTGTCTCAAGATGAATTTGTCTTGCTTAACCCTCATGTGGGAGCCCCTTTTATAGCCTTTGTTAGTCTTCATTTAAGGTATGCCATTAAGAGAAGTCTCTTGGCCTTCTGACGTTGCCTAGCCATCATTACCGTAACTCTTCTTCATGAATGCATGCTTTGAAGACATGGTAACATTTGCATTGATGCGCCGCCGCCGTTACAACTGTTGGAGTGGTACTTGTTGAGTTCATGACCGGTGTCGGTGTCGAGTTGATGAGGTATAGTACCCGGCCTCGTAGGAACTCGGCTTATGGGAGTCGGGCTTCCTGACCGGCTTGGGTTGTGAATGATACTTGTCTAGTTCTCTACATTGTACGTCCTTTCCTGCTACCGTAGTCTAGTTTGTGCTTACTCTTGACCGACCATACAACTGGGCATCAAATATATTTGGCATGTACACGAAATATTTAAAAAATACAAATATTATATGATTGAGTTTTTTAATAAAAAGTTTTCTTATTAAATTTATACATAATCAATTAAACTGGCCATCTTTTGATTTCAAAATATTTAGAAAAACAAGTATTATGTGATTAAATTTTTGTAATAAAAAAATTTAATTGATAAATTTTTATAATTAATTTAAATTTTATTTATACATTAATAAAATAAAAACTCATAAAAATGAATAAATATCTAATTGCAGAGACCCGTGTTTCTTGGAGACGAGCTCAGGATTAACCTTATTAAAATGAGTAACGAAATCAAGAGGCTCCACAACAGGCCTGGATGACTCCACTTTCTTCTTCTGGAACAACAGAAGATTTCGAGCATTCCAAACTTTTTGAAGCAAGGTGCAAAGCAGTTGAGTGCTCAACAAATCCCCACATATTAAAATGTTCAACAACCAATCATTTATATGCATGTCCTGAGGGATCCTGTAACTAAGGATAGAGGAGAAGAAAACTTGCTTCGTGAAAACACACTCGATGTAAATATGCTTGGCAGGTTCAGCAGCAGAGCACCAAAGGGACAAGAGTTTTCAAAACAGACTCCTTTATGAGAAGGTTGTCATTTAAAGGGGGAATATACTTTGCCAACCTCAAAATAAAATTTCTAGTCATTGAATGAATTTTGGACTTCCAAATCTCTTTCCACAGGTTTTTGGAAGATGGACAAGAAGGTCCTGGTAATGTTTTGCCAAACGGGTCTGCATACATGAATGGTAAGTCGTAAGAACTGAGTAATCCCTATGTTTCTCGTAATTCCAAATAAGACAGTCCTTAGTGTTCCTGGATGAAATGGGAATGCTGACAATTTGTTTAGCATCTCTAAGGTCAAAATAGTTAAAGATCACATCTGTGTTTCAACAACCCAGATCACGGTCAATGAGATCCTTCACTTTAGGATCTTTATCAATACCAGTCGTTAGCCCAAGGATTTTGAAGCCAAGGTTCTTTGGGAGCAAGTTGTCTTGACAGATCGAGACACTCTCTCCATTGCCAATCCTCCACCTAGCACCATTGTTAACAAGATCCCTAGCACTAAGGATACTTCTCCAAGCATAGCTTGGAGCGAAGCCCAAAGTGCTTTCAGCAACAGAAGTGCGAGGTAATACTTGCCTTTAAAAACTTTTGCCAACAAGGAGATTTCCTCAATCAGCAACCACCAATAGTGCTTCCCTAATATGCTGGTATTGAAATCATTGATCCTACGAAAGCCTAAAACTCTATCAACTTTCTCCCTGGCCATTTTGTCCCAGCTCATCCAGTGTATTTTCTTCTCTCCATTTTTGGCACCCCACCAACACCTAGCTAACATTGACTCAATCTCATGATATATATACTCCGACAGCTTGTAGCAACTCATTATATAGGTAGGGATTTCCTGCGCCACATATTTAATGAGCATCTCCTTCCCTGCTTTGGACATAAACCTCTCTTTCCAACCTTTAAGTTTCTTCCAAACTCTTTCGATCACCAATGAAAAAATGTCTCTCTTTGATCTTCCAAACACAACCGATAGGCCCAGATATTTTGAGTGGCTAGAAACAGTATTGACCCCCATCCTGGTACGAATTAACTCTTTGTCCTCATTACTCACATTATAACTGAAGAAAACTTCAGATTTCTGCAAGTTCACCAACTGGCCAGAAGATTTTTTTATACTTCTTAAGAACCCCCAAGATGCTGTCCGCTTCATTTGAATTAGCTCGTGCAAAGAGCAAGCTGTCATCAACAAAGAATAAATTTGTAATAATTGAAGCCTTCCTAGCCATATGAACACCATGGATTTTCATGTTCTGGAACTCATGCTTTAAGAATCCTGAAAGAACATTAGCACACAGGATAAATAGGTAAGGTGATAGGGGTCCCCTTGAAGGAGACCCCTTTCTGGAAAAAAAAGCAAGCTTGGTTGTACATTCAACAAAATTTTGTAGGAAACAAACGATATACACTTGTTGATAAGGTTTACCATGATCAGGGGGAGGCCCATATATTAGAGAACTTTCATGATGAAAAGCCATTGTCATACCCCAAATTTTGACCACTAAGATTTCCCATTATTGTGCAAATCATTACCACAATATGGATGAACCAACATGCCTCAATCAATCTCCTCATAGATATTTGAGCATTTGCCACTATTAAAAGATTAGGGTTTCAAGCCCTCTCAGAGCTTTTAGACAAAAGATCAATCAAGAGATGACATGATCTTCAACTTGTCTAACCTCTCAAACACCCATAAAGGATCAAGAGGACTCCTACATCAAGAATCAGACACAAGGTTGCAACATTCCAAGTGGATCAAGCCTCAAGATCGCCAGTGTCACCAAATTAAGGTTTTGGTCGACTGAGGCCTCCAGATGGAAACTTTCCTCTGGGCATGAACCAATGCTTCAAATCATAACCTAAGCTACTCCAAGGGACCTCATGAACCCAATCATCAAGTTAATTTAACCTCAGGGGATGCATTCACTAAAAATCAGGAGTTAGGGTTTCTTGACCTAACTCACCCCTAAAAGGAATTTTGGGACAAAACATGAGCTAAGACCTCAAGACATGCTTTGAGGGTATCTAATACACCACATTGATCCATTTGCAACAATGGATTGATCCAAGAAGCTTGATCCACAAGCTTCAATTTCATCTGGGCCACAATTAGGGTTTCGGGGAAAAAGTCAACTGTACCTTTGACTTTTGACCAAAACATGCTCCCAAACCTTGGGACATGATTCAATACACCCTATAACACCTATGGAACATATCCATCAAGTTTGATTTAGGGCAAGGACTTGATTTCATAGAGGATCGCACAGTTTGGAATTCATCTGGTAAAAAGTCAACTCTGCATAAAAGTCAAAGTTTGACTTTTTGAGATTTTTCATAATTATGGTTCCTTAACCATAAAATGATGTTAATGTGTGATTGGAATCATCATTCATCAAGAAAAATCAAAGAAAGTGGGATAACTTGTAAAAGGGGTAACCATAAAAACTTAGAATTTTTCTAAGTTATGAAATAAAGTGGCTAGGGTGCCAACTTCCAAGGATCATAACTTGAGATCCAAGCAACCATTTTGGCTGATCCAAAGATGAATTTTTAGCTCTCATGTCATACTTCAAAAGTGTCAACTATACCTCATTCCAAATCTTCATGGATTTTAAGTTATGTGGTGATCAAAATGGCTGAAAACATGAAATGTCACTTTTTCCAACACTTAGTGAAATTTTTACTAAGTCAGAATCTGTCTTGCTTTTTTTCAAAATGTAGGAGGATTTTTCACTTGGATCCAAAAAGTTTCAAGACAAACTATGTTCACACATATGTTGTATCACATAAGGGCTTTCCAAAATGTCCAAGAGCTTCATCAAACTCCATCTGAGCTAGGAGTTATGACAGCTGCAACATGCCTTGCTGCAAACTGTCTTGGCAAGGCAGATTTGTGCATAAAAGCATGATTTGCTCAAATTGTACAATTCCAAGCATGCTTATCCATCTGAACACCTCAAGGAGGAACAACCAAGGGACAAGCACTGATCCATCAGCCTCCCAAGTCCAAGATTCCCAAAGTAGCATGCCAAACCCTAAAAAGCCTAAAAGAGGCCAAGACTCCAATTTTGTTTCCAAGCATTCAATGGATGCACCAAGGTGGCATGAACTGAGCCATTTCCAACTGAATGAGTCAAGGATAAGCTCTGAACCAAAGAACCATAGACATGTGCTCTAACCTCTAGTCAATGGCTAGAGGAGACTTAAGATTCCAAAGTGATGCAATTGGACAATGAGCTGCTGCAGTTGCCATTCACTATTACTTGCAAAACAAACTTGCTCTACTATAAATAGAGCTCATTTGTGCTCAGTTTGAGTACACCAAAGTACTACAACACTTGCTTTCCTCAAAATCACTTTCTCTAGGCCAAAATGCCTTTTTTTGCAAGGTAACTCTGAATTTTTGAGTTAGAGAGCATTTCCATCATAGCTCATGATCCAAACACATCCAATATGTCATATCTAAGCTATCCAAACTCTCATAAGTGACCCGTAACACCAAAATCACAAAGTCCCCTCTCAAAACCTCATAATTTGAATTTTTTTGCATTTTTCAAGCCATGTCTTGATTCAGTCACTTTCAAAACAAGATAAAGCCTCAAACACACTCCAAATATCATCCTTGAACTGTCCCAAATGGTTCCCCACATCTGGAACACCATTTGAGAGAGTTGCTATATTTGCCACTTTTGCCCCTTTTGCAAGAAAGAACTCAAACTTGTTCCTGAGGATTCCAGTTGATTCCAACCATTCTAAAAGCTTCTAAGGGATCATTTGAGGGTGTCCAAAGCATCAATTTATTTCTGGAATAAAGCACTTGACAGATTGCCCAAAAAGCTCCTAAAGAGGTAAGCATCACAACTTGAACTCTTTGAAATATGCATGGCTTTGAGGCCCACTGATCATGCACATCTCATACTTGTTATATGTGTTGTGTTTGAACTAATTCATCATGTAATTCATGCCTGTAACAAGAGATAGTATAGAAAATGCAATTATAGGCCTATTTCAAAACCACTATCGGGTTTTTCAATAGGAGCCTCATCTGAAAAAACCACCACCACCATTGGATTCCTTGTGAAATTCTAGGCAGGATAAACCTAAATTTTGTCTCAATCCATGGCGAAATGAGAAAGTTACAAGTTTCATGTTTTTGGCCAAAATCTTGTCTTGCCTTGCCTTGGCCAGACCAAAAACAAGGCACGCCTCATATATCCATGGGGACCCCAGTGGTAGGAGGCACACACTGCACACAAGAGGTCTGGGGTTCGAATCCCCCTCGCCCCAGATCCTCTTTTTTACCATTTTTCCACTTTTTATCATTTTTCATATTATTTTTAAATGATTTGAAAAATTAATAACTCTCTCTATTTTAATCATTTTTGGTTGATTCTTTTTCTGAAAAATCACAAAAATGTTGAAATAGTTTATTCCACAAAAAATCATATTTATATTAATTATTTAATATAGTTGATATGTTTGTAAATAAATTCATTTTTATTATTTTTAAACCTTTTAAAAAATGAATATTCTCCTTGAAAAATCAAGACCAAATGAGTTTTAATTCATCTTGTGGTTGAATATCATTTTTTAAACCTTAACCAAAAATCACAAGTTGTTTATTCAAACTTATTTGATATCTTTATCATTTTAATTAATTTTCTTTGAATAATTACTTTAAAAAATGATGAAATTAGGGTTTTGTTGATTTTCACCCTAGCAAACTTTTTCAAAAAACTCATGGGCCTCTTGGTAGAGTGTAAGACCCATCCCTTTGTACATAAACAATTTTGGGCCTCAGTGTATTGTATAAGTCCCGATACCTTCAGAAACCTCGGCGCGATCACCATTCTCAAACAAACAATTGGGCCTGCCCTCGTGTTGTAAGTCCCATTTCTTTTCTTTAAAGCACTTTTGGGCCTCTTCGTAGAGTGTAAGACCCACCCCTTTGTACAGAAAACCTTTTTGGGCCTTAGTCACTTGTATAAGTCCCTGTACAAATTCAAAACAACAGTACAATCACTGTTAAAACTTGGGCCTCTCCTTGAGCTGTAAGCCCCGATCTCTGTTCAAAATACTTTCTCCTTTGATTTTGAATCCAAATGTATAGTTGCTATCAAAACTTTCTTTAATTTATTTGTTGAACAACTAACAAAACAACATGGAAGCTCTACAACGGGTAAGTGTTTATCCGCTTTCATATAAATAATTGTATTGTGGGGCTGCTTCACTGTAAGTTATCTTTCATACCTTTTAAATACTCGTCATATATCAACTGTATATATACTAGTATAGTTATTTAGAGTTTTCCCCGGCAAATACGTCTAGAACTAGGTAAAGTCCGTTGGTCATTCTTGAATACAAACAAAACTAGATCCCTATAGGATTCCAGATACTGTCTTCCCTTCTCTTGGGGTTAAACAATATGGAACAAAGAGAAAGGCAGTATTCTCGGTGAACCTTTTCTCAGACTGTCACCCTTAGAAATTGTCAATGAAACTCTACTCCCCAAAGATGATATTTTCTCCGTGAATGGCATCTCTTGAGTTTCTTCCAAACCCTCAAACTTTCCTGGAATGATCTCTTCTCTGTGAATTGCATTTCTTGAACTTCTCTTGGTTTGGGGACCCACAGGATTTCTAAAACATCTCTTGGTTTGGGGACCCTTCGGCTTCCTAGAAGTTCTCATGCCTTCTCTTGGGCTTAAGACAAGGACCCTAACGACCTCTTAAAGGTATAAGACAGAACTTAGTCATCCTTTGCTAGAGCAGTCTTTCCAGTGTCAAACCTCAGGCCACTTTAGGGTTGATTCTCATCCCTTAAAGCCCTTGCCCTCTTTTGGGCATCCTACAAAAGATAAAACTCTTCAACACCAGTAGACTTGGATAGTCTAAACCCCCATTGAGTCTCAAAGACATTCTCAAGTTCCTTTCAAACATAGGAAAAAAACACTGATCACTCTGGATAAATCTCCAGCAGAAACTCGGTCTCCCTCATGAGAGTTCCCCACCCTTAGGCCTGCCTATGGATCTAATTCTCAGCAGTAAGATAGCCTCCTCTTAGGCTTTGTATAATGATCTTTCCTCAACACAGTCAGCCTCCTCTTGGGCTTTGTACCAATGATTCTCCCCAGCAGAGCTAACCTTTTCAGACTCTCTTGTTGAGTCAATACCTTTTTTGCCTCAGTTTTGGGCTTTATACGAGACAACAAATCACTCTCTAGTTGAGTATAAAAGACTCTCTTATTGAGTCAATCAACTTTCAGACTCTCTTGTTGGGTCAATCACTTTTCAGACTCTCTTGTTGAGTCAAGCACTCTCTTGTTGAGTCAAACCTTTTTAGCCTTTATCTCGGGCTTCGTACGAGACAAATAAAAACACTCTCTTGTAGAGTCAGTACCCTTTAGCCTCAATCTTGGGCTTTGTACAAGACACAAATTTCCCTCTCTTGAGCTGGGGACAGATACCTTCCCCAGCCAAGTCATTTTCTCCCAGCCTTCGTTTAGGCTTTGAGGAATAACTTCACCAAGCAGATTCAAACTCATTGCAGCCTCAATCATGGGCTTTGTACAAGACATATAAAAAATATCCTCACCAGAGTCAGTTAATTTCCAATTTCAGCCTCAATCTTGGGCTTTGTACAAGACACCTATAAACTTCCCCGGCAGAGTCAAAACCTTTTATTATTATTTAGCCTCCTCTTAGGCTTTGTATAATGATATCCCCAAAGAGCCAGTCTCTTTTTAGCCTCAATCTTGGGCTTTGTACAAGACAAATAAAACACTCTCTTGTTGAGTTAGTCTTATCCAGCCTCCTCTTAGGCTTTGTATAAAGAAATCCCCTACCCAAATCAATTAACCTTTTAGCATCAACCTTGTGCTTTGATCAAGGCACACAAAAGTCAACAATCTCTCTCTTTAGAGATGACAAATTCCATCTCAATACCTTTTTAGCTTCAATCTTGGGCTTTGAACAAGACACAAATACCCTTTTAGCTTCAATCTTGGGCTTTGAACAAGACACCAAAATCTCATTTTCCTCCCTTAGAATAAGAGGAACTACGATTGCTCTGATTTCCCTGTTTCGTTTAAACGCGAATAGGTAGGCATAAGATTGCGAAATCTTAGCGAGCATACCAATCAAAAACCTTAGGTCCAGTACCTTCATATCAATCAAAACTTTAGGTTTCATACCTTAAGCCATCATCATCATCATTTTTCACTGAAAACTCACTCACTCACTCACTCTTCCCAAGAAACTTTCCCAACCCATCAGCAGATAAACACTATCTATTACAAAGCGAGGCCTAAAGCTAACATCTTGTGGATAACCACATATAGGATGGGTAATTGACAACTACCCATTGTATAACCTGACCCCGAACCCCCTAATCTCTTTTAAAGCGTTTGTTCAGTTAAACATTCACGTGCAAGGTTAGTTTTAGAAACCTTCCCTTTCCCTTCCAGCTTCAAGGGATAAATAAGAAATCAGAAAGTAGCACCCTTTCTCCTTGAGGAGGAAAACCCAAACTTCAGCGATAAGGTGGTCGCGTCACCGACAAAAATTGCTCGCTAAAGTAAAATGGCGACTCTGCTGGGGAGCCATTGTCTGTATATGACTAGGATTATAGCTCCTAAGAGGTCTAGGATGTTAGTTTTAGGATAAATATATATACTGCTTTTCCTAATTGATATCCGTGTTTATTTTTCTGCTAATGGGAATGCGTGTGATACCGCATCTGGAAAGATTGAGTATACACCTAAGATAAGTGATAGCACTAGACGGGTAATCTTACAGGGAGTGACTCCCAAATAAGAGGTCCCGGTCGACCATCGAATCAGTAGAGGTGCCCTTTGCAGATTCAATGCCTATACGACTTCGGTTGTTGAAAGCAGATTGTTCGATTGGGTTATCTGAGAAGCTGAGGATTTTAGTATACTGAAACCATGTTACTATTTTGTATTGCGGAAGCTATCGGAAATAGTTGTCACGCGATACTACCCTCATCTGAGATCACTCTAAGATACATCAGCTCGCTCGGGTGATTCCAGCATGTTGTTGTTATCCCAAGAGGGGTCAATGATTTTGAGGACAGGTATAAAAAATCACCAGTATAAAACTTTGGGGATGGGTAGAGCCTTGACTTCATGACACCGAACCTTTGATCCCATGTTTTTTCTATGTTTTTGTGTGCTGCATTCATGCATTCATTTCATTAAAAAACATTCAAAGAAAATTTTCTCTTCTAGTCTCTCTTTTTCAAATTAAACTAAGACAATGATTGCAAATGTCAGATAAAGAGATTGCGTAATGGATTTTGGTAGAAGGAAGACTCACAAGTACACCTTCAAGGTTCCAAAACTAGAGGATTTGAGAGGTTTGGCGAGGATGATCACCAACCCTTATGCTTTCAGAGCCAAGTACGGAGGACTGCTATCTCTGTTAAGGGTCCATGTAATTGAAGGAATCCTGGCTACGCTCATTCAGTTTTACAATCCGGTCTATCACTGTGTCACATTCCCGAATTATCAGCTAGCACCAACACTAGAGGAGTACTCTCACCGGACTGATTTACCCATTACTGATCAAGCTCCTTTTTCTGGACTGGAAGAAATTCCAAAGGATCAAACCATTGCAAGAGCAATTTATTTGGACGAGTCAGAAGTTAGGACTCACATGACCACTATGGGTGGAATCCAAGGTTTTCCAGCCCAGTTTTGGAAAAAGAAAGCCCTGCACTTTGCTAGTATAGGGAACGTGCTCGCAGACGCTTATCATTCTGTACATATCAATGCCATTAAGATATTTTTGATTTGAAACCCTATACCGACCTTGCTCGCAGACGCTTATCATTCTGTACACTTAAGGAATTTGTACAGCGGATGAATGATCACCTGCTGTGTACCCCTGCTATACAAGTGGTTCATTTCCCACTTGCCCAAGTCTGTTGCATTCTGGGATCCTAAGAATACTTTACGTTGGTCACAGAGAATCATGTCTCTTACCAACTCTGACATCAACTGGTACAATCGAATCTATGACGGAATCAGAATCATTGACAGTTGTAGAAACTTCCCTAACGTACCCCTCATAGGAACTAAAGGAGGAATCAATTATCATCCCATTTTAGTTCGTCGTCAATTTGGATACCCGATGAGGCATGTCCCGCGTAAGGCTCATCTGGAAGGTACTTTCTTCAAGGAAGGAGAAAATGACAGAGCACAAAAGACATAAATAGTGCATGACTGGAAACATGTTCATAGGAAAGGAAGAGAGTCTCTAGGAAAGCCGGATTGTGTCTCTGTGGAACCTTATCTCCACTGGGTACAAACTAGAGCTCTCAAACTGAGGATGCCTTACCCTTGTCAAGAAGTTCTTCCTTTAAGGGACCATGTCCATTATTTTATGTTTGATACAGAGAAGAAGTCTTGGAAGAACAAGTACTGCATTCTCAGTGTGGAGTGTAAGAAAATACATCAACTATTAAAAGAAAAAGATGCTCTGATTGAGATTTTAGAGCAACATGCTGTAGAAAATCAAGAAGACCAAAGGAATTTGCTCGCTCCTTTCAGTTGCAAAGGAATGACAACCCGACAACGGCTCAAGAGCCCCAGTCAAAGTAAAGGAAAGTACCAGAACCATCACCTGAGCCCTCCTCAGAGAGGACTCTGGATCCATTAGTTTAGACATTTCCTTTTACAGCACTATGTAAATGACTGTATTTCCATTTCCGTAATCTTTGAATTCAATAAAACGGGGTTTCCCCACTGTTTGGTATTTGCAATCCAATTGTTGAGGTTTATTTTGATTAAATAAAAAAAAATAATTAATATAATCATTGCATATCATTCATCATTCTCACTTAAACGCATTCTTCTTACCTACGAATCTCACGTTTATGTCTCGATTCTAGAGTCAAACTGTCTCATTTGTAAAATACTCGGGCCAGTCGACAGAAAAAGATGGATAATCTCGAGGAAGAGAAGATAGAGTTAAGAGAAGAACTCGACGCTCTGAAAGAAGATCTGAGGAAACTTCATAATGATATGCAAGCTCTGGCATAAGCTCAGCTACAAAGGACTGTGATCTCAGAGATCACATCAACGCCCATAGTGGAGAAGTATGATCTTAGGTATAACATGCCGAAAGATCGTCCCTGGGGCATGCCTATTAATTATATCCCGGAAGGATATGTTCTGCCGATCACTGAAGATCAGGGAGCCGCAGCAGGAACCGCTGGGCCTGAAGGTTACAAACTTCGGGAAAGCGAAGATGCAAGAGGTATGACGGCAACTCCTGAAGGTTACAAACTTCGGGAAGCACCAAGAGTCTCTGCCGTAATCACTGTACCACCCCCCGTGGTGCACACTATCCCGGAAGGACAAATTCCACAGATACCTCCTGGTGGAAACGAAAGTATGGACGAGAGAATGAAGGAGTTCCAGGAATAGTTCCTGGAAATGCAGAAAGAGCTGCAAGCCCTTCGCGGTCAGGATCTATTTGGAAAGGACGCCGCAGACCTTTGTTTGGTCCCCAATGTGAAAGTTTCGCACAAGTTCAAAGTGCCCAAATTTGAAAAGTACAAGGGTAATTCTTTCCCTCAAAGTCATTTGGTGATGTATGCTCGGAGGATGTCAACTCAGACAGATAACAACCAGCTACTGATCCATTACTTCCAAGATAGTTTAACCGGTGCCGCACTAAAATGGTACATGGGATTAAACCACACTAAGATCGCCACTTTCCGAGATCTTGACGCTGTCTTCGTTCAACAATATAAGTATAACTTGGATATGGCACCGGACAGAGATCAACTTAGAGCCATGTCGCAGAAGGATAAGGAAACCCTCAAGGAGTATGCTCAGAGATGGCGTGAAATTGCCGCCCAGATTTGTCCACCTCTTGAGGAAAAAGAGATGACAAAGATCTTTTTGAAAACCTTGAGCTCATTTTAATATGATAGAATGGTCGCCAATGCGCCCGATGACTTCACCGAAATGGTCGGCATGGGAGATCGTCTTGAGGAAGCAGTCCTAGAGGGACGTTTAGTAAAAGACGCTGGATCATCAAGCAGCACCAAGAAATACGGTAGTGTTTTCCCTAAGAAAAAAGAGCAAGATATTGGTAATATCTCTCTCGGAAAGCAAAGGCGACGGTACCAAACAGTAGCAGCTGTAACTCCTGATATCAACCCTGCGCCTGTTCCTACGTATCAACCTCAGGTTGCTCAAAGCCAACCTAATCAACAACAATATCAGCAAAGGACACAACAGCCTCTTCAGCAGGCTCGTCCTCAGTACAACAACAACCGTGTAACGCGACCACCAGGGTTTGACCCTATACCGATGTGTAGCGCAATTTTTGTGGTTTCAAATCACTATCGCTTTGGTACTATAGTTCGATTCATTTTTTATCCTGTGAAGCTGATTAAGGAAGGGAAATAGATGTCTCCAATTAACCCTACTTGCATACTGAGGTTAAACAGTCAAAACTGTTGGTTTACAGATGCTATCAAAAGGGGGTATGTCTTAGGTTATTTGCTTAAAAAATAGTGTCTGGACTATTTGCGAGGTTTTTGGTAAGATGTTAGGTCTGATGCTTCTTGATTGACGTATGGAGGTACTGGATTTTGAGTTTTTTATTAGTATGCTCGCTAAGATTTTGCAATCTTATGCCTACGTATTTGATCGCTACTTTATGAGTCTATCGGGATTACTAACTGCAAGCGCACAGTCTATCGCGTAGTTTTGAAAGATATCGAACCCACAGGGACCGATAATCAAACTAGTGCTATCGGGTTGTTACTATGTTTAGCTAAGGCGGATGATTTTTAGATTAAGGTGAAACAGAGACTATAATTAAATTAGAATTTAGACTTGATTTGAAATATAACAGAATATCGGTACGTAATTCGTTAATCATCGGGAATCCAATAGATCGTCAGCTTATTAGTCAACATAGTTTTCACTAGTGAAATATCAATTTAAAAGTCTTTACCTCACACTCTCGTGTTATTGACTCTGACTATACTCCTAAATCAGAATGTCTGCTCTCGCTAGCCCATTTGGGTTTAAAAATACTTTTTGAAAATTAATAAGTCCTAATTGGTTTTAAAGCGCTCTCGCTGTATCTAAAACCAATGTCCAGTTTCAGCTATCTGGTTAAAATCTCAAACTCCCGTTTTATTGATCGTAACCTTAGTACTTTCTTACTCTCGTAACAAAAGTTAATTAAAATAAGAAAACGGAACCAGAAAATTAAGGTGTCAAAGTTTACCTACGATCGATCGGACTCCTTTCCGATCGACTTAATTACATACCGATATATTTAATTTAGCCAGACATTTCAACAGACATACGCAAACTTAAACAATAAGACATTAATGCAGACATAATAATTAAATGTAAATGGCAACTATATTGATTGAATAAAAACCTGGAAACAATGAATCTTAAGTATGCGATCCTCCACAAGCCGGCAGGACTCACTTTGCTCGAACAAATAAAAACTTAACGTGAAACTACTACTAAGCTAACTAATTAATTCAAGTGCAATAGTTCCCCGGTGTAGGAAACTATTGCTTTGGAAGGTAAGGAAAAAAATGGGAAAAGTAAAGCAAGGAATGAAAAGCTCTGAACTCAGGAAAAATCTCGTAAAAACTAGAAACGGTGGAGAAAGAGAGGAGAAAGCTTCTTGTGAAGTAACTGCTTTATTTATAGCCTTTGAGAGTTGACGTGAAACAAGGAGAGAAAGTCACAGGCAGGTGCACAATTCCGAAAATCTTTGAGTGACTGGTTAATCGTGGATTGTGTTAAGCTATAACCGTTTGAGAATCCACGTCGTTTAAAATTAAATTCTGAGAAATTGGCTTGTGCCGGTCGTCATGTCCGTGTGCCGGTTGTCATAGCTTAATGCTCGTGACGGTCGTCATGCCTTGTGTTACGGTCGTGACACTTCCAAAATGCAGAATCTTATTTCTACTGTCAAAACACCTTCTTTTCTTCTACTTTCTTCTGTTTTCTCTTCTTTCCTCTTGCTGTTTGACTTAAAGAGAATACCTGAAAATGTGCTTAATACTCGTAAATACAATGTTAACAAACGAAAATAACGCAATAAATTAATGTAATTCAGGGCAAAATATACTATGTAATATTGCATTATCAAACTCCCTTATACTTGAATCTTTGCTTGTCCTCAAGCAAATAATCACTTCAAAAGCATTGATCCAGTGCACATACCTGACACTCCTCCGAATCGTACATAGTTGTGTGGCCTTTTGTTTGAGACGATAGATACTCAAACAAACACCAGAGATACTTTAATGACACAAAACACAGAACATGGTCATAAACCTCCCTTTTACCTACTGGTCCGAATCATTCTATTATAGCTTCACCTAATGCTTCTATTTCGCCCGTCTTCATTCTGAAGCAATCACATTAAGCCCTTTGCCTTTGCACACACATAGTAGAGTATCCTGTTAGCGATTTTGATCCTTTAAACGAGGGGTCTGGTACACAAGTGCGGTACCCTTTTTTGTACATATTCTGCTTGCAAGTTGTGGGGGATCGAACTATAGTCCGCCCTACCGAGTTCAGTACCAGATACCTCTGAAACAACTAACAACAGATTTCTATTACCTTTTTGCATCACTTGCATTCTTTAGCTTTGATGCATTTCTAATTCCACAATCAAAGGCGTACAATTTTTAAATTTTTAGCAACTTGAGGTATCAATCACTTATCTTTGTCGGCTCTCCACATAGCTTGTGCTTAGACGGTACTGACTGCTAATATAAAATACTGGGGCTAATTAGAATTTTTAGTTTAAGGTAACGGTATAATAGGTACTCAAACTGATGACGTAAATACGAGAGGTGGGTGTCAAGACGGTATCAATTTTGTTCATACTTTCTCAAGTCTCCAACATAGCCTACACGTAAGACAACTTATATACTCTAAAGGCGTGTCGAGTTATGCATCGAATCAATGAAAATTTTTATGTTAAGGCAAAATAAAGTGGGGAAATTGAATAGTACGAAAAACGTATTCATATACTAGCCCTGAAGTACATTAAAGTTAACAAAAAAGGAAATAACAACATAAACTAGCAAATAAACTAAAACAAATGTTTCCTCTCCCATGCTGAGTCTAACATTGTCCTCAATGTTTCGAAACAGTGTAAAAAGAAAGGAACATCAAGACAGAAAAAGAAAAGAAAAACTACTGAGGTCCTCGTGATCTGCCACGAGCTCGTCCCTGTCCACCCTGTGCATGGGGATGTGGCATACCCACATGATAGACGTAGTCGTACAAGCTGTCCACCCTCACAGTCAAAGCGCTCATCTCATCGATGACACTTGACATTCTACGATCCATCTGCTCTCCATACTCGCGTTGGTCTTGTTGAATTTGCCGCATGAGACCCATCATTTCAGCGTGCTGAGTCTGGTGTCTCTGGTCTCGCTGGGCATCTAACTCATTTCTCTGCATGATGGCCGCGAGGATGTCATCAGTAGTGGCAGGGGCGCGGTCGCTTCGTCGACGGTGTCGGGAGGTTGAGCTAGATGGTTGCGTTTTAGGTGGCTGGGGGTCATTTTCAGGGAGGCCATGCTCCATCTCATCATAATTATCTCTGGCCTGACCTTCTGGTGCATCCAAATCAAATAGCCATTTCGACATGTTTTTTAGATCTATTCGAGCAGCACAGGGCAAGACAATACTCTTCACTACCCTTTTTCGTACCACAGGGTTGTATTTGTTGTCTTCTCTAAGTTTGATCAAGCGTGAGCTACGACAATGTTCCAAATCCAGATACACCGCCGATACAGAAGGTAAGTTAGTGAGCTTCTTCCCCAAATTCAAAGCCAGCGCGATAGAGGTAACTATTCCTCCAAAACAGAAAGGAGTGGTACCTCTTGCACAACTGGAGCTAATGTGTGACACCAGGAATGAAATGGCATTGACCGGTATGGGTGTAAATACACAATGCATAAAGAAGAGCTCCTTTGAATTTACCTTATGATTATTGATTCTTC
This sequence comes from Lathyrus tuberosus, assembly GCA_022829125.1. NCBI lineage: Eukaryota > Viridiplantae > Streptophyta > Magnoliopsida > Fabales > Fabaceae > Lathyrus > Lathyrus tuberosus. Next base: position 12,528,259 of record JALAZF010000086.1, read on the forward strand.
CAAAGATGGTGTGCCCCAAAACACGCTGATAATACCATATAGTTGGGTTATGGATATATGTAGCATTAAGTCTCTCCCAGCTATCAATTCTTTCGCCTGTTAAAGTTCTCCAAATTTTAAATGCCATGTTCGGCCAGTTTGGGTCGCGTGGCACACGGTACTGCACATTGTCGCCTTGTGGAAATTTTAGCATGGTGGCCAGCTCGTCTTGAGAAAGCGAGTACTCGGTGTTGAACATCCTAAAAGAGGAGGGTCCTGTGAGAAACTGTGCGTCGTCTGAAGAGGTGTTATAGGATAAGGAACTGAGGAATTCCAATGTCAGCGCTTCGTATGACGGAAGGTTTTGTGTGCAAATGTGAGTTAGTCCTAAATTATGAAGCATCCAATGAACTCCTTCCAACAAACCAAGCTCTTCTAGACAGGGAATATCAAGATAGCGTGTGGGTTTGATAGATCGTTTGTGGAACTTGAGATACTGCTGCCGTTGATGCTCACCTGCTTGGCCATCGCGAAAAATGATATGTGAAAGGTCAGGTTGTTGAGCCATTGTGCATGCAAGAATTTTTTTTTTTGGGTTTGGAATGTGAGTTGGTTTCGGAACAGAGGTGGGATGGTGAATTGGAGTGAATTGAGTGAGTTTTAATAGAGAAAAAAATGTGATAAGTGGGTGAATTAGTGGTGAATGAATGGTGATATTGAACGGTGTGGAGTTATGGTGGCAATGGCAATCAATGGTGAGTGGGACGGTGCAAGAAAAAAATGGAAGGAAGAAGGATACGAGGGGTCTGTTACGAGTATAACAGGGTTTTAGTCTGTGACGATCGTCACAAATGTTATTACGATCGTTATTCATGTAAGGCCTGTGACGGATGTCACAGAGCTGTCACGGTCGTAACGCCTCAATTTCAATAAACTTTATAAAATTCAACTAAACTTCCAGTGTTGCATATATTTGGAAACGGAACACAACATTCCACGCAGTAAAATATAATTGAACTACACATATCATTCACACAATAATAATATATTTGAACCACAGTAGTATGAAAATAATTGCAATAGACAAAGTATAAAATTAAATACCAAAGAAATGAAATTGCATTAACTGAAGCAAAATTGTTCAGTATCCAAAAGTAACAGTAACAGATGCAATGGATCAGTGAGTTTAATTTTAAATTCAACAGTGAAAAATAAATAATGCGAGGGAAAATGAAAATGCAGTGAATAAGTCAAAAACAGTAAAAATCAGTTGTGTCCGCGTCTCAATGATTCCACCGCTTGGTTCAGGTGGTCCAGTTGCTCAACGGTGGTATCCATTAGACCGATAACGTCAAGATGGATAAGTTGAAGTTGGTCTCTCATGGCATGAAGTTCAGTGCGGAAAACTTCAAGTATATCATGGATGTTAACAGGGTGGACAATATTAGTATCATTCACGGGATGCTCAGGGAAATCATGATAGTGAGGAGGAGTTTCAGGGTCAATCTCAATATCAGACACATGACTATCAAGTTCTTTTTCAGGTTGTGGCTCATCTAAATCATATAGGCAGTTGTGGCGGTTATGCACACTAGTTCGCTCGTGATCAGGCAGTGTAAAATGTGAAACAACTTCATTATTGATCAGGAGTTGAAACGGGGGTGGTCCAAGATTTCTAATAAGTCCTCGGTTAAAACAGAAAGTGATATTCATTGGCCTATATCCGCCTAGAGGGTTCACTCGGGAAAGACGTGTTCTAAATCCCATGGCTTCAGCAATTTTTGTTACAAGGCCACCGATCAAAATGGGACCATGATCAGCTTGAGCAATCCTGCGGAGATTATCAAGCATAAAAGTAGTCCCGTTAACAAGTCGGGACTTAAACACACAAAACATAATAAATAGCTCATCTCTAGAGATTAGGGTGCATTCTCAGCTTTTCCAAAAAGGGTGTAGGCTTAAATCATATGAAAGTATCTTATGGTTGGGTTGTGAATTTCAGTGGACACCATAGGGTGTGGGTCATGATACGTTCGTCCTGAAATACTACTCCAGAAAAAGTTCAGTTCATCTTCCATTAATAAATCATCCTGTGCCATGGAAAAAATGTCGGGTCCATTGGGGAAATCCAACAGGTCCGCAATCTCTCTGATGTTGAAACGACACGTGTACCCAAATATCCTAAAGGTTATCTTACCCCTATTAAATCCCATGCCATGGTTAGGGTCGTAGAACAGTGAGCGTAGAAATTCTAGGGTCAGTATGTGGTAAGTCGAGTGCTTTTTCCTAGCAAAACCTTCCTAGCCTATCTGGTTAAACATAAAGTCTATGCTATCTCCTATGCCTAAGGCAGTCATGGTAGGTCCATGGGGGAATTTGGTTAGGGCCATGGGTCTAAGAGAGAGAGCTTCATAGCGGTGCCATTGGACAGCGTCCCTGAATATCACAACCATTGTGTCTTCGTTATCCATCTTAACAGTTAGTCGGAAAAGTAAAGCAAATGGAGAAGGAAGAAGGTAGAAAAAAATGAGAATCCTGGAGGCATAAATTGAGATAATCAGTACTGATTTTTAAAACAATTGAAAAATACCGCATCGGTAAGTAAAGTAAATTTTGACAAAAATAATAAGACAAAATAATAAGAAAAATAACGAAGTGAAAACAAAATAAAAGATAAAGATAAAGTTAAAAAGAAACAAAGTAATAAATAAAAACAAATTTCGTGGGTTGCCTCCCACTCAGCGCTTCATTTAACGTCGGGAGCTCGACAGTTTATATGAATCATTAGTTTACGGGGAATGTAGGCATTTCTGCCAGTTTAAGAGCAGTTGAATAATCCCAATTGTCCACGCAGTGATAGTGTTTTAAACATTGTCCGTTTACGATGAACGGTTCACTAGATCTACCTTTTATTTCAACTGCGCCACTTAACAAGACTTCGGTAACCTCAAAGGGACCAGACCACCTAGAACGAAGCTTACCTGGGAAGAATTTGAGTATAGAGTTAAATAAAAGCACAATATCTCCTATTTCAAATCCTTTCCTTGTTATGTGCCTGTCATGCCATTTTTTTGTTCTTTCTTTGTATATCCTAGCATTCTCATAGGCATCTAATCTAAGTTCGTCTAGTTCATGTAAGTCCAAAATTCTCTTTTTGCCTGCAGCGATATAGTTTAGATTAATAGTTTTGATAGCCCAATAAGCTTTATGTTCTATTTCTACCGGCAGGTGACAAGATTTGCCATAGACTAGTTTAAATGGAGTGGTTCCTATGGGGGTTTTGTAAGCGGTCCTATAGGCCCATAAATCTTCATGCAGTTTAGAAGACCAATCTTTCCTAGAGATGGCAACGGTCTTTTCTAAAATTTGTTTAATTTCTCGGTTTGATACCTCTACTTGCCCACTCGTTTGGGGGTGGTAAGGTGTTGCTACTCCATATTTTGATAGAAGTTTCTCAAAGATTTTCGAAATAAAGTGGGAACCTCCATCACTGATTACCAGCCTCGGAACACCGAACCTAGGAAAATTATGTTCTTAAAGAGCTTATTCACCACTCGTGCGTCGTTGGTAGGAGCTGCTATAGCTTCGATCCATTTTGAGACGTAATCGACAGCGACGAGTATGTACTTGTTACCAAAAGAGGACGGAAATGGTCCCATGAAATCTATTCCCCACACGTTAAAGACTTCTACTTCTAGAATGCCCTTTTGAGGCATTTCATCGCGTCTAGAGACGTTGCCAGTGCATTGACACCGGTCGCAATTTATAACCGTGATATGGACGTCCTTCCATAGAGTAGGCCAAAAGAGGCCAGCTTGCAAAATCTTAGCACAAGTCTTTGAAGTGCTCGCGTGCCCACCATAGGGGGCGGAATGACAATGAGAAATTATATCTTCTACCTCATCTTCGGGCACACAACGACAAAAAATACCATCGGCGCCCCTCTTGAAGAGAAGTGGTTCATCCCAATAATAGTGTTTAAGGTCGTGGAAGAATTTCTTCTTTTGTTGATAGGTTAGATCAGGTGGCAGTACTCCAACTGCTAGATAGTTGACAAAATCAGCATACCATGGCAGCGTGGTTTTAGTGTAAACAGATTCTACCACTTCATTAGTTTCTGTATCAGTATAAGTCAGAGATTGTTCAATGGTATTACTTTCTAACTGGGCTAAGAGTCTTTCATAAGGGAACTCGTCATTAATAGGTACTGGTTCGGGTTGGATGTTTTCCATTCTCGAAAGGTGGTCAGCTACTACATTAGTGCCTTTCTTGTTTTTGATTTCCAAGTCGAATTCTTGTAGGAGTAGAATCCACCTCAGAAGCCTTGGTTTGGCGTCCTTTTTACTTAATAGGTACCTGATTGCGGCGTGATTGATATAGATAATTATTTTTTCTCCTACTAGGTAGGAACAAAATTTATCCAAAGCGAACACGACGGCCAAGAGTTCCTTTTCTGTGGTAGCATAGTTCATTTGTGCATGATCCAAGGTTCTACTGGCATAGTAGATTGTATGAAGCTTTTGATCCTTTCTTTGTCCTAGGACTGCACCTACAGTGTAATCACTCGCGTCGCACATGATTTTGAATGGTTCATTCCAATCTGGGGGTTGCATAATGGGTGCTGATATTAACGCTTACTTGAGTGTTTGAAATGCGTCCAAGCATTTGTCATCAAAGACGAATTCAGCGTCTTTCATTAATAGCTCAGTCAGGGGTTTAATTATCTTAGAGAAATCTTTAATGAAACGTCGATCAAAACTGGCGTGTCTTAGAAAACTTCGTATCTCTCTAACGGTTTTCGGCGGCTGGAGATTTTCTATAACTTCGATTTTTGCCTTATCGACTTCGATTCCTCTGTCGGATACTATAGGTCCTAGTACAATTCCTTGTCGGACCATGAAATGGCACTTTTCCCAATTGAGCACTAGGTTGACACTTACACATTGTTCAAGTACCATTTCGAGGTTTGATAGACATCCTTCAAAAATTTCCCCACAGACCGAGAAATCGTCCATAAAGACTTCCATAATACTGTCTAAGAAGTCCGAGAAGATGGACATCATGCATCTCTAGAATGTTGCAGGTGCGTTACATAATCCGAAAGGCATTCGCCGGTAGGCAAAGGTACCATAGGGACACGTGAAAGTAGTCTTTTTTTGGTCGTCAGGATGGATAGGAATTTGGAAAAATCCTGAATATCCGTCTAAATAGCAAAAATGGGAGTGTTTAGCCAGACGTTCAAGCATTTGATCTATGAAAGGTAAAGGGAAATGATCTTTATGTGTGGCTTTGTTTAGTTTCCTATAGTCGATGCACATTCTCCATTCGGTTTGAGTACGTTGTACTACAGATTCGCCTTTTTCATTATTGATGACCGTAACACCTCCTTTCTTGGGTACCACGTGAACTGGGCTAACCCATTTACTATCGGATATTGGGTATATGATTCCTGCTTCTACCTGCTTTTGCACTTCTCTCTTAACGACATCACTCAGAATGGGATTGATTCTCCTTTGATGTTCTCTAGAGGTTTTACAGTCTTCCTCAAGCATGATGTGATGGATGCAGATAGAGGGACTTATTCCTTTCAAATCTGAGATGTTATAGTCTAAGGTAGTTGGGTACTTTCTCAGGACATGTAATAATTTCTCAGTTTCTATTTGTCCTAAATCTGCGTTAACTATAACTGGTCGTTCGAGTTCTGTATCTAGGAATTCATACCTTAGATCTTTGGGAAGTGTCTTTAATTCTACAGCTGGTTTCTTTGGGCAGGGCATAGGGTCAGGAGTGAGTGCGAGACATTCACTTAGATTATTATCTTGGTATTCACCACGCCAATTATCATCTTCAAAAATTTGTGGCATCGGAATTCTCAGCACTTCAGAATACGAATTTTGGTGTTTTTCCATTTCTTTAACGCATTCATCAATCACATCTAGGAAACAACACGAATTTTCTATAGCAGGCGCTTTGAAGAATTGTGGGAGGATAAACTCTACTTTTTCTTCTCCAACCTCGAAAGTCAGTTTTCCTTTATTCACATCTATGATGGCTCCGGCGGTGGCTAGGAATGGTCTTCCTAAAATGATAGGGATGTTTGAGTCTTCCTTAATGTCCATGATTATGAAATCTGTAGGAATATAGAATTGTCCTATGCATACTGGAACGTTTTCTAGCATTCCTAGAGGAAATTTCACTGATCGATCAGCTAGTTGTACAGACATTCTTATTGGTCTCAGTTCTCCCATGTTGAGCCTTTTACAAATAGATAAGGGCATTAAGCTAATGCTGGCTCCTAAATCGCACAGGGCTTTGTCTATGACAAATTTTCCAATCACACATGGTATAGAAAAACTACCAGGGTCTTTTAGCTTAGGAGGCATGTTGTTTTGGATTATAGCGCTACACTCTGCAGTAAGCATAACGGTTTCAGTATCCTCGAGCTTTTTCTTATTAGTTAATATCTCTTTTAAGAACTTAGCATAGGAGGGCATTTGGGTGATTGCTTCTGCAAAAGGTATTGTGACATTCAATTGTTTCAGAAGTTCAACGAATTTCTTAAATTGCCCTATGTTTTTAGATTTAGCGAATCTTTGGGGGTGCGGGATAGGTGGTTTATAAGGTGGCGGAGGCACATATGGTTCTTCTTTCTCTTCGGCCTCTTTACCATCATCTTCCTTTTCATTTTCCTTTGGTTCGCCTTCCTTTTCAAACTCCTTACTAGGCTTTTGGTATATGGCTGGATTTTCGATCCTTGGGTCAGTGGGTCCGTCTAGTTCCGTTCCGCTCCGAAGTGTTATAGCATTTGCATGTCCCTTCAGATTAAGTTGAGTTTGTCCTGGAAGATTACCGGCTGGGGCAGCGGTAACCGCTTGTTGTTGAGCCACTTGTGAGATTTGTGTTTCTAACATTTTGTTGTGAGTGGCTAGAGCGTCAACCTTGTTGGCTAATTGTTTGATTTGCTCATTAGTGTGAACATTCTGGTTAAGGAACTCCTTGTTTGGTTGAGCTTGTGCAGCAATGAAGTTCTCCATCATCGTTTCAAGGTTGGACTTTCAAGGAACGTTAGGAACATTAGCAGTGGGTTTTTAATATCCTTGCGGCACAGCAGGCGCTTGGCCAGGTGCAAATAGAGCGTTATTATTCTTATACGAAAAGTTTGGATGGTTCTTCCAGCCAGGATTATAGGTATTTGCATAAGCGTTTCCTTGAGCATAATTCACTTGATCAGCGGAGACTCCTGCCAAAATTTGACATTCGGGGGCTGTGACGCCCCCAATCTACACCCCCAATTAACAGGCAATTAAAGCACTAAAAGAAAATTCGAAATTTCGTCAGAGTACATTTGAATTCGCGGCATAGAAAGGGAGGAATCACATCAAAGTAACCAATTATACACATAACATGCAACACCTGCCCATAAAGATATGCAACTGTGGGGTAGCAATCAACAGAGGAAACTTAGTTCCTTACACCCACTTTTCAGAAATTAGAATTAAAGCGGAAAATCTAAAATCTGATTAACATATATACATATACACATATAAACAGTTTGTCATATGTACAACCAAAATATATCATCAGATATACAAAATAATAGCACGCGGCCACCCTAACTACCCGGAGTCACATATCAGAGCCGACCGACCAAAATAATGAAGACGCAACGCTTCACAAAAGAATACCTCCAGCAACTCTAATCTGCAACGCCTCATAGAGCGTTATAAAACAGCAGAAGGGTGAGAAAAACAACCATAATATAATTGAATAAAATTATATATATAAACACAAAAATGTACAAGTAACACAGTCTCGCCACGACCACATATAACATAATACCGCACCATTCTCAAGCATCAAATACCATTACACACCACACATATTCCATACAATCATCAATCACATTCACAAATTCACACACAATTAATTCATGATTTATGCAATGCACATAGACCGACACAACGACTCTATGCACATGCCATGCGGTACCGACTTCCAATGTCTCATGTATCATCATCAGTTCACTCAGGAACTATTGGAACCATCGCTCGTTACTGAGAATCTCAAGTAACTCCCCGTCTGGCCTATGATGTTCACCCGTCGCTTTAAGTCCTCAGGCATCGCCTCATATTTTCGAGGCACACGACGTTAAGGATTGCTTTAAGTCTCCAAAGGAGCCCACAATCGTCTATAACCACCGCTTTAGGTCCTCAGGCAGCGCCTCATATTTTCGAGGCACACGATGTTATAGCATATTCCTCTCGGGAATCAAACCGTCACTCAGGACGTTTCCACGATGCACATTATGATGCTTGGCATATAATAACTCATGACACTCACATTGCATCCACGCACATATTCATAATCATGCATATATCATCAAATACAGCACTTAGCATTTTCTTGCCTTTCGGCCACAATTCATCCCCACAACAACACATAAGGCATACACATCCAATTCACCAACTTATAACATAATACACGTCAAATACGCACCATTTAAAACACCAAAAGTCGAGATTCGACACTATTCACATTTCCCGACAAAATTTAATCGGCTAACAATTCTCAAAACCTAATAATCACAAAGTACGTCTCGATACCTTTCCAATGACACCAAGAATACAAAAATCGGATACTCGGAACAAAAGTTACGGACAAAAACGAAAACACATTTTGAAAAATCACATTTTTGCAAATCTCCTGTCCATACGCATACCACCTATTCCCATACGCGTATTGACAGAGCAATTTTCCTTCACAAAACCGCGTTTCACAAATCCATACACGTATTGGCCTCGCCCATACGCGTATCACCAGAGGGCCGGTAAAACATGCAAGTTCATACGCGTATTGCCCCCAAAACAGCACAATGTTACGCGTATCACCTGGTCTCATACGCGTATTGACAAGCCCCTTACGCGTATGGCCAGGACAGACCCAGAAAAATTCTGCAGAACATTTTCTGCGTTTTTCCACCCCAATCATACAATTTCTTCACCTAAAACTCAGAAAAACAGTAATTTGAAGTGTAATAACATACCACAAACATGTATGAACAATCAACAATGCATTCAACAAGATTTTTACCACAATCAAATTCATTTCTAATCAATTTTTACACAATCTAGGTTTTACTAATATCTCCAAATCAATCCAAAAACAAAAGCAAAACACATACATAATCGTATACAATCATAGAATAATCGAGTTTCGCACCCTTACCCGATTTAATCGACTCTAGAACTTGCTCTTGATGATTTTTCCACTCTTTTCTTCAATTTCTCTCTCTTCTCCTCTTTTCTTCTTTCTCTTTTTCTTTCTATTTTTCTTTTTCTTTCTATTTTTCTTTTTCTTTCTATCTTACTAACTTAATGAAAATAAGTGGGAAAAGACCAAAATACCCCCACACTCAAATATCTCATAAACGATCCCAAAACGCGATAAAATATATTCCCGCCGAAAAATAACATATTTTCACATAAAACTCAAAAATACAATAAAATAATAATAAAATAATCCAAAAAGACTCAATAAAATAAAATTGGCAAAACGGGGCGTTACAATTCTCCCCCACTTAGAAATTTCCGTCCTCGAAAATCTTACCTGATTCAAACAACTCCGGATACGATTCCCGCATCCTACTCTCCAATTCCCACGTCAAATTACCCTCAGCAGCGCCTCCCCACGCCACTTTCACAAGTGCAATCTCTTTACCCCTCAATTGCTTCACCTCGCGATCCAAAATCCTAACTGGTAATGCCTCGATCGTAAGGTTATCTCTTACCTCAACCTCGTCCATTGGAATAACATGTGAAGGGTCCGGAACATACTTCCGAAGCTGTGAAACATGAAAAACGTCATGCAAATTCGACAGATTCGGCGGCAACGCCACATGATACGCTACAGCACCAACTCTCGCAGATATCTGGTAAGGACCAATAAATCGAGAAGTAAGCTTCTTAGATTTCAAAGCACGACCAACACCCGTTACTGGCGTAACCCTCAGAAATACGTGATCACCCTCTTGAAACTCAAGATACTTTCGTCTCCGATCATGATAACTCTTTTGTCTATCCTGAGAAGCCTTCATTTTCTCACGAATAAACTTTACCTTTTCCGTCGTCTGTTGCACTAATTCCGGTCCAACCACAGAACTCTCACCTGTTTCGTGCCAACACAACGGCGTTCGACATCTTCGTCCATATAAAGCCTCAAAAGGTGCCATTCCGATACTAGAATGGAAACTGTTATTATACGTGAACTCAATCAAAGCAAGATAACTGTCCCACGCACCACCTTGTTCCAAAACACACGCTCTCAACAAATCCTCCAACGACTGAATAGTTCTTTCGGTCTGACCATCCGTCTGCGGATGATAAGCCGAACTCAACCTCAATCTAGAACCCAAAGCCTTCTGTAAGCTTTCCCAAAATCTAGATGTAAACCTAGGATCTCGATCCGAAACAATACTCAATGGAATCCCATGTAATTTCACAACCACACTGATATAGATCTCAGCTAACCGTTCCAAAGAAAAACTGATGTCAATCGGAATAAAATGTGCCGATTTAGTCAGCCTGTCCACAATCACCCAAATAGCATTATGCCCACGCTGAGTGTTCGGTAATCCCGTCACAAAATCCATCGAAATGCTATCCCACTTCCACTCAGGAATATCCAACGATTGCAACAAACCACTAGGCCTCAAATGTTCCACTTTCGATTTCTGACAACTCAAACATGCATACACAAACTGAGCCACATCTCTTTTCAAACCAGACCACCAGAAAATCTTCTTCAAATCTTGGTACATCTTATTCGCACCCGGATGAATACTTAAGTTACTTCGGTGTCCTTCCTCCAAAATCATTCTTTTCAACTCCGCATCATCAGGAATACAAATACGACCACGGAATCTCAAAACACCAAAATTATCCACCTTGAAATCCACATTCTCATCCCTCATCAAATCAACTAATTTCAAATCCAGCTTTTGTTTCTCACTAACCGACAACAAAAATTCATTAGCAACCTTCAACATTCCAAGCCTTACACTAACCGAAGTCACTTCACATACCAAACTCAAGTCTCTAAACGACTCCAAAAGTTCCCACTCTTTCACCATCATTGCGGACATATGCAACGATTTCCGGCTCAATGCATCGGCTACCACATTAGCTTTACCAGGATGGTAATTCAAGCCAAAGTCGTAGTCTTTCAAGAATTCCAACCATCTCCGCTGCCTCATGTTCAACTCTTTCTGATCAAATAAATATTTCAAGCTTTTATGATCACTAAAGACTTCGAACCTTGCACCATAGAGATAGTGCCTCCAAATCTTCAACACAAAAACTATAGCCGCTAACTCAAGATCATGAGTAGGATAGTTTTTCTCATGAACTCTTAACTGTCTTGAAGCATAAGCTACAACTTTACCTTCCTGCATCAGAACACCGCCCAAACCAATTAAAGAAGCATCGCAATACACAACAAATGGTTCAGTAGGATCAGGAAAAATCAGAATAGGAGTTGTCGTCAATCTTCTCTTCAGCTCACAAAAACTCTCTTCACATTGAATATCCCAAATGAATGCTTTGCCCTTACAAGTCAACTGCGTCAAAGGAAGAGCTAGCTTAGAAAAACCTTCTATGAACCTCCGGTAATAACCAGCCAAACCCAAAAAGCTTCGAATCTCGGTAACGGATCTAGGAGCCTCCCATTGTAGAACTGCTTCTACTTTAGATGGATCCACAGCAATACCATTACCTGAAATTACGTGCCCAAGAAAACTCACCTCAGACAACCAGAATTCACACTTGGACAATTTGGCAAAAAGCTTCCTTTCCTTCAAAACCTGCAAAACAATACGCAAATGCTCTGCATGTTCCTCACGAGAATTAGAATAGATTAAAATATCATCAATAAACACCACCACAAAACGATCCAAATGCTCGTGGAAAATATGATTCATGTATTCCATAAACACACCAGGCGCATTAGAAACCCCGAACGGCATCACCAAATATTCATAATGACCGTACCGTGTTCTAAAGGCCGTCATCTGAATATCCTCTTCCTTCACCCTTATCTGATGGTACCCCGATCTCAAATCAATCTTACTAAACACACAAGCACCAACCAACTGATCCATCAGATCATCAATCCTTGGAAGCGGATATTTGTTCTTAATCGTCACTTTATTCAACTGGCGATAATCAATACATAATCGCATACTCCCATCTTTCTTTTTCACTAACAAAACTGGAGCACCCCAAGGAGAAACACTTGGCCTCACGAACCTCTTTTCCAACAACTCATTTAACTGCCTTTTCAACTCCACCAATTCAGATGCCGACATTCTATAAGGTGCCATAGAAATAGGTCTAGTACCAGGAGCTAGATCAATAGAAAATTCCACCTCTCTCACCGACGGTACATCTGAAATATCAACAGGAAACACCTCAGGAAATTCGCACACAACAGGAAACACTTCAAGAGAAACTTGACTATCCACAGTCAAAGATGCAAATAATCCAAACAACTGAGCTTCATCCGCCAAAAGTTTCTTCAACTCTTTGGTAGATAAGAAACTCGAGTCTTCGTCTTCCTCAAGAGAAGGAAACCTTACAAGCTTATGATAACAACCAATGTGCACCCGATTAAATTGCAACCAATTCATTCCCAACACCACATCTAAACCTTCCAACGGTAAACACACCAAATCCATCGCAAAGTCTTTACCATAAATGGTCAAAGGACAACTCAAACACACTAAAGAAGTAGTTACTGACCCCATCGCTGGAGTATCAATAACCATCTCCCCATCCATCGAAGACAACCCAAGATTCAAACGTTCCGCGCACTTAGACGAAATAAACGAATGAGTCGCTCCAGTATCAATAATAGCAATTAAAGGCGTATTATTAATAAAGCAAGTACCTCTTATCAGACGATCAGCACTTGAAGTCTGAGTTCCCGCCAATGAAAACACTTTCCCACTAGTCGGAGCCCTCTTCGGATTAGGACACTTCGAACTAATGTGACCAGGTTCCCCACAGTTATAACACTTCACTACATTCTTCCTTTTACAATCAGCTAAAACATGTCTGATACCACCACAATTAGAACACTTATCCACTTTCTTCCTACATTCCATCTGGCGATGACCCAATTCACCACATTTAAAACACCTAGGAGCATTAGACATACCTCCTCCACTTGACCTTCGATCAAAATTACCCCTTTGTTTACCTTTATCAGCCGGTGACACATACGGACCACCACGGAACTGTTGTTTCCCTTTCCTATCACTTACACTTTTATAGTGAGCAGAACGAGCCTTACTATCTTCATCATAAATCCTACAGCATTCCACCAAATCAGCAAACCTTCTAATCCTCTGATAACCAATAGCCTGTTTTATCTCAGGACCCAAGCCACTTTCATACTTCACACACTTTGAAAATTCAGCTGTCGCTTCCACATAATGAGGATAAAACTACACAAGTTCCACAAACTTAGCAGTATAGTCAATAACTGACAAATTACCTTGTTTAAGCTCTAAAAACTCAATCTCCTTCTTTCCTCGGACATCCTCGGGAAAATACTTCCTTAGAAACTCTCTGCTAAACACCTCCCAAGTAATCTCTTCCTCCTCATCAGCTTCCAACACCTGACGAGTACTGACCCACCAGTCGTCAGCCTCTTCATGTAGCATATGAGTGCCCAGCCTCACCTTATTGTCATCGTCATCACAATCCATTACCCTAAAAATCCTCTCAATCTCTTTCAACCACAACTGCGCACCATCCGGATCATGCTTCCCTATAAAGACCGGCGACTTATTCTTTCTAAACTCATCATTTCCGGCAGCATTCGGTGCACCCTGCACACCTCGTGCCATTGCTTCCATCGCAGCAGCCAAAGCAGCATCATTACGACCAGCCATATTCTGTTCGTCTAAACACAGAAACTATGGTTAAACAACAACTCGTCTAACACAACTCGCCCAATATGCCAGACACAACAGACACAACTGACACGGACTGGCTCTGATACCACTTAATGTGACGCCCCCAATCTACACCCCCAATTAACAGGCAATTAAAGCACTAAAAGAAAATTCGAAATTTCGTCAGAGTACATTTGAATCCGCGGCATAGAAAGGGAGGAATCACATCAAAGTAACCAATTATACACATAACATGCAACACCTGCCCATAAAGATATGCAACTGTGGGGTAGCAATCAACAGAGGAAACTTAGTTCCTTACACCCACTTTTCAGAAATTAGAATTAAAGCGGAAAATCTAAAATCTGATTAACATATATACATATACACATATAAACAGTTTGTCATACATCAGGTAGCATATGTACAACCAAAATATATCATCAGATATACAAAATAATAGCACGCGGCCACCCTAACTACCCGGAGTCACATATCAGAGCCGACCGACCAAAATAATGAAGACGCAACGCTTCACAAAAGAATACCTCCAGTAACTCTAATCTGCAACGCCTCATAGAGCGTTATAAAACAGCAGAAGGGTGAGAAAAACAACCATAATATAATTGAATAAAATTATATATAAAAACACAAAAATGTACAAGTAACACAGTCTCGCCACGACCACATATAACATAATACCGCACCATTCTCAAGCATCAAATACCATTACACACCACACATATACCATACAATCATCAATCACATTCACAAATTCACACACAATTAATTCATGATTTATGCAATGCACATAGACCGACACAACGACTCTATGCACATGCCATGCGGTACCGACTTCCAATGTCTCATGTATCATCATCAGTTCACTCAGGAACTATTGGAACCATCGCTCGTTACTGAGAATCTCAAGTAACTCCCCGTCGGGCCTACGATGTTCACCCGTCGCTTTAAGTCCTCAGGCATCGCCTCATATTTTCCAGGCACACGACGTTAAGGATTGCTTTAAGTCTCCAAAGGAGCCCACAATCGTCTATAACCACCGCTTTAGGTCCTCAGGCAGCGCCTCATATTTTCGAGGCACACGATGTTATAGCATATTCCTCTCGGGAATCAAACCGTCACTCAGGACGTTTCCACGATGCACATTATGATGCTTGGCATACAATAACTCATGACACTCACATTGCATCCACGCACATATTCATAATCATGCATATATCATCAAATACAGCACTTAGCATTTTCTTGCCTTTCGGCCACAATTCATCCCCACAACAACACATAAGGCATACACATCCAATTCACCAACTTATAACATAATACACGTCAAATACGCACCATTTAAAACACCAAAAGTCGAGATTCGACACTATTCACATTTCCCGACAAAATTTAATCGGCTAACAATTCTCAAAACCTAATAATCACAAAGTACGTCTCGATACCTTCCCGACGACACCAAGAATACCAAAATCGGATACTCGGAACAAAAGTTACGGACAAAACCGAAAACACATTTTGAAAAATCACATTTTTGCAAATCTCCTGTCCATACGCGTACCACCTATTCCCATACGCGTATTGACAGAGCAATTTTCCTTCACAAAACCGCGTTTCACAAATCCATACGCGTATTGGCCTCGCCCATACGCGTATCACCAGAGGGCCGGTAAAACATGCAAGTTCATACGCGTATTGCCCCCAAAACAGCACAATGTTACGCGTATCGCCTGGTCTCATACGCGTATTGACAAGCCCCTTACGCGTATGGCCAGGACAGACCCAGAAAAATTCTGCAGAACATTTTCTGCGTTTTTCCACCCCAATCATACAATTTCTTCACCTAAAACTCAGAAAAACAGTAATTTGAAGTGTAATAACATACCACAAACATGTATGAACAATCAACAATGCATTCAACAAGATTTTTACCACAATCAAATTCATTTCTAATCAATTTTTACACAATCTAGGTTTTACTAATATTCTCCAAATCAATCCAAAACCAAAAGCAAAACACATACATAATCGTATACAATCATAGAATAATCGAGTTTCGCACCCTTACCCGATTTAATCGACTCTAGAACTTGCTCTTGATGATTTTTCCACTCTTTTCTTCAATTTCTCTCTTCTCCTCTTTTCTTCTTTCTCTTTTTCTTTCTATTTTTCTTTTTCTTTCTATTTTTCTTTTTCTTTCTATCTTACTAACTTAATGAAAATAAGTGGGAAAAGACCAAAATACCCCCACACTCAAATATCTCATAAACGATCCCAAAACGCGATAAAATATATTCCCGCCGAAAAATAACATATTTTCACATAAAAGTCAAAAATACAATAAAATAATAATAAAATAATCCAAAAAGACTCAATAAAATAAAATTGGCAAAACGGGGCGTTACAGGGGCAGCATGTCCAGGTACTCCGCATAGTTCGTAGTTTGGAGCTACAGCAGCCACGGTGGCTGCGGGTGTTATGGTCAAGTTGTCTATCTTTTGAGCAAGGGCATCTACCTTTGCATGGACATGATCAAGGCTACTAACTTCGTACATCCCACCTTTCGTTTGGGCTTTTTCCACTGGCGTTCTTTCACCTCCCCATTGGTAATGGGTTTGAGCCATACTTTCGATGAGTTGATAAGCTTCGGCATAAGGTTTGTCCATAAGTGTACCACCAGCGGCGGCATCTATTGTCATTCTTGTATTGTACAAGAGACCATTGTAAAACGTATGGATGACTAACCAATCTTCAAGACCGTGATGCGGACACATCCTCATCATATCTTTGTATCTTTCCCATGCATCGTAAAGAGACTCAGTATCTTTTTGTCGAAATCCATTAATTTGGGCTCTCAGCATAGCTGTTTTACTTGGTGGGAAATATCATGCTAAGAATACCTTTTTCAACTCATCCCACGTAGTAACGGAGTTTGATGGCAAGGATTGCAACCAAGCCCAAGCTCTGTCTCTTAATGAGAAAGGAAAAAGACGCAGTGTTATCGCGTCTGTGGTCACACCATTTGCCTTCACTGCGTCTGCGTACTGCACAAACTTGGTCAAATGTTCATTAGGATCGTCCGTAGGATTTCCAAAAAATTGATGTTGTTGTACGGCTGACAACAATGAGGGTTTCAACTCGAAATCGTTTCGGTTGATAGCAGGGGCATCAATGTTGTTATGTGGTTCTTGCTGAGAAGAAGTAGCATAATATTTAAGAGGACGGTTTTGTGGTCCATCAGCCATGTCTTCTTCTGATTCCGACTCAGAGTCAAGTTCTGTTTTAGATTCAGATTCGGATTGAGATTCAGGTTCAGATAAAGGAAAAGGTATATCGTGGTTTAAGCAGTATTCTTGGATTCGTCTTTTTACGCTAAGAAGACATTCAGGTTCGTCCGTCGGTCGTGTGAGGTCTTCGCCTTTTGAGCGAGTACTTGGCATACAACCGACAAATATGGGAATTTGTTGCCTTAGTCTATACGATGCAAAAAATGAACTGCACTATTGACTAAATCAGTCCCCGGCAACGGTGCCAAAAACTTGATCGTGACTTTATGACTCTATCGGGATTACTAACCGCAAGCGCACAGTCTATCGCGTAGTTTTAAAAGATATCGAACCCACAGGGATCGATAATCAAACTAGTGCAATCAGGTTGTTACTATGTTTAGCTAAGGCGGATGATTTTTAGATTAAGGTGCAACAGAGACTATAATTAAATTAGAATTTAGACTTGATTTGAAATATAACGGAATATCGGTAGGTAATTTTTGAATCATCGGGAATCCAATAGATCGTCGGCTTATTAGTCAACATAGTTTTCAGTAGTGAAATATCAATTTAAAATGTCTGCTCTCACTAGCCCATTTGAGTTTAAAAATACCTTTTGAAAATTAATAAGTCCTAATTGCTTTTAAAGCGCTCTCGCTGTATTTAAAACCAATGTCCAGTTTCAGCTATCTGGTTAAAATCTCAAACTCCCGTTTTATTGATCGTAACCTTAGTACTTTCTTACTCTCGTAACAAAAGTTAATTAAAATAAGAAAACGGAACCAGAAAATTAAGGTGTCAAAGTTTACCTACGATCGATCAGACTCCTTTTCGATCGACTTAATTACATACCGATATATTTAATTTAGCCAGACATTTCAACAGACATACACAAACTTAAACAATAAGAGATTAATGCAGACATAATAATTAAACGCAAATGGCAACTATATTGATTGAATAAAAACCTGGAAACAACGAATCTTAAGTACGCGATCCTCCACAAGCCGGCAGGACTCACTTTGCTCGAACAAATAAAAACTTAACGTGAAACTACTACTAAGCTAACTAATTAATTCAAGTGTAATAGTTCCCCGGTGTAGGAAACTATTGCTTTGGAAGGTAAGGAAAAAAATGGGAAAAGTAATGCAAGGAATGAAAAGCTCTGAACTCAGTAAAAATCTCGTAAAAACTGGAAACGGTGGAGAAAGAGAGGAGAGAGCCTCTTGTGAAGTAACTGCTTTATTTATAGCCTTTGAGAGTTGACGTGAAACAAGGAGAGAAAGTCTCAGGCAGGTGCACAATTCCAAAAATCTTTGAGTGACTGGTTATCGTGGATTGTGTTAAGCTATAACTGTTTGAGAAGCCACGCCGTTTAAAATTAAATTCTAAGAAATTGGCTTGTGCCGGTCGTCATGTCCGTGTGCCGGTCGTCATAGCTTAATGCTCGTGACGGTCGTCATGCCTTGTGTTACGGTCGTGACACTTCCTAAATGCAGAATCTTATTTCTGCTGTCAAAACACCTTCTTTTCTTCTACTTTCTTCTGTTTTCCTATTCTTTCCTCTTGCTGCTTGACTTAAAGAGAATACCTGAAAGTGTGATTAATACTCGCAAATACAATGTTAACAAACGAAAATAACGCAATAAATCAATGCAATTCAGGGCAAAATATACTATGTAATATCGCATTATCAGTATTCCCATTTAACGAAACAGGGAAATCAGAGCGATCGTAGTTCCTCCTATTCTATGGGAGAAAAGAGATGTTTTGGTGTCTTGTTCAAAGCCCAAGACATGAAGCTAAAGGTGATTTTTATCTTGTTCGAAGCCCAAGATATGAAGCTATAGGGTTTTGGCTGAGAGAGAATTTGTCATCTCTAAAGAGGAATTGTTGATGTTTATATGTTATGAGCAAGGCACAAATTTGATGCTAAAAGGTTGATTGACTCAACGGGGGTTTTCTTTATTCAAAGCCTATGAGGAGGCGAGAAGTTTGACTTTTCTGGGGAAAATGTTCTTTCTTTCTTGTACAAAGCCCAAGATTGAGGCTAAAATGGATTTTGACTCCGTTGGGGAGAATGTATCTTGTATAAAGCCCAAGATGGAGGCTGAAACGGTTTGACTCAACAAGAGAGTACTTTTATCTGTCATGTATAAAGCCCAAGACGGGGGCTAAAAAAGGTTGACTCAACAAGAGAGTTCGAAAATTGATTGACTAAACAAGAGAGTCTGAAGGTTGATTGACTCAACAAGAGAGTCTTTTATACTCAACAAGAGAGTATTTGGCTGTCTCGTACGAAGCCCGAGATTGTGGCTAAAAGGAGATTGACTCAACAAGAGAGTCTTTTATACTCAACAAGAGAGTGTTTATATGTCTCGTACGAAGCCTGAGATTAAGGCTAAAAGGAGATTGACTCAACAAGAGAGTGTTTTTCTGTCTCGTACGAAGCCCGAGATTGAGGCTAACAAGAGATTGACTCAACAAGAGAGTCTGAAAAGGTTATCTCCGCTAGGGAGAATCATTTGTACAAAGCCCAAGAGGAGGTAGTCTTACAGCCGAGAATTATTTAGATCATGAAGCAGGTCCAAGTATGGGGAACTCTCATGAGAGAGACCGGGTTTCTGTTGGAGATTGATCCAGAGTGATCGGTGTTTTTTCCTATGTTTGAAAGGAACTTGAGAATGTCTTTGAGACTCAAGAGGTTTGGATTATCCAAGTCTAGAGATTTATCTTTTGTACAATGCCCAAGAGGAGGTGCGGGCATTAAGGGATGAGTATCAACCCTAAGATGGCCGGAGTTTTGATGGGGGAAAGACTGCTCTAGCAAAGGATGACTAAGTTTTGTCTTATACCTTTAAGAGGTCGTCAGGGTCCTTGTATTAAGCCCAAGAGAATGCATGAGAACTTTTAAGAAGTCGAAGGGTCGTTGTACAACGCCCAAGAGGATGCGGAGATGCTTTTAGGAAGCCTGTGGGTCCCCAAACCAAGAGAAGTTCAAGAAATGCAATTCATAGAGAAGAGATCATTCCAGGAAAGTTCGAGAATTTGGAAGAAACTCAAGAGATGCCATTCACGGAGAAAATATCATCTCTGGGGAGTTAGAGTTTCTTTGACAATTTCTAAGGGTGACAGTCTGAGAAAAGGTTCACCGAGAATACTGCCTTTCTCTTTGTTCCATATTGTTTAACCCCAAGAGAAGGGAAGACTGTATCTGGAAATCCTATGGGGATCTAGTTTTGTTTGTATTTAAGAGTGACCAACAAGGCTTTACCTAATGCTAGACGTAGTTGCCGGGGAAAACTCTAAATAACTACTAGTATTACACACTGGATATGTGACAAGTATATAAAAGGATGTGAAAGAAGACTTATAGTGAAACAGCCCCACAATACAATTATATACATATGAAAGCGGTAAATAAAAGCGGATAAACACTTACCCGTTGTAGAGCTTCCATGTTGTTTTGTTAGTTGTTCAACAAAGAAATTAAAGAAAGTTTTGATGACGGCATATATTTGAATTCAAAATCAAAGGAGAAAGTGTTTTGAAAAGATTGTTGGGGCTTACATCTCGAGGAGAGACCCAAGTTTTAACGATGATCACACCGTTGTTTTGAAAATTGTACAGAGGGACTTATACAATATGTGAGGCCCAAAAAGTTTTTATGTACAAGGGGATGGGTCTTACACTCTATTAGAGGCCCAAAGATCTATTTTTGTACAAGGGATGGGACTTACAGCTCAAGGAGAAGCCCAGGGTTATTTGTTCGAAAACAGCGATCGCGTCGAGGTTTTTGAAAACACAGTGGGTCTTATACAACATCTGAGGCCCAAATCATTTTGGTTTCAAAAAAAGGGGTTGGGTCTTACACTCTATTAGAGGCCCAAAGATTTATTTTTGAAAAGGAATGGGACTTATAGCTCGAGGAGAGGCCCAATTGGTTTTGTTAAAAAGGCGACGATTGCACCGTTGTTTTTGAAAATACAGCGGGACTTATACAATGACTGAGGCCAAAAAAGTAGTGTATTTACAAAGGGGATGAGTCTTACACTCTAATAGAGGCCCATGAGTGTTTGAAAATGATTGATGAGGGTGGAATCGATCAAAACCCTAATTTCATCATTTTTAAAAATGAATTCTTAAAGAAAATCAATAAAAAATGATAAGACACCAAATAAGCTTGAATAAACAACTTGTGATTTTTGGTTAAGGTTTGAAAAATGAGGTTTTAACCACAAGATGAATTAAAACTAATTTGGTTTTGATTTTTCAAGATGAATATTCACTTTTAAAATGTTTAAAAACAATTAAAAATGAATTTATTCATAAAAATACCAACTATATTAAATAAATAATATAAATTTGATTTTTATGTCGAATAAAATATTTCAACATTTTTGTGATTTTTTGCAAAAATAACCAATAAAAAATAATTAAAATTGAGGGAGTTATTAATTTTTTAAATCATTAAAAATAATAAGAAAAATAATAAAAAAAGTGGAAAAAACATTAAAAAGGGGTCTGGGGCGAGGGGGATTCGAACCCCAGACCTCTTGTGTGCAGTGCGCGCCTTCTACCACTGGGGTGGTGATATATCCGTGTATCAAAGCCCACCCACAAATATACAAGGCTTGCTTTGTTTTTGGCCTGGCCAAGGCAAGACAAGGCAAGGTTTTGGCCAAAAACGTGAAGCTTGTAACTTTCTCATTTCTCCATGGATTGAGACAAAATTTAGGTCTATCCTGCCTAGAATTTCCCAAGGAATCCAATGGTGGTGGTGGTTTTTTCAAATGAGGCCCCCATTTTAAAACCCGATAGTGGTTTTGAAATAGGCCTCCATTTGCATTTTCTGTGCTACCTCATGGTATAGGCATGAATTACATGATGAATTGGTCCAAACACAACATATATAACATGTATGAGATGTGTATGATCAGTGGACTTCAAAGCAATGCATATCTCTAAGAGTTCAAGTTGTGATGCTTACCTCTTTAGGAGCTTTTTGGGCAATCTGTCAAGTGTCTTGTTCCAGAAACAATTTGATGCTTTGGACACCCTCAAATGATCCCTTGGAAGCTTTTAGGATGATTGGAAATAACTGGAAACCTCAGGAATGGAAACTGGCCCTTTCCTGCAAAAGGGGCAAAAGTGACCAAAATAGTAACTCTCTCAAATGGTGTTCCAGATGTGGGGAACCATTTGGGACAGTTCAAGGATGATATTTGGAGTGTGTTTGAGGCTTTATCTAGTTTGAAAGTGACTGAATCAAGACATGGCTTGAAAAGTGCAAAAAAGTCCTATTTTGAGATTTTGAGAAGGGACTTTGAGTTTTTGGTGTTTCAGGCCACTTGTGAGAGTTTGGACAGCTTAGATATGACATATGTGATGTGTTTGGATCATGAGCTGTGATGGAATTGCTCTTTAACTCAAAAACTCAGAGTTACCTTGCTAAAGAAGGCATTTTTGCCTAGAGAAAGAGATTTTGAGGAAAGCATGTGTTGTAGTGCTTTGGTGTACTTAAACTGAGCACAAATGAGCTCTATTTATAGCAGAGCAAGTTTGTTTTGCAAGCAATAGTGAATGGAGGCTGCTGTAGACCTTTGGCCAATTGGAGCATTTTGGAATCTCAAGTCTCCTCTAGCCATTGACTAGAGGTTAGAGCACAAGCCTTTGGTTCCCTAGTTCAGAGATCATCCTTGACTTATTTAGTTGGAAATGGCTCAGTTCATGCCACCTTGGTGCATCCATTGAATGCTCCAAAACAAAATTGGAGTCTTGTCCCCTCTTTAGGGTTTTTTAGGTTTGGCATGCTATTTTTAGTTCCAAAGACTTGGGAGGCTTATGGATCAGTGTTTGTCCCTCCTTGGTCTCTCCCTAAGGTGTTCAGATGGATAAACTTGTTTATCATTTGTACAAATTGCTCAAATCGAGCAAAATGCACAAATCTTCCTTGTTATGACAAGTGCAGCAAGGCATATTACCACTGTCATAACTCTTAGCTCAGATGGGATTTGATGGGGTTCTTGGCCATTTTGGAAAGCTCTCATATGATACAACACATGTGTGATCATAGTTTGTCTTGACACTTTTTGGATCCAAGTGAAAAATGCCCCTACATTTTGAAAAAAGTGAAACAGATTCTGACTTAGTGAAAATTTCACTAAGTGTTGGAAAAAGTGACATTTCATGTTTTCAGCCATTTTGATTCAACCATAACTCATAATCCATGATGAATTGGAATGAGGTGTAGTTGACACTTTTAAAGTATGCCATGAGAGCTACAAATCCATCTTTGGACCAGCCAAAATGGTTGCTTGGATCTCAAGTTATGATCCTTGGAAGTTGGTACCCTAGCCACTTTGTTCCATAACTTAGAAAAATTCTAAGTTTTTAATGGTTACCCCTTTTACAAGTTATCCCACTTTTCTTGATTTTTCTTGATGAATGATGATTCCAATCACACATTAACATCATTTTAGGGTTAGGGAACCATAATTGATCAAAAAATCAAAAAGTCAAACTTTGACTTTTGGGCACAGTTGACTTTTTATCAGATGAATTCCAAACTGTGTGATCCTCTATGAAATCAAGTCCTTGACCTAAATCAAAGTTGATGGATTAATTTCATAGGTGTTATAGGGTTTATTGAATCATGTCCTAAGGTTTGGGAGCATGTCTTGGTCAAAAGTCAAAGGTACAGTTGACTTTTCTCGCGAAACCCTAATTGTGGTCCTGATGAACTTGAAACTTGTGAATCAAGCTTCTTGGATCAATCTATTGTTGCAAATGGATCAATGTAGTGTATTAGGGTCCCTCAAATCATGTCTTGAGGTCTTGGCTCATGTTTTGTCCCAAAATTCAACTTAGGGGTGAATTAGGTCAAGAAACCCCAATTCCTGATTTTTTATGAATGCATCCCCTGAGGCTAAATTGACTTGATGACTGGGTTTATGAGGTCCCTTAGAGTATTTTAGGTAATGCTTTGAAGCATTGGCTCATGCCCATAGGAAAAAATTCTATCTGGAGGCCCTGGTCGACCAAAACCCTAATTTGGTGACACTGATGATCTTGAGGCTTAATCCACTTGGAATGTTGCAGCCCTGTGCTTGATTCTTGATGTGGGAGTCCTCTTGATCCATTGGGGATGTTTGAGAGGTTTATAAAAGTTGAGGGTCATGTCATTCCTTGATTGATCCTTTGTCTAAGAGCTCTAAGATGGCTTGAAACCCTAAGTTTGATTGTAGTGGATGCTCACCCATCTTTGGGGAGACTGATGAGGCACAAAGGTACATCCATATTGTGATGATGATTTGCACAATGATGGGAAATCTTAGTGGATGCCACTATTTAATCTTCTTGGACCCGAAGGTGTGAATGGCGAAGGTATTCGGGCATTCGGGGTGCAAGCGGATAAAATATCGAAATACCCAAAATTTTGATGGTGGTTATGAATGGTAGCTTACACATTCATCTTTTTTTGCTAAGCGATGATGCTTAAAAAAGATAAAACTTCCCCTCGATCCTGGTTTCCTACCAAGGAACTGGTCTCAATTTCTGATGTAAACTTCCCATTGATCCTGGTTTCCTACCAAGGAACTGGTCTAAGTTTCTGAAATAAACTTCCCCTCGATCCTGGTTTCCTACCAAGGAACTGGTCTCAGTTTCTTTTGTCAAAAAACTTTCCTGACAAGGGATGCTATTTGTAGCAGTTTTCCTCAAACTTCTCGTCAAATTTTCCTGTGGAGATGCCATTTGATATAACAACTTTTGATGTCAGACTTGTTGGGGAACCCATTCGTCTGAGTTGTAGAGGTGCACAAACTTCTCCGTTGGAGACGCCATTTGTCGACTCTATTGGGGAAAGCAGGTCTCTTGAGAGACTGCTGTCGCTTGGGGATATTACATCACACTTTTCCTCGAGGTCTCTTCGGAGGAATGCCATGTGATGTGATCCAATTTTGAGGTGCTGATGACCTTTTTGTCAGCGAATGTTCCGGAGGAGAATTGCTGTATTGCCGAATCTTTGATTAAGAGGCTTTCTCTGGGGATTTTCCTTAATCCGGGAAAGCGAAGATATCATCTTCAATGGTGAAGAGTGACGTTTGTCGAGAGCCATTATTGCTTTTCAGAGGTTCAAGTTATCAAAGTGGTCAAAGAACCACCTTCAATCCAAAAATAAACTAGAGGAGAGGTTGTTCAGACACAACGTTTCCTGACAAGGAAAGAACTGACAACTCGATTGAGAGGACTTTTATCACTTGGGAACAAGACCGACTAGAGTGATAGTGATGCCATATGAATATGAATGAATAAATAATGCATGATGTATGTATGTTTATGCTGACAAAACTAACGCGACATACAGACTAGTGGATGAACGCGACTGCATACTCGGCCACTGCGGGGGACGAAGAGGTACCACTGGGTTCAAAATAGTAATTCTACCTTGCTTAGGAGAGATAGTCCCTGTGGGGAACAACCGTTTGTTGGGCTTAGGAGATGAGAACTTTGTCGGGGGGTGTTAAATGGAACATTCACATCTGACACAGCTAATCCTTCATTCAGGTGCACTGGTTTAGAAAGAGTACTTTGATTCTGCACTTTGAAGCTCAATTATTTCCGAAGAAGCGATCGATGTTCTTTCGATGTTCAACAGTCAAAAGAAATTGCCATCTTTATTTTAAAAGCAGAAAAAGTTTGATAAGTAAACTCATTTTTGTTTTATTTCAAGAATCGTTGATCATGTTAAAATGTATCATTCTGTAAAGCTAAAACAAATAAGAATTGCAAACAAAAGCACTAGGGCTCAAATTTTATTGATAGGATGGAAATCAGCCAAGTGCGTGATTCCATAGAGTATTTACAAAGTTAGAAAATGGTAATTTAAAGGGAAAAGGGCTACTTTGAAACATAACGACCACTATCATTCTACCAACTTTGAATTCTGGGCATCCTGAGCTTCATCGAAGATGACCTTGACTGGAGTTTTCCTGATGGATGGCATTACTGCTGCTGAGGGACTTGCCCCTTTGTTGGACGTAGTTACTTTCCATTATCCCTAACTTTTTTTTGGATTGTACTTTTGAGATTTCCAATCCATCGGGATGATTTTTGCTTATGTCTCTAATTTTTGCCTGGGCCGCCCTTTCAAGTTTTCAATCCAACGAGATGCTTCTTCTTTTTTTTATTATTTAGGCGAAGTATTTCTTGACTACGCCAACATTTGTGGGGTAGGCAAATTCCTCTCCGTCCATGGTTGCGAGTCTCAAGGCGCCGCCTAAAAAGGCTCTCTTGACCACATAGAGGCCGTCATAATTCGGAGTCCATTTGCCCCGAGTATCAGTGAGAAATGATTGTATCTTTTTTAGCACAAGGTCTCCTTTCCCGAAGTCACGAGGTCGGACCTTTTTGTCAAATGCCTTCTTCATTCTTTGTTGATACAACTGACCATGGCATAGTGTCGTTATCCGATTTTCTTCAATCAGATTCAACTCATCGTGTTGACTTTAACACCATTCATCCTCTGTTAGCTTAGCTTCCATCAATACCCGGATTGATGGGATCTCTACCTCTATGGGGAGTACTACTTCCATGCCATATACTAGAGAGAAAGGGGTTGCCCCTGTTGAAGTGCGGACAGATGTGCGATAGCCGTGAAAGGCAAAGGGCAGCATCTCGTGCCAGTCTTTGTAGGTTACAACCATCTTCTGAACAATCTTCTTGATGTTCTTGTTAGTCGCTTCTACCGCTCCGTTCATCTTAGGCCGGTAGGGAGACGAGTTATGGTGTTCGATCTTGAACTCAGCGCACAACTCTTTCATCATCTTGTTGTTCAAGTTGGATCCATTATCGGTAATGATCTGGCTCGGAACACCATAACGGCAGATGATATTATTTTTGATAAAGCGGACCACGACTTGTCGGGTTACATTGGCGTATGACGCTGCTTTGACCCACTTGGTGAAGTAATCAATGGCCACCAAGATGAACCGATGTCCGTTCGAAGCCTTGGGTTCAATCCTGCCAATCATGTCGATTCCCCATATGGAAAAAGGCTGCGGGGAAGAGAGAACTTTGAGATGCGTTGGCGGTACATGGATCTTGTCTGAGTATATCTGACACTTATGACACGTCCTCATGTACTTGTAGCAATCGGATTCCATGGTCAACCAATAGTACCCTGCTCTTAGAATTTTTCTCGCCATTGCGTGTCCGTTGGCATGAGTGCCAAAGGATCCTTCGTGAATTTCCTTTATCAGCATGTTTGCTTCTGGTCTGTCTATACATCGGAGCAATACCATGTCAAAGTTTCTCTTATAGAGGGTATCTCCGCACAGAAAGAAGCTGTCTGCCAATCTTCTGAGGGTCTTTCTATCCTTTCTGGATGCCCCAGGTGGGTACTTCTGTTTTTGAAGGAAGTATTTGATATCATGATACCAAGTGAAATTCTGGTATTAGATATGTGATGTTAAGTGTGATGTCACAACATCAATATCTGCAGTATGAACAAGATAATAAAAGCACTGAATAGCACACAAGGATTGTTCACCCAGTTCGGTTCAACGACCTACATCTGGGGGCATACCAAGCCAGGAAGGAAGTCCACTATTAGTAGTATCAAATTACAGACTCAACAAACCAGTTGACAATCTACCTAATTTAATCACTACCCAATGACCCTTCTATCTAAGTCCACCCTAGATAAGAGACTCCATCTCACTCCCAATCATCGCAATGATGTCTAGCAGTCAACATCTCCGCCACTGCATCAACAGCTTGATAACCAACAACTTTTCAAACACAGAAAAGTAGAAGTCACACTTCCATGACACACCTTGGAGCTGTTTAACAGCTTCCTCCAAGAACAATACAATACTCATTACCTACAGGTTTCTGAGTAAGAACACAGTGACCATCTCACAACCCGAGTGGTTCACTTAGACTAAGCCCTAATGATCTACATCTTGGACTCTTACCTATTCTAGATTACAAGCATTCTATTTATAACTTTTTCCCAAATGGATTTGGACCTTCAAATCACACTAAATCCTCTGTACCGAATCTGCAACAGATTCTGCTACTAAATAGATCTTCAATTAAATCTTCATAATTAACTCTGATTATTCTCCATATCTTTTAGCAACAAACTAATCTTCTTCATAAATGATTGCAACAGAATATATCAAACCCATGATATTCGCCTGCAATCTCTGATTCTCTTCAGCAGAATATCTTATTCAAACCAGCAACACGCGTAGCCCTAAAAACATCACAACCTGATGTTTTAATGTTCTGGTATAGTGATGTCAAGACATCGCGTGTGACATCACGCTTCAGCACTTTTAACTCTTCAACACCTTAACATTCACTAATGTTAACCAAACATGACAATAATGTTAGAAGCTCATGTTGAGACATCAACCATGACATCAACATTGTTTTACCAAAATTTTAGCCAATCACAAGAACTAACAATCTCCCCCTTTGGCTAATTTTGGCTAAAAGAAATATATAAACATTACAACTCAGATTACAGCCGCAATTACAACCCTAAACTACTGTTAGTAGTCATAAGCCTAACAGTAACCATCAGTAGCTACTGTGTACAGCAACCATGGAGAATCATCTTCTTGGGAAATTTCGAATGATGTTAGGACATCATGTTTGACATAACATCACCACATCACATCAACTTCAGGCAGCACATTAGGACCTAAGAAGAGAAAGTCCTGAAGTCATTTGGTGCACATGAGGAAGAAGATATCTGACACTCCCCGTCAATACAACACATTTCTTTTTCCTTCCAGGACAGACCCAGAACAAATGTAGAAGACTCCTCCAGAAAAGAAATGTCTGTTTATACATAAAAGACCAATGGTGGCATAAGAGAATTCTGCACACCTTCTTTGATCAGACACCGGGTTTAATCTGTGGCATAAGATGAAACTTAAGAAGTGCCATGCTGCCAACCCAGGTAACTCAGAACACAAGTCACAACTGTGTTCATAACTCAGGACACAAGTCACAAAGACTCAACACCAACCTAAGGTTAGGACATCCTCTTTGGCATCTCTGAACCACATCTGAAACTGCAGACTCCAGACATAGCATATGTGCAAACCATTTAGCAAAACCCTTTCCTTTCTCCCCCTTTTTAGCCACAAATTGGCAAAGCAAGCCCTCACAGAACCAGATCCAAGTAGTGCTCACCCAAAAACGAACAAAGGCCATAAGACTTATGAAACAAGAACACACACTGGATGAAGGAGCAAAGAATAACCTCTATAAATAGCTGACCAGTTACTTTGGAATTAACGAGCCTTGAATAGTCAAAGTTCTTGGTCATAGAAACGCTATTTTAGGAACTAAAAACTCCATCCAAACTCAATGTCTACCACCCAAAACAGTCTTGACCGCCTTTATTGCCTCTAACTGATTCTTACCATAAATTGTGCCAAAACAGTTCCATGCATAGTTGAAGACACGTGTTTCACCTTATCCTTACACCACCGTCCAAAATAACTCCTTGTTTGGCTCAAGAAAAACATGTCCTGTACCATTTTCTGACATCTTATCACACAATGTCTGCTTGCTCACAACATTATCAACCCAAGACTTCCACGGAAGATTATACATTCCAAACTAATAAACTTGTCTTCAGACTTCTTCTCAGAAGCATGTGCACACATGAATCACGTGACTAGAACCAATTGTCATAACATCCAATGCCAACCAACAACCTAATGTCATAACATGTTATCTGACATTATATCCTTATAAGAGGCAACCAATCTCCACAAGCTTGATCACCATGCAAGCTTCACAATCTGTGCACCTTTGCAGCAAGATCCATAGACACGTACTCCCCCTGTCATGGTAAACAAGTGCTCTAGATGGAGATAAATATTTAAGCACACTTGCTGAGCACATTCATTTTGGTACCACTGTCCCTTATTAGCAGTCACTCACATATGAAGTCATAATTAGGCTATTCATAAGGATCACCAACCTCCTTCAAATAAAGATCAAAGTCACATAGATCACCCAACTCTCCAAAGGCAGTCATTTTCTATCATACTCTTCACCTTCAGACTTCCAATCAATCAATTAATACCTGATCTACTTCAG
This sequence comes from Lathyrus tuberosus, assembly GCA_022829125.1. NCBI lineage: Eukaryota > Viridiplantae > Streptophyta > Magnoliopsida > Fabales > Fabaceae > Lathyrus > Lathyrus tuberosus. The sequence goes on from JALAZF010000086.1 coordinate 12,558,613, forward strand.
TCTTCTCTACAGTCTCCATCCAAGGTAGATCTTCTACTTCATCATTCTCCCGTATGACTATGTAGACGCTCCTTAGGCATAATGTAGGCACGAAGCTCCTGAACCAGAGCATAATTTAATCAGATAATGTCCCACCATAAGTTGGAACATCTGGCACACACCAAGATATCATCACCATGATTCTTGATATGCTCCACCAGCTGAACTTACTATCAGCATAGTAATCCAAACTGAACAAAGAGAGCTTCCAGAGAGGACTAAACTCTCATCCACCAAATGAAGATATACTTTCATCCTCAACCTAGAACTTCTGCCAACAACTCCAAGAGAATTAGAATCTCCTTACATTTTCAACTAAATACTCTTCTGCACAAGAGCAACCAGTTTCAAGCATCCTGCTTGAATGCACACAATGAAACCAACCAAATTCCACCTTTTAATTGATCTCAATCTTCTTCAGAACTCCCACAAGATATCCTGATCCACCTATGAAACCAGATCTTCAAGTCATATGAACTACTTGCTCCAAGGCAAGACATCTTGGATTCACCAAGCCTCGTAGTCATGTAACATCTTCTCAAACCACAGCTCCCGCAAACTGTCTGAGATAGATCTTTTTGAAGCATCCATAACTTCCATTACTGTAGATCATCTCTATCTTAAGCTGATGTGCCACATCACCAGCTGAGACTTCTGATGTTAAGCTAGATGTCAACACATTATGATATCCAACTGTTGAATTCAGCTCTTCCTTCTGCCACTTAGAAGAACCTCCTTCCTTTGCAGAACTAAATTTCCATGCTCTCATAGACATGATTCAACAATCAAGTTTGAGTAGACAACCTCCATCCTGCTTAGAAACTCCAAAGACTTCAAACCTACCACATATGAATCTTCAGAAAATAAGTAGTCTAAGACTACCCCATAGCAATACTAAAGAAAGTCACTTCCCTTAGTAGAGCCGTCAGTAGAAAGCCAGAGATAACACCCACACATCCTTGACTTTCACACACCATAATTCAAGTCGTCACACACCAACACACTACAAAGAGAAATATATAGAAAAGTAAATTCTCAACACTTCTGCAGTCCTGCACTTTTACATCAGACATATACGTAGTCTCCCGTCAATGTATATTGTCATTAGTTGAATGCACAACATCTTAGATAAACGCTCATCTCCCGTCAGAGTATTCACAATCGCTTAGATGCACAACTTTATCAAATGCAGACAGATACTCAACTACTGTCAAGCTATTTATCATATGTGATAAGGTAACCTTCTCACACAAGGTACGACATTTGATCTGGTCTGACATTCTTTTCCTGCACACCGGAGGCACTAGCTTATCCTATTTTGTTAATCCACACCACTGATCACTTCAGATTAGGTAAGTGGCTTGACCTGATACTTCACCATGAGCACAACTAACTTTCTTTGGCTAAGAAAGCAAAGAACTGAAATGATGTTTCAACATCAGTTCCGACATCAGTCTATATCACATTATACAACTGCTATGGCTTTGGAGACAACACACATGGTAAACCACACATATCTCTTGTAGGGAACACACGAGAACATATCAACATCTGATCAACTACAGCAGTGACTTGCATAACAACTCTTCCAGAAGCTTCTTCTTATAAGCACAAGGTTCAGACCTTTTGTCTAACTCAAGAGTGATAACTGCCATCCTTTTGCATACCATAGGCAATTTGCTACTTCCAATCCTTCAAGCCACAAAACTGAAAGAGCTCATGCAAACACCAATTGACCACAGGCTGATTGACACTGCTACTGCACACAAACTCTTGGATGCATTTTCCCTATAAAATTGTCCTCAGACATTTTAGATTAAACAAGGATCATTTCCTTCTCTTCTGCTATCAAGATAACTACCTTTTCTTCAACCAGCTCCAACTGAAATGCTATGACATTATGAACAGCATCTCACAAATTGTTCAACTTCACAGCTTCAGTGATCCTTCAAAACAGCTACAATCTAATAGGTTTTTGACTTAGCATCTTCCATAAGCTGCCAATGTGTATCGCGATGTCAAGACATTGACATATTAAGCTCAGCTTCTTTCTTGATGAATCTTCCTCCAGTTCATGATTTTGAAAATCAGAAACATGTATCTTCCCAAGAGAATTCATCTCCAGATATACCAGAACTACATTTGACATCATAACCAGGAAGATCCTCCTAATTAGGTCACCACAACTAAGCTTAAGAGATAAATTATCAAGATCTTCCCTCCCCCATGAACGATTTGACAGTGACACTCTTTTGCTTTGGCTCCGCCCTCTTCTTTCACCATAAAGAAGGAATCAATGTTCTGGACAGATTGGTCTGAAATATATTCTTCTTCTGAAACTTCCATGTCAACCAGTATTTAGTAAGATCCATTCACCTTATGATCACTTCTCTCCTAAAACAAAAATATGAGATACTCCTCAAGTATCTTTGACATCTCTAACCAAACGGTTGAAGCTGTCTTGTATAAACTACAACATCATAAAATATCCTGCTGAGGAGACCAAACCCTAATGTCTTTCCAAGAGAATATCTTCCTAGAATCTCACCACCAGAGATACAAGAACCAACCAGGGTTACAACAGATACCATGCAGTGAAACACACAACAACTCCTCAACAATCTTTAGGCACTACTCAAAAATCCTTGCACACTATCAGCATAAACCACGTGCCAACAATACTCTATCATGAATAGTCCATCCTTCACTCCAAGGGGTCATCCAAACAACCATCTTCCTTGCTCATGAACCAGAAAGTATCTTCCCTAGATCTCATCCAGAAACAGACAGGATGCTTGCTCTGATACCAATTGAAATTCTGGTATTATATATGTGATGTTAAGTGTGATGTCACAACATCAATATCTGCAGTATGAACAAGATAATTAAAGCACTGAATAGGACACAAGGATTGTTCACCCAGTTCGGTTCAACGACCTACATCTGGGGGCATACCAAGCCAGGAAGGAAGTCCACAATTAGTAGTATCAAATTACAGACTAAACAAACCAATTGACAATCTACCTAATTTAATCACTACCCAATGACCCTTCTATCTAAGTCCACCCTAGATAAGAAACTCCATCTCACTCCCAATCATCGCAATGATGTCTAGCAGTCAACATCTCCGCCATTGCATCAACAACTTGATTACCAACAACTTTTCAAACACAGAAAAGTAGAAGTCACACTTCCATGACACACCTTGGAGTTGTTTAACAGCTTCCTCCAAGAACAATACAATACTCATTACCTACAGGTTTCTGAGTAAGAACACAGTGACCATCTCACAACCCGAGTGGTTCACTTAGACTAAGCCCTAATGATCTACATCTTGGACTCGTAACTATTCTAGATTACAAGCACTATATTTATAACTTTTTCCCAACTGGATTTGGGCCTTCAAATCACACTAAATCTTTTGTACCGAATCTGCAATAGATTCTGCTACTAAATAGATCTTCAATTAAATCTTCATAATTAACTCTGATTATTCTCCATATCTTTTAGCAACAAACTAATCTTCTTCATAAATGATTGCAACAGAATATATCAAACCCATGATATTCGCCTGCAATCTCTGATTCTCTTCAGCAGAATATCTTATTCAAACCAGCAACACGCGCAACCCTAAAAACATCACAACCTGATGTTTTAATGTTCTGGTATAGTGATGTCAAGACATCGCGTGTGACATCACGCTTCAGTACTTTTAACTCTTCAACACCTTAACATTCACTAATGTTAACCAAACATGACAATAATGTTAGAAGCTCATGTTGAGACATCAACCATGACATCAACATTGTTTTACCAAAATTTCAGCCAATCACAAGAACTAACAATCTCCCCCTTTGGCTAATTTTGGCTAAAACAAATATATAAACATTACAACTCAGATTACAGCCGCAATTACAACCCTAAACTACTGTTAGTAGTCATAAGCCTAACAGTAACCATCAGTAGCTACTGTGTACAGCAACCATGGAGAATCATCTTCTCAGGAAATTTTGAATGATGTTAGGACATCATGTTTGACATAACATCACCACAGCACATCAACTTCAGGCAGCACATTAGGACCTAAGTAGAGAAAGTCCTGAAGTCATTTGGTGCACATGAGGAAGAAGATATCTGACACTCCCCCTCAATACAACACATTTCTTTTTCCTTCCAGGACAGACCCAGAACAAATGTCGAAGACTCCTCCAGAAAAGAAATGTTTGTTTATACATAAAAGACCAATGGTGGCATAAGAGAATTCTGCACACCTTCTTTGATCAGACACCGGGTTTAATCTGTGGCATAAGATGAAACTTAAGAAGTGCCATGTTGCCAACCCAGGTAACTCAGAACACAAGTCACAACTGTGTTCATAACTCAGGACACAAGTCACAAAGACTCAACACCAACCTAAGGTTAGGACATCCTCTTTGACATCTCTGAACCACATCTGAAACTGCAGACTCCAGACATAACATCTGCGCAAACCATTTAGCAAAACCCTTTCCTTTCTCCCCCTTTTTAGCCACAAATTGGCAAAGGAAGCCCTCACAGAACCAGATCCAAGTAGTGCTCACCCAAAAATGAACAAATGCCATAAGACTTATGAAACAAGAACACACACTGGCTGAAGGAGCAAAGAATAACCTCTATAAATAGCTGACCAGTTACTTTGGAATTAACGAGCCTTGAATAGTCAAAGTTCTTCGTCATAGAAACGCTATTTTAGGAACTAAAAACTCCATCCAAATTCAATGTCTACCACCCAAAACAGTCTTGACCGCCTTTATTGCCTCTAACTGATTCTTACCATAAATTGTGCCAAAACAGTTCCATGCATAGTCGAAGACACGTGTTTCACCTTATCCTTACACCACCATCCAAAATAACTCCTTGTTTGGCTCAAGAAAAACATGTCCTGCACCATGTTCTGACATCTTATCACACAATGTCTGCTTGCTCACAACATTATCAACCCAAGACTTCCATAGAAGATTATACATTCCAAACCAATAAACTTGTCTTCAGACTTCTTCTCAGAAGCATGTGCACATATGAATCACATGACTAGAACCAATTGTCATAACATCCAATGCCAACCAACAGCCTAATGTCATAAAATGTTATCTGACATTATATCCTCATAAGAGGCAAGCAATCTCCACAAGCTTGATCATCATGCAAGCTTCACAATCTATGCACCTTTGCAGCAAGATCCATAGACACGTACTCCCCCTGTCATGGTAAACTAGTGCTCTAGATGGAGATAAATATTTAAGCACACTTGCTGAGCACATTCATTTTGGTACCACTGTCCCTTATTAGCAGTCACTCACACATGAAGTCATAATTAGGCTATTCATAAGGATCACCAACCTCCTTCAAATAAAGATCAAAGTCACATAGATCACCCAACTCTCCAAAGGCAGTCATTTTCTATCACACTCTTCACCTTCAGACTTCCAATCAATCAATTAATACCTGATCTACTTCAGTCTTCCCTACAGTCTCCATCCAAGGTAGACCTTCTACTTCATCATTCTCCCGTATGACTATGTAGACGCTCCTTAGGCATAATGTAGGCACCAAGCTCCTGAACCAGCGCATAATTCAATCAGATAATGTCCCGCCACAAGTTGGAACATCTGCCACACACAAAGATATCATCACCATGATTCTTGATATGCTCCACCAACTGAACTTACTATCAGCATAGTAATCCAAACTGAACAAAGAGAGCTGCCAGAGAGGACTAAACTCTCATCCACCAAATGAAGGTATACTTCCATCCTCAACCTAGAACTTCTGCCAACAACTCCAAGAGAATTAGAATCTCCTTACATTTTCAACTAAATACTCTTCTGCACAAGAGCAACCAGTTTCAAGCATCCTGCTTGAATGCACACAATGAAACCAACCAAATTCCACCTTTTAATTGATCTCAATCTTCTTAAGAACTCCCACAAGATATCCTGATCCACCTATGAAACCAGATCTTCAAGTCATATGAACTACTTGCTCCAAGGCAAGACATCTTGGATTCACCAAGCCTCTTAGTCATGTAACATCTTCTCAAACCACAGCTCACGCAAACTGTCTGAGATAGATCTTTTTGAAGCATCCATAACTTCCATTACTGTAGATCATCTCTATCTTAAGCTGATGTGCCACATCACCAGCTGAGACTTCTGATGTTAAGCTAGATGTCAAAATATTATGATATCCAACTGTTGAATTCAGCTCTTCCTTCTGCCACTTAGAAGAACTTCCTCCCTTTGCAGAACTAGATTTCCATGCTCTCATAGACAAGATTCAACAATCAAGTTTGAGTAGACAACCTTCATCCTGCTTAGAAACTCCAAAGACTTCAAACCTACCACATCTAAATCTTCAGAAAATAAGTAGTCCAAGACTACCCCATAGCAATACTAAAGAAAGTCACTTCCCTTAGTAAAGCCGTCAGTAGAAAGCCAGAGATAACATCCACACATCCTTGACTTTCACACACCATAATTCAGGTCGTCACACACCAACACACCACAAAGAGAAATATACAGAAAAGTAAATTCTCAACACTTCTGCAGTCCTGCACTTTTACATCAGACATATACATAGTCTCCCGTCAATGTATATTGTCATTAGTTGAATAAACAACATCTTAGATAAATGCTCAGCTCCCGTCAGAGTATTCACAATCGGTTAGATGCACAACTTTATCAAATGCAGACAGATACTCAACTACTGTCAAGCTATTTATCATATGTGATAAGGTAACCTTCTAACACAAGGTACGCCATTTGATCTGGTCTGACATTCTTTTCCTGCACACTTGAGGCACTAGCTGATCCCTCTTTTGTTAATCCACACCACTGACCACTTCACATTAGGTAAGTGGCTTGACCTGATACTTCACCATGAGCACAACTAACTTTCTTTGGCTGAGAAAGAAAAGAACTGAAATGATGTTTCAACATCAGTTCCGACATCAGTCTATATCACATTATACAACTGCTATGGCTTTGGAGACAACACCCATGGTAAACCACACATATCTCTTGTAGGGAACACACGAGAACATATCAACATCTGATCAACTACTGCAGCGACTTGCATAACAACTCTTCCAGAAGCTTCTTCTTATAAGCACAAGGTATAGACCTCCAGTCTAACTCAAGAGTGATAACTGCCATCCTTCTGCATACCATAGGCAATCTGCTACTTCCAATCCTTCAAGCCACAAAACTGAAAGAGCTCATGCAAACACCAATTGACCACAGGCTGATTTACACTGCTACTGCACACAAACTCTTGGATCCATTTTCCCTATAAAATTGTCCTCAGACATTTTAGATTAAACAAGGATCATTTCCTTCTCTTCTGCTATCAAGATAACTACCTTTTCTTCAACCAGCTCCAACTGAAATGCTATGACATTATGAACAGCATATCACAAATTGTTCAACTTCATAGCTTCAGTGATCCTTCAAAACAGCTACAATCTAATAGGTTTTTGACTTAGCATCTACCACAAGTTGCTAATGTGTATCGCGATGTCGAGACATTGACATATTAAGCTCAGCTTCTTTCTTGATGAATCTTCCTCCAGTTCATGATTTTAAAGATCAGAAACATGTATCTTCCCAAGAGAATTCATCTCCAGATATACCAGAACTACATTTGACACCATAACCAGGAAGATCCTCCTAATTAGCTCACCACAACTAAGCTTAAGAGATAACTTATCAAGATCTTCCCTCTCGCATTAACGATTTGACAGTGACACTCTTTTGCTTTGGCTCCACCCTCTTCTTTCACCATAAAGAAGGAATCAATGTTCTGGACAGATTGGTCTAAAATATATTCTTCTTCTGAAACTTCCATGTCAACCAGTCTTTAGTAAGATCCATTCACCTTATGATCACTTCTCTCCCAAAACAAAGATATGAGATACTCCTCAAGTATCTTTGACATCTCTAACCAAACAGTTGAAGCTGTCTTGCATAAACTACAACCAGGGTTACAACAGATACCATGCAGCGGAACACACAACAACTCCTCAACAATCTTTAGGCACTACTCAAAAATCCTTGCACACTATCAGCATAAACCACGTGCCAACAATACTCTATCATGAATAGTCCATCCTTCACTCCAAGGGGTCATCCAAACAACTATCTTCCTTGCTCATGAACCATAAAGTATCTTCCCTAGATCTCATCCAGAAACAGACAGGATGCCTGCTCTGATACCAATTGAAATTCTGGTATTAGATATGTGATGTTAAGTGTGATGTCACAACATCAATATCTGTAGTATGAACAAGATATTAAAAGCACTGAGTAGCACACAAGGATTGTTCACCCAGTTCGGTTCAATGACCTACATCTGGGGGCATACTAAGCCAGAAAGGAAGTCCACTATTAGTAGTATCAAATTACAGACTCAACAAATCAGTTGACAATCTACCTAATTTAATCACTACCCAATGCCCTTCTATCTAAGTCCACCCTAGATAAGAGACTCCATCTCACTCCCAATTGTAACGCCCGTTTATTTAATTAAGTATTTAATTAAATATAATTGTAGTATGTTGTGTTGATTCGCGTTGATTGGAGTATTTGTGTCGATTTAAGTTGATTCCGGAATATCGGAATATTATGTTGATGTTTCTAAGTTGGTTCGAGTTGAATTGATTTAAGTTGTGGAAATAATATTGGATATTTTCCGTCTATGGTTAAATATGTTGATTTGGTGGTTTGGACGATTTATTTGATAGTCGGTAATTAGTCGATTTAGTCGAGAGAAATAATATTAGAATTAATATTATGGAAAATAAGCGTATTTTATTTAAGTGGGCTTATTTTATGGTTGTGTGTAGTAAGATTGGGGGGTGAAGATAGTAGGCCCAATAAGAATAATAAAATAATAGTATTATTATTATTAGTATTATTATTAATTGGGTTGGTTGAGAAAAAAGGGGAATTATGTTTTGATTAGTGGAGAAAAATAAGGGTTGAGAGAAGGAGTAAAACATGTTGTACGTGAAAAGTTGCAAGAGGAAGTTTTGGAGAAATTGATCGTGGAAGTTACAGAGGAAAAAGTCTTAGAGAAGAATAAGAGTTTTAGAGGAGAGAAAATAGCTTGGAAGCAAAGAAGGAGAAAGAAGAACTCATGATCATATCTCTATTTTCGCACTTATGGTACAGCCTCCACTAAACAGGTGATAACTTTTTACTTGTAATTCCGATTAAAGCGATTCTTGAATTTCTGGAAAGCTTACGAAATTCCCTTCAATTTGATATATGATTTCGTGTCAATAAGTTCGGTATTAAAGGAGAAAAACGCATTTGAAGTTTGGGAGTTCATGCTGGAAATGGGTCAAATAGTAGTTACGGGATTGATGATGATGGAGGCTGAATTTTGGTCAAGATAGGAACTCAATGGCAGCATGTTCGTATTTCTAATCTCCATGGATGCAAGAGGAGAGGAAAAGAAGCAAAGCGAAGAGAGAAGCAGTTAGGCTTGGAGTTTTGCAGAGGGGATACGGGAGAATTACCGTCGGAACCAAGTCGGAAAAGTTGATTGGAAATTCGAGCGGCCGTCAATCTAAGGTAAGGGTGGGGTTCAAATTTTATAACCGGGTATATGATAATTGATACGTGGGATTGAGATTTATATAATTTTCTACTGAATGTGTTGAAGTGTATTGATGAATTAGTTTTGTTTTTGTGGAATTTGATGTTTGCTAGATTGTTTGGTTATTGTTCTATAGTGTTAAACTTAGGATGAAATTTGGTTAAATCGATAGAAACCGATGTTTTCACGGACAAAAGTCGAAATAGATTGCATAGTTGTGTCGAGTAATGTTAGGCCGTGATCGAGTATGCTTGTTTTATCGAATTTGGTTGATGTATGGAATTAGTCGAATAAGTGTAATTAAGCGGTAAGGTTAGTTGTCCGGTATTCGTTGAAAATTGTCGGAGTAAGTCGTGTATAAGAGTAGGTATTCTTGGTTGGATTATTTTGTTGAAATTAAGTAGAATGAGTTGATTTGCAGGTGAAGTTGAATTGTGTTGAATTGTCCCGATTTATGGACATTATTAAGTTGCAGGTCTTATGACCAACGTTGTTAAGTTGTTTTGCTGTTGTAGGTCTTGTGACCAATGTTGATTAAGTTGATTTACAGGTACAGTTGAATAGGTTGAATTGTCCCGGTTTATGGGCACTGTTAAGTTGTAGGTCTTATGACCAATGCTTTATGTTGATGTTGAATACGTTGTTGATGTGGTAATGTTGGTGATGTGATGTTGAATATGTTGTTGATTAAGTTGTAGGTCGAACGACCAATGTTGGATTAAGTTGATGCAAGTGGTGCATGTTTAAGTTGTTGTTCTCGTTTTTGTTATTGCGTTGTTGTTGTTGTGACGTTGTGGTTATTGTTGCATGCATACATTTGCATTGATTAAGTTGGCCTTGATGGCACCTGTTTAACTTGGCCTTGATGGCATCCGATTAAGTTGAAAATGTCTCAATAACCTGGCATATGTTTAAGTTGGGAGTTTTACTCCGATGGTACCACATGCATGTGCATAGTTGAGTCGCATTTGAGTTTCATGTTGAAGATGTTAATATTATTACGTTGTTGTTGATTGTTGGTGTTGTTGATATAAGTTGTTATTGTTGTGAGTTATTGTTGTGATAAATTGTTATTGCTGTAAGTTGTCGCTTGATACAGGTTGTTGTTATAAGTTGTGGTTGCTCTTAAGTTGTTTACTAATAGTTGTTGCATGACTGTTGTATGAAGCGGTGAAATTTGTGCGATTCTAATCTAATATATTAATTATCATGCCTTTGATTATATTTTTCAATATCTCACCCCTTCTGTAATGATGTTACCTATTATGGGTAACCGAGCAGGTACTCAAGAATAGCTGTGAAGGTTTGAAGTCTTAGTCGCTGTTAGTTCAAGTTGGTGTCATGCTCTGATACGTAGCACTCAGGGGGAAATGTTTTGTTTACGTTGTTGTTCCTAATTGTTGTTATTACATTAGTTCTTGAATAATTATAAATTGAAGTTTTGATCTAGTTGAATAAAGTGAATATGATTTATAAGTTGTGAAGGCCGAATGCTATGTATCTATTTTAAAAAGAAATACAGGTTTATGTTATTGGTTTTGTTGTTTAAGTTGAAAATGTGACATCTCATTTGTTTTATGTTGAAAATTTTGCACTCTGATTTTTTTAATAAACGTGGGGTAGAAAATGGGGTGTTACATTAGTGGTATCAGAGCAGGTCGGTCTGTCCAGCCAAGTTGTCTAATGTTGTTTATCCCTTAGTACGCGACAAGTGTGTGGAACACTGTCGGTACTTGTTTGTTTTCCTAATCGATGGTATGCAGGAGTTGGTTTGAAACAAGTGGGGGAGAAGTTTACTTCTCAGAGATGTTTGTAGTATGTGAAGTTGAATCAAGGTGATATTGATCGCAGGAGTGCAAGTGTTGTCAGAACTGTGTTGTTGCGAATCGACGAGAGTATAGACTCATGATTTTATCTGTTGGTCCAGTTGAGACATTTGAAGGAGGACAAGTCAGTATGATCGATGTTTGCTTCTCGGAGAAGAGAGGGCAACGTGACGAATAGTGATATGCAAGTGGAGTATAGCTGGAGTAAAGTCGGATGATTTTCAGAGTTGAGTGAAAAACAAGGATTGTTGGAAGAGTTTGGAAGCAAGAGAAAGAGGTAGAGCTCATGTTCACCAATTTCGATTTTTATTTTCACATTTATGGAACATCCTTCAGTATAAGAGGCATAACTTTCTACTCGTAACTCCGATGAAAGCGATTCTAGACTTTTCGGAAAGTTTACGAAATTCCCTACAGTTTGCATATACGATTGGTCTTCAGGAAGTTTGTGAAGAGGGAGAAAAGTGCGTTTTAATATTTGGGTCTGATGCTGATTTTTGGAAAATTCTGCATATAGAAATTCTGAACCAGTCTCGTTGTAAGGATGATAACTTTTTACTCGTAACTCGGATTCAAGCGATTCTTGAAGTCCTGGAATCTTTACGAAATTCTCTTCATTTAAGAATATGATTTTGTGATTGAGAGGTCTGTATTGAAAGAGATATCTAGGGTTGAAGTTGAGCGACTACTGCTGAAAAGTTTGGAAAGATGAAGCCTAGCGTGAAATTTTGATCAGAATAATATGTTGGTAATTATAAGGATGTGACGGTATCTGAGAATGCATCGAGATGCAAATTTATGTTGAATAAGGAGAAATAAGTGATGATGTCATGTGATAGTAATGTTGAGAAGAAGAAGGATGGTTGATTTGCAACGTTAAAAATTTTAACCTGGATAAGAGTTGTAATTGGAGCGAGCCGAGTTGGATAGTACTTGAAGTAGTAGCGATTCCGGTGTTGGGAATAAAATGGGTAGACTTGATACTTTGCAAGTAATCAGAGTGCACAGCGAACGCGTGGTGTTGTACAGTTGTTCATGCGTGAGCAACAACGATGTGGGTAGTTTGGTTGTATTGATGTCGTCTTTAAGTTGTGTGATCGTATGTTGTTGCGTTCTAGTTCTTAAACCGGCGAATTCTTAAGTTGGTTACTCTTTATGTTATGATGTTAAGTTGTCAAGTGTGTCGCATGAGTAGTATTCGGGTTGTTTTCGCCGTCGATGTTATGAATTGTTTGTATTATACGTAGGTTATCTTCGGATATGAGAGTTGATTAGTCGGATGGAATCACATAGTTGGAGTAGTTGTATCGGATGAATTTTCGAGGACGAAAATGTTCTAAGTGGGGGAAAGTTGTAACGCCCGTTTATTTAATTAAGTATTTAATTAAATATAATTGTAGTATGTTGTGTTGATTCGCGTTGATTGGAGTATTTGTGTCGATTTAAGTTGATTCCGAAATATCGGAATATTATGTTGATGTTTCTAAGTTGGTTCGAGTTGAATTGATTTAAGTTGTGGAAATAATATTGGATATTTTCTGTCTATGGTTAAATATGTTGATTTGGTGGTTTGGACGATTTAGTTGATAGTCGGTAATTAGTCGATTTAGTCGAGAGAAATAATATTAGAATTAATATTATGGAAAATAAGCGTATTTTATTTAAGTGGGCTTATTTTATGGTTGTGTGTAGTAAGATTGGGGGGTGAAGATAGTAAGCCCAATAAGAATAATAAAATAATAGTATTATTATTATTAGTATTATTATTAATTGGGTTGGTTGAGAAAAAAGGGGAATTAGGTTTTGATTAGTGGAGAAAAATAAGGGTTGAGAGAAGGAGTAAAACATGTTGTACGTGAAAAGTTGCAAGAGGAAGTTTTGGAGAAATTGATCGTGGAAGTTACAGAGGAAAAAGTCTTAGAGAAGAATAAGGGTTTTAGAGGAGAGAAAATAGCTTGGAAGCAAAGAAGGAGAAAGAAGAACTCATGATCATATCTCTATTTTTGCACTTATGGTACAGCCTCCACTAAACAGGTGATAACTTTTTACTTGTAATTCCGATTAAAGCGATTCTTGAATTTCTGGAAAGCTTACGAAATTCCCTTCAATTTGATATATGATTTCGTGTCAATACGTTCTGTATTAAAGGAGAAAAACGCATTTGAAGTTTGGGAGTTCATGCTGGAAATAAGTCAAATAGTAGTTACGGGATTGATGATGATGGAGGCTGAATTTTGGTCAAGATAGGAACTCAATGGCAGCATGTTCGTATTTCTAATCTCCATGGATGCAAGAGGAGAGGAAAAGAGGCAGAGCGAAGAGAGAAGCAGTTAGGCTTGGAGTTTTGCAGAGGGGATACGGGAGAATTACCGTTGGAACCAAGTCGGAAAAGTCGATCGGAAATTCGAGCGGCCGTCAATCTAAGGTAAGGGTGGGGTTCGAATTTTATAATCGGGTATATGATAATTGATACATGGGATTGGGATTTATATAATTTTCTACTGAATGTGTTGAAGTGTATTGATGAATTGGTTTTTTTTTTGTGGAATTTGATGTTTGCTAGATTGTTTGGTTATTGTTCTATAGTGTTAAACTTATGATGGTATTTGGTTAAATCGATAGAAACCGATGTTTTCACGGACAAAAGCCGAAATAGATTGCATAGTTGTGTCGAGTAATGTTAGACCGTGATCGAGTATGCTTGTTTTATCGAATTTGGTTGATGTATGGAATTAGTCGAATAAGTGTAATTAAGCGATAAGGTTAGTTATCCGGTATTCGTTGAAAATTGTCGAAGTAAGTCGTGTATAAGAGTAGGTATTCCTGGTTGGATTATTTTGTTGAAATTATGTAGAATGAGTTGATTTGCAGGTGAAGTTGAATTATGTTGAATTGTCCCGATTTATGGACATTATTAAGTTGCAGGTCTTATGACCAATGTTGTTAAGTTGTTTTGCTGTTGCAGGTATTGTGACCAATGTTGATTAAGTTGATTTGCAGGTACAGTTGAATAGGTTGAATTGTCCCGATTTATGGGCACTGTTAAGTTGTAGGTCTTATGACCAATGTTTTATGTTGATGTTGAATACGTTGTTGATGTGGTAATGTTGCTGATGTGATGTTGAATATGTTGTTGATTAAGTTGTAGGTCGAACGACCAATGTTGGATTAAGTTGATGCAAGTGGTACATGTTTAAGTTGTTGTTCTCATTGTTGTTATTGCGTTGTTGTTGTTGTGACGTTGTGGTTATTGTTGCATGCATACATTTGCATTGATTAAGTTGGCCTTGATGGCACCTGTTTAACTTGGCCTTGATGGCATCCGATTAAGTTGAAAATGCCTCGATAACCTGGCATATGTTTAAGTTGGGAGTTTTACTCTGATGGTACCACATGCATGTGCATAGTTGAGTCGCATTTGAGTTGCATGTTGAAGTTGTTAATATTATTACGTTGTTGTTGATTGTTGGTGTTGTTGATATAAGTTGTTATTGTTGTGAGTTATTGTTATTGCTGTAAGTTGTCGCTTGATACAGGTTGTTGTTATAAGTTGTGGTTGCTCTTAAGTTGTTTACTAATAGTTGTTGCATGACTGTTGTATGAAGCGGTGAAATTTGTGTGATTCTAATCTAATATATTAATTATCATGCCTTTGATTATATTTTTCGATATCTCACCCCTTCTGTAATGATGTTACCTATTATGGGTAACTGAGCAGGTACTCAAGAATAGCTGTGAAGGTTTGAAGTCTTAGTCGCTGTTAGTTCAAGTTGGTGTCATGCTCTGATACGTAGCACTCGGGGGGAAATGTTTTGTTTACGTTGTAGTTCCTAATTGTTGTTATTACATTAGTTCTTGAATAATTATAAGAAGTTTTGATCTAGTTTAATAAAGTGAATATGATTTATAAGTTGTGAAGGCCGAATGCTATGTATCTATTTTAAAAAGAAATACAGGTTTATGTTATTGGTTTTGTTGTTTAAGTTGAAAATGTGACATCTCATTTGTTTTATGTTGAAAATTTTGCACTCTGATTTTTTTAATAAACGTGGGGTAGAAAATGGGGTGGTACACCAATCATCGCATTGATGTCTAGCAGTCAACATCTCCGCCACTGCATCAACAGCTTGATTACCAACAACTTTTCAAACACAGAAAAGTAGAAGTCACACTTCCATGACACACCTTGGAGTTGTTTAACAGCTTCCTCCAAGAACAATACAATACTCATTACCTACAGGTTTCTGAGTAAGAACACAGTGACCATCTCACAACCCGAGTGGTTCACTTAGAATAAGCCCTAATGATCTACATCTTGGACTCGTACCTATTCTAGATTACAAGCATTCTATTTATAACTTTTTCCCAACTGGATTTGGGCCTTCAAATCACACTAAATCTTCTGTACCGAATCTGCAACAGATTCTGCTACTAAATAGATCTTCAATTAAATTTTCATAATTAACTCTGATTATTCTCCATATCTTTTAGCAACAAACTAATCTTCTTCATAAATGATTGCAACAAAATATATCAAACCCATGATATTCGCCTGCAATCTCTGATTCTCTTCAGCAGAATATCTTATTCAAACCAGCAACACGCGCAGCCCTAAAAACATCACAACCTGATGTTTTAATGTTCTGGTATAGTGATGTCAAGACATCGCGTGTGACATCACGCTTCAGCACTTTTAACTCTTCAACACCTTAACATTCACTAATGTTAACCAAACATGACAATAATGTTAGAAGCTCATGTTGAGACATCAACCATGACATCAACATTGTTTTACCAAAATTTCAGCCAATCACAAGAACTAACAATCTCCCCCTTTGGCTAATTTTGGCTAAAACAAATATATAAACATTACAACTCAGATTACAGCCGCAATTACAACCCTAAACTACTGTTAGTAGTCATCAGCCTAACAGTAACCATCAGTAGCTACTGTGTACAGCAACCATGGAGAATCATCTTCTCGGGAAATTTTGAATGATGTTAGGACATCATGTTTGACATAACATCACCACAGCACATCAACTTCAGGCAGCACATTAGGACCTAAGTAGAGAAAGTCCTGAAGTCATTTGGTGCACATGAGGAAGAAGATATCTGACACTCCCCCTCAATACAACACATTTCTTTTTCCTTCCAGGACAGACCCAGAACAAATGTCGAAGACTCCTCCAGAAAAGAAATGTTTGTTTATACATAAAAGACCAATGGTAGCATAAGAGAATTCTGCACACCTTCTTTGATCAGACACCGGGTTTAATCTATGGCATAAGATGAAACTTAAGAAGTGCCATGTTGCCAACCCAGGTAACTCAGAACACAAGTCACAACTGTGTTCATAACTCAGGACACAAGTCACAAAGACTCAACACCAACCTAAGGTTAGGACATCCTCTTTGACATCTATGAACCACATCTGAAACTGCAGACTCCAGACATAGCATCTGCGCAAACCATTTAGCAAAACCCTTTCCTTTCTCCCCCTTTTTAGCCACAAATTGGCAAAGGAAGCCCTCACAGAACCAGATCTAAGTAGTGCTCACCCAAAAACGAACAAACGCCATAAGACTTATGAAACAAGAACACACACTGGCTGAAGGAGCAAAGAATAACCTCTATAAATAGCTTACCAGTTACTTTGGAATTAACGAGCCTTGAATAGTCAAAGTACATGTAGCTTGAGTGTACATGTAGCTTGTTGTGAATTGTGTAGGGGAGATCATCCTACCGGATATTGTCCTCCGGTTGTGGAGGCGGTAAATTATGCTGGAAATCCAACTCAAGGTTATCAAGGACGACCTCTTTACCGAAGTGCTCAACAACCGTACCGACATAATCAAGGTTATTAGCCTCGAGGCAACTACCAAAATCAACAAGGATGGAGACAAAATCCTTACCAACCACCCCAAGAGCAAAGTGGAAGTTCAAGAATGGAGTAGACTTTCACCAAATTCATGCAATTATCAATGGCAACTCAAAAGAGTACGGAAGCTTCGATTAAAAATCTTGAATCGCAAGTAGGGCAACTTGCCAAGCAATTAGCCGAAAACCAACCGGGGCCATCATTCTCCTCTACCACTCAACCAAATCCCAAATGGGAGTGTAAAGCCATTTTCACAAGAAATGGTAGAACAATTGGAAGAGATGTTGAACATGAGGTGGTAGTTGAAAAGGAAAATGATATTGTGTTGGAGGAAGTCGAAAAAAATAATGAAAATGGTGTAGTTGAAAAGAATGATGAAGAAGTGAGGAAGAAAAAAGAAAAAGAAAGAAAGGAGTTTGAGAAGGAAGTTTTACAAAGACGATTACTGTATCCCCCTACACAAAAGAAAAAAGAGAATGATAGGCATTACGCCAGATTTTTGGAGTTATTTAGTCGGTTACAAGTAACCGTACCTTTCTCTGAAGCTCTTGAACAAATGCCTAGGTATGTCAAATTCATGAAAGACATACTTATGAAAAAGAAGAGGTGCACTGACAAAAACAACATTGATCTTAATGCCGAGTGTAGTGCCGTCATCCAATGTGTGCTTCAGTGGAAAGAACAAGATCCGGGAAGAGTGGCTCTACCTATTACAATAGGTATTGATTTTAAATGCAAAGCTTTGGTTGACATGGGTGCGAGCATCAATCTAATTCCCTTGTCGGTGGTGAAAAGACTTGATAATGTGACCATAAAATCAACAACCATAACCTTACAACTTATGGATAAGTCTAGAACTCGTCCGTATGGTGTTGTGGAGGATGTGCTGGTAAAAGTGGATAAATTCTTCTTTCCTGTTGATTTTGTGATTGTTGAAATGGATGAGGATGAAGATACGCCGATCATATTGGGCCGACCATTCATGAAAACCGCAAAAATGTTGGTGGACGTTGATGAAGGCTTAATGAAAGTGCGGATCAAGGAAAGTGGTAAGGAGGAAGAAGCTTGTTTTACATTGTTCAAAGGAGTGATGTTTGTGAATCAAGTGGATGAAGTCGTGCAAAAAGAAAAAGACTTGAAAAAAGAGAAGTTGGAAAGTGTAGCATTTGAAAAGAAAAAGGATGAAGATCCAAAGGTAGCCGTGATGAATTCATGTTGGGATTGGTCATTTTAAAAGAAAAGTAGACCAAAAACTGGGCACGATAACGGATGAGTTTGTGTTCGCGTAGTGTGTTCGTTTCGGTAGCCAATTCTTTAGCTTTTGGTTTCGAGGCGTCTAGTCTCCGGACCGTCGAGCTTAGCCAACGTTAAACAAGCGCTTGTTGGGAGGCACCCCAACATTGTAAGTATTAATCGCTTTAATTGTTGTTTTAATGATGTTAGAAAAAATGAAGTAGCAGCAGGGCAGGAAAAAAATTTGCAAAACCTTTCATGTTCGCTGGCGTTCGCTTTGCGAGCCTGGGGCGAGCATTCGCCAGCCAGTTCGCATTGCGAACCTAGCGCGACAGGGAGAGTCTGCTGCTGCCACCTCAGAAAAAAAAGTTTTTTTTGTTATTATTTGGGTGGGCCAACACTTGGGCCCAATACCCATTTCGCTTGCTGAACATTGGAGGGGGAAAAACCCTACTCCCACTTTTGTCACTCTCTTTCACACATAACAACATACCCTTTCAAGAAGAAAAATTTCTCACGTGCTCTTGTGTTCAAATTTCACAACACTTTCTCCAATTCCATTATTCAGTTCAGGTTTGCCTCTCTTTTCCTTGCTACTCTCTGTTAAATATGGTTAGGTTTGTGATTTACATTAGAGACATTTGTAAGCTTAGGGTTTGATTTCTGTTTTATGGTTTGAAGTCATTGCATGTTAAATTTTCTGAAAGCTTTAGAATAGGAATTATAAAAGATAAATGGAGCTCTGAAGTTTGGAAGCAATGCTATTATTTTTCTGCATTTTTTGCGTGTTCGCTGTTCTGATAGCTGTGCGAATTTGGGCGAGTATTCGCCAGACCTTCGCTAAGCGAATCTGGGGCGAATGTTCGCCAGCCTTCGCAGTACGAACATTGGAGCGAACATATCAAAATTATGAATTTTTTAGGTAGTTTCAGTTCTGATTTTGATTGGCTTCTAAATTCTACTGACCTGTCTTGGTGCTTTGGATTGTTTTGTTTGTTGATGTATGCAGATGGGTCCAAAAACTAACCCTGCTAAAAAGTGAAAGTCATCCACATCATGGCAAGTTCCGATCCGGTACGATAATACTCGATTTAAAGGTGCCACGCAAGCTGCGAGATATCTGACATTGGAAAAAAGAACGATTCTTGTAGAAAAGAGGTTCAATTTAAGTGAACAAGGGAGTTATCATGCGGTGGCCGCTCTCTTGGAAGCAAAAAAATGGAATCGCCTGATAACTCCGGCTGATAGTTATAATGTGGAATTTGTCCGGGAGTTCTACGCAAACACCCTCCCGGATGATGGGGACCGGTTTGATTGGACTACTCAAGTTGGGGAAAAAACAGTGAGGTTTGACCGTAGGACCATAAGTACTGTTCTTGGAAGCCCTCTGCCTTTACGAGCCAGTGAGATTGATGATTACCATAAGGATCTCCACCTTCACCGAGATATCCCTCAAATGACCAGAGATCTGTTACGCCTAGGAAAGAGTGTTGAACTCAACCTATCTGGGGTTGCGATTAGGTAAAGGTGGGAGGACATGCAACCCTTAGCCCAGCTCATATTGCTTTTGGTAGTAACCAATATCAAGCCAAAATCGCATTCCTCAACCATCAATATTCCTTTAGCTCACCTAGTCCATAGTATCCTTAAAAACGTGCAAATTGATGTGGCACGTATAATTGCCGACGAAATAAGGGTAATTGTGGAGAGCGGCTTAGGAGGTAACGCTTCTAGGAAGAATGCCAATCTCGCATTCCCTTGTCTTATCATGTCATTTTGTGCGGAGGATGGGGTAGATATGCCTGCATGATGCCAGGTTACAATACTGTCGGCTATCGATGATCGATATGTCGACAAGTACTGCAAGCCTAAGGGGGCTAGGGGTGAGTCGTCTGGTGCTGGTGCTGAGGTCGGCACAAGTGGTGGAGATACTTTTGGGTCACAAAATTTTTATCCTTATCAGCATGAAATCTGCCAGTATAACTGGGACTGCACGGTAGCTTCGCAGCGCTCCATGTTGGACTTACATGATTCTATGCAGGTACTCCAGCTTTAGATTCGAGATCCCGCCGCAGAGCATTCTATGATGTCGAGGGAGCAGTTCCTCACACACGCTGGTTGGCCTGAGGCCAGGCCAGTATTCGGAGGGGGCGAGGATGCGGCTGGTCCTGCTGGTGATGAAGCTGATGAGGAGGGTGACGGTGTTGATGTTGTGGTATCTGGCTCTGAGGAGGGGGAGGAAGACCACGAGACCGAGCTGTATGCTACAAAGTCCGAGGAGGACTGATTTCTTTTGTGATGATGATTTTGTACTTCCTTTGTGCTACAAAGTGAAGTTTTATTATGTTTTATGTATTTTGTTGTATTTCAGTTAGTATTGATGTACTTTATCCACTGTGTTGATTATTTTGGATTTTGGATGTATTTGTACCCTTGGTGGTTTCTTGTTTTGACTTTGTAGGTGTGTTTACACCATTACATTTCTATTTATTATTAGTAGTAATATTTGATGTTTTCAGTAAAAAATTTCTGTTTTTATTTTACTAATATTTCGGTTTTAATTATTATATTAAGTGTTGAGTTCTTCAGTTTACGAATGTTCAACTCTTAAAATTGTTAATATGTTTTTATATGTTTTATGTTGGTATGCTTGTGAAGATTTAATGTTTCCTTCTTTTGTTGATGAAACTTGGGGAATTTTAGGTTGGTGATTGATGATCTTAAAAGAAGATTCCGCCAAGATGGGATGGCTATGATAGTACTTTAAGCATGTTGTTGTGGCAAGGTACATAGTTACCTAGTTCTAGAATTTAGAATGTATTAGAACTTTGTTGTCTTGGTGCAAATGAAAATGTTGTTTCTTGTTACAACTCTATTTGAGTGCTTGTGTCATTTAGGTCCAAAAATCACAAAAGTGAGAAACCTCCAGGTTATACTATATGCTTTGGATTGATGATAAATTTTGTTTTATACTTTTAATTCATGATGTATCTTGTGATGTATGTGATTTTATGGAAGTCTTAGAAATGATCAAGGCACTTGTTGATATTGAGCACAACCATTTCCATACAGTAATTTACCCGTGAGTAGCGAGAATTTGTTAGCCCCTTTGTGCCTAAATTTGTAGATCTCTTTTAGTGATGGACTTTGTGTTGCACATATTTTAAAAAGCAAGTTCATCATTGAATTTTTTAGAGCTTCTAAAAATTTTCCTTCTTGAACCTTGGAACTCCAGTTGTAATTGACTTCCTTGCCTTAAAAAGCAAGGAACATTCACTTAAGGTGTGGTCGAAAATAAGTTGGGGAGAATGAAAAAGAAGATTGGTGAATTACTCAAAATTTTGAAGAAAAAAACATTTAAGCAAGCATGAAAAGAATAGAGTATGTTAATAATTGTGTACATAAGAGAAAAACAATGCTTGCTTGAATGAGAAGAAAAAAAAGGTCCAATAATTGTGCAAGGAAATTTGAGAGGGTGTGATAAAGGAAAGAAATTGGTGAATGAAGTTGAGATGTTGTGAATACCTTGTATAGTGAATGTTCTTGTGCATCGGCAATTTCGATTCAATGGCCTTTAGAAATGTCCCTTTATTGTTAACCGACCAAGCTACAACCTTGAAGTCCTCAGTGATTTTTTGCTTCCATGATTTCTTTTGTGATCATTTAGATATTGTATGAATTGCTTAGTATTTGCATCATTTGTCATTTGAGTGAATTTTTCCCGTGCTTGTATGCGCGTTTTCCTTCAATCCTTTTTCAAAGAGGAGTGTTAGAATGACATGTGCATGAGGAGTTAGTTGTCTCTTGAAACATCGTTTGAAATTTGTTTAAGAGTCAAGTTTTTTTACATTGTCGATTCTAGGATTGTGTAATTGTACTTTGTTGCAATTCTTGTTTATTTGAGTCATTTATCTTGTCTTGGGTTGAATTAAATGCTCGAGCAAATCCTCTTGTGTCAATGAGAGGCATACTTTGCTTGAGGATAAGCAAAGAGTTAGTTGGGGAGGGTTTGTTAGATGTCAAACATGCTATATATTTGTATATGATCCTTGGCATTTTTCAAACACTTTTCTATGTTTAATTGTTGATTTTTGGAGTTAGTTGTTGTTGTTCTTCATGCATTGTATTTATACCTTTGGTGCTTGTAATGGATGTGTTATTGTGCAGAAAAGTACACTAATTGATCAAGGAATTGAGACACAAAGAGATGAAACAAGCTGCCAAAGAAAGAGGAAAACAACAGGGAGTTCGCTTTGCAAACTCTGGCGAAGGTGCCAGTGAAGGTTCGCTTTGAAAACAGCAACGAGTCTCCCGGCGAATGGCTCCAGAATCTCATCGATGGAAAAGAACCTAAAGTTTGCTTTGCGAACTCCCAGCGAATGTTCACTGGTTTGCTCGCTTTGCAAAGGACCTGGCGAATGGAGGCAGGGGAAAAAGGACCCTAAATTCGCTTTGCGAATGTGCTGGCGAATAGTTCGCTGTGCGAGTGAATTGTTCGCAGTGCGAACCCGCGACATAAGCCTGGGGCGGTTTAACTCTCAGAGGCACTTAAGGTGCCATTTTATTTCATTCGCTAGGCGAATGATTCATTCGCAGTGCGAATGCTGCAGAATTCAAGTGTGTTATAAATAGATTTTTCACTTTCCTTGGGATCATAACTTGCTAATTTCACACAAAAACATAGTTTTCTGTATTTTGATCATCCAAGAGGAAATTTTCTCATAGAGAAGTTGAAGTCACATCCATTCTCGATTATTTGACATGGATGTTCATTCATCTCCTCTTGAAACTTGTCATCCAAGCTACCATGAGAATGTGTAGCTACACCCTCTTGTGTTAAGGTTAGATGTAGTTGATCTTGATAATATGTATTTCTTTTAATCTTTTGTATATGAACAAGGTTTATGATCAATATAGATGGAGTTATTTGTTCTTAATGATGTATTTGTGGTTTGTATTACTCTAGACATAGATTCTACAAATCATGACCTAATAATTTCATCTCTTAAAAACAAAACTCTAGACACATATTTGGGATTTGTTATTCACTTTGTGTTGATCTTAACAATTATTGTTTCGATTGTTAGCGTGAGACATCATCTAACGGTCTAAACAACGATACTCACGACTTTGCTTTAGACATAAACTTAGTCGAGAGGATACGCGGTTGTATTGGTTGGAAGCTGAGTTCATATGCTTGATTAATCGAATATGTGTGAAAAGGATTAGCGAAACCTAACCTTGACATGCTTTTCTAAAACCTTACAAACTCTTTGCTACAAATTTACTCTTTGCTACAAATTTATGCTAAACAAAACCAAGAACCATTTGAAATTCTTGAACTTAAAACGTTGCGACTATTGAACGGCAAGCATCTAATATCGTACAATCCCTGTGGAGACGATAAAAACACCCCCCTAATAGTGTTTCAACATTGTTCCAGGGTGTCCCATACTTCTTTGGAACTGTAGGAGTCATCCCTTTCGATGACGTTGACCTCGGGAAAAGCATAGTTGATGAATTCTAGTCCTGAAAACTTTTTGAATTCATCGTCGTGCTGGATATTTTCAGAATGCCCCGAGTAATGATCCCATGACATGGTGGGGACACAGGTATTCTTTTCAATGATGCTCAGCTGATTTTCATTGTTCGGCTGATTTTCTTGCCCCAAGTCTCCTGGGTACGGCTGCCAGATAGGCAGCCATCCATCGGGCCATAATAGTCGTGGTCAAAGTTGTCTTTCATCAGAGTTTCTTCCTCTAATGAGTTGGGGGAGCACAACATCCTTCTGGATCATAATCTCCATATATCATTTTGACGTCTGACCTTGGTATAAATCTCGGACTCTGTGCGGGATAGAAAAATGGCATAGGAACCTCTTTCTGAGACATATAACCGTCCTCGTTAAGATAGGACTTCCATTCCTCATCTGTGTCGGAGGAATCTCCCTCGTTGATGGTATGTACTTCTTGAGACACTGGATGAAGGAAACCTCCACTATGGAAGAAGTTCTGAATGGGATGAAGACTTTCACCGTTAGCGGCAGTCTGGGTACAGGTTGCAGAAAAACCAAGACCCTTCTTTGTTTTATTGTTAGTAGGAATGACAAGCTATCCCCATCCCTTTGCATTATTACCTTTGATCACCTCGAGAGCATCTTTGTACGAGGATATTGACGTTCCTTTTTCTGAATGGTTGTCGTTGCTCACTGAAAGTGCCTGGAACTGAGTTCCAACAACCTCCTCAGGTTCTACACAAGTGGACAATGATAGGTTACTCACGATCAAGGCTTGTTCTCCACAGACCGTAACGAGTTGGTCATTCTTGACAAACTTCAGCTTCTGGTGAAGTGTCAAAGTGACTGCCCCAGCCTGGTGTATCCAAGGTCTTCCCAACAAACAGCTGTATATTGCCCGGATGTCCATGACCTGGAAAGTGACTAGGAAAGTGTGAGGACCGATAGTTATGGGAAGGTCGACTTTGCCGATAAATGTTTTTCTCGACCCGTCAAATGCTTTGACGACGACCTCACTGTCTCTCATCGGAGATCCTTTGAATGATAGTCGCATTAGAGTGGACTTCGGCATGACGTTGAGAGCCGATCCGGTATCTACCAGTACGCTGGCTAAAGCATCATCCTGGCAGTTAACTGTGATATTGAGCGCCATGTTGTGACTTTTGCCTTCTTTTGGCAATTCCTCATCACTAAACCCAAGTTGTTGCAGGAAGTGATGTTAGAGACGATACTGTCGAATTGCCTTATCGACATATCCTGTTCCACAAAGGCCTGCTCTAAGACTTTCTGTATAGCCTCTCTGTGGGCTTCGGAACTGAGTAAAAGAGATAACACAGAGATCTTTGAAGGAGTTTGTAACAACTGATCAACAATGTTGTATTCACTCCTTTGGATGAGCTTCAACATCTCATCATTGTTCTTTGAAAGGTTGGGATCACTGGATTGACCGACTGGTGGATTATGAACTTCCGTTTGAGGTTCCTTTTCTCTGTTAGGTTCTCCAACTCCTCTGTTGAAGATTCGACCACTCTGTGTTACTCGACTAATGTCTGCAATATTCACGACGGAGGGTAGTGGAATTTCCTTTCCATTCTCAATTTTTGTTGCACCGTATTTGTAAGGGATAACCTTAGTTGATTCATACTGTAGCGGTCCCGGCAGATAGATAACTACATGGGCCTTCTGATTTCCCTGACTGTCGTAAGTAACTTCAATCAATTCCTGTTTAAGAACCTTTGATTCGTCAAGTAGAGGGATGATGGTACAAACATCTTTGGTTCTTTCGTGATCAGAGATCACGACAACATCCTTAATCTGATCAGCAAAATAGTCTGGCGTCCAGTCGATTGATCCAGAACTTGGACACAGTTGAATCTCCTTGGGAGCCAACTGACTTTGAAGGGCTGCTCGCACGAGGTAACATCCTTGATTATTTTTCGAGCAGACTCTACAGCGCTCGTAATTGTGTGGTGGTACCTGGCCACGTCCGCTTTGAATGCAGTGCAACCTTACTAGGTCTATTTCCATAGATCGGACATTCGAACTTTGATGTCTAGTAGGGTTCCCGATTGTCACACTGATTTGTTGTGTGTCTCCGTCTAGATATATCGGAAGCCACCAATGGTTTAACAAGTGTTGTAAAGTTCTTTGAACGAGAGCGCACCCTTGGTTACTCTCACAACATACTTTACAGCTCAGATAATCATGTGAAGTGAGAAAACCGAGTTGGACTTGCTTGGCCTGTAACTCCACCAAGCTGGTATTCATCAAACGAATATCGAAGATTTGAATCATGTTAACTTGATAAGGATTTCTATCATGGTAGTCCTGGATCCACCCAAGATCCATCTGACGCTGGAGGTCCTCTTGTACAAAAGAGCATCCCTATTTGTTTAATGAGAAGTCAGACAGGAATTGTAATCGTGACGTGGCAGATTATGATACTGGCTTTGCCTTGAGTGCATTTCCACCAAGTTGGCATTCATTGCACGGATGTCGTGGTTCTGAATAATGTTGGAATTTTCATAAGTCATGTTGACCCCACGAACTCGGTGCTCCTGGATCCATCCGAGATCCAATTGTTCCTGTAAAGCTGATTGCACCACAGAACATCCTTGATTATTTTTAGAGCAGATGTCACACTGGTGATAATTATGAGGTGGTATATGTCCATACCCGCTCTGTCTGTGATGCATCTTGACTAGATTGGTCCTCAACAAGAGTACATCATGAATTTGATAGTTGTTGTTAGACTCTCCTTCTATCAAATTTACCGCAGCTTTCTCGTGTTGAGGTAGCGGGTTCGTGAGAACATTCGGATTCGTATCTTTGAAAGATAGCACCCCGCTCCTAACAAGCTTTTGCACATCGGATTTGAAACTGAGACAGTTTTCTATGTTATGCCCTGGTCCTCCTTGATGGTAAGGGCAAGTCTGATCCGCTTTGAACCAAAAAGGCAGATTTTCTGGTACTGTAAGAGGA
This sequence comes from Lathyrus tuberosus, assembly GCA_022829125.1. Lineage (NCBI taxonomy): Eukaryota > Viridiplantae > Streptophyta > Magnoliopsida > Fabales > Fabaceae > Lathyrus > Lathyrus tuberosus. The sequence continues at coordinate 12,585,728 of JALAZF010000086.1, forward strand.
GATCTGGTTTGGACGTGTCCCTTGACCAGTAAGAGTGGAAACAGTTCTGCAGGGTCGAACTCTGGTGGTCGCGTTGTACGGTTGTTGTTATATGGAGAACGAGCCTGCTAAGGAGGTTGTTGTGTCCTTTGTTGATATTACTGTTGATTCGGTTGGCTCTGAGCAACCTGAGGTTGATACGTAGGAACAGACGCAGGGTTGATAGCAGGAGTTACAACTGCTACTGGTTGGTACCGTCGCCTTTGCTTTCCGAGAGAGATATTGCCAATATCTTGCTCTTTTTTCTTAGGGAGAGTACTACCGTATCGTTTTGTACTACTTGATGATCCAGCGTCTTTAACTAAACGTCCTTCTCGGACTGCTTCCACAAGACGAACTCCCATGCCTACCATTTCAGTAAAGTCACTGGGCGCACTGGTGACCATTCTGTCGTAGTAAAATGAGCTCAAGGTCTTTAAGAAGATCTTTGTCATCTCTTTTTCCTCAAGAGTTGGACAAATCTGGGTGGCAATTTCACGCCATCTCTGAGCGTACTCCTTAATGGTTTCCTTATCCTTCTGTGACATGGCTCTGAGTTGATCTCTGTCCAGTGCCATATCCAGGTTATACTTATATTGTAGAATGAAAGCATCACCAAGATCTCTGAAAGTGCTGATTTTAGTGTGGTTTAAACCCATGTACCATTTGAGTGCGGCACCGGTTAAACTATCCTGAAAATATTGAATCAGTAGCTCTTGATTCTTTGTCTGAGTTGACATTCGCCGAGTGTACATCACCAAATGGCTTTGAGGGCAAGAGTTACCCTTGTACTTTTCAAATTCGGGTACTTTGAACTTGTGTGGAACTTTCACATTGGGGACCAAACAAAGGTCTGTGGCGTCCTTTCTAAATAGATCCTGACCGCGAAGAGCTTGCAGCTCTTTCTGCATCTCCAGGAACTGTTCCTGGAACACATTTATTCTGTCGAACATACTTTCGTTTCCACCAAAAGGTATCTGTGGAATCTGTCCTTCCGGGACAGTGTGTACCACGGGTGGTGGTATAGTCATCATGGCAGTGACTCTAGGTCATTCCCTCTCTCGAAGTTTGTAACCTTCAGAAGTTGTTGTGATGCCCCAAGCATCTTCGCTTTCCTGAAGTTTGTAACCTTCGGGCCCAGCGGCTCCTGCTGCGGTTCCCTGATCTTCAATGATCGGCGGAACATATCCTTTCGGGATATAGTTAATAGGCATGCCCCAGGGACGATCTGTCGGCATTTTGTACCTAGGATCATACTTTTCCACTATGGGCGTCGATGTGATCTCTGATATCACAGTCCTTTGTTGTTGCATCTGAACTTCTGCTAGAGCTTGCATGTCGTTATGAAGCTTTCTCAGATCCTCTTTCAGAGTGTCGATCACTTCCCTCAACTCTCTGTTCTCTTCCTCAAGATCATCCATCTTTTTCTGTCGATTGGTCCGAGTATTGTACGAATGAGACAGTTTGACACTAGAATCGAGACGCAAACGTGAGATTCGCAAGTAAGAAGAATGCGTTACGTGAGAATGATGAATGCAATAATTATATTTTAATTAATTTTTTTTAATCAAAATAAACTTCGACAATTGGATTGCAAATATCAAACAGTGGGGAAACCCCGTTTTATTGAATTTAAAGATTGCGGAATGGATATACAGTAATTTACAAAGTGTTGTAAACGGAAATGTCTAAGCTAATGGACCCTGAGTCCTCTCTGAGGAGAGATCAGGTGCTGGTTCTGGTACTATCCTTTTCTTTGACCGGGGCTCTTGAGCCGTTGTCGGGTTATCATTCCTTTGCCAAGTGAAAGGAGCGAGCCAATTCCTTTGGTCATCCTGATTTTCTATAGCACGTTGCTCTAAAATCTCAATCAGAGCATCTTTTTCTTTTAATAGTTGCTGTATTTTCTTGCACTCCACATTGAGAATACGGTACTTGTTCTTCCAAGACCTCTTCTCCTGTTGAACTTTGTTGAGAGTCACCTGAAGTTTTTCCGTATCAGACATAAAATAAAGGACAGGGTCCCTTAATGGAAGAACTTCCTGACGAGGGTAAGGCATCCTCAGCTTGAGAGCTCTAGTTTGTACCCAGTGGAGATAAGGTTCCACCGAGACACAGTCCGATTTTCCTAGAGACTCTCATCCTTTCCTATGAACGTGTTTCCAGGCATGCACTATTTCTGTCTTTAGTGCCCTGTCATTTTCTCCTTCCTTGAAGAAAAGACCTTCCAGATGAGCATTACGCGGGACCTGCCTCATCGGGTATCCAAACTGACGACGAACCAAAACTAGATGATAATTGATTCCTCCTTTAATTCCTATGAGGGGTACATTTGGGAAATTTCCACAACGGTCAATGATTCTGATCCCGTCATAGATTCGATTGTACTAATCGATGTCAGAGTTGGTAAGAGACATGATTCTCTGCGACCAACGTAAAGTACTTTTTTGATCCCAAAATGCAGCAGACTTTGGCAAATGAGAAATGAACCATTTGTATAGCAGGGGTACACAACATGTGATCATTCCTCCGCTGTACAAATTCCTTAGGTGTACCGAATGATAAGCATCTGCGAGCAGGGTCGGTACAGGGTTTCCAATCAGAAAAATCTTAATGGCTTTGATATCAACGAAGTTATCAATGTTGGGAAACAAAAATAACCCGTAGGTAAGCAAAACAAAGATGCTTTCGAAAATCGCCACGTTCCCTATACTAGAAAAGTACAGAGCTTTCTTGATTAAGAACTGGGCTGGCAAACCCTGAATTCCACCCTTAGTGGTCATGTGAGTCCTAACTTCTGACTCATCCAAATAGATTGCTCTTGCAATGGTTTGATTCTTTGGAATCTCTTTCAGTCCAGAAAAGGGAGCTTGGTCAGTAATATGCAAATCAGTCAGGTGAGAGTACTCCTCTAGTGTTGGTGCTAGTTGATAATTCGGGAATGTGAAACAGTGATAGACCGGATCATATAACTGGATTAGTGTGGACAGGATTCCTTCAATTACATAGACCCTTAACAGAGACATCAGTCCTCCATATTTGGCTCTGAAAGCCTCAGGGTTGGTTATCATCCTAGCCAGACCTCTTAAATACTCTAGTTTTGGAACCTTGAAGGTGTACTTGTGAGTTTTCCTTCTACCGAAATCCATTAGCAATCTCTTTATCTGACATTTGCAATCATTGTCTTAGTTTAATTTGAAAAAGAGAGATTAGAAGAGAAGATTTTTCTTTGTTTAAAGTTTCTTTATGAAATGAATGCTTGAATGCAGCACACAAAAACATAGAAAAAACATGGGGTCAAAGGGTCGGTGTCATGAAGTCAAGGCTCTACCCATCCCCAAAGGTTTATACTGGTATTTTTTGTACCTGTCCTCAAAATCACTGACCCCTCTTAGGATAACGACAGCAAGCGGGTCGCTAGTGAGCTGCAGTATCTTAGAGTAGTATCAAATAAGGGTAGTATCGCGTGACAACTATTTCCGATTGCTTCCGCACTACAAAATGGTTTCAGTCTACTAAAATCCTCAGCTTCTCGGATAACCCAATGGAACAATCTACTTTCAACAACCGAAGTCGTATAGGCATTGAATCCACAAAGGGAATTGAAATTCTGGTATCAGACGTGTGATGTTAAGGTGTGATGTCACAACAACACACTCTGCACAATGGACAGCAAAACAGTAAAATAACACTAAGAATTGTTGACCCAGTTCGGTTACAACCAACCTACTCTGGGGGCTACCAAGCCAGGGATGGAATTCACTACTTATAGATATAATTTACAGACTCAACAACCCGTTGACAATCTCCTAAACTTATACTCTACTAATGACTTCCTACCTAAGAAACCACTTAGGTATGAGAACACCACTCAATCCCTTACAAACACTCAAAGAACCCACTTTGAGTACCCTTGATCTTACTTCACAGCTTCGATCAATTCAAACAACTCTCTTTGCTTCACAGCTTTAGAGAGGACAGATCACCAATTCACCCTTGAATGGTTTACTCACGATTCGTACAAATATCTAAGACACTCAGCCTCTGCTCTTGATCTTCAATCTGTACTTTTTCCTTTGGTCTTGTGCACTTTATATAGCTCCTGAATTGGGCTTGGACTTGTCACAATATTTGATCAGATTTGTTAATTAAAACTGAATCTTCAAAACAGATTTTATCACCAAAATCTTTTTAAATCTTCAACCTTTTAATTCTCCAACAGATCTGCAATCAAATCTCCCATGTAACAGAAAATATCTATCCCAAGATATTCTCATCCAATTAGTTAACCACTCTCCACAATTCCAGCTAATACGCGTGCCCTAATAACATATCCTGCTGTTATTAATTCTGCAGGTCTGATGTTACAACATCACCTGTGTGACATCAGACATCCAACTTCAGCACTTAACTACTTAACACAGACCAGTGTTAAGACTTCAATGTTACAACATCAGCACCTTGACATCAACATTGAATAACCTTTGTTTTACCAAAATTCCAGCCAATCCAGGAACTATCAATCTCCCCCTTTGGCTAATTTTGGCTAAAACAATCTCTGCACTCTGCAAACAACTTCTGCACTCTGCACCTTCAGAGATTTCAGCAGCGGAATAATCTTCAATCAATTTGCAACTCATTAGCAGCAGTTTGATAATCTTCAAAGTCTTCATCACTTGATCTGCTGCAGCACCATCTTCATTATTGACAACAGCCAATTGGTGCTCCTCCTCTAAAAACATGAACCAGCATCACAGTTGTTCAGTAGCTCACAATGTGCAGCAATTTACTCCCCTAGATGTCTGCTTGGCTGCATTCTCCACATGTCATGATATCTTCAATACTCCCCCTCAATAACTGCATCACCACTTTTCAACTAAACACCTTTTAGCAGCATCAATCTATCTCCCCCTTTAATCTCTGCATCACATCAGCAGCATATGGCAATAATCCTCTTGACTATCTTGGCTATCTTCTCCCCCTTTTTAGCCATAATTAGGAAAGCTTCTATAAGAAGCCCTATTAACTATAGTCAGTATACCCTAGCTCTCATTGTTAGCCTCTCAGTTAGTAAACAGGCAAAACAAATCATAGAAGGAAACTAAAAGCATAAACAGTGCATAAAACAACACAATATTCAAGTTACAAAACCAAGCACTATAAGTGCTAAAACAAATAAAGCTAACCCTACTGAAATAGAAGGCAATCATTAAAAGCTTGAATCTTCTGAGCTGAGATCATCATTATCGTCTTCATCAACAGCATCCTTCCTTGTTTTGATAGCTTCACCTCCCTTTGTTGCCAATCTCAGAGTCATGACAAGTGTTTCAAATTTTTGTTTCCTTTCAGTACTAACTCTTATGACTTCATCTAACTCCTTGCAAGCCTTCTCTAGTTCTGCAATCACCCCAGTCTTGGCTGGTGACTGTTGTGATGTTGAAGCAGATGTCTTGACATTGTTAGGAACATGTTTCAACTTGTAATGAAGTAACAAGGCAGGCTTCCTTTTGCATACTACATCTGAATGCTGTAGAATTCCAGGATGTTGAGACACGATAATCCCACAAATGAGAGAGGGAAAAGCAATGTGCATCTTCACAGCATTTGTAGCAGCATGCTTAATAGTATGATCATAGATGTAGGAGCCAGAGTCTATTCTTTGCTTTGTCCCAACTGCATAGATTATCTTCCCCAATTCAACAGAAATTGTGGTCTTGTGACAAGTAGGAACCCAGTTGGAAATACCTATTCTGTGCAGAAAAGCATATTTGACACTCAACAAACTGGCTAACAGCTTTCCTTCTACGGGCCAAAAATCTACTCGACCAGCAGTGATTTCTCTGCATATAACATTGTTGGAGACTTCAAATTCCCCATAATCTTCCTCATTTCTTCCTAAGTAGGCATTGATCATCTCAGGAGAAAACCAGACACACTTACCTCTGAGGGTAACTCTTCTGAAAGTTCGGCTCTTACTGTCATTTATCGCTTCAGGTATATTCACTATGAACTCCCTGACCAGTCTATCATAGCAATCAGCCAACCCTGACACAGTCCTTATGAGACCAGCAAGCTTAATTAGGTCAATAATATCAGTAGATTCTAAGTCCTTTGCTACAACCTCTCTTTCCAGAGCTACCTTTCTTAGGCTCACACACTTCCACAAGGAGGCACTTCTGGCACTGTGAGATGAGGTGTTATCAGGCACTTGATTTGTAGCAGGGTTGATGTCTTGAGCATCACTCTCAGAATCTTCCTCCTCCCTGATTCTCCTTTTCTTGCCAGACCTGGCACCTTCGCTCCATGACTTGGGACAGTCTGTAGATGAAGTCCTTTTCTTATCCTTCCCTCTTCCAATTCTATCATCATCAGATGAGTCCTCAATCTCTATAACCTCAACCTGCTCCTTCCCTTTACCCCTGTGGCTTTCATTCCTAGGGGATGATGTTCTGACATCAAGACTGACATCAGTGTCATCAGGATCTTCACCGTCCGCTTCTTGACTAAGGGTCTGGCTTTGAAGATTTTTGTCCTCTCCTTGAGAGTCCACTTGTTCAGCAGGCATTTGCCTTAGAGGGACAGAAATCCCTTTCACCCGTATCCCCTTCTCAAGGATTTTGGTGGCAAGCTGTTCCAAATGCTCATCTACATCAAACTTCTCCTCAACAGCTTGAGAGGATGATGACCTAGCTTCAGGTTTATTCACCGTTGTCGAGTGTTTAGGGTTACCTGACTCGGGAAGAGCACTGGAAATGAGTTCTTCGGAAGAAACCTCAGTTCGTACCTGCTCAGAGTTCTTGGAAGGGACAGACATCGTTCCTTTGTGACAGACTAGGTTTGGAGAAGAACCTTATATTCTATTGAGATTTGGGGAGATGAAACGTTGCGATGAGAATGCTTTGGTAAGTCTTGATGTAGTATCAATATGGTAAGGCGCCTGATTTTGAATACTCTTTAAATACCAATTACTAATTTTCTCCCTCCATAAAGACTTTCCTTTTGAAACATTCACATTTGAACTTGTTAACTTTGAGTGTCCTTTCAGCATCCTGATGTCATAGTCTGATGTTATGACATCAACATCATTAGTTGAATTCCCTTCAAGAGAGATCCACTGATAACAGTTGTCTTTGGTTCTGGTACCCTTCATAATAACCTGATAATGTTCATCAGAAACCACACACCCATCCTTAGTGTAATTTACCCTGTAACCTTCATCACACAACTGGCTTATGCTGATCAAATTTCACTTAAACCATTGACAAACATAACATTGTCAAGTTCAGGTCTACCATCACCTTGCACTTTCCCAACTCCTGCAACAACACCTTTTCCTCCATTGCCAAATATGACTTCATGAGAGGGACAAGGTCTAAGATCATCAAACATGGATCTACATCCAGACATGTGCTTGGAACACCCACTGTCAAAATACCATGTTCCTTCTTTAGCCTCTTTGTCATCCAAGTGAGCCAATAAGCACTTCACCTTCTCCTTAGGTACCCATTGTTTAACAATTTTGGGTCTGTGCTCTCTCCATCTGTTTGAGGCTGAGGGTATCCATGCAGCTTGTAGTAAGAGTACTGCATATGTCAAAATCTTCCACAATAATAGCATCTCACCCTTTCATCTCTGAATCTTCTGCCATGATGAGATTGCCTATGCTGCCATCCATGATGTGGTCTCCTCCTACCATAACTGCCCTGCCATCTATTCTGTTGATATCTTCTCCCATAAGTCGGCTGAGAATGCTGTTTCCTGGATTGTCTCCCATGATGGTGTGGCTTTCTTCTTCCATATACATAAGGAATAGCATTGGTGTATCCATACCCATAACCATACCAATTGTCCTGATGTTGAGACATCTGATGTGCTATTTGAACTGAGCATCTTGCATGCTCTCATGGTATTGTGGGGGCATATACTGACTAGCTCCCTGTGGCTGCTTTCTCTTCTGATAGGGACCAGTCTTCTTCTCAATCTTCTTAGGTTGGGAAACATCAGCTTTCTTAGGGGTAGGATCCTGCTTCTTTGGTTGATGTTGAGATGAAAGTTGTGACACTTCCTTCTTTAAACCTGAAGTGCTTCCTTCTGAAGTTCCCTTGTCCTCAGCCACATAACCTATCTCAGCTTTGTCTCCAGCAGCTTTTTCTGACTGAAGGATCTTGTCGAGTGTGTCTGTACCACAGCTCAGCATCCTAACAGACTTGGTCATTTGATCAAGGTGAGCTCTAACTAGCACCACTTCATTTTCAAGATCAGTCTTTTCATTCTCTAGCTGAGCAATCTGTTGCTTGTGGCACTTGTTTTCTTGACAAATCTCAGCACTCTTTAAACACAGCTCTTGATAGGTAGATGCCAACTCCTCATAAGTTACTTCTCCATCACTAGAATCATCATCAGAAACAACAGCTCCTGTTAAAGCTCTCACATGCTTTGCTGACTCGCCTTCACTTTCACTATCAGAGTCAGACCAGGAAACTGTCATGCCCTTCTTCTTCTTTTTCAAGAAGGTGGGACATTCTTTCTTGATATGTCCATACCCTTCGCACTCAAAGCACTGCACTCCTTTATCTTGGGCAGTTTTCTCTTCCTCCTTCTAGCTGGTGTCAGAAGTCATGTTCTTGACATTAGGCCTGGAGTTATTATTCATTCTCTTGAATACTTTGGTGAACTGTCTTCCCAACATCACTATGGCCTGAGACAGATCCTCCTGGGATTCAGATTTCTTCCCTTTCTCTTCTTCACCATTTGTCACCAGGGCTATACTCTTTGGCTTCTTTTCTGGTTCTTCCTCATTCAACCCAAGCTCAAAGGTTTGAAGAGATCCAATGAGCTCATCAACTCTCATCTTGCTGATATCTTGTGATTCTTCAATGGCAGTAACCTTCATCTTATACTTCTTAGGTAGAGACCTAAGGATCTTCCTCACAAGCTTTTCATCTGACATCTTCTCTCCAAGAGCACTAGATGCATTGGCCAGCTCAAGAACACTCATGTGGAAATCATGAATAGTCTCATCTTCCTTCATCTTCAGGCTTTCAAATTTTGATGTTAAAATTTGAAGTCTTGACATCTTGACTCTAGATGTTCCTTCATGAGTAGCCTGCAAGATATCCCATGCTTCTTTAGCAACTTCACAGGTATTGATTAACCTGAAGATGTTCTTATCCACTCCATTGAAGATAGCATTCAGAGCTTTGGAATTTCCAAGGGCAAGCTCATCTTCCTCCTTGGTCCACTCTTCTTCAGGCTTTGGCTTAGAGGTGCCTTCTTTATCTTTGCCAGCATCATCCTTCTCACACATGACAGGTGCTTTCCACTCTTTAATAATAGCCTTCCAAGCCCTACTGTCCAAGGATTTTAAGAAGGTGGTCATCCTTGGCTTCCAATTGTCATAATTGGATCCATCCAAAATAGGGGGTCTGTTGACGAATCCTCCAACTTCTTTGTCCATCTTTACACCAGAAAGTAACTTCCCTAGATCTCACCAAGAGACAGACAGGATGCCTGCTTTGATACCAATTGAAATTCTGGTATCAGACGTGTGATGTTAAGGTGTGATGTCACAACAACACACTCTGCACAATGGACAGCAAAACAGTAAAATAACACCAAGAATTGTTGACCCAGTTCGGTTACAACCAACCTACTCTGGGGGCTACCAAGCCAGGGATGGAATTCACTACTTGTAGATATAATTTACAGACTTAACAACCCGTTGACAATCTCCTAAACTTATACTCTACTAATGACTTCCTACCTAAGAAACCACTTAGGTATGAGAACACCACTCAATCCCTTACAAACACTCAAAGAACCCACTTTGAGTACCCTTGATCTTACTTCACAGCTTCGATCAATTCAAATAACTCTCTTTGCTTCACAGCTTTAGAGAGGACAGATCACCAATTCACCCTTGAATGGTTTACTCACGATTCGTACAAATATCTAAGACACTCAGCCTCTGCTCTTGATCTTCAATCTGTACTTTTTCCTTTGGTCTTGTGCGCTTTATATAGCTCCTGAATTGGGCTTGGACTTGTCACAATATTTGATCAGATTTGTTAATTAAAACTGAATCTTCAAAACAGATTTTATCCCCAAAATCTTTTTAAATCTTCAACCTTTTAATTCTCCAATAGATCTGCAATCAAATCTCCCATGTAACAGAAAATATCTATCCCAAGATATTCTCATCCAATGAGTTAACCACTCTCCACAATTCCAGCTAATACGCGTGCCCTAATAACATATCCTGCTGTTATTAATTCTGCAGGTCTGATGTTACAACATCACCTGTGTGACATCAGACATCCAACTTCAGCACTTAACTACTTAACACAACCCAATGTTAAGACTTCAATGTTACAACATCAGCACCTTGACATCAACATTGAATAACCTTTGTTTTACCAAAATTCCAGCCAATCCTGGAACTATCAGGAATCTCCACTGATTTGATGGTCGACCGGGACCTCTTATCTGGGATTCACTCCCCGTAAGATTACCCGTATAATGCCATCACTTATCTTAGGTGTGTACTCAATATTTCCAGATGCGGCATCACACACATTCCCATTAGCAAAAAAGTAAACACAAATATCAATTAGGAAAAGCAGTATATATATTTGTCCTAACATCCTAGACCTCTAGTCTTATAATCCTATACAGACAATGACGTCCCCAGCAGAGTTGCCATTTCTGTGATATTCGGTGAATTTAAGGCTTTCTACCTAAGACTGTAAGAAAGGATGCCTCCCACTGTGGTCTCCATTTTTTCTGTAGCACGATTTTTGTTGTTTCGAATCACTATCGCTTTGGTACTACAGTTCGATTCATTTTTTATCCTGTGAAGCTGATTAAGGAAGGGAAATAGATGTTTCCAATTAACCCTGCTTGCATACTGAGGTTAAACAGTCAAAACTGTTGGTTTACAGATGCTATCAAAAGGGGGCCTGTCTTAGGTTATTTGCTTAAAAAACAGTGTCTGGACTATTTAAGAGGTTTTTGGTAAGATGTTAGGTCTGATGCTTCTTGATTGATGTATGGAGGTACTGGATTTTGAGTTTTTGACTAGTATGCTCACTAAGATTTAACTATCTTATGCCTACGTATTCCCGTTTAACGAAACAGGGAAATCAGAGCGATCGTAGTTCCTCCTATTCTATGGGAGGAAAGAGATGTTTTGGTGTCTTGTTCAAAGCCCAAGACATGAAGCTAAAGGTGATTTATATCTTGTTCGAAGCCTAAGATATGAAGCTAAAGGGTTTTGGCCGAGAGAGAATTTGTCATCTCTAAAGAGGAATTGTTGATGTTTGTATGCTGTGAGCAAGGCACAAATTTGATGCTAAAAGGTTGATTGACTCAATTGGGGTTTTCTTTATTCAAAGCCTAAAAGGAGGTGGGAAGTTTGACTTTTTCGGGGAAAATGTTCTTTCTGTCTTGTACAAAGCCCAAGATTGAGGCTAAAAGGGATTTTGACTCCGTTGGGGAGAATGTATCTTGTATAAAGCCCAAGATGGAGGCTGAAACGGTTTGACTCAACAAGAGAGTACTTTTATCTGTCATGTATAAAGCCCAAGACGGAGGCTAAAAAGGTTAACTCAACAAGAGAGTTCGAAGATTGATTGACTCAACAAGAGAGTCTGAAGGTTGATTGACTCAACAAGAAAGTCTTTTATACTCAACAAGAGAGTGATTGCCTGTCTCGTACGAAGCCCGAGATTATGGCTAAAAGGAGATTGACTCAACAAGAGAGTCTTTTATACTCAACAAGAGAGTGTTTATATGTCTCGTACGAAGCCCGAGATTGAGGCTAAAAGGAGATTGACTCAACAAGAGAGTCTTTTATACTCAACAAGAGAGTGTTTTTCTGTCTCGTACGAAGCCCGAGATTGAGGCTAAAAAGAGATTGACTCAACAAGAGAGTCTGAAAAGGTTATCTCCGCTAGGGAGAATCATTTGTACAAAGCCCAAGAGGAGGTTGTCTTACTGCTGAGGATTATTTAGATCCTGAAGCGGGTCCAAGTGTGGGGAATTCTCATGAGAGAGACCGGGTTTCTGCTAGAGATTGATCCAGAGTGATCGGTGTTTTTTCCTATGTTTGAAAGGAACTCGAGAATGTCTTTGAGACTCAAGAGGTTTGGATTGTCCAAGTCTAGAGTTTTATCTTTTGTACAATGCCCAAGAGGAGGCGCAGACATTAAGGGATGAGTATCAACCCTAAAATGCCCAGAGTTTTGACGCGGGAAAGACTGCTTTAGCAAAGGATGACTAAGTTCTGTCTTATACCTTTAAGAGGTCATCAGGGTCCTTGTATTAAGCCCAAGAGAAGACATGATAACTTTTAAGAAGCCGAAGGGTCCTTGTACAACGCCCAAGAGGAGGCGGGGATGCTTTTAGGAAGCCTGTGGGTCCCCAAACCAAGAGAAGTTCAAGAAATGAAATTCAGAGAGAAGAGATCATTCCAGGAAAGTTCGAGAATTTGGAAGAAACTCAAGAGATGCCATTCACGAAGAAAAGATCATCTATAGGGAGTTAGAGTTTCTTTGACAATTTCTAAGGGTGACAGTCTGAGAAAAGGTTCACCGTGAATACTGCCTTTCTCTTTGTTCCATATTGTTTAACCCCAAGAGAAGGGAAGACTGTAACTGGAAATCCTATTGGGATCTAGTTTTGTTTGTATTTAAGAGTGACCAATAAGGCTTTACCTAATGCTAGACGTAGTTGCCGGGGAAAACTCTAAATAACTATACTAGTATTACACAGTGGATATGTGACACGTATATAAAAGGATGTGAAAGATGACTTATAGTGAAACAGCCCCACAATATAGTTATATACATATGAAAGCGGTAAATGAAAGCAGATAAACACTTACCAGTTGTGTCATACCCCAAATTTTGACCACTAAAATTTCCCATCATTGTGCAAATCATCATCACAATATGGAAGAACCATTAGTCTCCCCAAAGATGGGTGAGCATTCACTACAATCAAACTTAGGGTTTCAGACCCTCTCAGATTTCTTAGACAAAGAATTAATCAAGAAATGACATGATCTGGGATTAAGCACAAGGCTGCAACAGTCCTAGTGGATCAAGCCTCAAGATCATCAGAGTCACCAAATTTGGGTTTGGTCGACCAGGGCCTCCAGATGAAAATTTTCCTCTGGGCATGAGCCAATGCTTCAAAGCATAACCTAATATACCCCATGGAACCTCATGGACCCAGTCATCAAGTCAATTTAGCCTCAGGGGATGCATTCACTAAAAATCAGGAATTAGGGTTTCTTGACCTAATTCACCCCTAAGTTAACTTTTGGGGCAAAGCATGAGCCAAGACCTCAAGGCATGATTTGAGGGTCTCTAATACACCACATTGATCCATTTGGAACAATGGATTGATCCAAGAAGCTTGAGCAACAAGTTTCAATTTCATCTGAACCACAATTAGGGTTTCTCGAGAAAAGTCAACTATATCTTTGACTTTTGACCAGGACATGCTCCCAAACCCTAGGACATGATTCAATACAACCTATAACACCTATGAAATCAATCCATCAAGTTTGATTTAGGTCAATGACTTGATTTCATAGAGGATCTCACAGTTTGGAATTCATCTGATAAAAAGTCAACTGTGCGCAAAAGTCAAACTTTGACTTTTTGAGATTTTTCACAATTATGGTTCCTTAACCCTAAAATGATGTTAATGTGTGATTGGAATCATCATTCATCAAGAAAAATCAAGAAAAGTGAGATAACTTGTAAAAGGGGTAACCATAAAAACTTAGAAAATTTTCTAAGTTATGGAACAAAGTGGCTAGGGTACCAACTTTGGAGGATCATAACTCCTAAACCACAAGGCCATTTTTCCCCATTCAAAGCTGGATTTGTAGCTCTCATGGCCCTCTACAAAAGCTTCAACTACAACTCATTCCAATTCCTCATGGATTTTAAGTTATGGGATGATCAAAATCACAAAAAGTGAAAATGTCACTTTTTTCCAACTCTAAGTGAAATTTTCACTAAGTCAGAATTTGCCTTACTTTTTTCCAAATGTAGGGGAATTTTTCACTTGGATCCAAAAAGTATCAAAACCAATTATGATCAAACAGTTGTTGTATCATATGAGGGCTTTCCAAAATGGCCAAGAACTCCATCAAAGTCCACTTAAGCCATGAGATATGACAATGCCAATATGCCTTGCTGCAAACTGTCATGGCAAGGCAAATTTTGGAGTTTTGCTCGATTTGCTCAAATTTTGCAAAGGACAAGCAACTCTATCCATTTGAACACCTCAAGGGGGGACCAAGGAGGAACCAACTCTGATCCCAAGCCTCCCAAGTCTTTGGAACCAAAAGTAGCATGCCAAACCTAGAAATGCCTAAAAGAGGGACAAGACTCCAATTTTGTTTTGGAGCATTCAATGGAAGCACCAAGGTGGCATGGACTGAGTCATTTCCAACTGAATTCAGTCAAGACTTATCGAAGACCAAGGGGACCAGCAGCCTGTGCCCTAACCTCTAGTCAATGGCTAGAGGAGACTTGGATTCTCATTGCTCAACATTGGCCAAACCTATTCAGTAGTTGCCATTCACTATTCCTTGCAAAACAAACTTGCTCTACTATAAATAGAGCTCATTTATGATCAGTTTGAGTAGACCAAAGCCATCAAATAGATGCTTTCCTCAAAATCACCTTCACACTTCCAAATTTGCCTTCCAAAGCAAGTCACTATCAGGTTTTGAGTTTGAGAGCAATTCCAACCAAACCAATCACACACACACACCTCATAAACATCATATAGAAGTGATCCAAACACTCACATAACATCTGGAACATCAAAATCACAAAATCACCAGCCAACTGCTCAAGCCTTTGACAGATTTGCAGTTGGGGTACCATCTCAAGTTCCAGATCATTTCAATCCACTCCAAGCATCCAGACACACTCCATAGCACCTAGGGAAGTTGTCCATAACCTTGGAACCAAGCTGCAAAACCTCTAACACAAAACAGGATCACCAGCTGCAAGTGGTAAGCATGAGCTCTTCTAACTCTAAGATCCCTGCATTTTTTGCTGCACAATAATTTGGCCATATGTTCATAATCATGCATGGAGTGTTTTCCCTCAATCAATTGCATTGCTTGAATCGTGTATGGAATTTCTGAACCTTCATGCAAATTTTAGGGTTCTTGAGGTTTCTCTTTGATTTCTTATTCCATGTTTAAAATAAATGAAATTAAAGACCATGGACATGATCGTGAGGTTGAAACGAGTAGATTGATATGTATATTGCATGATATCATCAAGTATTCAGTGAGATTGGATAGAAAACGCAAATCTGCAGAAACAGAGGAAGGGCGCGTGTTCTTGCCATGTTCTTGGCGCCCTTTTTCAAATATTTGAATATTTGAATTTTGTGATTTTATTTAATTGATTCAAAAATTAATTTCTCTCTGAGTTTTAATGATTTTGAGTTGGTTCTTTTTTTAATAATTCACAAAAATGTTAAAATATTTTATTTTCCCAAAAAATCCCAAAAATATTATTTATTTCATATACTTGATATTTTTGTAAAGAATTAATATTTTAATTATTTTTGGCATTTAAAATATTTCCTCTTTCTTGATTTTTTAAATTTTAGTGATTTCCAATCATTTTGTGGATCAAAACCTAATTTTTTAAACATTAATCAAAGGTCACAATTTGTTTTCCACATGTTTAACAATTTTGATAATTTTAATTGAATTTTTATTCAATTAAAATACACTTTGGAAACAAATTAGGGTTTTTGATTAATTCAACCCTCATCAAACTTTTTTTCAAACATTTTGGGCCTCTAATAAAGTATAAGACACAATCCCCCTTGAAAACTAAACCTTTTTGGGCCTCATTCATTGTATAAGACCCACTGCGTTTTCAGAAATCTTGGCGCGATCGCCGTTGTCAAACAAACCCTTTGGGCCTACCCTCGTGTTATAAGACCCATTTCTTTTCTTGAAATAATCTTTGGGCCTCTAATAGAGTGTAAGACCCAATCCTTTGTAAATACAAACAATTTTGGGCCTCAAATGTTGTATACGTCCCGTTGTATTTCAAAAGTTCGGCGCGATCATCGCCCATTTAAAACAAACCTTTTGGGCCTCAACTCGAGCTATAAGACCCATTCAAAACTTTTTGGGCCTCTAATAGAGTGTAAGACCCAACCCCCCTTTTAACCAAAACCTTGTTGGGCCTCAGTCACTTGTATAAGTCCCATTGTACAAAATAATAGTGCAATCACTGATAAAACCCTGGGCCCCTCCTTGAGCTGTAAGCCCCAACAATCTTTTCAAAGCACTTTCTCCTTTGATTTTGAATATAATATAGTTATCAAAGCTTTCTTTGTTGAACAAACTAACCAAACAGCATGGAAGCTCTACAACCGAGTAAGTGTTTACCCGCTTTCTTTATCTGCTTTCATATATATAACTGTATTATGGGGCTGCTCACTGTAAGTCTTCTTTCACAAGCTTTTATATACTTGTCAAATATCCACTGTGTAATGCTAGTATAGTTATTTAGAGTTTTCCCCGGCAACTACGCCTAGCACTAAATAAAGCCCTGTTGGTCACTCTTAAATACAAACAAAACTAGATCCCCATAGGATTACCAGATACAGTCTTCCCTCCTCTTGGGGTTAAACAATATGGAGACATGAAAGGCAGCATTCTCGGTGAACCCTTTCTCAGACTGTCACCCTTAGAAATTGTCAAAGAGACTATACTCCCCAGAGATGATCTTTTCTCTGTGAATGGCATCTCTTGAGTTTCTTCCAAATTCTCGGACTTTCCTGGCTTGATATATTCTCGGTGAATGACATGTCTTGAATTTCTCGGGGTTTAAGTGTAACACCCCCAATCTATACCCCCAAGCTATTAAAGCGATAAATAAAATACAAAATTTCATCAGAGTATATTTACAACTTCACGGCATGGACCGAGGGGATCACATCAATTTGAAACAAAACATACAACACCTGCTCATAAAGATATGCAACAATTCAGGTAGTATTACACCCACAATCCAATTACAGAATAAAAGCGGAAAATCTGTAACTGAATCTCATATATATATATATATATATATCATAGAAGTGTATGTGTCACATACAACCATACATATACAATTCAAAAGATACATATACATAACCCAAATAATCACAAACGGCCTCCCTAACTACCCGGTGTCACATATCAGAGCCGACCGACAAAAGAATGAAGACCTAAGCTTCACAAAAAGACCTCCAGTAACTCTAATCTGCAATGCCTCATAGAGCATTATAAAACAGCAGAAGGGTGAGAAAAACAATCATATTACAGTTGCATATAACTATATATTAACACAGAAATGCACAAGTAAAACATTCTCACCACAAATGCCCCACAATCAAATACAACACAACACAGTACAATTCTCAAGTATCAAATACCACTACACTTTAATCATACACAATACACTCATCATCAATACAATTACTCATATTCCATCTCATCAATCACATTCACAAATCCATACCCAATTAATCCATGATTTATGCAAATGCACAGAGACCGACACAATGACTCTTATGCAATGCACATGCGGTACCGACTTCCAATATTTCTCATCACTAGTTCACTCAGGAACTCTGCTGGAATCATCGCTCGTTACTTAGTGTAACTCCCCGTCGGGCATACGATGTTCCCCGTCGCTCACACCTCTTTGTATAAGGCACACGACGTTTATGGATCGCTCACACCTCTTTGTATAAGGCACACGACCCGATCGCTCACACCTCTTTGTATAAGGCACACGATCGTCTATAATCATCGCTTACACCTCTTATTTTTAAGGCACACGATCCATCTGATCGCTCACACCTCTTATTTTTAAGGCACACGATGTTATAGCAGATTCCCTCTGGAATCAATCCGTCACTCAGGACGTTACCAGAATGCATATTATGATGCTCAGCATACATTGACTCATGACATTCAAATGCACACATATACACATTCCATAATCATGCATATATCAACAAATACCACACGTTTCATTTTCTTGCCCTAAGGCCACCAATCATTATCAATATATGTATTTCATGCAATTACATCACACAACAATACGCAAGTCATAAAATATCCATACCAACAGCATATTGCACATACACATCAAGTTCACCCAATTACACGGCAAAAGTCGACAACAAAACAACACATTTCCTAATTTCTGACATAATTTAATCGGCCAACAATATCAAAACCATCATCATAAAAAAAGAACATTTTATAAGCTTTCTAACGCATCAAACCACACCTCAAACCGAACCACAGATCAAAAGTTACAGAGAAAACAAATTGGAATAAACTGTCATGTTCGCAGTGCGAAGCTCTTAGCGAGTCCTTCGCTTCTTCATTCGCAGTTCAAATGTCCCAGCGAACAGTGGCAGAAGCAAAATAGCCTAGAAAATTCCCAACATTCGCAGTGCGAACTCCCAACGAATGCTCGCTACCCCATTCGCAATGCGAATCCTCCAGCGAACAGTGGCAGAATGAAAAATAATACAACCTTCGCAGTGCGAACCTCACGCAAACGCTCGCCACCCATTCGCTGGCCATTCGCAGTGCGAACCTGCGATTTCAGCAAAACCCAGCAGCACACCAGATCATCCCAAAACCATATTTTCTCCACCCAAAACATTTCCAACCCAACATATAACAGTCAAAACATAACCCAAGCATGGTAACAAGTATTCTATCGCATTTACACTGATTTCCAACCGCGAAAACATCGATTCCTCATCATATTTCTCATTTCAACCTAGAATCCAAAACTATAGAAAGACCATAGCATATTCAAACACATACATACATAATCATACACAAGCATATGATAATCGAGTTTCGCACCCTTACCCGATTAAATCGCATGTAGAAAAGTCGGGAGATTGATTTCTTCTTTCTCAAGTTTTTCTCTCTTTTCTTCTTTCTCTTCTCTTTTCTTCTTTTCTCTATTTCTTCTTTTCCTTACTATTTTCTCTCTTTTTCTTTCTATTTATATTCTTAACTTAACAAAATAAAGTGAAATGACCTAAATACCCCCACACTCAAATATCTCGCAACCGCTCCCAAAACGCGATAAAATATAATCACGATGAAAAATAACATATTTTCACATAAAAGTCAGAAATAAAATAATATAATAATAAAATACTCAAAACGACTCAATTAATTAAAAAGGCAAAACTGACAAAACTGACTGGGGCATTACAACTCTCCCCCACTTAGAAATTTTCGTCCTCGAAAATCTTACCTGAGACGAACAACTCTGGATACGACTCCCACATTCGACTCTCCAACTCCCAAGTCAAATTACCCTCAGTAGCGCCTCCCCACGCCACTTTCACAAGTGCAATATCCTTGCCTCTCAACCGCTTCACCTCGAGATCCAAAATCCTAACTGGTAATGCCTCAACCGTAAGGTTCTCCCTTACCTCAACCTCGTCCATCGGAATCACATGCGACGGATCCGGAACATACTTCCGAAGCTTTGAAACTTGGAATACATCATGCAAATTCGACAGACTCGGCGGCAACGCCACCCTATAAGCCACAACACCCACTCTCGCGGATATCTGGTAAGGACCAATAAACCGAGAAGTAAGCTTCTTCGACTTCAATGCCCTACCAACACCCGTTACCGACGTAACTCTCAAAAATACATGATCGCCCCCTTGGAACTCAAGATCCTTTCGTCTCCGATCATGATAACTCTTTTGTCTACTCTAAGAAGCCTTCATTTTCTCTCGAATAAGCTTCACTTTCTCCGTAGTCTGTTGCACCAACTCTGGTCCAACCACCGAACTCTCACCAGATTCGTACCAACACAACGGTGTTCAACATCTTCGTCCATACAACGCTTCGAACGGTGCCATTCCAATACTAGAATGAAAACTGTTATTATATGTGAATTCAATCAATGCAAGATAATAATCCCACGCACCACCTTGCTCAAGAACACACGCCCTCAACAAGTCTTCCAAAGACAGAATCGTTCGCTCCGTCTGCCCGTCCGTCTGCGGATGATAAGCTAAACTCAACCTCAATTTAGAACCCAACGCCTTCTGTAAACCTTCTCAAAATCTCGAGGTAAACCTTGGATCTCGATCCGAAATAATACTTAACGGAACCCCATGCAACTTCACAATCACACCGATATAAATCTCAACCAGCCTCTCCAAAGTAAAACTAATGTCAATCGGAATGAAATGAGCTGATTTAGTCAGCCTATCAACAACCACCCAAATAGCATTATGCCCTCGCTGTGTATTCAGCAACCCCGTCACAAAATCCATGGAAATACTATCCCACTTCCACTCAGGAATATCCAACGGTTGCAACAACCCACTCGGTCTCTGATGTTCCACTTTCGACTTCTGGCACGTCAAACAAGCATACACAAACTGAGCCACATCTCTTTTCAATCCAGACCACCAGAAAATCTTCTTCAAATCTTGGTACATCTTGTTCGCTCCCGGATGTATACTCAAATTACTCCGGTGTCCTTCTTCCAAAATCATCCTTTTCAAATCCGAATCATCCGGAACACAAATTCGACCTCGGAACCTCAAAACACCATTAACATCCACTTGAAAATCACCACTCGTATCTTTTCCGCCAACCAACATCAAATCTACTAATTTCACATCCAACTTCTGCTTCTCACTTACCGTCATCAGGAAATCATTAGTAACCTTCAACATACCCAGCCTCACACTATCCGACGTCACTTCACATACCAAACTCAAATCTCTAAACGATTCCAAAAGCTCCCACTCCTTAACCATTAAAGCGGACATATGCAACGATTTCCAACTCAACACATCGGCTACCATGTTAGCTTTACCAGGATGGTAATTCAAGCCAAAGTCTTAGTCCTTCAAAAATTCCAACCATCTACGCTGCCTCATATTTAACTCTTTTTGATCAAACAAATATTTCAAACTTTTGTGATCACTAAAGACTTCAAACCTCGCACCAAAAAGATAATGCCTCCAAATCTTCAACACAAAAACCACAGCCGCTAATTCCAAATCGTGAGTAGGATAATTTTTATCATGCACTCTCAACTGCCTTGAAGCATAAGCAACGACCTTACCGTCTTGCATCAGAACACCACCTAGACCGATCAAAGACGCATCACAATACACCCCAAACGGTTCATTAGGATTCAGTAAAATCAAAATTGGAGCTGTCGTCAATCTTCTCTTTAGCTCATTAAAACTTTCCTCGCACCGAATATCCCAAATGAACGCTTGCCCTTTACAAGTCAACTGGGTCAAAGGAAGTGCTAGCTTAGAAAAACCTTCAATGAACCTTCGATAATAACCGGCCAAACCCAAAAAGCTTCGAATTTCAGTAACAGATCTCGGAGCCTCCCATTGTAGAACTGCTTCTACTTTAGATGGATCCACAGCAATACCATTACCTGAAATTACGTGTCCAAGAAAACTCACTTCCGACAACCAAAACTCACACTTGGACAATTTGGAAAAAAGCTTCTTTTCCTTCAAAACCTGTAAAACAATACGCAAATGCTCCGCGTGCTCCTCCCGAGACTTAGAATAAATCAAAATGTCATCAATAAACACAACAACAAATCGATCTAAATGCTCGTGAAAAATACGATTCATGTACTCCATAAACACACCCGGCACATTAGAAACCCCGAACGACATCACAGAATATTCATAATGACCGTAACGTGTCCTAAAAGCCGTCTTCTGAATATCTTCCTCCTTCACCCTAATCTGATGATACCCCGACCTCAAGTCAATCTTACTGAACACATACGCACCAACCAACTGATCCATCAGATCATCAATCTTTGGAAGAGGATACTTATTCTTAATCGTCACCTTATTCAACTGGCGATAATCAATACACAAGCGCATACTTCCATCTTTCTTTTTCACCAATAAACTGGAGCACCCCAAGGAGAAACACTTGGTCTCACAAACCTCTTTTCCAACAATTCATTCAACTGCTTCTTTAGCTCAACCAACTCAGATGCTGACATACGATATGGTGCCATCGATACAGGTCTAGTACCAGGAACTAGATCTATAGAAAACTCCACCTCTCTCTCTGGCGGCACATCTGAAATATCCTCAGGAAACACTTCCGGAAAATCACACACAACAGGAAACACATCAAGTGAAACTTGACTATCCACCGTCAACGACACAAACAACCCAAACAAGTGAGCTTCATCCGCCAAAAGTCTCTTCAACTCTTTGGTAGATAAGAAACTCGAGTCCACGTCTTCCTCAAGAGAAGGAAACCTTACTAGCTTATGATAACAATCAATATGAACCCGATTGAATTGCAACCAATTCATTCCCAGAACTACATCCAAACCTTCCAACGGCAAACACACTAAATCCATTTCAAAGTCTTTACCATAAATGGTCAAAGGACAACTTAAACAAACCAAAGAAGTAGTTACTGACCCCATTGATGGAGTATCAATAACCATCTCACCACCCATCGAAGACAACACAAGATTCAAACGCTTCGCGCACTCAGACGAAATAAACGAATGAGTTGCTCCAGTATCAATAATAGCAACTAAACGCGTACTATTAATAAAACAAGTACCTCGGATCAGACGATCTGTACTTGAAGTTTGAGTCCCTGCCAATGCAAAAACTTTCCCACCAGTTGGAGCTTACTTCGTTTTCTGACACTTCGTACTAACATGTCCAAGCTCACCACAATTAAAGCACTTCACCACGTTCCTCTTACAATCAGCTGCAATGTGTCCTATACCTCCACAGTTAGAACACTTCCTAAAATCTTTCTTACATTTGAACTGACGATGTCCCACTTCACCACACCTATAACACCTCAAAGGACCAGACATACCTCCACCACTTGACCTTCGATCAAAAGTACCCCTTTGTTTACCTTTATCAGCTGGTGTTACATACGGCCCACCACGGAACTGTTGCTTCCCTTTTCTGTCACTCACACTCTTGTAGTGAGTAGAACGAGCCTTACTATCCTCTTCATAAATCCTACAACATTCCACCAAATCAGAAAACCTTCTAATCCTTTGATAACCAATTGCTTACTTAATCTCGGGACGCAATCCGCTCTCATACTTCACACACTTAGAAAACTCTGCAGTCGCTTCAGCATAATGAGGATAAAACTGCACAAGCTCCACAAACTTAGCAGTATAATCAACAACAGTCATATTACCTTGTTTCAGTTCCAAGAACTCAATTTCCTTCTTTCCTCTTACATCTTCGGGAAAATACTTCCTCAGAAACTCCTGGCAAAACAATTCCCAAGTAACTTCTTCATCCCCAGCTTCCAACACCTGACGAGTACTATCCCACCAGTCATCCTCTTCTTCCTGTAACATGTGAGTTCCCAGTCTCACCTTACTATCATCAGCACAATCCATAACTCAAAAAATCCCTTCAATCTCTTTCAACCAAATCTGTACACCATCAGGATCATGTCTCCCTTTGAAGACAGGCGGTTTGTTCATCCTGAACTCATCATTACCAGCAGCATTAGGTGCACCCTGCACAGCCCGAGCCATAGCTTGCATCGCAGCAGCCAAAGCAGCATCATTCCTACCAGCCATATTCTGTTCATTTCCAATAACAGCAACTATGGTTAAACAAACTGCTCATCCAACACCAAGACCGACAAGGACTGACACAACTGACACATACTGGATCTGATACCACTTAATGTAACACCCCTAATCTATACCCCCAAGCTATTAAAGCGATAAATAAAATACAAAATTTCATCAGAGTATATTTACAACTTCACGGCATAGACCGAGGGGATCACATCAATTTGAAACAAAACATACAACACCTGCTCATAAAGATATGCAACAATTCAGGTAGTATTACACCCACAATCCAATTACAGAATAAAAGCGGAAAATCTGTAACTGAATCTCATATATATATATATATATCATAGAAGTGTATGTGTCACATACAACCATACATATACAATTCAAAAGATACATATACATAACCCAAATAATCACAAACGGCCTCCCTAACTACCCGGTGTCACATATCAGAGCCGACCGACAAAAGAATGAAGACCTAAGCTTCACAAAAAGACCTCCAGCAACTCTAATCTGCAATGCCTCATATAGCATTATAAAACAGCAGAAGGGTGAGAAAAACAATCATATTACAGTTGCATATAACTATATATTAACACAGAAATGCACAAGTAAAACATTCTCACCACAAATGCACCACAATCAAATACAACACAACACAGTACAATTCTCAAGTATCAAATACCACTACACTTCAATCATACACAATACACTCATCATCAATACAATTACACATATTCCATCTCATCAATCACATTCACAAATCCATACCCAATTAATCCATGATTTATGCAAATGCACAGAGACCGACACAACGACTCTTATGCAATGCACATGCGGTACCGACTTCCAATATTTCTCATCACTAGTTCACTCAGGAACTCTGCTGGAATCATCGCTCGTTACTTAGTGTAACTCGCCGTCGGGCATACGATGTTCCCCGTCGCTCACACCTCTTTGTATAAGGCACACGACGTTTATGGATCACTCACACCTCTTTGTATAAGGCACACGACCCGATCGCTTACACCTCTTTGTATAAGGCACACGATCGTCTATAATCATCGCTCACACCTCTTATTTTTAAGGCACACGATCCATCCGATCGCTCACACGTCTTATTTTTAAGGCACACGATGTTATAGCGGATTCCCTCTGGAATCAATCCATCACTTAGGACTTTACTAGAATGCATATTATGATGCTCAGCATACATTGACTCATGACATTCAAATGCACACATATACACATTCCATAATCATGCATATATCAACAAATACCACACGTTTCATTTTCTTGCCCTAAGGCCACCAATCATTATCAATATATGTATTTCATGCAATTACATCACAAACAATACACAAGTCATAAAATATCCATACCAACAGCATATTGCACATACACATCAAGTTCACCCAATTACACGGCAAAAGTCGACAACAAAACAACACATTTCCTAATTTCCGACATAATTTAATCGGCCAACAATATCAAAACCATCATCATAAAAAAATAACATTTTATAAGCTTTCTAATGCATCAAACCACGCCTCAAACCGAACCACAGATCAAAAGTTACAGAGAAAACAAATTGGAATAAACTGTCATGTTCGCAGTGCGAAGCTCCTAGCGAGTCTTTCGCTTCTTCATTCGCAGTGCAAATGTCCCAGCGAACAGTGGCAGAAGTAAAATAGCCTAGAAAATTCCCAACGTTCGCAGTGCGAACTCCCAACGAATGCTCGCTACCCCATTCGCAATGCGAATCCTCCAGCGAACAGTGGCAGAATGAAAAATAATACAACGTTCGCAGTGCGAACCTCGCGCAAACGCTCGCCACCCATTCGCTGGCCATTCGCAGTGCGAACCTGCGATTTCAGCAAAACCCAGCAGCGCACCAAATCATCCCAAAACCATATTTTCTCCACCCAAAACATTTCCAACCCAACATATAACAGTCAAAACATAACCCAAGCATGGTAACAAGTATTCTACCGCATTTACACCGATTTCCAACTGCGAAAACATCGATTCCTCATCATATTTCTCATTTCAACCTAGAATCCAAAATTATAGAAAGACCATATCATATTCAAACACATACATACATAATCATACACAAGCATAAGATAATTGAGTTTCGCACCCTTACCCGATTAAATCGCGTGTAGAAAAGTCGGGAGATTGATTTCTTCTTTCTCAAGTTTTTCTCTCTTTTCTTCTTTCTCTTCTCTTTTCTTCTTTTCTCTTTTTCTTCTTTTCCTTACTAGTTTCACTCTTTTTTTTTCTATTTATATTCTTAACTTAACAAAATAAATTGAAATGACCTAAATACCCCCACACTCAAATATCTCGCAACCGCTCCCAAAACGCGATAAAATATAATTGTTAGTTCTTGGATCGGCTGGAATTTTGGTAAAACAAAGTATGTTCAATGTTGATGTCAATGTGCTGATGTTGTAACATTGAAGTCTTAACACTGGGCTGTGTTAAGTATTTAATTGCTGAAGTTGGATGTCTGATGTCACACAGGTGATGTTGTAACATCAGATCTGCAGAATCAATAACATCAGGCTGTGATGTTGTTAGGGTTGCGTATTAGCTGGAATTGTGGAGAGCAAGCTGTCTCATTGGATGCGAATATCTTGGGTTAGATATTTGCTGCTGCATAGGAGATCTGCTGCAGATTTGTAGGAGATTTAAAAGGTTGAAGATTTAAAAAGATTTTGGGAGAAAATCTGTTTTAATATTCAGTTTTAAATAACAAATCTGGGAGATATTGTAGCGAGTCCAAGACCAATTCAAGGAGCTATATAAAGCACACAAGACCAAAGGAAAAAATTACAGAAATCATTCAGAAGATCAGGAGCTGGAGGCTTAGTATCTAGAGTTTGTTTAGAGTACTTGTATTTACACTATTCTAGGGTTTGAATAGGTGTTGTGTTTCTGTCCTCTCTAGAAGCTGTGAAGCAATAGAGAGTGGTTGCTTGATCGAAGCTGTGAAGTAAGATCAAGGTTACTCAAAGTGGTTTCTTTGAGAGTTTGTAAGGGATTGAGTGGTGTTCTCATACCTAAGTGGGTTCTTAGGTAGGAAGTCATTAGTAGAGTATAAGTTTAGGAGATTGTCAACGGGTTGTTGAGTCTGTAAATTATATCTACAAGTAGTGAATTCCATCCCTGGCTTGGTAGCCCCCAGAGTAGGTTGGTTGTAACCGAACTGGGTCAACAATTCTTGGTGTTATTTTACTGTTATTACTGTCCATTGTGCAGAGTGTGTTGTTGTGACATCGCACCTTAACATCACACGTCTGATACCAGAATTTCAATTGGTATCAGAGCAGGCATCCTGTCTGTCTCTGGGTGAGATCTAGGGAAGTTACTTTCTGGTGTAAAGATGGACAAAGATGTTAGAGGATTCGTCAACAGACCCCCTATTTTGGATGGATCTAATTATGATTATTGGAAGCCAAGGATGACCACCTTCTTAAAATCCTTGGACAGCAGGGCTTGGAAGGCTGTTATTAAAGAATGGAAAGCACCTGTCATGTGTGAGAAAGATGATGCCGGCAAAGATAAAGAAGGCACCTCTAAGCCTAAGCCTGAAGAAGAGTGGACCAAGGAGGAAGATGAGCTCGCCCTTGGAAATTCCAAAGCTCTAAATGCCATCTTCAATGGAGTGGATAAGAATATCTTCAGGTTAATCAATACCTGTGAAGTTGGTAAGGAAGCGTGGGATATCTTGCAGGCTACTCATGAAGGAACATCTAGAGTCAAGATGTCAAGACTTCAGATTTTAACATCAAAATTTGAAAGCCTGAAGATGAAGGATGATGAGACTGTTCATGACTTCCACATGAATGTTCTGGAGCTGGCTAATGCATCCAGTGCTCTTGGTGAGAAAATGTCAGATGAAAAGCTTGTAAGGAAGATCCTTAGGTCCCTACCTAAAAAGTATAAGATGAAGGTAACTACCATTGAAGAATCACAAGACATCAGCAAGATGAGAGTTGATGAGCTCATTGGATCTTTTCAAACTTTTGAGCTTGGGTTGAATGAGGAAGAACCAGAAAAGAAGCCAAAGAGTTTAGCCTTGGTGTCAAATGATGCAGGAGAAAAAGGAAAGAGTTCTGAATCGCAAGATGATCTATCTCAGGCCATAGTGATGTTGGGAAGGCAGTTCACCAAAGTATTCAAGAGAATGAATAATAACTCCAGGCCTAATGTCAAGAACATATCTTCAGACATCAGCAATTCAAAAGAGAAGGATGAAGAGAAAACTGCCCAAGATAAAGGAGTTCAGTGCTTTGAGTGTGAAGGGTATGGACATGTCAAGAAAGAGTGTCCCACCTTCTTGAAAAAGCAGAAGAAGGGTATGACAGTTTCCTGGTCTGACTCTGAAAGTGAAAGTGAAGGCGAGTCAGCAAAGCATGTTAGAGCTTTAACAGGAACTGTTGTTTCTGATGATGATTCTAGTGATGGAGAAATAACGTATGAGGAGTTGGCATCTACTTATCAAGAGTTGTGTTTAAAAAGTGCTGAGATTTGTCAAGAAAACAAGTGCCACAAGCAACATATTGCTCAGCTTGAGAATGAAAAAGCTGATCTAGAAAATGAAGTTGTACTAGTTAAAGCTCACCTTAATCAAATGACCAAGTCTGTTAGGATGCTGAGCTGTGGTACAGACACACTTGATAAGATCCTTCAGTCAGAGAAAGCTGCTGGAGATAAATCAGGTATAGGATTTGTGGCTGAGAAAAAGGTTTTTGCTGAAGCAAGCACTTCAGGAACCAAGAAGGAGATGTCTCAACCATTGTCTCAACATCAAACTAAGAGACAAGATCCTACCCCTAAGAAGGTTGTTCAGCCACAGAATGTTGAGAAGAAAAATAGTACTCATCAAAGGAAGGTGCAGTCTCAAGGAGCTAGTCAGTATATGCCACCTCAATGTCACAAGAGCATGAAGGCTGCTAGGTTCAATCAGAACATGGTTCATCAACATCAGGGGAACATGTATGAATATGGATACAACAATGTTGTGCCTCATTACTATGGAAGAAGGAAGCCTCGTCACCATAGGAGACAGTTCAAAAGACAGTATCCTTACCATAGAAGACAGTCAAACTATGGTAGTAGAAGACAACAGCTTTATCGTAGAAGAAGAAATCAACACTATGGATGGCAGCACCAGTAACATCATCATCATGGTGGCAGAAGGTTTAACCACTTTAGAGATGACAGAGTTAGATGCTTCTACTGTGGCAGATTTGGACATATGCAGTTCTCTTGCTTCAAGCTTCATGTTTATCCAAATTCTGCTCCTCAACCCAGACAGAAGGAGGTCAGACCCAAAGTAGTAAAACAATGGGTTCCTAAAGCTCAGGTCACATGTCTATTGGCTCACACATCAGATGGACATTTTGCTATGGATGCATGGTATTTTGACAGTGGATGTTCAAAGCACATGACTGGATCCAAGAAGCATTTGGTAGAGTTCAATCCTTGCCATGCAAATGATGTTATTTTTGGCAATGGTGAAAAAGGAGTAGTAGAAGGAGTTGGAAGAGTGAAGAATCATGATGGTCTTACTCTTGATAATGTGCTCCGTGTTCAAGGGTTGAGTGCTAATTTAATTAGCATAACTCAACTTTGTGATGAAGGTTACAAGGTAAGCTACACCAAAGATGAATGTGTGGTAGCTGATGAGCAGAATGAGGTAGTGATAAAGGGAGTGAGATCCAAAGATAATTGCTATCAGTGGATACCTCAAGTGGACAGCTTATCTAGTGATGTTAAGGTTGATGCTGTAACATCAGATGGTGACATCAAGTGTGAAAGTATGGTGAAAAGTCAATCTGGGTTAATGACTTATGGTGTTGTTACTCCTAAGTTGGATGATGTGTTAAAAGCAAACTTGAGTAGTCAGTTATGTGAGCAAGATAAAGGAGTCAACAATGCTGATGGAAGGATCAAAAGCTGTGACCTTAAGAAGTGTTGGGAGCTGAATACTTGCAAGGCCAAGAAAGATGACAACCTGACTAGTGACTCCTATAGTTCAGAAGAAAGATTTCACAAGTTGACAATCCTTAGGTTGGAAGATGAAGATGCTAGAGCTGATGTTAAAACATCTCAAGTCAAGAAAGGTACTTCTAGCCTTAAAATAAAGAAGAGTGATGATGAACTAATTGCAAAAGTTGTTCCTGGGGTTGCTAATCGACTGAAATCAAGGAAGAGGAAAGCTACTGAGTCACCTCCAAAGATGAGAACTAATAAGCAGAAGATCTATGTGGATGGTACTACAAAATCCAGGAGTAAAGTGTTCATCTCTTCCAGAAATAGGAAGATCAGAGATAAGTCTGATGATAATGTCCAGGATATCTCTCAAATGAAGGAAGTCGTTGTTGTTAGAACTTCTGAGAAAATTCAAAAGGCCATACCAGATAACATTCCTGTTCTTTTCATAAAATGGTGGAAGTATGTTCTGGAAAAAGAATTTAGTATAGATACTCTGGATATGGTTGAGTTTGCTAGGATATGGTTCAGAGAGGGTGTGGGAACTTATGGTATTCAGGTGTGTATGAATAAGTTACTCTGACTGTGTCTTTTTTTGGGAGCTTCTTGAAGGACTTCTTTGTGCAATGAGTCCTTTGAATGGTGGTGAGAAGCTGATGTCCCAAAAGATGTTATAACATCATGTTTGCTGGTGGATGATTAAGATTGGACATGAGGAGTTGGATGCTCTAGCATTTTTGGTCAGAAGAGGTGGAGATTATGGTCATGTGTTTAGTAGTTTGTTCTGGCAAAGCATGACTACTGTCTTTGAAGACTTCACCAGTTTCAACAACTACTGGTGGATGTAAGGATAGAGGAATTGCGATCTCTTGAAGAGACTGGATCTCAGTAAAGCTTATAAGTAAGCTGAGAATTTGAGGAGTTTGTGACACAGTGTTGAGTTTGGATTATTTTGTTGAGAGTAAATCCAGTAGTGGAGCATATGTAATACCCTGGTGTCAAGAGTGTCAAGAGTATCCTTGGTGAAGGATGTCTTTGTTCTGGATCTGAAGCTTAGTGCTTACATTATATCTAAGGAGCATCTACATAGTCATACGGGAGAATGATGAAGTAGAAGGTTTGCCTTGGATGGTGAAGATGAATTGTAGCCTTTGGAGAAAGGGACAGTGGGACCAAAATGCATGTACTCAGAAAATGTGCTCAAATGTTCATCTCCATCTAGAGCATTTGTTAATCATGACAGGGGGAGTACTTGTCTATGGATTTTGCAACAAAGGTGTATTTATTATGAAGATTGCATGCTGATCAAGCTTGTGGAGATTGGTTGCGTCTTATGAGGATATAATGTCAGATAGCATGTTGATTGGTGTGGCCTTGAATGGTTCTAGTCATATGTAGCAAATTGTTTGAATCTTGTGCGCACATGCTTCTGAGGAGATGTCTGAAGACAAGATTGAATCATGGCCTTGAATAGATTGTACACTTGTCTTGGTGTGTGTTATTCTAAGTGTGAGGAGTTGACTTAGAGTTCAGTGGAAGGCATTGTGTGTGTGCTTCAGATCTTGTGGATGATTGTGTGAAGCCTTCATAACTGGATGGATGAAGAATATGTCTGGATTTCCAAAATGTGGATATTGCTGACAGAAGAAGTACTTACTTGTTGAGGTTTGTCCAATTGTGGCTAAAAAGGGGGAGAAATAGTCAAGAGTCAGTCAAGATGCAAGAGGTGCTGCAATGACAAGGAGTGCTGCTAGTTGTGATGCAGAAGTGCAGATATTGAGGGGGAGAGTTGTTGAACAGCTTGTATGCTGGTTGTTGCATTGAGGGGGAGTACTAATTGCTGCTAATGTTGAATTATGTATAGCTGGTTGAAGAGTATAGCTATTTATGTACAACTGGTTGAAGAGTATAGCTGTGTTGATGCTGCTTCTTGGAGTTTCAAAATTATTGAGTGAAGTTTTCCGCTGCTGAAGTCTCTGAAGGTGCAGAGTGCAGAGATTGTTTTACCCAAAATTAGCCAAAGGGGGAGATTGTTAGTTCTTGGATTGGCGGGAATTTTGGTAAAACAAAGTATGTTCAATGTTGATGTCAAGGTGCTGATGTTGTAACATTGAAGTCTTAACACTGGGCTGTGTTAAGTATTTAATTGCTGAAGTTAGATGTCTGATGTCACACAGGTGATGTTGTAACATCAGATCTGCAGAATCAATAACATCAGGCTGTGATGTTGTTTGGGTTGCGTATTAGCTGGAATTGTGGAGAGCAAGCTGTCTCATTGGATGCGAATATCTTGGGTTAGATATTTGTTGCTGCATAGGAGATCTACTGCAGATTTGTATGAGATTTAAAAGGTTGAAGATTTAAAAAGATTTTGGCAGAAAATCTGTTTTAATATTCAGTTTTAAATAACAAATCTGGGAGATATTGTAGCGAGTCCAAGACCAATTCAAGGAGCTATATAAAGCACACAAGACCAAAGGAAAAAGGTACAGAAAACATTCAGAAGATCAGGAGCTGGAGGCTTAGTATCTAGAGTTTGTTTTGAGTACTTGTATTTACACTATTCTAGGGTTTGAATAGGTGTTGTGTTTATGTCCTCTCTAGAAGCTGTGAAGCAATAGAGAGTGGTTGCTTGATCGAAGCTGTGAAGTAAGATCAAGGTTACTCAAAGTGGTTTCTTTGAGAGTTTGTAAGGGATTGAGTGGTGTTCTCATACCTAAGTGGGTTCTTAGGTAGGAAGTCATTAGTAGAGTATAAGTTTAGGAGATTGTCAACGGGTTGTTGAGTCTGTAAATTATATCTACAAGTAGTGAATTCCATCCCTGGATTGGTAGCCCCCAGAGTAGGTTGGTTGTAACCGAACTGGGTCAACAATTCTTGGTGTTATTTTACTGTTATTACTGTCCATTGTGCAGAGTGTGTTGTTGTGACATCGCACCTTAACATCACACGTCTGATACCAGAATTTCAATAATCACGATGAAAAATAACATATTTTCACATAAAAGTCAGAAATAAAATAATATAATAATAAAATACTCAAAACGACTCAATTAATTAAAAAGACAAAACTGACAAAACTGACTGGGGCGTTACATTAAGGACCCACATGTTTCTTAAAAGCATCCCCGCCTCCTCTTGGGCGTTGTACAAGGACCCTTCGGCTTCTTAAAAGCTCTCATGCCTCCTCTTGGGCTTAGTACAAGGACCCAGAGACCTCTACAGGTATAGGAACAAAACCTAGTCATCAATTTGCTAGAGCTGTCTTTCTGAGTCAAGTGTCAGACCAGTTAATGGGTTGACCTTCATCTCTTAACGTACCCGCCTTCTCTTGGGCATCATACAAAGATCACTCACTACCTGAGAATCGATTTCTCAAAACACCCATAGACTTGGACAGTCTCAATACCCTTTGGATTTCCCATTTCCTTAAAGAACAGGAAATAACCATGATCCTCTGATCAATCCCAAAGTACAACATTACCCATATAAGAACTGATTTTCTCTTTATCCAACATACTGGACCTGTCACTCAACTGAAACAGTCACCAACACACTAGCCTCCTCTTGGGCTTTGTACAATGATTCTCCTCAGTGGAGAAAACCTCTTAGCCTCCATCTCGGGCTTTGTACGAGATACAAAAACACTCTCTTGTTGAGTATAAAAGGCTCTCTTGTTGAGTCAACCCCCTTTTAGCCTCCATCTCGGGCTTCGTACGAGATAAAAATCACTCTCTTATTGAGTATAAAAGACTCTCTTATTGAGTCAAACACTTTCAGCCTCCATCTCGGGCTTCGTACGAGATAAAAATTACTCTCTTGTTAAGTATAAAAGACTCTCTTGTTGAGTCAAACATTTTCAGCCTCCATCTCGGGTTTCGTACGGGATATAAAGACTCTCTTGTTGAGTCAAGAGCCTTTAGCCCCCGTATTGGGCTTCGTACAAGACACATACAAAAGCACTCTCTTATTGAGTCAACCATTTTAGCCTCTCTCTCGGGCTTCGTACGAGACACATAAAAACACCCTCTTGTTGGGTCAATAGCCTCCTCTTATGCTTTGTATAAGGAAACCCCGGTTGAGTAAATCAACCTTTTAGCATCAAAAGTTGTGCCCGTTCACAGTATACAAACATCAATAACTCCTTTTCCCCATCTAATTGCTGTAAGCTGCAAGCCTCTGGATTATTTACATCCACGCCACTGTCCCTCTTTTAGCATGAAAAATTCCTAAGGAAAGATGGCATTGCTCTACACTGAGTTAAAGTCTTCTCCTTCAGGTTAAAAATCCCCTATAAAGGAAATTATAGGATTGTTGGATTCACATATCCCAGTTAAAGTAATTCTCCTTTATAATCAGTCACCCAACAGTTGTGACAAACAGACCAAATATCCCCCTTTAGAGATGACAAGTTCTCTCTAAAGTCAAAACCCTTTAACTTCATATCTTGGGCTTCGAACAAGATACAAATAGACCCTTCAGCTTCACATCTTGGGCTTTGAACAAGATACAAACCACTTTTAGCTTCATGTCTTGGGCTTTGAACAAGACACCAAAACAACCTTTTTCCTCCCATAAAATAGGAGGAACTACGATCGCTCTGATTTCCCTGTTTCGTCAAACGGGAATACGTAGGCATAAGATTGAAAAATCTTAGCGAGCACACTAATTAAAAACCCAAAATCCTGTACCTTCACACATCAATCGAAAAGCACCAGTCCTAGTATCCTCACAAATAGTCTCGTCATTGCGTTCTTAGCGAAATAAGCAGAGAGAGGCCCCACATCCACATAGCATCTGTAACCTAACAGACCGCTGTTCAAACTCAGTATGCAAGCAGGGTTAATTGGAGACATCTATTTCCCTTCCTTCATCAGCTTCAATAGGATAAAAAATGAATCGACCTGTAGTACCCCAGAGCGGCAGTGCTTAAGAACCACGTCCAAAATCGCTCGCTACAGAAAAATGGCGCCCACCGTGGGGCCTTCTTCTCTTTCTTGCAATTTTCGGTGGAAACTGTAAATTCAACAAACTATCACAGAAATGACGACTCTGTTGGGGAGTCATTGTCTGTATAGGATCATAAGACTAGAGGTCTAGGATGATTAAGATAAATATATATACTGCTTTTCCTAATTGATATATGTGTTTATTTTTCTGCTAATGGGAATGCGTGTGATGCCGCATGCGGAAAGATTGAGTATACACCTAAGATAGGTGATGACAATACGGGTAATCTTACTGGGAGTGAATTCCAGTTAAGAGCCCCCGATCGACCATCAAACTCAGTGGAGACTCCCTTTGCAGATACATTGCCTATACGACTTCGGTTGTTGAAAGTAGTGTGGTCGACTGGGTTATCTGAGAAGCTGAGGTTTTTAGCAGACTTAAGCCATTTTGTAGTGCGGAAGCTATCGGAAATAGTTGTCACGCAATACTACCCTCATCTGAGATCACTCTAGGATACATCAGCTCGCTGGCGATCCGTTTGCTGTTGTTATCCCATAGGGGTCAATGATTTTGCGGACAGGTACAAAAAATCACCAGTATAAACCTTTGAGGGGGAGGGGGTAGAGCCTTGACTTCATGACACCGACCCTTTGACCCCATGTTTTTTCTATGTTTTTGTGTGCTGCATTCATACATTCATTTAAAAAACATTAAAACAACGAAAATATTCTCTTCTAGTCTCTCTTTTTCAAATTAAACTAAGACAATGATTGCAAATGTCAGAGAAAGGAGATTGCGCTAATGGATTTCGGTAGAAGGAAAACTCATAAGTACACCTTCAAGGTTCCAAAGTTAGAGGATTTGAGAGGTTTGGCGAGAATGATCACCAACCATGAGGCTTTCAGAGCCAAGTATGGAGGATTGTTGTCCTTGTTAAGAGTTCATGTCGAAGGAATCCTGTCCACGCTAATCCAGTTCTACGATTCGGTCTATCACTGTTTCACATTCCCGGATTATCAGCTCGCACCAACGCTGGAGGAGTACTCTCACCTGACTGATTTACATATTACTGATCAAGTTCCCTTTTCTGGACTTGAAGAAATTCCAAAGAATCAGACCATTGCAAGAGCAATTTATTTGGACGAGTCAGAAGTCAGGACTCACATGACCACTAAGGGTGGCATCCAGGGTTTTCCAGCCCAGTTCTTGACAAAAAAAGCCCTATACTTTGCTAGTATAAGGAACGTGGCCGCATTCGAGAGCATCATTGTTTTGCTCACCTATGGGTTATTTTTGTTTCCCAACATCGATAACTTTGTAGATATCAATGCCATTAAGATTTTCCTGATTGGAAACCCCGTACCGACCTTACTCGCAGATGCGTATCATTCGGTACACTTAAGGAATTTATACAGTGGAGGAATGATCATGTGCTGTGTAGCCTTGCTTTATAAATGGTTCACTTCCAATTTGCCCAAGTCTGCTGCATTTTGGGATCAAAATAATACTTTACGTTGGTCGCAGAGAATCATGTCTCTCACCAACTCTGACATCGATTGGTACAATCGAATCTACGACGGGATCAGGATCATTGACCGGTGTGGAAATTTCCCAAATGTACCCGTTATAGGAACTAAGGGGAATAAACTATCATCCAATTCTTGTTTGTCGTCGATTCGGAAACCTGATGAGGCATATCCCACGAAATGCTCATCTGGAAGGTCTTTTCTTCAAGGAAGGAGAAAATGACAGGGCACTAAAGACGAAAATAGTGCATGCTTGGAAACACGTTCATAGGAAAGGACGAGAGTCTCTAGGAAAACCAGACTGTGTCTCGATGGAGCCTTATCTCCACTGGGTACAAACTAGAGCTCTCAAGCTGAGGATGCCTTACCCTCGTCAGGAAGTCCTTCCATTAAGGGACTCTGCCCTTTATTTCATGTCTGAGACGGAAAAACTTCAGGTTACTCTCAGCAAAGTTCAGGAGGAGAAGAGGTCTTGGAGGAACAAGTACCGTATTCTCAATGTGGAGTGCAAGAAAATACAACAACTGTTAAGAGAAAAGGATGCTCTGATTGAGATTTTAGAGCAACATGCTGTAGAAAATCAAGATGACCAAAGGAATTTGCTCGCTCCTTTCACTTGGCAAAGAAAAGGAAAGCACCTGAACCAGCACCTGAGCTCTCTTTAGAGAGGACTCAGGATCCATTAGTTTAGATTTCCTTTTTCCAGCACTTTGTAATCTACTGTATTTCCATTTCTGCAATCCTTTGAATTCAATAAAACGGGGTTTCCGCACTGTTTGATATTTGCAATCTAATTGTCGAAGTTTACTTTGAATAAACAAAAATAATTAATAATCATTGCATTCATCATTCTCATAAACGTATTCTTCTTACCTGCGAATCTCACGTTTGCGTCTCGATTCTAGAGTCAAACTGTCTCATTCGTACAATACTCGGGTCAATCGTCAGAACAAGATGGATGATCTCGAGGAAGAGAACAAAGAGTTGAGGGAAGAGATCGACACTCTGAAAGAGGATCTGAGAAAGCTTCATAACGACATGCAAGCTCTAGTAGAAGCTCAGATGCAACAACAAAGGATTGTGATCTCAGAGATCACATCAACGCCCATAGTGGAGAAGTATGATACTAGGTACAAGATGCCGAAAGATCACCCCTGGGGCATGCCACTTAACTATATCCCGGAAGGATACG
This sequence comes from Lathyrus tuberosus, assembly GCA_022829125.1. Lineage (NCBI taxonomy): Eukaryota > Viridiplantae > Streptophyta > Magnoliopsida > Fabales > Fabaceae > Lathyrus > Lathyrus tuberosus. Next base: position 12,623,113 of record JALAZF010000086.1, read on the forward strand.
TTCCACCGATCGCTGAGGATCAGGGAATCGCAGCAGGAGCCGCTGGGCCTGAAGGTTACAAACTTCAGGAAAGCGAAGATACCAGAGGCATGATAGCAACTCCTGAAGGTTACAAACTTCGGGAGGCACCAAGAGTCTCGGCCATAATGACTATACCACCGCCCGTGGTACATACTGTCCCAGAAGGACAAATTCCACAGATACCTTCTGGTGGAAATGAAAGCATGTTCGATAGAATGAATGAGTTCTAGGAACAATTCCTGGAGATGCAGAAGGAACCGCAAGCCCTTCGCGGTCAGGATCTATTTGGAAAGGACGCTGCGGACCTCTGCTTGGTCCCCAATGTGAAAGTTCCACACAAGTTCCAAGTGCCCGACTTTGAAAAATACAAGGGTCATTTAGTGATGTACGCTCGGCGAATGTCAGCTCAGACAAAGAACCAGGAGCTACGAATTTACTACTTTCAGGATAGTTTAACCGATTCCGCACTCAAATGGTACATGGATTTAAACCACGCTACGATCGGCACGTTCAGAGATCTGGGCGCTGCTTTTGTTCAAAAATATAAATACAATTTGGACATGGCACCGGACAGAGATCAACTCAGATCGATGTCACAAAAGGACAAGGAAACCTTTAAGGAATACGCTCAGAGATAGCGTGAAATTGCCGCTCATATTTCTCCACCTCTTGAGGAAAAAGAGATGACAAAGATCTTCTTAAAGACTTAAGCTCATTTTACTACGACAGAATGGTCACCAGTGCGCCCAGTGACTTCACCGAGATGGTGGGCATGGGGGTTCGTCTTGAGGAAGCCATCCGAGAAGGACGTTTAGTAAAAGACGCTGGATCATCAAGTAGTACAAAACGATACGGTAGTGCTCCCCCTAAGAAAAAAAAGCAAGATATCAGGAATATCTCTCTCGAAAAGCAAAGGCGACGATATCAACCAGTAGCGGCGGTAACTCCTGCTATCAATCCTGCGCCTGTTCCTACGTATCAACCTCAGGTTGCGCAGAGCCAACCTAATCAACAACAATTTCAGCAAAGGACACAACAGTCTCTTTAGCAGACTCGTCCTCCGTACAACAACAACCATACAACGCGACCACCAGGGTTTGACCCTATACCCATATTGTATGCCGAACTGCTTCCATTATTACTGGTCAAGATGCATGTCCAAACCAGGTCTCCTCTTACAGTACCGGAAAATACGCCTTTTTGGTTCAAAGCGGATCAGACTTGTCCTTACCATCAAGGAGGACCGGGTCATAACATAGAAAACTGTCTCAGTTTCAAATCCGATGTTCAAAAGCTTGTTAGGAGCGGGGTCTTATCTTTCAAGGATACAAATCCGAATGTTCTCACAAACCCGCTGCCTCAACACGAGAAAGCTGCAGTCAATTTGATAGAGGGGGAGTCTAACAACATCTATCAAATTCATGATGTACTCTTATTGAGGGCCAATCTGGTCAAGATGCATTGTAGACAGCGTGGATATGGCCATGTGCCACCTCATAATTATCACCAGTGTGATATCTGCTCTAAGAACAATCAGGAATGTTCTATGGTGCGATCAGCTCTACAGGAACAATTGGATCTTGAATGGATCTAAGAGCATCGAGTTCATGGAGTCAGCGTGCACTACACCAAAAATGACTTTTACTAGCGCACCTTAGACAACGCCTTTATGCAAAAGCGCTGCTATAAGTTAAATAAAAAATAAAACACGGAAACTGTAGGCCTACCTTAGACAGCGCTTTTTTAAAAGCGCTAATAAAAGGCCTACCTTAGACAGCGCTTTTTTAAAAGCGCTGGTAAAAGGCCTACCTTAGACAGCGCTTTTTTAAAAGCGCTGGTAAAGGTCCATATTAGCCAGGGCTTTTTGAAAAGCGCTGTCTAAAGTCTTATTAATTAAAATAAAAAATTGCATAGTATCGATCAGTATTCTATTTTTCATATCTCTATTCTTTCCCTCTCTGCTGCAAACTGCAAACGACGAGAATGAACGAAGAACAGCTCTCGCCACCGTCCTCCACCGTGTCGGTTACAGTCTCGCCGTCGTCCTTCCTCCATTGTCTTCCACCGTCCTCCACCGTTCTCCACCGTCTCGGTAAGATTTCTTCTTTTCTGTTAAGGTTAACGTTAGAGATGATAAATAGTGGTTCTACTCATGAATGTAGCTTGGTACTGACTGTGGGATAGATGGTTAGGGTCATAACAAGACTCCATTACTTTAATCATTACAAGTTTTTTCTCAGTCATCCAACAACTGCTCCATGGATTTGTAAGGTCCATTTTCTGATATGAACATTTCTGGAATGGCTTATTCCATGGATATGTTAGGTACTAAGTGTTTTGTTGTTCTCTTATGGATACTAATATCTTGGTTTTATGCTATTAAATTCAAAACTATACAATTATAAACGATTCAATTTTGGAATTCTTCAATGGCTTATTCCTGCTTTAATCTCTCTTGTGTTACTAACATCTTCATGGTTTTAGTTTTGAAGTTGATATTGATTGCTTTCAATTGTGATTGTTCTTTTCAGATTGTTGCTTGAGGAGAATTTGTTTTGAACCAAGTGCTACTACGAGAAAGGTATTTTATTCTTCTTTATTTTTCAATAAATTTTCAATAAATTTATATGCTCTTCTTTATTTTTCATTTTATATATCATTTGGTAATTTATAGCTTAGACAAGTACTTTCATCATAATTTATATTTGATATCCTTGTTTTCTTTATTACAGGTTAGATGGCTACTAATGAGGATCACCCACATGATGAGTCTATTCATGATGGAGGTAATAACGTAGCTAATGCGGAAGAGGAAATTAAAAGAGGAATAACAGTTATGAAGAAAGTGATTCGTGATAGAGATCGAGGCATCATATTAGATGTGCATTGGAGCCCACAAGGCCTTCTTATTGAGCCTAACGGTTATACGTTGACAAGTTTTATTGGTGCACTTGTAAGGAATGAGGTTCCAATTACTTGTGATGATTGGAGAAATAAACAGTTAAACGAACCTAAAGGAAAAATTTGGAGTGAGATAAAGGTACCATAATTATGTCTTTAATTATGCCAACAAATTATGTCTTTTAAATTACTTGTACTAACGCACAATGTGTATGTTTTTCTTAGAGGTGTTTCAACTTTGATGATGATAGAAGACCTTTTTGTCTCAAATTGGCCGGAAAACTACTAAGAGGGTTTAGAACATTTTTATCAACCAAGTTTCTTAGGGATGCAGAAGGTAATTTTGTTGATGCAGAGCTTCCATCTAAATATGGATGTTTGATTTCACAAAAAGAATGGGACATGTTTAAAGCCAAATGAAAAACCCCAGAATTTCAAAGTGTAAGTAAAATAAATCAGGAAAGAGCATCAAGTCCCGCGTATCCATACAGAAAAGGACGTGTTGGATATGGACACTTAGAACAGTCTATAGTAAGTATCTATAAATTGCAATGATATACTTATTCATCATGAGTTATATTTGATCATATTATTTGGGTTAATGTGTAGTTACAAAAGGAGAATAGTTCTGAAACATCTCTTCCGGCACATGTTTTGTGGAAGGAAGCCCGTGTGGGCAAGGATGGAGTTGTTAAAGAAGATGTTCAACAAGTATTTGAGAAATGTGTAAGTATAACATTATTTCTTTAATTAAATCAAAACTTTATTAACAAATATTTGACAAATATTCGATATTCATCTAATTTTCAGGAGACTCTATCTCAGTCTTTATCTCCAGATGAAGCCAATGATTCCAGGAGCATACTTAGTCGGGCATTAGATGTATGTGAGTATTCTGGTCGGGTGAGGGGTAAGGGATTTGGGATCACTCCGACATCCTTGAATATTAAAAAACAAAAGGCTCCTAATAATAAAGAACTTCAGCAAACATTGGAAGCACTGCAAGCTGAAGTTCGTGAATTAAGAAAGGAAAAAGAAAGAGATAGCGCTTCAGGTTTTAAAGATGCTTCGAACAAAGATAGTATCAACTGTAACTTTCAACCGAATATTCCAGAGGTAATTATATATATTTTTATGAAATTAAATTATTAGCTTAAATTACTTAATTGACATATATACACATTAACAATGTCATATTTATTATTGGTTTTAGGGCATTTCCCCTTGTCACCTCTACTTATCGTCACCAACTTATCGGAGGGTTGGCAAGGGAAAAGTGTATAACACTTTGGGAGAATTACTTCACACTAAACCGCTCCCTACTGGATGTTTGAAAGTCTCGGTTGATATTGCTTTAGAGATGGATGCATTATTACCATATCCTGACGATGTTTCGGATGCAACATTGGTGGGAGATGCAATAGGTTCGTTTGTTGCATGGCCGTCAGGCCTCATTAGCGTAGGATATGAGGTATGCTTAAAACCATTATGAACCTTTGAGTATTCAAAGTTTTTACGCGCATTTTATGTACATTTTTTACATAGTAATGTTAATTAGACTCCAACAAAATCCAAAGCAACAGATAAGGGGATTCCGCAGCATACCGAGTCCGTTGTTTCAAAAAAAGAGGTACATCACAATTATATGATATTTATGCATGGAAAATGTTAAATTTGTGATCTTATACTTCATATAACTAATTATATGATATATAGCTTCATGGTAAAGAGATTAGCAACGTTTCCACACAAAAAAAGGTCGTTGCTAAGAAGACCGCGCCTAGAAAAAAACCTACTTCCAAGTATAGGTCGTGCCTTCAGACATTTCTAGAAATGACAAATATTCCGAACGGAGGTACTCGTCTTGTACATATGGAGGAAGGTATTTATGGCTTTCAATATGAAGAATCAATTGGTAATGAGGAATTTGAGCAAGTTTTTCGTCATGAAGAATTAGGCATCAGTGTTATCAATACATACGTGAGGTATATCCGATCTACTTTGTTATATTAATTGAACAACTTATTTACTTTATGTTTCAAATGAATAGTCTAATGTTAATGATGTTTTTATTTAAGGTTTCTGTATGACAAATTGATGCACCCACGTGGATTGGAGCAAAGATTCGCATTCTTAAGTCCCGCGTGTACCAACTTAGGGTTAATCATAAATAAACCAGATGATGTCATGGTGTATGTACTCAACCGCTTTATGGCCGACAAAGATACATAAAAGTTGTTCTTTTTACCGTTTAATACTGGGTTAGATTTTCATTCTAAATTCATCTATTATAATTTTTTTGTATTTTGACGTCGTGTAGAAAGTTTCCATCTAACATTTGTTTAATCTTACAGTGGACATTGGTTGTTGATCGCGATTAATCCTATCAGAGAAGTTGTGTATTATCTGGATTCGTTAGGAAATGATTGGACAACATACCCGGATATGAAGAATATGATTGATACGTAAGTTAGATTGTTCTAAATATTCATGTGTATATTTATTTATTTATTTATGTGAATTGTTCTAAATATTCATTTATATTTTATTAGCATTATACAAGCTTTTCGAGCACAAAGAGATGTCCAAGTACCAAAGAGGAGAGCCAACAACATTACATGGATTGGAGTGAAGGTATATTAATTATCACATTTTTTATTATATTAGTGATGATACTTGATAAAACTTAGGATTTATCCATATTTTCTTTTCATGTGTAGTGTCCTCGGCAACATAATGGTATAGATTGCGGTTATTTCATGTTGAGATTTATGAGAGAAACTCTTTTTTTGGATCGAATAGAGATTCCATCTGATGTATGTATTTCTAACTTATGAGTTATTTTAATATTTAACACATATTTCTCATATAATTAAATAGTTGAAACTAAATCAAACTATGTTATATTATTATGTAGTACTTTGATGAATTCAAGTGTGCGTATTACTCAAAAGATCATTTGGATGAAATTAAAGAGGATTAGTGTCAATTCATTATTGAGCTCGAAGTTTTATAAGGTATATTGTACTTTTACTTTAATTGATGAGAATTTTGAGTATGTATAACTTTGTAACTATAGACATTGTTTATGTCTTGTTTTAATTGAATTACAATCTTTTTGTGTTGTTTCAGGTTATATGTGCAAAGTTGAAGATAGAGTTATATTGATGTGCATTGCTTTTTGCTTAGCATTTCTATAAGTAATATGTAAATTTGAAGCAAAATGTTTTGTTAGATGAAATGATTTGTATCATCAATTGTTTTGTATATATAAATTGTTGGATGAAAATTGTTTATATAAATAGGCAAAATTGGTGCGTATATATTGGTTTGAAGCTCCAATTTATGATATTTTGGTGCAAAATGTGGTTGAAAAACAGGTGCAAATTGTGGTTGAAAACCTGGTGCAAATTGTGGTTTAAAAACAGGTGCATATAAACTGTATAAAACAAACAGCGCTTTTTTTAAGTAATTTATATAAAAAATTTTGTATACCTTAGACAGCATTTTACACCAAAAGCGTTGTCTAAGGTGGGGTTTAGACAGCGCTTTCACAAAAAGCGCCGGTTAAAGTGGGGTTTAGACAGCGCTTTGACTAAAAAGCGCTGTCTAAAAAAAAGACAAAAAGCGTTGTCTAATGTTAGTCTGAAAAAAACAAAAAGCGCTGTCTAAAGCACCATTTAGGCAGCGCTTTTACAATAAAAGCGCTATCTAAAATATAAGCAAAAAGCGCTGTCTATTGTAAAAGCGCTGTCTAAAGCAGTGCTTCGACAACGCTTTTTCAGTCAAAGCACCCGTTTAGACAGCGCTTTTGACATTAACCAAAGCGCTGTCTAATCTTTTAGCAGCGCCAGTTTAGATAGCGCTTTTAAGCGCTGTGTAATGCCAAAAAAAGCGCTGTCTAAAGGCTTTTATGGCATAGTGGTGACCTATACGGATTCCAACGTCATTCAGAACAACGACATCCGTACAATGAATTTCAACTTGGTGCCGATGCACTCAAGGCAAAGCCAGTATCATAATCTGCCGCGGCACGATTATAATTCCTGTCTGACTTGCTCGGTAAACGAACAGGGATGCTCTTTTGTACAAGAGGCCCTCCAGCGTCAGATGGATCTTGGATGGATCCAGAACTACCATGATAGAAATCCTTATCAGATCAACATGATTCAAATCTTTGATATTCGTCTGATGAATACCAGCTTGGTGGAGTTACATGCCAGGCAAGTCCAACTTGGTTTTCTCACTTTTCACGAGTATCTGAGCTGTAAAGGATGTTATGAGAGTAACCAAGGGTGCGCTCTCGTTCAAAGAACTTTACAACACTTGTTAAACCACTGGTGGCTTCCAATTTATATGGATGAAGACACGCAACAAATCAGTGTGGTTGATAGGAACCCTATTCGGCATCTAAGTCAGGATGTCTGATCTACGAAAACAGATCTAGTAAGGTTACACTGCATTCAAAGCGGGCGTGGCCAGGTGCCACCACACAACTATGAACGTTGTAGAGTCTGTTCGGAAAATAACCAAGGATGTTACCTCGTGCGAGCAGCCCTTCAAGGTCAGTTGGATCGCAAGGAGATTCACCCATACCTAGCTTCGGGGTCCGTCGACTGGACGCCGGACTACTTCCCTGATCAAATCAGAGATGTGGTTGTAATCTCTGACCCTGAGAGGAACAAGGATGTTTGTACCATCATCCCTCTACTGGACGAATCAAAGGTTCTTGGCAAGGAACTGATTGAAGTTACTTACGACAGTCAAAAAAATTAGAAGGCTCCTATAGTTATCTATCTACCATGACCAGTACCGTATGAATCAGCTAAGGCAATCCCTTACAAATATGGTGCAACAATAATTGAGAATGGAAAGGAAATTCCATTACCCTCCATCGTGAATATTGCAGACATCAGTCGAGTAACACGGAGCGGTCGAATCTTCAACCGAGGGGTTGGAGAACCTAACAAAGAAAAGGAACTTCAGACAGAAGCTCCTGATCTACCGGTCGGTCAATCCAGTAATCCCGACCTTTTGAAAACAATGATGAGATGCTGAAGCTCATCTAAAGGAGTGGATACAACATTGTTGGCCAACTGTTACAAACCCCTTCAAAGATCTCAGTCCTATCACTTTTACTCAGTTCTGAAGCCTACAGAGAGGCTCTATAGAAAGTCTTAGAGCAGGCCTTTGTGGAACAGGATGTGTCAATACGACAATTAGATAGAATCATCTCTAACATCACTTCCTACAATAACTTAGGATTCAATGACGAGGATATGCCAGAGGGGGAAAAAGCCATAACATGGCACTCAATATCACAGTTAACTGTCAGGACGATGCTTTAGCCAGCGTATTGGTAGACACGGGATCGGCCATCAACGTTATGCCGAAGTCCACTCTAATGCGACTATCATTCAAAGGACCCCCGATGAGGGGCAGTGCGGTCATCGTCAAAGCATTTGACGGGTCTCGGAAAGCAGTTATCGGCGAAGTCGACCTTCCCATAACTATCGGTCCTCACACTTTCCTAATCACTTTCCAGGTCATGGATATCCGGGCAACATACAGTTGCTTATTAGGAAGACCTTGGATACACCAGGCTGGGGCGGTCACTTCGACGCTGCACCAAAAACTGAAGTTCGTCAAGAATGATCAAATCGTCACGGTTTGTGGAGAACAAGCCTTGCTCGTGAGCAACTTGTCATTATCTACTTGTGTAGAACCCGAGGAGGTTGTTGGGACTCAGTTCCAAGCACTTCGGTGAGCAATGAGAATCAATCAGAGAAAGGAACATCGATTTCCTCATACAGAGATGCTCTCAAAGTGGTCGAGAATAACAATGCAAAAGGATGGGGACAACTTGTCATTCGTACTGATAATAAAACAAAGAAGGGTCTTGGTTTTTCTGTAACCTGAACCCAGACAGCTGCTAATGATGAAAGGCTTCATCCCATTCAGGACTTCTTCCATAGTGGAGGTTTCCTTCACCTAGCGCCTCAAAAAGTCCATACCATCAACGAGGGAGATTCCTCCGATATGGATGAGGAATGGAAGTCCTATCTTAACGAGGGCGGTTATATGTCTCAGGAAGAGGTGCCTACGCCATTTTGATATCCCACACAAAGTCCGAGATTTATACCAAGGTCAGACGTCAAAATGATATACGGAGATTGTGATCCGGAAGGATGTCGTGCTCCACCAAACTCATTAGAGGAGGACACTCTGATGAAAGACAACTTTAACCACGACTATTATGGCCTAATGGATGGCCTGCCTATCTGGCAGCCGTACTCAGGAGACTTGGGGCAAGAAAATCAGTCGAACAATGAAAATCGGCTGAGCATCATTGAACATAATACCTGCGTCCCCACCATGTCATGGGATCAACACTCAGGCAATTCAGAACCTATCCAGTACGATGATGAATTGGAAAAGGTTGCCGGACTAGAATTCATCAACTATGCTTTTCCTGAGGTCAACGTCATTGAGAGAGATGACTCCTTCAGTTCCAAAGAAGTGTGGGACACCTTGGGACAACCAAGTGGAAAATACGACTACATGGTCAAGTACACCGCTCCCGAAAGCTCTCGTATCACGTTTGAAGATATCCAGCCAACTGGATGGGGAGATTTTCCTGGGAGCACAAATATTATGCAAAATACAACAGAGGAATCCTCCTACGACAACTCTGCCTGGGAGACAGATTCCAATGATCCTGCTCCGCCAGAAATCAGCGTTATTTCTGAAGACAAATCAAGGAAGGTACCAGACTTTGTTATTCACCGAGGAGTTCGCCGCCAATGGGTTATTGTCGATGTTCCAAAGATTGTTCATAAGTAAAAGTAATTGTCGTCTTTTAACCTTTCACCCTGCCCAGGTGAAACGGATGTTTTGATAGGGCTCGCTTTCTGTAAATTTCCCTCTTCGCTTCGGCCAAAGTGACAGAGTTTTGTTTTATAGGGTTGTAGGTTCAAGAATCGACTTGTTCATAAATAAAATAATGTCGTTCTGTAATTTCTGCATTAATTGTTGTTTTCTCTTTTCGCTTTTCAGAAAATGGTAATCCTAAAAAACAACTCAAATAATAAAAACAAGCATTTTTTCAAAGAAAAATACACTGCAAACACTTGCATTTTTTCTATCTCTTCTAAACACAAATCATCACGTCATGCAGATTGCTTGTTTTAAACCCCGTTGAAACATACGATCCGATGCCTTCTCCCGACTTTGAGTTCCCGATACTTGGGGCTAAAGAAGAAGTTGACGAAGAAATTCCAGAAGAGATCTCGCGGTTACTCCGACAAGAGGAAAGGTCCATTGAACCTCACAAAGAGTCGTTGGAAACGATCAACGTAGGTTCAGAAAAAGAGAGAAAATAAGTTAAGATTAGGGCACTACTCAGTCCAACTGCCAAAGAGAGTTTGACAAAGCTTCTCAAAGAGTTTCCCGATGTATTCGCTTGGTCCTATCAGGACATCCCAGGGTTAGATACCAACAACGTGGAACATCACTTACCGTTACGGTCAGAATGTCCGCCAGTAAAACAGAGGTTGAGACAGACTCACCCCGACATGGACATTAAAATCAAAGAGGAGGTACTGAAACAGATTAACGTGGGTTTCCTCGCCACATCAAAATATCCTCAATGGTAAGCCAATATCATACCCGTTCCCAAAAAGGACGGAAAAGTCAGAATGTGTGTCGATTACAGAGATCTAAACAAGGCTAGTCCAAAGGACGACTTTCCTTTACCACACATTGACATGCTGGTAGATAGTACAACAAAGTTCAAAGTTTTCTCCTTCATGGATGGATTCTCAGGATATAATCAGATAAAAATGGCACCGAAAGACATGGAGAAAACTTCGTTCATTTCCCCATGGGGTACCTTTTGTTACAAGGTAATACCGTTCGGTTTGAAGAATGCCGGCGCAACCTATCAAAGGGCCATGACAACTCTGTTTCATGACTCATACACAACGAAATTGAGGTATATGTCGATGACATGATTGCAAAATCTAAGATAGAAGAGGAGCATGTGACCCACCTCTCAAAACTATTCGAGCGGTTGAGAAAGTACAAACTCTGCTTGAATCCCAACAAATGCACCTTCGGTGTCCGTTCAGGGAAACTCTTAGGGTTCATCGTCAGCCAGAAAGGAATTGAGGTTGATCCTGACAAGGTCAAGGCCATTCAAGAAATGCCTTCTCTGGAAACTGAAAAATAAGTCAGAGGATTCCTGGGATGTTTGAACTACATCTCGAGATTCATATTCCTCATGACCGCGACATGTGCGCTGATTTTCAAAAAGAACCAGGATTGCATTTGGATAGAAGATTGCCAAACCGCCTTCGACAGTATTAAGGAATACCTGTTGAATCCGCCGATTCTATCACCTCCAGTGGAGGGAAGACCACTGATCATCTACCTAACAGACTTGGAGGACTCAATGGGTTGTGTGCTTGGTCAACAAGACAAAACAAAAAGAAACGAGTCTGCCATCTACTATTTGAGCAAGAAATTCACCGACTACGAGACTCGGTACACTATGCTTGAGAAAACTTGCTGCGTTTTGGCTTGGGCAGGCAAACGTCTTCGCCAGTACATGATTCGTCACACTACTTGGTTAATCTCAGAAATGGATCCAATCAAGTATATCTTTGAAAAACCTGCTCTCACAGGAAGAATTGCCCGTTGGCAGATGTTGTTATCAGAATATGACATTGAGTACTACGCTCAGAAAGCCGTTAAGGGAAGTATTTTAGCTGATCATATGGCTCATCAACCGATTGACGATCAGGAATCAATCGGGCTTGACTTCCCAAATAAAGATGTCGTGTATTTGAAAATGAAAGATTGCGACGAACTGCTACCCAGTGAAGGGCCAGAACCAGGTTCCCAATGGGGACTAATCTTTGACGGAGTTGTCAATCATTACGGAAACGGAATTGGGGCAATCGTCATAACACCTTAGGGTACCTACATTCCTTTCACTGCCAGACTTATATTCAAGTGCACAAACAACGAGGCTGAATACGAAGCTTGTATCATGGGTCTCGAAGAAGCGATCGACTTAAGGATCAAGAGCTTATATGTATATGGCGACTCAGCTTTGGTCGTCAACCAGATCAAAGGAGATTGAAACACATACCAATCCGGATTGATTCCTTACAAAGACTATGCGAGGAGGTTGTTACCATTCTTCAACAGAATCGAGTTTCATCATATCCCTCGTGAAGAGAATCACATGGATGATGCCTTAGCCACCCTCTCTTCCATGATTAGTGTAGGTTAATGGACCGACTTACCTAAGATCGACATAATGCGCCTTGAGCGGCCCGCTTACATCTTCACGATTGAAGCAGTCACATATGACAAACCTTGGTATCATGATATCAAATGCTTCCTTCAGAAACAAGAGTACCCACCTCGGGCACTAAGGAAAGACAGAAAGACCCTCAGAAGACTGGCAGGCAGCTTTTTCCTAAGCGGTGATACACTTTATAAGAGAAACTTTGACATGGTCTTTCCCCGATGCGTAGACAGACCAGAAGCAGACATGCTGATAAAAGAAATTCATGAAGGATCCTTTGGCACTAATGCCAATGGACACACAATGGCGAGAAAAATTCTGAGAGCAGGGTACTACTGGTTAACCATGGAGTCTGACTGCTACAAGTACATGAGGAGATGTCACAAGTGTCAGATATACTCTGACAAAATCCATGTACCGCCTACACATCTCAAAGTTCTCTCTTCCCCGTGGCCTTTTTCCATATGGGGAATCGACATGATTAGCATGATTAAACCCAAAGCTTTGAACGGACATCGGTTCATCCTGGTAGCCATTGATTACTTCACCAAGTGGGTCGAAGCAGTGTCGTACGCCAATGTAACCCGACAAATGGTGATCCGCTTTATCAAAAATAATATCATCTGCCGTTATGGTGTCCCGAGCCAGATCATTACAGATAATGGATCTAACTTGAACAATAAGATGATGAAGGAGTTGTGTGCTGAGTTCAAGATCGAACACCATAACTCATCTCCCTACCGACCCAAGATGAACGGAGCGGTAGAAGCGGCTAACAAGAACATCAAGAAGATTGTTTAGAAGATGGTTGTAACCTACAAAGATTGGCACGAGATGCTACCCTTTGCTCTTCACGGTTATCGCACATCTGTCCGTACTTCAACAGGGGCAACCCCTTTTTCTCTAGTATATGGCATGGAGGCAGTGCTCCCCAGAGAAGTAAAGATCCCATCAATCTGGGTATTGATGGAAGCTAAGCTAATAGAGGCTGAATGGTGCCAAAGTTGACACGATGAACTAAATCTGATTGATGAAAAACGAATAACGGCACTATGCCATGGTCAGTTGTATCAACAAAGAATGAAGAAGGCGTTTGACAAAAAGGTCCGACCTCGCGCCTTCAGGAAAGGAGACCTCGTGCTCAAGAAGATACAATTATTCATCATTGATTCTCGGGGCAAGTGGACCCCGAACTATGATGACTCCTATGTGGTCAAGAAAGCTTTCTCAGGCGGCGCCTTGAGACTTGAAACCATGGACGGAGAGGAATTTGCCTACCCCATAAATGTTGATGTAGTCAAGAAATACTTTGCCTAAACTAAAAAAGAAAAAAAACGTCTCGGTGGATTAAAAACCCGAAAGGGCGGTCCAGGCAAAAGTTAGAGACATAATAAAAAAAAATCATCCTGGTGGATTGGAAATCTCAAAGTATAATCCAGGCAAAAGTTAGGGATAATGGCAAGTAACTACATCTGGTCAGTTCAACTCAGCAACCGTAGTGTCATTCATCAGGAAAAACTCCAGTCAAGGTCATCTTCGACAGAAGCTCAGGATGTCCCGAATTCAAAGTTGGTAGAAGGATAATGGTCGTTATGTTTCAATGTAGCCCTTTTCCCTTAAATTACCATTTTCAAACTTTGTAAATACTCTATGGAATCACGTGTTTGGCTGATTTCCATCCTATCAATAAAATTTTTGCCCTTGTGCTTTTGTTTGCAATTCTTATTTGTTTTAACTTTATAGAACGACATTTTAACATGATCAACGATTCTTGAAATAAAACAAAAATGAATTTACTTGTAAAAATTTTCTACTTTTAAAATAAAGATAGCAATTTCTTTTGACTGTTGAACATCGAAAGAACATCAATCGCTTCTCCAGAAGTAAGCACGCTTCAAAGTGCATAATCAAAGTACTCCTTCTAAACCAATACGCCTGAAAGAAGGATCAACTATGTCAGACGCGAATACTCCATCTGACATCCCCGACAGAGTTCTTACCTCCTAAGCCCGACCAATGGTTGTTCCCCGCGGGAACTACTTTCTCCTAAGCAAGGCAGAATTGTTATCTTGAACCAACGGTACTTCTTCGTCCCAGCATTGGCCGAGTATCAAGTCATGTTCATCCGTCAGCTTGTGTGTCGTGTCAGTTGTGTCAGCATAAACATACATACATCATGCATTATTGATTTACATTCGCATTCATATTGCATCACTATCTCTTTAGTTGGTCTTATCCCCTAGTGATAATTGTCCTCTTAATCGAGTTGTCAGTTCTTTCCTCGTCAGGAAATGTTGCGTCTGCACTATCTCCCTCCTCCAGTTTATTTCTGGATTGGAGTTGGCCCTTGACCACTTTGATAACTTGAACCTCTGAGAAGACCAAAGAAACTTTCGACAAATGTCATTCTTCGCCATTGAAGATGATATCTTCGCTTTCCCGGATTAAGGAAAATCCCCAGAGAAAGCCTCACAACTAAAGACTTTCAGCAACACATTGATTTTTCTCTTCAAGAGAGTCAACGTTAATGAAGTCATCGACACCTCAAAATTGGATCACATCATATGGCATTTCTCTGAAAATATCTCCGAGAAAAGTATGATGCGATATCCCCAAGCGAAAGCAGTCTCTCAAGAGACTCGTTTTACTCGATAGAGTCAATAAATGGCATCTGCAACAGAGAAGTTTGTGCACCTCTACAGCTCAGACAGATGGGTTCCCCAGCAAGTCTGACATCAAAACTTTTTCTATCAAATGGCATCTCCCCAGGAAAATTCGGCGAGAAGTTTGAGGAAAATCGCTACACACAGCGTCCCTTGTCAAGAAAGTATATTGACAAAAGAAACTGAGACCAGTTCCTTGGTAGGAAACCAGGATCGAGGGGAGGTTTATTTCAGCAACTGAGACCAGTTCCTTGGTATGAAACCAGGATCGAGGGGAAGTTTATTTCAGAAAACTGAGACTAGTTCCTTGGCTGAAGACCAGGATCGAGGGGAAGTTTACCTTTTCTAAGCATCATTGCTTAGCAAAAGAAGAAGGATGTGTGAACTACCATTCTTAACCACCATCAAAATTTTGGGTATTCTGATATTTAATCCTCTTGCACCCCGAATGCCCGAATACCTTTGCCATTCACACCTTCGAGTCCAATAAGATTAAATAGGGGCATATGTCATACCCCAAATTTTGACCACTAAAATTTCCCATCATTGTGCAAATCATCATCACAATATGGAAGAACCATTAGTCTCCCCAAAGATGGGTGAGCATTCACTACAATCAAACTTAGGGTTTCAGGCCCTCTCAGAGTTCTTAGACAAAGGATCAATCAAGAAATGACATGATCTTCAACTTGTCTAAACCTCTCAAACATCCACAATGGATCAAGAGGACTCCCACCTCAAGGATTAAGCACAAGGCTGCAACAGTCCCAGTGGATCAAGCCTCAAGATCACCAGTGTCAAACAATTAGGGTTTCGCGAGAAAAGTCAACTGTATCTTTGACTTTTGACCAGGACATGCTCCCAAACCCTAGGACATGATTCAATACACCCTATAACACCTATGAAATCAATCCATCAAGTTTGATTTAGGTCAATGACTTGATTTCATAGAGGATCGCACAGTTTGGAATTCATCTGATAAAAAGTCAACTGTGCCCAAAAGTCAAACTTTGACTTTTTGAGATTTTTCACAATTAGGGTTCCTTAACCCTAAAATGATGTTAATGTGTGATTGGAATCATCATTCATCAAGAAAAATCAAGAAAAGTGGGATAACTTGTAAAAGGGGTAACCATAAAAACTTAGAAAATTTTCTAAGTTATGGAACAAAGTGGCTAGGGTACCAACTTTGGAGGATCATAACTCCTAAATCACAAGGCCATTTTTCCCCATTCAAAGCTGGATTTGTAGCTCTCATGGCCCTCTACAAAAGCTTCAACTACAACTCATTCCAATTCCTCATGGATTTTAAGTTATGGGATGATCAAAATCACAAAAACTGAAAATGTCACTTTTTTCCAACACAGTGAAATTTTCACTAAGTCAGAATCTGCCATACTTTTTTCCAAATGTAGGGGCATTTTTCAATTAGATCCAAAAAGTATCAAAACCAATTATGATCAAACAGTTGTTGTATCATATGAGGGCTTTCCAAGATGGCCAAGAACTCCATCAAAGTCCACTTGGGCCATGAGATATGACAATGCCAATATGCCTTGCTGCAAACTGTCATGGCAAGGCAGATTCTGGAGTTTTCCTCGATTTGCTCAAATTTTGCAAAGGGCAAGCAACTCTATCCATCTGAACACCTCAAGGGGGGACCAAGGAGAAACCAACTCTGATCCCAAGCCTCCCAAGTCTTTGGAACCAAAAGTAGCATGTCAAACCTAGAAATGCCTAAAAGAGGGACAAGACTCAAATTTTGTTTTGGAGCATTCAATGGAAGCACCAAGATGGCATGGACTGAGCCATTTCCAACTGAATTCTGTCAAGACTTATCCAAGACCAAGGGGACCAGTAGCCTGTGCCCTAACCTCTAGTCAATGGCTAGAGGAGACTTGGATTCTCATTGCTCAACATTGGCCAAACCTATGCAGTAGTTGCCATTCACTATTCCTTGCAAAACAAACTTGCTCTACTATAAATAGAGCTCATTTGTGATCAGTTTGAGTACACCAAAGCCATCAAACAGATGCTTTCCTCAAAATCACCTTCTCACTTCCAAATTTTCCTTCCAAAGCAAGTCACTATCAGGTTTTGAGTTTGATAGCAATTCCAACCAAACCAATCACACACACACACCTCATAAACATCATATAGAAGTGATCCAAACACTCACATAACATCTGGCACATCAAAATCACAAAATCGCCAGCCAACTGCTCAAGCCTTTGACAGATTTGCAGTTGGGGTACCATCTCACAGTTGGGGTACCATCTCAAGTTCCAGATCATTTCAATCCACTCCAAGCATCCAGACACACTCCATAGCACCTAGGGAAGCTATCCATAACCTTGGAACCAAGCTGCAACACCTCTAACACAAAACCCGATCACCAGCTGCAAGTGGTAAGCATGAGCTCTTCTAACTCTATGATCCATGCATTTTTTGCTGCACAATAATTTGGCCATATGTTCATAATCATGCATGGAGTGTTTTCCCTCAATCAATTGCATTGCTTGAATCATGTATGGAATTTTTGAACCTTCATGCAAATTTTAGGGTTCTTGAGGTTTCTCTTTGATTTCTTATTCCATGTTTAAAATAAATGAAATTAAAGACCATAGACATGATCGTGAGGTTGAAACGAGTAGATTGATATGTAGATTGCATGATATCATCAAGTATTAAGTGAGATTGGATAGAAAACGCAAATCTGCAGAAACAGAGGAAGGGCGCTGTATCGCGGTTTTTGTGGTTTCGAATCACTATCGCTTTGGTACTACAGTTCGATTCTTTTTTATCCTATTGAAGCTGATGAAGGAAGGGAAATAGATGTCTCCAACTAACCCTGCTTGCAAACTGAGGTTAAATAGTCAAAACTATTGGTTTATAGATGCGGCTTTAGTTCGTGGGCCTGTCTCTGCTTATTTTGTTCAAAACGAAATACCGGGATTGTTCATGGGGAATTTCTTGGGATCCTGCGCCAGATTGGATGGAGGTAGGGGACTTTGGGGTTTTTTGATTAGTGTGCTCGCTAAGATTCTTTTTTCAATCTTATGCCTACGTATTCCCAGGATAGGGAAATCAGAGCGATCGTAGTTCCTCCTATTCTATGGGAGGAAATGGTGTTTTGGTGTCTTGTTCAAAGCCCAAGACATGAAGCTAAAGGTGGTTTGTATCTTGTTCAAAGCCCAAGATGTGAAGTTGAAGGGTCTATTTGTATCTTGTTCGAAGCCCAAGATGTGAAGCTAAAAGGGTGTTGACTTTAGAGAGAATTTGTCATCTCTAAAGGGGAATATTTGGCCTGTTTGGCACGACTGTTGGGTGACTGATTATAAAGGAGAATTACTTTAACTAGGATATGTGAATCCAGCAATGCCATAATTTCCTTTATAGGGGATTTTCAACCTGAAGGAGAAGACTTTAACTCAGTTTAGAGCAACGCCATCTTTCCTTAGGAATTTCTCATGCTAAAAGATGGACAGTGGCGTGGATGTAAATAATCCAGAGGCTTGCCGCTTACAGCAATTAGACGAAGGAAAAGGAGTTGTTGATGTTTGAATGATATGACCAAAGTATGATTTGATGGTAAAAGGTTGATTGAATCAAACGGGGATTTCTTTATACAAAGCCTAAGAGGAGGCTATTGACCCAACAAAAGGATGCTTTTGTGTCTCGTATGAAGCCCGAGATAGAGGCTAAAAGGGTTGACTCAACAAGAGAGTGTTTTTATATGTGTCTTGTACGAAGCCCAAGACGGAGGCTAAAGGTGTTTGACTCTATAAGAGAGTCTTTGTACCTCGTACGAAGCCCGAGATGGAGGCTAAATTGTTTGACCTAACAAGAGAGTCTTTTATCCTTAACAAAAGAGTGATTTGGTATCTCGTACGAAGCCCGAGATGGAGGCTAAAGGTGATCGACTCAACAAGAGAGTCTTTTTATACTCAACAAGAGAGTGTTTTGTATCTCGTACAAAGCCCGAGATGAAGGCTAAAAATGTTTGACTCAACAAGAGAGTCTTTTATACTCAACAAGAGAGTGATTTTGTATCTCGTATGAAGCCCGAGATGGAGGCTGCAAAGGCTTGACTCAACAAAAGAGTCTTTTATACTCAACAAGAGAGTGTTTTGTATCTCGTACAAAGCCCGAGATGATGGCTGCAAAGGTTAACTCTGCTGGGGAGAATCATTGTACAAAGCCCAAGAGGAGGCCAGGGTTACTGTTTTAGTTGAGTGACAGGTCCAGTATGTTAGTTAAAAGAGAAAATCAGTTCTTATATGGGTAATGTTGTACTCATGGATTTGATCTGAGGACCGAGATTATTTCTTGTTTTTTAAGGAAACGGAGAATCCGATGGGTATTGAGACTGCCCAAGTCTACGGGTGTTTTTTCCTATTTTTGAAAGGAACTTGAGAATGTCTTCGAGACTCAAGGAGGTTAGACTGTCAAAGTCTAGAGTTTTATCTTTTGTACTATGCTTAAGAGAGATCTAGAGACAGTATGTTCGCCGTAGGAAGATCTAGACTCTTTGAAAGACTGTTCTACTAAGATGACTAATTTTTGTTCCTATACCTTTAAGAGGTCGTCGGGACAATTTGTACGAAGCCCAAGAGGAGGCGAGAAAAACTTTTAAGAAGCCGAAGGGTCCTTGTACAACGCCCAAGAGGAGGCAGGGATGCTTTTAGGAAGCCTGTGGGTCCTTGCACTAAGCCCAAGAGGAGGCTGATGAACAGTTCCAGAAGGGGTTTCACTTGGAACATTGGCCTTCTGTATATGAACTGTTCAAGGGGGAGATTTCTTAGATCTAGTTATCTAAAGTTGTTGTAAAAGAAAATTCTCATGGTTTAGGTTATGTTGAAATATCCGGGAGAACATCAGATGTAAAGAGACGAGGTTTTGTCTAGTTCTAGACGTAGTTGCCGGGGAAACTCTAAATATCTATACTAGTATTACACAGTCGATATGAGTTTATGAAAGAAGACTTACAGTGAAACAGCCCCACAATACAGTTATATACATATGAAAGTGGTAAATGAAAGCGGGTAAACACTTACTCGGTTGTAGAGCTTCCATGCTGTTTGGTTAGTTGTTCAACAAAGAAATTAAAAATAACAGTATGTTACAAAATCAAAGGAGAAAGTGCTTTTGAAAGGAAAATTGGGGCTTACAACTCAAGGAGAGGCCCAGGGTATTATTAGTGGTCGCACTGTCGTTTTGTACAGGGACTTATACAAGTGACTGAGGCCCAAGAAAGATTTTCTGTACAAGGGGATGGGTCTTACACTCTCTCAAGAGGCCCAAAATGATTGAAAGTGAACAAAGATGGGTCTTATAGCTCAAGGAGAAGCCCAATGGTTAATTTTGAAAAGGGAGACGATCGCGCCGAGGTTTTGAAAACACCGTGGGTCTTATACAATGACTGAGGCCCAAAATTTTTGGTTTCAAAAGGGGATTGGGTCTTACACTCTATTAGAGGCCCAAAGAGTTTTGAATGGGTCTTATAGCTCGAGGAGAGGCCCAGATGGTTTGTTTTAAATGGGCGATGATCGCACCGAACTTTTGAAGTACAATGGGACTTATACAACATTTGAGGCCCAAAATAGGTTTGTATTTACAAAGGATTGGGTCTTAAACTCTATTAGAGGCCCAAAATGTTTTTAAAAGGTTTGATGAGGGTTGAATTAATCAAAACCCTAATTTGTTTCCAAAATGTATTTTAATTGAATAAAAAATTCAATTAAAATGATCAAAATTGTTGAAAACAAATTGTGATCTTGGATTAATGTTTCAAAAATCATGTTTGTCCTACAAAATGATTAGAAATCATTAAAATTTGCAAAATCAAGAAGGAAGAAATATTTTAAATGTCAAAAACAATTAAAATATTAATTCTTGGCAAAAATATCAATTATATGAAATAAATAGTATTTTTGGGATTTTTTAGTTAAAATAAAATATTTTAACATTTTTGTGAATTATTAAAAAAAGAATCAACTCAAAATCATTAAAACTCATAGAGAAATTAATTTTTGAATCAATTAAATAAAATCACAAAATTCAAATATTCAAATATTTGAAAAAGGGTGCCAAGAACATGGCAAGAACATGCGCCCTTCCTCTGTTTCTGCAGATTTGCGTTTTCTATCCAATCTCACTGAATACTTGATTATATCATGCAATCTACATATCAATCTACTCGTTTCAACCTTACGATCATGTCTATGGTATTTAATTTCATTTATTTTAAGCATGGAATAAGAAATCAAAGAGAAACCTCAAGAACCCTAAATTCTGCATGAAGGTTCAGAAATTCCATACATGATTCATACAAAGCAATTGATTGAGGGTAAACACTCTATGGATGATTATGAACATATGGCCAAATTATTGTGCAACAAAAAATGCATGGATCATAGAGTTAGAAGAGCTCATGCTCATCTCTTGTAGCTGGTGATCGTGTTTTGGGTTAGAGGTGTTACAGCTAGGTTACAATGATCTAGATAGCTTCCCTAGGTGCCATGGAGTGTGTCTGGATGCTTGGAATGGATTAAAATGATCTGGAACTTGAGATGGCACCCCAACTGCAAATCTGTCAAAGGCTTGAGCAATTGGCTAGTGATTTTGTGATTTTGGTGTTCCAGATATTATGTGAGTGTTTGGATCACTTCTATATGATGTTTATGAGGTGTGTGTGTGATTGGTTTGATTGGAATAGCTCTCAAACTCAAAACCCGATAGTGACTTGCTTTGGAAGGCAATTTTGGAGTGAAGAAGGAGATTTTGAGGAAAGCATCTGTTTGATGGCTTTGGTGTACTCAAACTGAGCACAAATGAGCTCTATTTATAGTAGAGCAAGTTTGTTTTGCGATCAATAGTGAATGGCAACTGCAGCAGAGGTTTGGCCAATGTTGAGCAATGAGAATCCAAGTCTCCTCTAGCCATTGACTAGAGTTTAGAGCACAGAGCTGTGGTTCCCTAGTTGTTGGATCATTCTTGACTGAATTCAGTTGCAAATGTGTCAGTCCATGCCACCTTGGTGCATCCATTAAATGCTCCAATCCAAAATTGGCGTCTTGTCCCTCTTTTAGGGATTTCTAGGTTTGGCATGCTACTTCTTGTTCCAAAAACTTTGGAGGCTTGGATCAGTGTTTGTTCCCTTTAGTTTTGATCCTCAGATGCATCCAAAGTGATGACAAGGCTTGGAATTATCTGATTTTGTCAAATCGAGCAAAAGTGTAAAATTCTGCCTATCCTTGGCAGTTTTCAGCAAGGCATATTGCCATTGTCATATCTCATGGCTCAAGTGGAATTTGATGGAGTTCTTGGCCATTTTGGAAAGCCCTCATATGATACAATAACTGTTTGATCATAATTGGTTTTGATACTTTTTAGATCCAAGTGAAAAATGCCCCTACATTTGGAGAAAAGTGAAGGCAGATTCTGACTTAGTGAAAATTTCACTAAGTGTTGGAAAAAAGTGACATTTTCACTTTTTGTGATTTTGATCATTCCATAATTTAAAATCCATGGGGAATTGGAATGAGTGGTAGTTGAAGCTTTTGTAGATGGTAATGAGAGCTACAAATCCAGCTTTGGATGGGAAAAAATGGCCTCGTGGTTTAGGAGTTATGATCCTCCAAAGTTGGTACCCTAGCCACTTTGTTCCATAACTTAGAAAATTTTCTAAGTTTTTTATGGTTACCCCTTTTACAAGTTATCCCACTTTTCTTGATTTTTCTTGATGAATGATGATTCCAATCACACATTAACATCATTTTAGGGTTAAGGAACCATAATTGTGAAAAATCTCAAAAAGTCAAATTTGACTTTTGTGCACAGTTGACTTTTTATCTGATGAATTCCAAACTGTGCGATCCTCTATGAAATCAAGTCCTTGACCTAAATCAAACTTGATGTATTGATTTCATAGGTGTTATAGGGTGTATTGAATCATGTCTTAGGGTTTGGGAGCATGTCCTGGTCAAAAGTCAAAGATACAGTTGACTTTTTCCGCGAAACCCTAACTGTGGTTCTGATGAAATTGAAACTTGTTGCTCAAGCTTCTTGGATCAATCCATTATTGCAAATGGATCAATGTGATGTATTTGAGACCCTCAAATCCCCTCTTGAGGTCTTGGCTCATGTTTTGTCTCAAAAGTCAACTTAGGGGTGAATTAGGTCAAGAAACCCTAATTCCTGATTTTTTGATGAATGCATCCCCTGAGGCTAAATTGACTTGATGATTGGGTTCATGAGATCCCTTGGAGCATCATAGGTTATGCTTTGAAGCATTGGCTCATGCCCAGAGGAAAATTTCCATCTGGAGGCCCTGGTCGACCAAACCCTAATTTGGTGACACTGGCGATCTTAAGGCTTGATTCACCTAGAAGGGAGAAGCCTTGTGCTTAATCCCAAAAATATTATGTATTTCATATACTTGATATTTTTGTAAAGAATTAATATTTTAATTGTTTTCGACATTTAAAATATTTCCTCTTTCTTGATTTTTTAAATTTTAGTGATTTCCAATCATTTTGTGGATCAAAACCTAATTTTGAGACATTAATCCAAGATCACAATTTGTTTTCCACATGTTTAACAATTTTGATCATTTTAATTGAATTTTTATTCAATTAAAATACACTTTGGAAACAAATTAAGGTTTTTGATTAATTCAACCCTCATCAAACTTTTTTTCAAACATTTTGGGCCTCTAATAGAGTGCAAGACCCAATCACTCTTGAAAACTAAACCTTTTTGGGCCTCAGTCATTGTATAAGACCCACTGCATTTTCAAAAATCTCGGCGCGATCGCTGTTGTCAAACAAACCCTTTGGGCCTACCCTCGTGTTATAAGACCCATTTCTTTTCTTGAAATAATCTTTGGGCCTCTAATAGAGTGTAAGACCCAATCCTTTGTAAATACAAACAATTTTGGGCCTCAAATGTTGTATAAGTCCCGTTGTATTTCAAAAGTTCAGCGCGATCATCGCCCGTTTAAAACAAACCTTTTGGGCCTCTCCTCGAGGTATAAGACCCATTAAAAACTTTTTGGGCCTCTAATAGAGTGTAAGACCCAACCCTCCTTTTAACCAAAACCTTGTTGGGCCTCAGTCACTTATATAAGTCCCATTGTACAAAATGACAGTGCAATCACTGATAAAATCCTGGGCCTTCCTTGAGCTGTAAGCCCCAACAATCTTTTCAAAGCACTTTCTCCTTTGATTTTGAATATAATATTGTTATCAAAGCTTTCTTTGTTGAACAAACTAACCAAACAGTATGGAAGCTCTACAACCGAGTAAGTGTTTACCCGCTTTCTTTATCCGCTTTCATATATATAACTGTATTGTGGGGCTGCTCACTGTATGTCTTCTTTCACAAGCTTTTATATACTTGTCAAATATCCACTGTGTAATACTAGTATAGTATTTTAGAGTTTTCCCCGGCAACTACGTCTAGCACTAGGTAAAGCCAAGTTGGTCACTCTTAAATACAAACAAAACTAGATCCCCATAGGATTACCAGATACAGTCTTCCCTCCTCTTGGGGTTAAACAATATGGAGACGTGAAAGGCAGCATTTTCGGTGAACCCTTTCTCAGACTGTCACCCTTAGAAATTGTCAAAGAGACTCTACTCCCCAGAGATGATCTTTTCTCCGTGAATGGCATCTCTTGAGTTTCTTCCAAATTCTCGGACTTTCCTGGCTTGATCTATTCTCGGTGAATGGCATGTCTTGAATTTCTCGGGGTTTAGGGACCCACAGGCTTCTTAAAAGCATCCCTGCCTCCTCTTGGGCGTTGTACAAGGACCCTTCGGCTTCTTAAAAGCTCGCATGCCTCCTCTTGGGCTTAGTACAAGGACCCAGAGACCTCTACAGGTATAGGAACATAACCTAGTCATCAATTTGCTAGATCTGTCTTTCTGAGTCAAGTGTCAGACTAGTTAATGGGTTGACCTTCATCCTTTAACGTACCCGCCTTCTCTTGGGCATCATACAAAGGTCACTCACTACCTGAGAATCGATTTCTCAAAACACCCATAGACTTGGACAGTCTCAATACCCTTTGGATTTCCCATTTCCTTAAAGAACAGGAAATAACCATGATCCTCTGATCAATCCCAAAGTACAACATTACCCATATAAGAACTGATTTTCTCGTTATCCAACATACTGGACCTGTCACTTAACTGAAATAGCCACCATCACACTAGCCTCCTCTCGGGCTTTGTGCAATGATTCTCCCCAGTGGAGCAAACCTCTTAGCCTCCATCTCGGGCTTTGTACGAGATACAAAAACACTCTCTTGTTGAGTATAAAAGGCTCTCTTTTTTAGTCAACCCTCTTTTAGCCTCCATCTCGGGCTTCGTACGAGATAAAAATCACTCTCTTGTTGAGTATAAAAGACTCTCTAGTTGAGTCAAACACTTTCAGCCTCTATCTCGAGCTTCGTACGAGATAAAAATCACTCTCTTGTTGAGTATAAAAGACTCTCTTGTTGAGTCAAACACTTTCAGCCTCCATCTCGGGCTTCGTACAAGATAAAAATCACTCTCTTGTTGAGTATAAAAGACTCTCTTGTTGAGTCAAACATTTTCAGCCTCCATCTCGGGCTTCGTACGGGATACAAAGACTCTCTTGTTGAGTCAAGCGCCTTTACCCTCCGTCTTGGGCTTCGTACAAGACACATACAAAAGCACTCTCTTGTTGAGTCAACCCTTTTAGCCTCTCTCTCGGGCTTCGTACGAGACACATAAAAACACCCTCTTGTTGGGTCAACAGCCTCCTCTTAGGCTTTGTATAAGGAAACCTCGGTTGAGTCAATCAACCTTTTAGCATCAAAAGTTGTGCCTCGTTCACAGTATACCAACATCAACAACTCCTTTTCCCCATCTAATTGTTGTAAGCGGTGTTGCACCCCAAAATTTGCCCTCCTTACTTTAGTACTAACTGGCTTATGTTTCATTTCATCTTTGCATTATCATGGGGTCAGGGTAAAGTCCTATCTGGTCTACTACCTCATCAAGAGTTCACAGGTTGCAAGGGATCTCAGGTGGAACCACTCTCCTAACCAGTGCATGAATTAGGGTTTTGAAATTCTTGGGTTTATTGTTCCAATGGGCAGGCTCCTTGGGTTTTTATCATCACCAAATGACATATCTTATCTTTGTTGGAGAGGATACACATCATATTCAGAGGAAGTTGGATTTGGAGACTGTGTTATTTCCTCCTAGACTAAGGATACTACAACTAGGGTTTGCTATAAAGTCAGTTTATTTCTGATTTTTTGGGCAAGACTTGATTCCATGGTATTCCTTGGGTCCCTAAGTATCTAGGAGTGGAAGATTGTCCATCAGTTTGGTTCAGGAGAAGTTCAATTGGCCAATGGATTGAAAATCAGTTGAATTGGATAAAAGTCAACAGTGAAAGGAGAAAAGTCAACTGTGAAATTTTGAGGTTCTCTCCAAGGTTTTCAAGGTCTCACATCCTTATATGGTCTTCAAGGATCAAGTTTCATACATATTTGTCAGAAATCAGGAGTTGGTGCAAAGTTTCTAAAATTGGAAAGTGCCTATAATGAAAAGTTTCCATTTTTGGCAAGTTCCTGCACTGCATTCAGATTGACTTTTCATCATCAAGAAAGCTTCAAATGAATTTCTATCCAGCATGAAAGTTGAAGATCTTTTTCTCCTCTTTCCAACAAGTACTAGTGGGTCTCCATATCATTTGTGAAACTCCAGTTATGATCAAAAGAAGGAAAAGTGGTTTTTAGGGTTTCTCATGATCCCATTTTCACAACTTTGGGCATAATGACCTATAACCAATTCCATTGTTTCATGCCACTTTCCAATATTAAAAGACATTCCTTGAGGATTATTTTGGGCCCAATAATGAAGCAATTCCATGGTTTATTCTTCATTTATTCTCCATTGTTCAAAAATGCCAAATTATTCAAAAGTCATGAACCAATTATTTTCAAGGCCCAAGTTCAATTGTGGTGCGATTAGCAATCCAAATGCTAGTGATCCATCATGGAATTTTTAAGTGAACATGCATGGAGAGAGGTGTATTCCACATAATGTATTTTAACAAAATAATTCAAAAACTCATGAAACAAATAATTACCCAAGCCCAAATGATCAGATATGAAATAACCCTAAGTATTTAAGCCTATTCATGCATTTGTTAGGAAACACACACGTGATTTTGGAGAGGAATCCAAGCTTGAACCCTAAATCTCTTTTTAATCAAAACTCACGATTTACAAGGAGTTCCTCCAGAATTCTTCCACAAAGCTTCTCTTGGTAGTCCATAGAGTGCAAATCAACTACCATTCGCAGCCAAAAGCAAGTGTACAAGGGGAACCGTCTCAGGTTGGTAGGATTTTTTAGGATCCTAAAACTCCAGTTTTTTACGTGAATATTGTTGTGTTGTTGTCACTGATCATGCTGGTATGATTGGTTTGGTGATTGGATGCGTATATTGCTTGTAATGCTGATTTGAATTTTTTTTGCCCTAACACTAATCCCTTTGATTTGTATTATGTGTTAATTATTTGTGATTTTGGAGGAGAGATCTGGAATCCTCGTGGAATTCCGGTTCGAATGGTATAAGGGTCGAGGATTTCTGGGCAGGTTTACGTTTGCAGGTGGTGGTGGGAGGCGGCCGGAGCTAGGGCTCCGGCGACCTGGGAAGTTTCCGGCCGGCTAGGGTTTTTGGCAAGGAAGATGACCCTCAGCCGTCCATTTTTCTTATCGCACGGCCCATGGCGTGCCACCCATTATTCTTTTTATTTTTTTTCTGAGTTTTAATTAAGGATCGTGTGTTATTTACCCCATACTAACTACCATGTTCCACCAACCAGTCTTTTTACTTTGTTTACTATTGTGTTCGTTGACTAATCCTAAGCCGTTTAATGGATCGTGTGGCTGAGATGACGCCACTGCATTAAAAAACCCACGCGCCCTGCACATGGCACGAACACGGTAAGCCCTCCTCATTTTTCTTTTTTTTTTCTGATCATTTAGTGGGCGGGCTTCGCTACTCACACCCCCCATCACCAGCCCAATCTCATTTTCAACATAAAATTCTTACTGTTCGCACCCCCCCCCCCCCCCATACTATTTTCTCTTTTTTATTTTCATTATTACATTTTCATTTTCAATTATTAAAAATAGTTTTTCACATCTAAAAAATCATCATAAAATTCATACATCATTTTTATTAAAATATAAAATTTTTACAAATTTTGTATTTTATTTTTATCACTTAAATTAATTATTTTCTTAATTTCCATTTTGCGTTGCACATCTCATGCATACATAAAATCCTTTATTTTAATTCTCCTCGTCCGTAAAATATTTTTTGTCCGTTCTTTTTGCATCTATTCACTAACATTCTAAAGTGCATACAAATATTTTTCTTTCATTTTTAAATTTATTTCATATTGCATTTAGGTCCTTCCCTTTAGCACACTGAACCCTAATTCCCACCTGAGCTCTACCTAATTATTTGAATGACTAATATCTTGATTTTTTGCAGAGAATTTTGAGATGTTGTTTGGCTCTAGTTGAGGAACCTTAATGTTTAATTTGGGAATTTTTGGAGTCATTTTTTTAATTATCTGATTTGTTTTCACTTGAGATTTTCTTGCAGGCGTATCTTTGACCTTGTGTGATTATCTGTTTGAAAATGCACTTGTGCCATTTGCTTTAGGGCTGTTCTTTGTTTCTTTGATTCATGTTTGGATGATAATCACTTTTGTTTGCTATTGTGTGATTTTCATTTCTCTTACTTGTGCCTGTTTCTCACTAACCTCTTATGCAGGGACTAAGGTAAGTTCTTTAAGGGTATGGATAAGTATCCATGGTCACCCTTACTCTTTCCTTCTCTCATCTTCTTCCTTTAGGATTTAGGTTATCGTCAAACCTCACTAACCGTAGGTCACCCATGCATGATAACTTTAGGATTCATTGTTTCCCTTTAGAGTCACCCTTGTGTCTTCTCTCTTCTCATCTCAAATTTCTTTAAAACACTTAATAAGAATAAGGTGTATTGCGCACGAGTCTTAAGCATGGGGAATGAGAAATGAGGGGCTTCCTCTCATCTTTCTAGAGTGCTTAGCGAGCGTCCTGTCTTGGGACGATGCGTTAAGTATTCGCCCCTGTGCCCTAGACTTTGGTGCAATGCAACTTAGGAACTAACTTAAGTCATTTCTGTCCTAAAAAACACAAACCAACTTCAAACCTTTTTGTCCCTCGGGACCTTCAACTTAAAGGCTATTTTCAAAAAGGGCACGTTACCTTCCGTCTGAGTCGCAAACAGGCATCGACCCTAACTGCCGGACGCGAACTTAACGTCGCTCATAAAAAAGACAAAAAGAACTTGGCCCGAACTACGTTGACTCTGAATTCCCCATTGCACAAAGGGGATACGTAGGCCTAGGACGTCGACGTCCTACCGAGTCTGTCTTTGTCTTTCCCTCCCATCTTAGTACAGCCCTAGATGATAGTAACTCACCCTTAGAATAGACAACAAGCGTGGATCCCATCGAGTACGATAGACGCGTGGGGTGCTAGCACCTTCCCCTCGCGTAACCGACTCCCGAACCCAGGTAATGGTTGCGATGACCATTCCTTTCCCCTTCCTAAGGTTTATACGGTGTTCCCTTTCCCTCTCTTGGGATAAATTTACACGGCTGGCAACTCTGTTTTTTCCGCGCCACTCTCGCGTTTGTACCTAGATGAAAATCCTGGGAGCGACAGCTGGCGACTCTGCTGGGGACCTGGTTGACCTATGCTGGTCCATCCCTAAGCGAGTCAATCCTAGCGCTTGCTTGTTCTCTTTGGGTGTTTTGTTTTGATTTGCTTTATGTGTTGTATTTTATTCTTATTTTTTATTTTTACCGCATTTTCTGCATTTCATTTTTTATTACTGTCATGCTACTGTGCTGTGCTGGCCGTCTTTTATTTGCAGGTTGGGTGGGACCGAGAGCTAAGCCCAATACCAAGGCTTGAGAATACCCTAGGACTAGAGTGGAAAGTAGTGGGACCTACGTGCCCGCTTGGTACGTTTGTGTGTTCACGAAATTTACAACCAGACGAGGCTATCTTAGGATGCATTCTAACGTGTGTGTCTTGCGCATGTTGGGGTGTTGATCTAGAGAGCTGTCGACTCTGGTGACCGATCATTGAGGACCTTAGTGGAAACATCCCTCTTTAGTGGTGACAGTGGCAGACCACATCCAGTGGCAAACCCATTCGCACCCGAGGGCCCGCTTTGGAACTCGCATAGGATGGCCCCTACGTTTTGAAGAGAATCAGTGGAGGCACTCCTCGATTGACTTTAGTACTGTACCCCAAAGGATGAATGTACTATTGTTTCTCGACCTCAGTGCCAAAGCTGAGGACCTTCCACTTTGGAGAATCAGTTGAGGCCTCCTCGATTGATGATGATGCCAAACCAGAAATGGTGAACGTATCATCATTTCTCGACCTGAGAGCCCGGGATACTGAACATCCTAGTACCCACATGTGAGAGGGGATGGGCGTTTGCAGGTTTGCAGGTAACCGAGACATTTAACCCACCCGATTTTCTGGATTTCTCATCAATGTCTGATTATTTGGGTTCCTCAGTGGTTCAGAGTTTTGGTTTTCTGGTTTCTCGTTCAGCTAACAGCACAGCACATCCAGCAGTGTGCCTTGACCCCATGTTTGCATGAGCATATCATTTTTCTTGCATTCTAACGTGTTTGACATTTTTCAGGGCTTGCATCTTACTCTTGATTCCGGTTTTCTGAGGTTACTTCAGTATGGATGTTCAGAGAAAGAAGACTGTTGCTTATTCATTCCCAGAACCGACTTTGACACTGATTCAAAAACTGATTAATATGGCTGGTTCAGGAGTTCGTACAGAATTCAGTGGAAGGTATGGAAGACTTCTGAAATTTGTCTATAACATCTCCAAGTATGAGAAGGATGCCATTCACACACTTCTTCAGTTTTACGATCCGCCTCTGTGTTGCTTCACTTTCCCGGACTACATCTTGGCTCTAACGTTGGAGGAATTCTCATTTATTTTGGGAATTCCTATCAGTCATGATATAGTTTTCTTTTCTAAGGAACACCCCGGTATGAAAGAAATGGTTGTGGCTCTTCATATTAGTGAATCCGTCCTGAACAGTAATGTTGAAGAAAAACAAGGGGTTAAGGGTTTCTTGTTGAAGTTCTTATTTGATCAAGCTTGTATAATTGTCAAAGAGAAGAACTGGACTGCTTTCCAAGCTATTCTGGCTGCGTGTATCTATGGGATTGTTCTGTTTCCGAACATTCCTGACCTGGAGGATATGCACGCCGTCAGGATCTTTATTTCGAAGAATCCTATACCTACCTTGCTAGGTGATGTGTATCACTCGGTTCACTACAAGAATGAGAATAGGCGTGGGAAAACTGTAAGTTGCTGTGCACCGATTTTAGCTACTTGGTTTCTGAGTCGTCTCCCCAAATCTGGCGCTTTCGTTGATACGAAAGATTCTCTGAAGTGGTCAAAGAGGGTTATGGGCTTGACTGCTGACAACATTGCTTGGATTAATCGTGACTTGCTAGGAATGGAGATTATTTACAAAGGCGGAGAATTCCCTAATGTTCCCTTGATAGGGAGGAAAGGTGGAATTAATTATAATCCCTCCCTAGCTATCAGACAGTTTGGCTATCCTTTGAAAGGTCCACCCGAAGAGCGAGATGTCCATGAGTCCTTGTTCTTCAATGGTATTGAGGATCAAGGGTTGATAAGGAAAGTTGTGAATGCTTGGAAACAGGTGATTAAGAAGGGTAAGATTACATTCGGGAAAAGTAACAATCGGACTTTCCCTCCCTATACAGAGTGGATTAAGAAAAGAGCAGAAGAGAAGCTTCTTCCATTCCCGGTAGAACCACCTTTGTACCCTTTGGTGATCGAGCCTCTTACCACCGTTGAGTTGGAGAAATATAACAAATTATGGGCTGAAAAGGAAAGGTTGCGGGAAGAGAATAGTGAGCTAAAGAGAGAGATTTATCAGTGGAAGCATGAGCGGGGTGAAGCTGTTCATACCGCCAAGTTGAAGACAGAGCTTCTTGCTAAAGCAGAAAGAGAGCTTGCTGACATGGTCGCATCCAGAGAAAGAATGAAACAAGCTTTAGATGGGGTCAGTAACGTTCTCAGGTCCAAGGAGGAGGAATTAGGCAAGGCCTTGTTGAAGATTCACAGGTTCAATGATTACCAAGAAACTGCCATGGCTGAGAATAAGAGAAAGGAAGACGACTACATAGCTAAGATTGATCAGTTGAGGTCGATGCTCAAGAAGAAAGACGTCGAGATCTTATCAGGGATATTCAAGAGACAAGTAGTCGAGGGTCGACTCAATGAAGCCATAGCCTCCATGGAAGAACTGAAAGTCCAAGCTGAAGTGAAGAAACCTAGACACGAGGGTCCTAGCATGGATGGTGTTTCTGGAGAAGACGCTTGGGAGTTACATTGCCGATACTTGGATGGGATCATACACAGGAGAGACCTTCTCATTCAAGGGCTAATTCAAAGGCCGAAGCATCTCGATACCAGAAAGCTATTCAAGGAGATTCAAGACTGGTGCAGAAAGCATAATGGATGGGGGGATTGACACTTGTGAATTTTGATGATATGCCATAGTTTTCTGTTCTCTTTTGTTGTATGTGGATCACCACCAGGCTTGTTGGTTGGGACCTATGGTTTTATATTCAGACTTGTTATCTCGGATTTGTGATTATTGACATTTGGCTTTTCTCTGGTTTTCATAATATATGAGCAGAAGTTCCATTATATCTTGTTATTAAACCGGAATCAAGGGGTGGATCGCCCTGTGAATTTTCAAACACGTCCATTTGCATTTGCATATTCATAATCATTTTGCATAATCATTTTGCATGACAGGTTTTTATCTCCGATATTCTTATTTGGTTCCCATCTCAGAATTGCAGATTTAACTCCTCGGGCCGTTCAAGAGTTGATCATGGAGCAAGTTCGAGCTAAGTTGAGGGAAATGCGAAGCCAGATGGGGCAATTTGGGGAAGACATGCTCCAGGAGCAGAGGATGCTGAGGGAGGAGATCAATCAGTTGAAGACTCAGATGGGTTTGATCATGGAAATTTTGAATAGGGTGTTGAAGAAGGAAGAAAATCATGTGCCCGCTTCCACAGCAGAGGTTCTCATTCCTCCCACCTCTTTGGGGTCTCCTCTAGACCATGGATTGCCTCGTGGATCCTCTCCACCGTCAGAGCTTTTTCATCAACAACTATTTCTTGAGGGTCTTGATCCAGAGAAGCTTGATAAGAAGTTTGATCAGATTCCGATGCCATACGCTCAGTTGCTTCGGTACTTGCTCAAGTTTCAACTAATTAAATTGATTACTGCGGGACCTCCACGCACCAAGTTTCGTATAGGTTCCAATGTCCATGATAGGTGTGAATTCCATTCAGGGGCACCTGGTCATAATGTTGAAGACTGTAAGATGCTCAAGTACAAAGTCCAAGAGCTCATTGATTCAGGGGCAATCAAGTTTACATCAGTTGGAACTGGTAAACAAAGTGATGTTACTCCTGGTGTTGCAAAGGGACCGAGGACCCCCTCTTTTACCAAAGGATCCACCTCGCGCCAGGGATCTCTTCCACAACCCTTGTTCGTGCCTCAGCCAAATGCAGAAAGGAAAGTGCAAGCGCAAGTGAGGCACCCAAATCAGCACCGGCAGCAGAATTATCAGCAACAGGGGCAACCAAGACCAAGAGGGCCCAAGAGGACAATTGATCCTGTTCCAATCCCTTATAGTCAGCTATTTACGCGTCTGCTCAAGAAGTCTCTGATTCAAACAAGGGGTACCGCGCCAGTACCGTACCCTATTCCTCTGGATTATGACATGACTGCTAGGTGCGAGTTCCACTTGGGAACGTTTGGGCACACAATTGATGAGTGTAATGTATTCAGGCACAAGGTGCAAGACCTGGTAGACTCCGAGATCATTGTATTCACTGAAGATGATATGTACATCAATGGAAGCCTCCTTTCTCAAATGAACACACAGTCTGCAAGTACGTCCGGACAGAATTAAGCTTCCTCAGCAATGGCAATCTTCAGCTTCTTTACTTGCATTTTCATTTGTAGTTTTTATTTCTTGTTAAAGCATCGTATGTATGCAAGACTTGTTTGTTTTTTTATGATGATATTAATGCAATGAGTATGTTTTCCTTGAAGTAATCCATTCGTATTCACTCTTAAATGCTTTTTTTTATGCACTGCAATACCCATTTTCTTTATTTAGAGCTCTTGAAGGAGGATGACGAAATAAGAACGCAGGTTTCTAATGGTACGCTTTTGGATATAACCCTGTTGAGGATGTACAGGCATTGTTTCAAACCCCTAAAAACTGGAGATATAAGGGAGATAAACCCTCGTTAACCCCTTTGAGCCTTGAAGTAGGAGTTTCCTTCGCACGAAAACCCTTATAATTAACCCAGGGGCAGGGTAGGCGTCAGTTAGTTTGGCCGAGCGTTCAAATTCCAAGGAGAGTGTGCATCCGAGGATTCATTACCTCCCATTCCGCTAGAAAGAGGTTAAACCACAATGGTCATCCATCAACAACTAAGGAGTGAGGCAGTCACAACCCTGTCAAGCAAGTAAGACAACCAGTGTCACACACTTTGTTCAAAAGAGGGATATAAAAAGAAAGAAAAGAGAAAAGCCCGCTAAGTCGAAGCGACTTAGGCAAAAGTTAGGGTATCCTGCTGGACTTCAAAATCGAAAAAAACTCAAAAGAGCCAGGCAAAAAATTAGGGATCGAAAAGGCAAAAGAACAAAAAGGCGAAAAAGCATTACAAAAGAAAATCCTCGATAAGAACAAATTCGTGTGATTACAGACACAAAAGATAAAAAGGGGTGACTGTCACTCCAAAGCCTCCTTAGGTGTCAAATGATTAGTTGCATGGGTCCCTTAAAGATCATAAACCTTTTGAGAGATGAGCGTTTGGGTCAGATTAACTGAACATAGGATTGGAGAACATCACGAAGAGTGGGTGGGCACCGATAAATTTTGAGCCATAAATCTTTTTTCTGAAACCGTGAACCAGACCACGTTACAACCCTTAGAAGTCCTAATTGAAACAGGGTTTATTCTGAAAGCGTACTTCAACAGGATAGCGTTCCTGACTCCTATGAGTTGTGCTAATAAGATCTGTTGGTATTGCATGTGCGCATTGTTTTGCCACTCAAAATCAAGGTCGCATCCCAGCAAGTGATTCATTCACGAGGCTCGGCGACGCATTTTCAATAAAAACTTCAAGTTTAACATGAGTGTTGCATTAGGTTTATCATTCTCATAAATAACTTGTTATGTTTGCATACGTGTGCCTAAGCATCAACACAGTGAACGTCAGTTAAGAAGCTTGATCCTGCCATGTTGGGAAGCTTGAAAATTATGAAGTACAATCATATCAAAGGGCATGCTGCCAAGAGACTCAGTGTAGAAGGGTCTCTCTCCAGTAAGTCGTGTTAAGATGTAGCCAATCTGGGGCAGTCACGTCGAGAAATCTCTCCAAAATTCAGTTATTCTGGGGCATTCATTCTAAGATCAGGGGCAAAGATACTTCAAAGCTCATATTGGGGCAGGCCACCTCTAGAGCATGGGAAATCGTCCACTCCTGAAAATGGTTAATTAAAAACATCCCCTCAAGGTTCAAGATACTAAAGCAGAGTATTTTCGAGTCATTACAATCCCTTGCGAGGTAATGTACTTCTTGGATTACGAAGACTGGGGCAGTTATGTCGAGACATGATAAATTTCTCCAAGAGTTTGAAGACCCTAGGGCAGTGCGAACGCCCGATCTTCTGTAAAATCCTCTTGAGATGAAAAGTTCAAAGAGCCGCTTATGACCATAAAGGAAAGTCAGGTTGCAGGGCAACAGATTGTACATCCCCAGCAGTTGGCTCTCCCCAGCATTGAGATTGCTCCTTCCCCAGCAGGACAAGCTTTCCTCAGCAGAGCAGACTTTCCCCAGCAGAAGACTTGGAAAGTATTTTCTCTGGATCAAGACGTTATTTCCCCACAGACTCATGGTGCTCACTTCCCCATCCAGTCAGGAAGCGTGCTTTCACCGACGGTGTCATATTCTAGTCCCCAGCAAGATCGGAGTAAAGGCATTCTCCCCATCAGCAGACTAAGTTCAGCAGTATCCCCAAGCAGGCTAGTATCATGGACTGTTTTCCCCAGCAGGTCCTAAGCCTAATTGGTTATTAGCAATTTTCAGTAACAGACTTCCGGTTCCGTTATTGGCGTTCACTCTTAACTCCCCCACGGAGGAGAAATCTCAAGTTTTGGATGAAATACAGGTGTGGCCCCCGGTAGTTCTTTCGGGACTTCATCCCCAGCAGAAGTTATTGATCCAAAGAGTCGATCAGTATGACCCTTCTCAACAGAGTTCCTAGATTCAAAGGACAATTTATTTTTGTTGTCCCCAGCTGAACGGGTCCTTTCTCTCCGGCATTTATTTTGCTGGAGGGGCTCTTTTGCATATCATAAGCATTCACATTGTATCCTCAAACGCATAGCATTTCCATGTCGTATGGAGCATTACGCCATTATTCAAACATTTGTATTCGAAGCATAAGTCAGGTTTTATACTTTCTTTGCCAGTTCTCTTGCTCAGCAGAGATGGCACAACTCAGGAGATTTTGGAGGGATGTATTCCTCATACTTGTGCTCCCCGGCAGAGTCTTTTATTTAGACTTCTCCTTTCCCCAGCGGAGTCATCTTATCTATGGATCATGGGCTCGTCAGAAGTTTGTCCGGCCTTTCTCTTTTGTGAAATCCCGTTCTTACCAGAAGTTTTGTTTCACGTTATCCCCAGTGAAGTCGCCATTGGTATTGCTAGTTTCTCTTTATCAGCAGAGATAGCGATCTTTTGGATAATTCTTCGTCAGTTTCCCTTTATCAGCAGGGATGGCATTTATTTTGCTAGTTTCCCTTTATCAGCAGGGATGGCATCAGTTTGCTAGTTTCTCTTTATCAGCAGAGATAGCGATCTTTTGGATAATTCTTCGTCAGTTTCTCTTTGTCAGCAGGGATGGCATTTATTTTGCTAGTTTCCCTTTATCAGCAGGGATGGCATCAGTTTGCTAGTTTCTCTTTATCAGCAGAGATAGCGATCTTTTGGATAATTCTTCGTCAGTTTCCCTTTGTCAGCAGGGATGGCATTTATTTTGCTAGTTTCCCTTTATCAGCAGGGATGGCATCAGTTTGCTAGTTTCTCTTTATTAGCAGAGATAGCGATCTTTTGGATAATTCTTCGTCAGTTTCCCTTTATCAGCAGGGATGGCATCAGTTTGCTAGTTTCTCTTTATCAGCAGAGATAGCGATCTTTTGGATAATTCTTCGTCAGTTTCCCTTTATCAGCAGGGATGGCATCTAGTTTGCTAGTATCTCTGTATCAGCAGAGATAGCAATCCTTTGGAGATTTCGTTCGTCAGTTTCCCTTTATCAGCAGGGATGGCATCTAGTTTGCTAGTATCCCTTTATCAGCAGAGATAGCAATCTTTTGGAGATTTCGTTCGTCAGTTTCCCTTTATCAGCAGGGATGGCATTTAGTTTGCTAGTATCTCTTTATCAACAGAGATAGCAATCTTTTGGAGATTTCGTTCGTCAGTTTCCCTTTATCAGCAGGGATGGCATTTATTTTGCTAGTATCTCTTCATCAGCAGAGATAGCAAGCTTTTGAAGATTTTCGTCCGCCAGTTTCCCTTTATCAGCAGGGATGGCATTTATTTTGCCAGTTTCTCTTTATCAGCAGAGATAGCAATCTTTTGGAGATTTATTTCGTCAGTTCCCTTTATCAGCAGGGATGGCCTATTTCGAGATTCCTTTGTCAATTCTCTTTATCAGCAGAGATGACTTTATACCCAGCGTAGCTAGCACTCGTCTGCGTTGCGACAGTACAACATTTATGGCTAATTCTCCAGCAGAGGATCGCAAATTTCCGGATTCTTTGGTATTCAATCTCCATGCATCCCGAATGTCTGAGAGCCGTCGCTATCATACCTTCAGGACCAAGTTGATTGAATAGGGGCAGCTGTTGCACCCCAAAATTTGCCCTCCTTACTTTAGTACTAACTGGCTTATGTTTCATTTCATCTTTGCATTATCATGGGGTCAGGGTAAAGTCCTATCTGGTATACTACCTCATCAAGAGTTCACAGGTTGCAAGGGATCTCAGGTGGAACCACTCTCCTAACCAGTGCATGAATTAGGGTTTTGAAATTCTTGGGTTTATTGTTCCAATGGGCAGGCTCCTTGGGTTTTTATCATCACCAAATGACATATCTTATCTTTGTTGGAGAGGATACACATCATATTCAGAGGAATTTGGATTTGGAGACTGTGTTATTTCCTCCTAGACTGAGGATACTACAACTAGGGTTTGCTATAAAGTCAGTTTATTTCTGATTTTTTGGGCAAGACTTGATTCCATGGTATTCCTTGGGTCCCTAAGTATCTAGGAGTAGAAGATTGTCCATCAGTTTGGTTCAGGAGAAGTTCAATTGGCCAATGGATTGAAAATCAGTTGAATTGGATAAAAGTCAACAGTGAAAGGAGAAAAGTCAACTGTGAAATTTTGAGGTTCTCTCCAAGGTTTTCAAGGTCTCACATCCTTATATGGTCTTCAAGGATCAAGTTTCATACATATTTGTCAGAAATCAGGAGTTGGTGCAAAGTTTCTAAAATTGGAAAGTGACCTATAATGAAAAGTTTCCATTTTTGGCAAGTTCCTGCACTGCATTCAACTTGA
The DNA here is from genome assembly GCA_022829125.1 of Lathyrus tuberosus. Lineage (NCBI taxonomy): Eukaryota > Viridiplantae > Streptophyta > Magnoliopsida > Fabales > Fabaceae > Lathyrus > Lathyrus tuberosus. The sequence goes on from JALAZF010000086.1 coordinate 12,661,860, forward strand.
CTTTTCATCATCAAGAAAGCTTCAAATGAATTTCTCTCCAACATCAAAGTTGAAGATCTTTTTCTCCTCTTTCCAACAAGTACTAGTGGGTCTCCATATCATTTGTGAAACTCCAGTTATGATCAAAAGAAGGCAAAGTGGTTTTTAGGGTTTCTCATGATCCCATTTTCACAACTTTGGGCATAATGACCTATAACCAATTCCATTGTTTCATGCCACTTTCCAATATTAAAAGACATTCCTTGAGGATTATTTTGGGCCCAAGAATGAAGCAATTCCATGGTTTATTCTTCATTTATTCTCCATTGTTCAAAAATGCCAAATTATTCAAAAGTCATGAACCAATTATTTTCAAGGCCCAAGTTCAATTGTGGTGCGATTAGCAATCCAAATGCTAGTGATCCATCATGGAATTTTTAAGTGAACATGCATGGAGAGAGGTGTATTCCACATAATGCATTTTAACAAAATAATTCAAAAACTCATGAAACAAACAATTACCCAAGCCCAAATGATCAGATATGAAATAACCCTAAGTATTTAAGCATATTCATGCATTTGTTAGGAAACACACACGTGATTTTGGAGAGGAATCCAAGCTTGAACCCTAAATCTCTTTTTCATCAAAACTCACGATTTACAAGGAGTTCCTCCAGAATTCTTCCACAAAGCTTCTCTTGGTAGTCCATAGAGTGCAAATCAACTACCATTCGCAGCCAAAAGCAAGTGTACAAGGGGAACCGTCTCAGGTTGGTAGGAATTTTTAGGATCCTAAAACTCCAGTTTTTTACGTGAATATTGTTGTGTTGTTGTCACTGATCATGCTGGTATGATTGGTTTAGTGATTGGATGCGTATATTGCTTGTAATGTTGATTTGAATTTTTTTTGCCCTAACACTAATCCCTTCGATTTGTATTATGTGTTAATTATTTGTGGTTTTGGAGGAGAGATCTGGAATCCTCGTGGAATTCCGGTTCGAATGGTATAAGGGTCGAGGATTTATGGGCAGGTTTACGTTTGCAGGTGGTGGTGGGAGGCGGCCGGAGCTAGGGCTCCGGCGACCTGGGAAGTTTCCGGCCGGCTAGGGTTTTTGGCAAGGAAGATGACCCTCAGCCGTCCATTTTTGTTATCGCACGGCCCATGGCGTGCCACCCATTATTCTTTTTATTTTTTTTTTCTGAGTTTTAATTAAGGATCGTGTGTTATTTACCCCATACTAACTACCATGTTCCATCAACCAGTCTTTTTACTTTGTTTACTATTGTGTTCGTTGACTAATCCTAAGCCGTCTGATGGATCGTATGGCTGAGATGACGCCACTGCATTAAAAAACCCACGCGCCTTGCACATGGCACGAACACGGTAAGCCCTCCTCATTTTTCTTTTTTTTCTGATCATTTAGTGGGCGGGCTTCGCTACTCACACCCCCCATCACCAGCCCAATCTCATTTTCAACATAAAATTCTTACTGTTCGCAACCCCCCCCCCCCCCACACATACTATTTTCTCATTTTTATTTTCATTATTACATTTTCATTTTCAATTATTAAAAATAGTTTTTCACATCTAAAAAATCATCATAAAATTCATACATCATTTTTATTAAAATATAAAATTTTTACAAATTTTGTATTTTATTTTTATTTTATTTTTATCACTTAAATTAATTATTTTCTTAATTTCCATTTTGCGTTGCGCATCTCATGCATACATAAAATCCTTTATTTTAATTCTCCTCGTCCGTAAAATATTTTTTGTCCGTTCTTTTTGCATCTGTTCACTAACATTCTAAAGTGCATAAAAATATTTTTCTTTCATTTTTAAATTTATTTCATATTGCATTTAGGTCCTTCCCTTTAGCACACTGAACCCTAATTCCCACCTGAGCTCTACCTAATTATTTGAATGACTAATATCTTGATTTTTTGCAGAGACTTTTGAGATGTTGTTTGCCTCTAGTTGAGGAACCTTAATGTTTAATTTGGGAATTTTAGGAGTCATTTTTCTAATTATCTGATTTGTTTTCACTTGAGATTTTCTTGCAGGCGCATCTTTGACCTTGTGTGATTATCTGTTTGAAAAGGTACTTGTGCCATTTGCTTTAGGGTTGTTCTTTGTTTCTTTGATTCATGTTTGGATGATAATCACTTTTGTTTGCTATTATGTGATTTTCATTTCTCTTACTTGTGCCTGTTTCTCACTAACCTCTTATGCAGGGACTAAGGTAAGTTCTTTAAGGGTATGGATAAGTATCCATGGTCACCCTTACTCTTTCCTTCTCTCATCTTCTTCCTTTAGGATTTAGGTTGTCGTCAAACCTCACTAACCGTAGGTCACCCATGCATGATAACTTTAGGATTCATTGTTTCCCTTTAGAGTCACCCTTGTGTCTTCTCTCTTCTCATCTCAAATTTCTTTAAAACACTTAATAAGAATAAGGTGTATTGCGCACGAGCCTTAAGCATGGGGAATGAGAAATGAGGGGCTTCCTTTCACCTTTCTAGAGTGCTTAGCGAGCTACCTGTCTTGGGACGATGCGTTAAGTATTCGCCCCTGTGCCCTAGACTTTGGTGCAATGCAACTTAGGAACTAACTTAAGTCACTTCTGTCCTAAAAAACACAAACCAACTTCAAACCTTTTTGTCCCTCGGGACCTTCAACTTAAAGGCTATTTTCAAAAAGGCCATGTTACCTTCCGTCTGAGTCGTAAACAGGCATCGACCCTAACTGCCGGACGCGAACTTAACGTCGCTCATAAAAAACACAAAAAGAACTTGGCCCGAACTACGTTGACTCTGAATTCCCCATTGCACAAAGGGGATACGTAGGCCTAGGACGTCGACGTCCTACCGAGTCTGTCTTTGTCTTTCCCTCCCGTCTTAGTACAACCCTAGATGATAGTAACTCACCCTTAGAATAGACAACAAGCGTGGATCCCATCGAGTACGATGGACGCGTGGGGTGCTAGCACCTTCCCCTCGCGTAACCGACTCCCGAACCCAGGTAATGGTTGCGATGACCATTCCTTTCCCCCTTCCTAAGGTTTATGCGGTGTTCCCTTTCCCTCTCTTGGGATAAATTTACACGGCTGGCGACTCTGTTTTTTCCGCGCCACTCTCGCGTTTGTACCTGGATGAAAATCCTGGGAGCGACAGCTGGCGACTCTGCTGGGGACCTGGTTGACCTATGCTGGTCCATCCCTAAGCGAGTCAATCCTAGCGCTTGCTTGTTCTCTTTGGGTGTTTTGTTTTGATTTGCTTTATGTGTTGTATTTTATTCTTATTTTTTATTTTTACCGCATTTTCTGCATTTCATATTTTATTACTGTCATGCTGCTGTGCTGTGCTGGCCGTCTTTTTTTTGCAGGTTGGGTGGGACCGAGAGCTAAGCCCAATACCAAGGCTTGAGAATACCCTAGGACTAGAGTGGAAAGTAGTGGGACCTACGTGCCCGCTTGGTACGTTTGTGTGTTCACGAAATTCACAACCAGACGAGGCTATCTTAGGATGCATTCTAACGTGTGTGTCTTGCGCATGTTGGGGTGTTGATCTAGAGAGCTGTCGACTCTGGTGACCGATCATTGAGGACCTTAGTGGAAACATCCCTCTTTAGTGGTGACAGTCGCAGACCACATCCTGTGGCAAACCCATTCGCACCCGAGGGCCCGTTTTGGAACTCGCATAGGATGGCCCCTACGTTTTGAAGAGAATCAGTGGAGGCACTCCTCGATTGACTTTAGTACTGTACCCCGAAGGATGAATGTACTATTGTTTCTAGACCTCAGTGCCAAAGCTGAGGACCTTCCGCTTTGGAGAATCAGTTGAGGCCTCCTCGATTGATGATGATGCTAAACCAGAAATAGTGAACGTATCATCATTTCTCGACCTGAGAGCCCGGGATACTGAACATCCTAGTACCCACATGTGAGAGGGGATGGGTCTTACACTCTAGTAGAGGCCCGTGAGTGTTTGAAAATGATTGATGAGGGTGGAATCGATCAAAACCCTAATTTCATCATTTTTAAAAGTGAATTCTTAAAGAAAATCCATAAAAAATGATAAGACACCAAATAAGCTTGAATAAACAACTTTTGATTTTTGTTTAAGGTTTGAAAAATGAGGTTTTAACCACAAGATGAATTAAAACTCATTTGGTTTTGATTTTTCAAGATGAATATTCACTTTTAAAATGTTTAAAAATAATTAAAAATGAATTTATTCATAAAAATACCAACTATATTAAATACATAATATAAATTTGATTTTTTTGTGGAATAAAATATTTCAACATTTTTGTGATTTTTTGCAAAAAGAACCAATAAAAAATAATTAAAATTGAGGGAGTTATTAATTTTTCAAATCATTAAAAATAATAAGAAAAATAATAGAAAAATGAAAAAAAAAACATTAAAAAGGGGTCTGGGGCGAGGGGGATTCGAACCCCAGACCTCTTGTGTGCAGTGCGCGTCTCCTACCACTGGGGTGGTGATACATCTGTGTATCAAATCTCACCCACAAATATACCAGGCTTACCTTGTTTTTGGCCTGGCCAAGGCAAGGCAAGGCAAGGTTTTGGCCAAAAACGTGAAGCTTGTAACTTTCTCATTTCTCCATGGATTGGGACAAAATTTAGGTCTATCCTGCCTAGAATTTCACAAGGAATCCAATGGTGGTGGTGGTTTTTTCAGATGAGGTCCCCATTTTAAAACCCGATAGTGGTTTTGAAATAGGCTTCCATTTGCATTTTCTGTGCTACCTCATGGTACATGCATGAATTACATGATGAATTGGTCCAAACACAACATATATAACATGTATGAGATGTGTATGATTAGTGGACTTCAAAGAAATGCATATATCTAAGAGATCAAGTTGTGATGCTTACCTCTTTAGGAGCTTTTTGGGTAATCTGTCAAGTGCCTTGTTCCAGAAACAATTTGATGCTTTGGACGCCCTCAAATGATCCCTTGGAAGCTTTTAGGATGATTGGAAATAGCTGGATACCTCAAGAATGGAAACTGGCCCTTTCTTGCAAAAGGGGCAAAAGTGACCAAAATAGTAACTCTCTCAAATGGTGTTACAGATGTGGGGAACCATTTGGGACAGTTCAAGGATGATATTTGGAGTGTGTTTGAGGCTTTATCTGGTTTTGAAAGTGACTGAATCAAGACATGGCTTGAAAAGTGCAAAAAAGTCCTATTTTGAGGTTTTGAGAAGGGACTTTGAGGTTTTGGTATTTCAAGTCACTTGTGAGAGTTTGGACAGCTTAGATATGACATATTGGATGTGTTTGGATCATGAGCTGTGATGGAATTGCTCTCTAACTCAAAAACTCAAAGTTACCTTGCTAAAGAAGGCATTTTTGCCTAGAGAAAGATATTTTGAGGAAAGCAAGTGTTGTAGTGCTTTGGTAGACTTAAACTGAGCACAAATGAGCTCTATTTATAGTATAGCAAGTTTGTTTTGCAAGCAATAGTGAATGGAGGCTGCTGCAGACCTTTGGCCAATTGGAGTATTTTGGAATCTCAAGTCTCCTCTAGCCAATGACTAGAGGTTAGAGCACGGGCCTTTGGTTCCCTAGTTCAGAGATCATCCTTGACTCATTCATGTGGAAATGGCTCAGTTCATGCCACCTTGGTGCATCCATTGAATTCTCCAAAACAAAATTGGAGTCTTGTCCCCTCTTTAGGGTTTTTTAGGTTTGGCATGCTATTTTTATTTCCAAAGACTTGGAGGCTTATAGATCAGTGTTTGTCCCTCCTTGGTCTCTCCCTGAGGTGTTCAGATGGATAAACTTGTTTGTCATTTGCACAAATTGCTCAAATCGAGCAAAATGCACAAATCTGCCTTGTTATGACATTTGCAGCAAGGCATATTACCACTGTCATAACTCTTAGCTCAGATGGGATTTGATGGGGTTCTTGGCCATTTTGGAAAGCTCTCATATGATATAACACATGTGTGATCATAGTTTGTCTTGACACTTTTTGGATCCAAGTGAAAAATGCCCCTACATTTTGAAAAAAGTGAAACAGATTCTGACTTAGTGAAAAATTCACTAAGTGTTGGAAAAAGTGACATTTCATGTTTTCAGCCATTTTGATCCAACCATAACTCAAAATCCATGATGAATTGGAATGAGGTGTAGTTGACACTTTTAAAGTATGTCGTGAGAGCTACAAGTCCATCTTTGGACCAGCCAAAATCGTTGCTTGGATCTCAAGTTATGATCCTTGGAAGTTGGTACCCTAGCCACTTTGTTCCATAACTTAGAAAATTTCTAAGTTTTTTATGGTTACCCGTTTTACAAGTTATCCCACTTTTCTTGATTTTTCTTGATGAATGATGATTCTAATCACACATTAACATCATTTTAGGGTTAGGGAACCATAATTGATCAAAAAATCAAAAAGTCAAACTTTGACTTTTGGGCACAGTTGACTTTTTATCAGATGAATTCCAAACTGTGCGATCCTCTATGAAATAAAGTCCTTGACCTAAATCAAACTTGATGGATTGATTTCATAGGTGTTATAGGGTGTATTGAATCATGTCCCAAGGTTTTGGAGCATTTCTTGGTCAAAAGTCGAAGGTACAGTTGACTTTTCTCGCGAAACCCTAATTGTGGTCCTGATGAACTTGAAACTTGTGAACCAAGCTTCTTGGATCAATCCATTGTTGCAAATGGATCAATGTAGTGTATTAGGGTCCCTCAAATCATGTCTTGAGGTCTTGGCTCATGTTTTGTCCCAAATGTCAACTTAGGGGTGAATTAGGTCAAGAAACCCTAATTCCTAATTTTTTATGAATGCATCCCCTGAGGATAAATTGACTTGATGATTGGGTTTATGAGGTCCCTTAGAGTATTTTGGGTTATGCTTTGAAGCATTAGCTCATGCCCAGAGGAAAAAATTCCATCTGGAGGCCCTGGTCGACCAAAACCCTAATTTGGTGACACTGGCGATCTTGAGGCTTAATCCACTTGGAATGTTGCAGCCTTGTGCTTAATTCTTGATGTGGGAGTCCTCTTGATCCATTGTGGATGTTTGAGAGGTTTAGACAAATTGAGGGTCATGTCATTCCTTGATTGATCCTTTGTCTAAGAGCTCTGAGAGGGCTTGAAACCTTAAGTTTGATTGTAGTGGATACTCACCCATCTTTGGGGAGACTGATGAGGCACAAAGGTACATCCATATTGTGATGATGATTTGCACAATGATGGGAAATCTTAGTGGTCAAAATTTGGGGTATGACACGATGTTGTACGCAAAACTGTTTCCATTATTACTAGTCAAGGGGCATGTCCAAACCAGGTCTCCTTTGGCAATCCCGGAGAAACCGCCTTTTTGGTTCGAAGCGGATCGGACTTGCCCTTACCATCAAGGAGGGCCGGGGCATAACATAGAAAATTGTCTCAGTTTCAAATCCAATGTGCAAAAGCTTGTTAGGAGCGGGGTATTATCCTTCAAGGATACGAATCCAAATGTTCTCACAAACCCGCTGCCTCAACACGAGAAAGCCGTAGTAAACTTGATTGAGGGACAGAATAACCACAGCTATCAAATTCATGATGTGCTTTTATTGAGGGCCAACTTGGTCAAGATGCATTGTAGACAGAGCGGATACGGCCATGTGCCACCTCACAATTATCACCAGTGTCATATCTGCTCTAAAAACAATCAAGGATGTTATGTGGTGCAATCAGCTCTACAGGAACAATTGGATCTTAGATGGATCCAAGAGCACCGAATTCGTGATGTCAACATGACTTACTCGAATTCTAACATCATCCAGAATCACGACATCCGTGCGATGAATATCAACTTGGTGGCAGTGCACTCAAGGCAAAGCCAACATCATAATCTGCCACGACATGATTATAATTCATGTCTGAGTTGCTCGGTAAACAAACAGGGATGCTCTGTTATACAAGAGGCCCTCCAACGTCAGATGGATCTTGGATGGATTCAGGATTACCGCGATAGAAGTCATTATCAAGTGAATATGGTTCAAATCTTTGATATTCGCTTGATGAATACCAGCTTAGTGGAGTTACATGCTAAGCAAGTCCGGCTCGGTCTTCTGACTTCGCATAATTATCAGAGCTGTACAGTATGTCGTGAGAGCGACCAAGGATGTGCTCTCATTCAAAGAACTTTGCAACACTTGTTAAACCATTGGTGGCTTCCGATCTATTTAGACGAAGACACACAACAAGTCAGTATGATTAACGGGAACCCTACTAGGCATCAAAGTCAGGATGTTCGATCAATAGAAATAGATTTAGTGAGGTTACACTGCAGACAAAGCGGACGTGGCCAGGTGCCACCACACAACTATGAACGCTGTAGAGTTTTCTCTGAAGATAATCAAGGATGTTACCTCGTGTGAGCAACCCTTCAGAGTCAGTTGGACCACAAAGAAATTCGACCGTGTCCAAGTTCTGGATCAATCAATTTGACGCCAGACTATTTCGCTGATCAAATCAAGGACATTGTCCTAATCTCTAATCATGAGAGGACCAAAGATGTTTGTGCCATCATCCCTTTACTTGACGAATCGAAAGTTCCCAACCAGGAACTGATTGAAATTACTTACAATGGTCAGAAGAATCAGAAGGCTCTTGTAGTTATCTATCTACCGGGACCGTTACTGTATGAATTAACTAAGGATATCTCTTACAAATACGGTACAACAACAATTGAGAATGGAGAGAAAATTCCATTACCATCCGTTGTGAATATTACAGACATCATTCGAGTAACACGGAGCGGTCGAATCTTCAACCGAGGAGTTGGAGAACCTACCAGAGAAAAGGAACCTCAAACAGAAGTTCCCGATCAACCATTCGGTCCGTCTAGTGATCCCGACCTTTCAAAGAATAATGATGAGATGTTGAAGCTCAACCAGAAGAGTGAATACAACATTGTTGATCAGCTGTTGCAAACTCCTTCAAAAATCTCAGTGCTATCACTTTTACTCAGATCCGAAGCTCACAGGGAAGCTCTACAGAAAGTCTTAGAGCAAGCCTTTGTGGAACATGATGTGTCAATAAGACAATTTGACATCATCATCTCCAACATCACTTCTTGCAATAACTTGGGATTCAGTGATGAGGAACTGCCGGAAGAGGGCCACCATCACAAAATGACACTCAATATTACAGTCAACTGCCAGGACGATGCATTAGCCAGCGTACTGGTAGACACCGAATCAGCTCTAAATGTGATGCCAAAGTCTACATTGATGCGATTATCATACCAAGGATCTCCGATGAGAGCCAGTGAGGTCACCGTCAAGGCATTTGATGGATCTCGAAAAAGGGTTATCGGCGAAATCGACCTTCCCATAACTATCGGTCCTCACACCTTCCAAGTCACTTTCCAGGTCATGGACATCCGAGCAACATACAATTGCTTATTAGGAAGACCTTGGATACACGAGGCGGGGCAGTCACTTCGACACTTCACCAAAAGCTGAAGTTTGTAAAAAATGACCAACTCGTCACGGTCTGCGGAGAGCAAGCCTTGCTCATGAGTAACTTATCATCATCCACTTGTGTAAAACTAGAGGAGGTCGTTGGAACTCAGTTCCAAGCACTTTCGGTGGGTAATGAGAATCAATCAGAAAAAGGAGCATTGATTTCCTTGTACAGAAATGCTCTCGAAGTAATCAAAAGCAACAATGCGAAAGGATGGGGACAACTTGTCATACCTATTAATAACAAAGCGAAGAAAGGTCTTGGCTTTTCCTCAACCTATACCCAGACGGCTGCTAACGATGAAAGTTTTCATCCCATTCAGGACTTCTTCCACAATGGAGGTTTTCTTCACCCAGTGTCTTAAGAAGTACATACTATCAATGAAGGTGATTCCTCCGATACAGATGAAGAATGGAAGTCCTATCTCATTGAGGACGGTTATATGTCTCAGGAAGAGGTGCCTACACCATTTTGCTATCCCACACAAAGTCCGAGATTTATACCGAGATCAGATGTCGAAATGATCTACGGAGATTGCGATTCGGAAGGATGTCGTGTTCCACCTAACTCGTTAGAGGAGGACACTCTGATGAAAGACAACTTTGACCACGACTATTATGGCCCAATGGATGACCTGCCTATTTGGAAGCCGTACCCAGGAGACTCGGGGCAAGAGAGTCAGCCCAACGATGCATATCAGCTGAGCATCATTGAAAAGAATACCTGCGTCCCCACCATGTAATGGGATCAACGCTCAGAGCATTCTTAAAATATCCAGTACAACGATGAATTCACAATAATTACAGGACAAGAGTTCCTTAACTATGCTTTTCCTGAGGTCAACATCATCGAGAAGGATGACTCCTCCAGTTCCAAAGAAGTATAGGACACCTTGGGACAACCAAGTGGAAAGTACAACTACTTGGTCAAGTACACTGCTCCGAAAAGCTCTCGTATCAGGCTCGAAGGTGTAACGACCCGAAAATCTAAATTAATTATTTAATTATTTATTTAATTGATTTAGAAGGAACTAAGAGGTTTTTGGATAATTTGGAAAATTATGGATAAAATGAGTATTTTAATAATTTCAATATAATGGGTAATCATTTATTTAGATTATTATTATTGTTATTAAAAATAATAAGGGAAGGACAAGGTGGTCATAAAAGAAAAGAGGTAAGGGTAGAGTGGGAAGTTCCTAAACTGGGATATTTTGTCTAAAGAGGGAAAAGGTCGATCATTTTCTAACTGATCGTGTTTTGGTGAAGAACTCAGAGGAAGAGAAGGAGAAGAACCTTAAGGCTTGAAGATTCTGAAGAATCTTAGAGAAGGAGGAAGAACCGCTAAATTTCTCTGAGGTATGGGGAGTTATCATTGTTTATTATAGTTTTATAGGAATTGGAGATGAATAGATTAGGGATTGTATGAGTTGTGTTGATTTATAGGATTGTTGATGTAGAAGGAGTAAATTGATGAAAGTATGATGAATTTGATTGATGCATATTACTATATGTGTGTTTTGTGAGTGTTTTTGAGCAATTTTTGTGTAGAATACTGATTTTTGGGGTAATCGAAGTTAAAAAGGCAGAAAAACACTTTTCGGGAAAAGTTGGGTTTTGTCGCATCCTGACACGGGCCGTGTCACAGGACACGGGCGGCCGTGTCAGCTTGCTGGTCGTGAAATGGAAAATTGATTTTTAAAAATTGGTCACAGTACTTCTGACACGGGCCGTGTCACAGGACACGGGTGGCCGTATCAGGCTGCTGACTTGCTACTTTTTTTTATGTTTTGGAATTGTGCCCAGGTCTTCTGACACGGGCCGTGTAATAGGACACAGGCGGTCGTGTCAGACCTCTGTGTTTGCTGTATTTTGTCTGTTTCGCGTTTTGGGTGCAGGTTTCCTGACACGGGCCATGTCCCAGGACACGGGAGGCCGTGTCAGTCAGCTGTTTGTGTTGTGTTGTTGTTTTCTTGATGGTTTCATGACGTTTTCTCGTGCTGATCTTTTGTTGTTGAGTGTTGTTGATGTAAGATGATAAAACATGACTGTATGATGAATGTTTGTTGTATATGAAATGAATGATGCACACGTTGATGTCCGATGAATTGCGAAGTTTTAGCATCATTGAATTTCATAGCATTTTATGTTGGGACTTCGATCCATTGGTAGCTTCAATCCCACTGTGCGGATTGAAGTGATACGTTGATTACGATGTGCTCCATTTGGAGGGTTGATGGCCAAGTGTCCATCCACGTTGAACCGGTACCACATGCATCCCTTGCATTTCATTATGGTTGACATTGCATATGAATGATGAAATTGTGATTCTGTTGTGAAGATTACGTTGATAATCCTATGATATTGGTGTTGAAGATGATATGATGTTGTTCATTAATTATGCCATGATGTTATTGTTAATGATGCTATGAGGTTGTGTCACTTATTCTGTTTATTTTCCATGTCTTATATTATTATAATGAATTGTGATTTCTCACCCTGCCTGCTTGAAAATGTTGCCTCTTATGTGGGTAACTTGCAGATGACCAAGAGTAGCTCCGCGGTGACGAAGGAGGTAGCTTGGAGTGTCTCGTTTATGTCGTTTAGTTTAGAGGTGTCCTGCTCTGTGTCATGTAACATCGGGTTGGGTTGAATCGCGAACTTCGTGTTCTTTTGAATTATGTTGGAATTTTATACTGATGATGTTGTTCTAGATTGGATTAAGTTTCTTATGAAGTATTAATTGAATTTCAAATGACAAGTTGATTCCGCTGCAAGATTATGATTTCTTTTGATGATGTTTGAATGACCCGTGTTACGGGACAGGATTATGAGAATTGTATGATGTTTGGAATATGTACACCCTTGGTTGTGAATTTTACTCTAATATCATGATTTATTCCTTTAAAATTGTATGTGGGGTAGAAGGGTGTTACATTAGTGGTATCGGAGCAGGTCGGTCCGTCCGGCCAAGTTGTCGAGTCGTAGTTGTTCAACAATCGAGTATTGTTAACTAGTTCTAACTTTTGTTTATGTTGTAGTGTTAAGTTGAAATGGCTGGAAGGAACGATGCTGCGATTGCTGCTACGTTGGAAGCAATGGCTCAGGCTTTGCAGAATCAGCCGAACGCTGACGAAAATGCTGGATCTCGCAGTTTGGCAACTTTTCAGAGGGAGAATCCGCCTACCTTCAAAGGCAAGTACGATCCTGATGGAGCGTTGGATTGGTTGAAAGAGATAGAGAGAATCTTCCGTGTGATGGACTGCACTCCAGCGCAGAAGGTTCGATATGGGACTCATATGCTAGCATTCGAGGCTGATGACTGGTGGCTAGAGACTCGTCAAAGGTTGGAGACTGCAGGAGAAGGTATCACTTGGGATGTATTCAGACGAGAGTTCCTGAGGAAGTATTATCCGGAGGATGTCCGCGGTAAGAAGCAGATCGAGTTTCTTGAGCTGAAGCAGGGAAATATGTCGGTTACAGATTATGCTGCAAAGTTTGTTGAATTGGCTAAGTTTTATCCGCACTATAACGATGATGATGCTGAGTTTTCTAAATGCATCAAATTTGAGAGTGGGTTGCGCCCAGAGATCAAGAAGGCAGTTGGATATCAGAAGATTCGTATTTTTGCTGATTTGATTGATAGCTGCAGAATTTTTGAAGAGGATAACAATGCTCATTACAAAATCATTAATGAGAGGAAGAGCAAGCACCAACAGAATCGTGGCAAACCTTACGATGCTCCAGCTGGAAAAGGTAAACAGAAAGTGGTCGATGGCAATAAGTCTAGTAGGGGAGATGCTCCTGCTAGCATAACTTGTTTCAAATGCGGGAAAACTGGTCATAAGAGTGATGTGTGTACCGCTGAAGTGAAGAGGTGTTTCCGTTGTGGTAAGACTGGGCATGTCGTATCTGAGTGCAAGCATAAAGAGGTAATTTGTTTCAACTGTGGCGAAGAAGGACACATTAGTAGTCAGTGTCAGAAACCGAAGAAGGCTCAAACCGGTGGGAAAGTGTTCGCTTTGGCTGGGACTCAGACCACTACTGAGGACAGACTCATCAGAGGTACTTGTTTCATTAATAGTACTCCCTTAATTACTATGATTGACACTGGTGCTACTCATTGCTTTATTGCTGCTGAATGTGTTGAAAGACTAGGTCTTATGTTGTCTTCTATGAATGGAGAAATGGTCGTCGAGGTTCCGGCTAAGGGTTCGGTGACCACTTCTCTTGTGTGTTTAAAGTGTCCCTTGACGATCTTCGACAGGGACTTTACTGTTGATTTGGTGTGTTTGCCGTTATCTGGGATAGATGTGATCTTGGGGATGAACTGGTTAGAATATAACTATGTTCATATCAATTGTTATAACAAGTCTGTGAGATTTTCTACTCCTGAAGAGGAAGAAACTAGTTTGTTGTCTTTTAAACAGTTACAACAATTGATGCAAGAAGGAGCTCAGATGTTCTCAGTGATGGCGTCGTTATCTGTTGAGAGTCGAGCTGTAATTGAGGAGTTGCAAGTGGTGTGTGAATTTCCTGAAGTTTTCCCTGATGAAATTCCTGATGCGCCTCCAGAAAGAGAAGTGGAGTTTGCAATTAACCTTGTACCTGGTACCAGACCTGTTTCTATGGCACCTTACAGGATGTCTGCATCTGAATTGTCGGAGTTAAAGAAACAATTGGAGGACTTACTTGAAAAGAAATTTGTGAGGCCAAGTGTGTCGCCGTGGGGAGCTCCGGTGTTGTTAGTAAAGAAGAAAGATGGAAGTATGAGGCTCTGTGTTGATTATAGACAACTAAATAAAGTGACGATTAAGAACAAGTATCCGCTTCCGAGAATAGATGACTTGATGGATCAATTGGTAGGGGCTCGCGTGTTTAGCAAGATTGATTTGAGGTCGGGATATCATCAGATTAAAGTGAAGGATGAAGATATTCAGAAGACGGCTTTCAGGACGCGTTATGGACATTATGAGTATTCGGTGATGCCTTTCGGTGTTACTAATGCGCCGGGAGTATTCATGGAGTACATGAACCGAATCTTTCATACTTATTTGGATCAGTTTGTGGTGGTGTTTATTGATGATATATTGATTTACTCTAAATCAGAAGAAGAGCATGCAGAACACTTGAGACTAGTGTTGAAAATTTTGAAAGAAAAGAAGTTGTATGCAAAGTTGTCCAAATGTGAATTTTGGTTAAAGGAGGTTGGTTTTCTCGGCCATGTCATTTCAGGTAATGGCATTGCTGTGGATCCTTCCAAAGTGGATGTTGTGTTACAATGGGAAACTCCAAAGTCGGCTACCGAGATTAGAAGCTTTTTGGGACTAGCCGGTTATTACCAAAGGTTTATCGAGGGATTTTCTAAGTTAGCACTTCCGTTGACTAAGTTAACTTGTAAGGGTAAAGCTTTTGTGTGGGACATTCAATGTGAAGAAAGTTTCAATGAATTGAAGAAGAGATTGACATCAGCTCCGGTTTTGACACTACCTAACCCAGGAGAACCTTTTGTGGTATATTGTGATGCTTCTAAAATGGGTTTAGGAGGTGTACTTATGCAGCACGACAAGGTAGTTGCTTATGCGTCGAGGCAGTTGAGAGTTCATGAAAAGAATTACCCTACCCGTGACTTAGAACTTACTGCAGTTGTTTTTGTGCTGAAGATTTGGAGACATTACCTTTATGGCTCTAGATTTGAAGTATTTAGTGACCATAAAAGTTTAAAGTATTTATTTGACCAGAAGGAGTTGAATATGAGACAACGAAGATGGTTGGAGTTATTAAAAGATTATGATTTCGGTTTGAATTATCATCCAGGAAAAGCTAATGTTGTGGCTTATGCATTACGTCGAAAGACTTTACATATGTCGGCAATGATGGTAAAGGAGTTGGAATTAATTGAACAGTTCTGAGATATGAGTTTGGTTTGCGAAGTGACACCGCAGAGTGTTATGTTAGGAATGCTGAAGATTAACAATGATTTCTTGAATAGTATCAGAGAAGCTCATAAGTTAGATGTAAAACTGGTGGATTCGATGGTTGGAATCGATCTGTCTGAGGATAGCGATTTTAAGTTGGACATGCATGGTGTGCTAAGATTCCGTAATCGAATCTGTATTCCTGATGATGCGGAAATGAAGAGAGTAATTCTTGAGGAAAGTCATAGATGTAAATTGAGAATTCATCCGGGGGCTACAAAAATGTATCAAGATTTGAAGAATTTGTTTTGGTGGCCTGGGATGAAGCGTGATGTAGCTCGTTTTGTGTATGCATGTTTAACTTGTCAGAAGTCGAAGGTTGAACATCAGAAGCCTGCAGGGTTGATGCAACCGTTAGAAGTTCCAGAGTGGAAATGGGATAGCATTTCAATGGACTTTGTGACGGGATTGCCTAATACTTCAAGAGGGCACGATTCGA
Source organism: Lathyrus tuberosus (assembly GCA_022829125.1). NCBI lineage: Eukaryota > Viridiplantae > Streptophyta > Magnoliopsida > Fabales > Fabaceae > Lathyrus > Lathyrus tuberosus. The sequence goes on from JALAZF010000086.1 coordinate 12,677,757, forward strand.
TTTGGGTGATTGTTGATAGGCTTACAAAGTCGGCACATTTTCTTCCTATTAACATCACTTTTCCAGTGTCGAAGTTGGCGGAGATTTATATTTGGGTAATTGTGAAGTTGCACGGTGTTCCTTTATGTATTGTGTCGGATAGAGATCCGCAGTTCACTTCTGATTTTTGGAAAAGTTTGCAAGAAGCGTTGGGTTCCAAGATGAGGTTGAGTTCGGCGTATCACCCTCAAACAGATGGTCAAACAGAGAGGACTATTCAGTCGTTGGAGGATTTGTTGCGAGCATGTGTCCTCGAGCAAGGAGGTTCTTGGGACACTCATTTACCGTTAATAGAGTTCACTTATAATAATAGTTATCACTCTAGTATCGGAATGGCACCCTTTGAAGCACTGTATGGTCGGAGATGTAGGACTCCTTTATGTTGGCATGAATCTGGAGAGAGTGTGGTGCTAGGACCTGAAGTTGTCCGAGATACTACCGAGAAGGTGAAGTTGATCCGAGAAAAGATGAAATCTTCCCAAAGTAGGCAGAAAATTTATCATGACAAACGAAGAAAGGATTTAGAGTTCCAAGCGGGTGACCATGTGTTTTTGAGAGTTACACCTGTGACGGGTGTTGGACGGGCGCTGAAGTCTAAGAAGCTTACTCCGCGATTTATTGGTCCGTATCAGATTTCGGACAGAGTTGGAAATGTTTCTTATAGAGTGGCTTTACCGCCTAATCTGTCGAATTTACATGATGTGTTCCATGTGTCACAACTCCGGAAGTATGTTCCAGATCCGTCTCACGTGATTCATATGGATGATGTGCAAGTACGGGATAATCTTACTGTGGAGACGATGCCTGTACGAATTGCGGAGCGTGAGAAGAAGGTTCTAAGAGGCAAGGAGATTACGTTGGTGAAAGTTGTCTGGTTAGGAGCTACCGGAGAAAGCATGACTTGGGAGCTAGAAGCAAGATGAAGGAATCTTATCCCGAGCTATTCGAATCAGGTAAATTTTCGAGGACGAAAATTCTTAAAGTGGGGGAGAGTTGTAACGACCCGAAAATCTAAATTAATTATTTAATTATTTATTTAATTGATTTAGAAGGAACTAAGAGGTTTTTGGATAATTTGGAAAATTATGGATAAAATGAGTATTTTAATAATTTCAATATAATGGGTAATCATTTATTTAGATTATTATTATTGTTATTAAAAATAATAAGGGAAGGACAAGGTGGTCATAAAAGAAAAGAGGTAAGGGTAGAGTGGGAAGTTCCTAAACTGGGATATTTTGTCTAAAGAGGGAAAAGGTCGATCATTTTCTAACTGATCGTGTTTTGGTGAAGAACTCAGAGGAAGAGAAGGAGAAGAACCTTAAGGCTTGAAGATTCTGAAGAATCTTAGAGAAGGAGGAAGAACCGCTAAATTTCTCTGAGGTATGGGGAGTTATCATTGTTTATTATAGTTTTATAGGAATTGGAGATGAATAGATTAGGGATTGTATGAGTTGTGTTGATTTATAGGATTGTTGATGTAGAAGGAGTAAATTGATGAAAGTATGATGAATTTGATTGATGCATATTACTATATGTGTGTTTTGTGAGTGTTTTTGAGCAATTTTCGTGTAGAATACTGATTCTTGGGGTAATCGAAGTTAAAAAGGCAGAAAAACACTTTTCGGGAAAAGTTGGGTTTTGTCGCATCCTGACACGGGCCGTGTCACAGGACACGGGCGGCCGTGTCAGCTTGCTGGTCGTGAAATGGAAAATTGATTTTTAAAAATTGGTCACAGTACTTCTGACACGGGCCGTGTCACAGGACACGGGTGGCCGTATCAGGCTGCTGACTTGCTACTTTTTTTTATGTTTTGGAATTGTGCCCAGGTCTTCTGACACGGGCTGTGTAATAGGACACAGGCGGTCGTGTCAGACCTCTGTGTTTGCTGTATTTTGTCTGTTTCGCGTTTTGGGTGCAGGTTTCCTGACACGGGCCATGTCCCAGGACACGGGAGGCCGTGTCAGTCAGCTGTTTGTGTTGTGTTGTTGTTTTCTTGATGGTTTCATGACGTTTTCTCGTGCTGATCTTTTGTTGTTGAGTGTTGTTGATGTAAGATGATAAAACATGACTGTATGATGAATGTTTGTTGTATATGAAATGAATGATGCACACGTTGATGTCCGATGAATTGCGAAGTTTTAGCATCATTGAATTTCATAGCATTTTATGTTGGGACTTCGATCCATTGGTAGCTTCAATCCCACTGTGCGGATTGAAGTGATACGTTGATTACGATGTGCTCCATTTGGAGGGTTGATGGCCAAGTGTCCATCCACGTTGAACCGGTACCACATGCATCCCTTGCATTTCATTATGGTTGACATTGCATATGAATGATGAAATTGTGATTCTGTTGTGAAGATTACGTTGATAATCCTATGATATTGGTGTTGAAGATGATATGATGTTGTTCATTAATTATGCCATGATGTTATTGTTAATGATGCTATGAGGTTGTGTCACTTATTCTGTTTATTTTCCATGTCTTATATTATTATAATGAATTGTGATTTCTCACCCTGCCTGCTTGAAAATGTTGCCTCTTATGTGGGTAACTTACAGATGACCAAGAGTAGCTCCGCGGTGATGAAGGAGGTAGCTTGGAGTGTCTCGTTTATGTCGTTTAGTTTAGAGGTGTCCTGCTCTGTGTCATGTAACATCGGGTTGGGTTGAATCGCGAACTTCGTGTTTTTTTGAATTATGTTGGAATTTTATACTGATGATGTTGTTCTAGATTGGATTAAGTTTCTTATGAAGTATTAATTGAATTTCAAATGACAAGTTGATTCCGCTGCAAGATTATGATTTCTTTTGATGATGTTTGAATGACCCGTGTTACGCGACAGGATTATGAGAATTGTATGATGTTTGGAATATGTACACCCTTGGTTGTGAATTTTACTCTGATATCATGATTTATTCCTTTAAAATTGTATGTGGGGTAGAAGGGTGTTACAGAAGGCATCCAGCCAACTGGATGGGCAGATCTTCCTAAGAGTACAAACACTGCGCAAGATACAACAGAGGAGTTTGTCTACGAAAATCCTGCCTGGGAGACAGACTCTAACGATCCTGCTCCACCAGAAATCAGCGTTATTTCTGAAGACAAGCCAAGAAAGAATGTACCAGACTTTGTGACTCACCGAGGAGTTCGCCGCCAATGGGTTGCAGTCAACGTTTCGAAAGTTGTTCATAAGTCTAAGTAATTTCCATCTTTATCTTAAACTTTCACCCTGCCCAGGTGAAATGGATGTTTTGATAGGGCTCACTTTCTGTAAATGTCCCTCTTCGCTTTGCCCAAAGCGACAGAGTTTTGTTTTATAGGGTTGTAGTTTCAAGAATCGACTGAATCATAAATAAAATAATGTCGTTCTGTAATTTCCGCATCAATTGTTGTTTTCTCTTTTCACTTTTGCAGAAAATGGTAATCCTAAAAAACAAATAATAAAAACAAGCAGTAAAAAAAATACACTTGCACACACTCTTACATTTCTCTCTGTCTCTTCTAAACACAAACCATCACGTCATGCAGATTGCTTGTTTCAAACCCCATTGAAACATACGATCCAATTCCTTCTCCCAACTTTGAATTCTCGGTATTTGAGGCTGAAGAAGAAGATGACGAAGAAATTCCAGAGGAGATCTCCCGATTACTCAGACAAGAGGAAAGGTACATTAAACCTCACAAAGAGTCGTTGGAAACGGTCAACTTGGGTTCAGAAGAAGAGAGAAAAGAGGTCAAGATTGGGGCACTACTCAGTCCAACTATCAAAGAAAGTTTGATAAAGCTTCTCAAAGAGTTTCCCGATGTATTCGCTTGGTCCTATCAGGACATGCCGAGGTTGGATACCAGCATCGTGGAACATCATCTACCATTGAGATCAGAATATTCGCCAGTGAAACAAAGACTAAGACGGACTCATCTAGACATGGCCATCAAAATCAATGAGGAAGTACAGAAACAGATTGACGCGGGTTTCCTCGCCACGTCAGAATATCCTCAATGGCTAGCCAACATAGTACCAGTTCCGAAAAAGGAAGGAAAGGTCAGAATGTGTGTAGACTACAGGGATCTGAACAAAGCAAGTCCAAAGGATGACTTTCCCTTATCGCACATAGACATGCTGGTAGACAGTACAACAAAGTTCAAAGTTTTCTCCTTCATGGATGGATTCTCGGGCTATAATCAAATCAAAATGGTGCTGAAAGACATGGAGAAAACTTCGTTCATCATCCCATGGGGCACCTTTTGTTACAAGGTGCTTCCGTTCGGTTTGAAGAATGTCGGGGCAACCTATCAAAGGGCCATGAATACTGTGTTTCATGACATGATACACAAAGAAATCGAGGTATATGTCGATGACATGACTGCCAAATCTAAAACAGAGGAGGAGCATGTGACCCACCTGTCAAAACTATTTGAGCGGTTGAGAAAGTACAAACTCCATTTGAATCCTAATAAATGCACATTCGGTGTCCGCTCAAGGAAACTGCTAGGATTCATCATCAGCCAGAAAGAAATTGAGGTTGATCCTGACAAGGTCAAGGCCATTCAAGAAATGCCTTCTCCAAAGACTGAAAAACAAGTCAGGGAATTCTTGGGACGTTTGAATTACATTTCCATATTCATATTCCTCATGACCGCAACATGTGTGCCGATTTTCAAATTACTCAAAAAGAATCAGGGCTGTGTTTGGACAGAAGACTGCCAAACCGCCTTCGACAGTATCAAGGAATACCTATTGAACCCACCGATTCTATCACCTCCAGTGGAAGGAAGACCAGTGGTCATTTACTTAACAGTCTTGGAAGACACCATGGGTTGTGTACTTGGCCAACAAGACGAAACCAAAAGGAAAGAGTCTGCCATCTACTATTTGAGCAAGAAGTTTACAGACTGTGAAACTTGGTATACTATGCTCGAGAAAACTTGTTGTGCTCTGGCTTGGGCAGCTAAATGTCTTTTCCAGTATATGATTCGTCACACTACTTGGTTAATCTCCGAAATGGATCTAATCAAGTACATCTTTGACGAACCTGTTCTCACGGGAAGGATTGCCAGTTGGCGGATGTTGTTATCAGAATACGACATCGAGTACCACACTCAGAAAGCCGTAAAGGGAAGTGTTTTGGCCGATCATTTGGCTCATCGATCGATTGACGATCAAGAATTAGTCGGATTTGACTTCCCAGATGAAGATGTCATGTATCTAAAAATGAAAGATTGCGATGAACCACTACCCAGTGAAGGGCCAGAATCGGGTTCCCAATGGGGACTTATTTTGACGGAGCTGTCAATCATTATGGAAACGGAATTGGGGAAATCATCATAACACCTCAGGGTACCCACATTCCTTTCACTGCCAGTCTGGCATTCAAGTGTACAAACAACGAGGTCGAATATGAAGCTTGTATCATGGGTCTCGAAGAAGCGATTGATTTAAGGATTAAGAACTTAGACGTATATGGCGACTCACCCCTGGTTATCAATCAGATCAAAAGAGATTGAAACATATACCAATCATGATTGATTCCTTACAAAGACTACGCGAGAAGGTTGTTACCCTTCTTCAACAGAATCGAGTTTCATCATATCCCTCGTGAAGAGAATCACGTGGATGATGCATTAGCCACTCTCTCTTCCATGATTAGTGTAGGTCAATGGAACAACGTACCTAAGATTGACATAATGCGCCTGGAACGGCCTGCTTACATCTTCACAATTGAAGCAGTTATAGACGACAAACCTTGGTATCACGATATCAAATGCTTCATTCAAAAACAAGAGTATTCACTTGGGGCATTAAGAAAGGACAGAAAGACCCTCAGAAGGCTGGCTGGCAACTTCTTCCTGAGCGGTGATACACTCTATAAGAGAAATTTTGACATGGTCCTGCTCCTATGTGTAGACAGACCAGAAGCAAACATGCTGATAAAAGAAATTCGCAAAGGATCCTTTGGCACTCATGCCAACGGACACGCAATGGCGAGAAAAATTCTAAGAGCAGGGTACTACTGGTTAACCATGGAATCTGATTGCTACAAGTACATGAGGAGATGTCACAAGTGTCAGATATACTCAGACAAGATCCATGTACCGCCAACACATCTTAAAGTTCTTTCTTCCCCATGGCCTTTTTCCATATGGGGAATCGACATGATTTGCATGATTGAACCCAAAGCTTCGAACGGACATCGGTTCATTCTGGTAGCCATTGACTACTTCACCAAGTGGGTTGAAGCAGCGTCATACACCAATTTAACCCGACAAGTGGTGGTCCAATTTATCAAAAACTATATCGTTTTTCGTTATGGTGTTCTAAGCCAGATCATTACTGATAATGGATCCAACTTGAACAATAAGACGATGAAAGAGTTGTGTGCTGAGTTCAAGATCGAACACCATAACTCATCTCCCTACCGACCCAAGATGAATGGGGCGATAGAAGCGGCTAACAAGAACATCCAGAAGATCGTTTAAAAGATGGTTGTAACCTATAAAGACTGGCACAAAATGCTACCCTTTGCTCTTCACGGTTATCGCACATCTGTCCGCACTTAGACAGGGGCAACCCCTTTCTCTCTAGTATATGGCATGGAGGCAGTGCTCCCCATGGAAGTAGATATCCCATCAATCCGGGTATTGATGGAAGCTAAGCTAATAGAAGTTGAGTGGTGTCAAAGTCGGCACGACGAACTGAACCTAATCGAAGAAAAGCGAATAATGGCTCTATGCCATGGTCAGTTGTATCAACAGAGAATGAAGAAGGCGTTTGACAAAAAGGTCCGACCTCGCGTCTTTAGGAAAGGAGACCTCGTGCTCAAAAAGATCCAATCATTTCACACTATTTCCCGGGGCAAATGGACCCCGAATTATGACGGTCCCTACGTGGTCAAGAAAGCCTTCTCAGGCGGCGCCTTGAGACTCGCAACCATGGACGGAGAGGAATTTGCCTACCCCACAAATGTTGATGTAGTCAAGAAATACTTCGCCTAAATAAAAAAACGTCTCGGTGGATTGAAAACCCGAAAGGGCAGTCCAGACAAAAATTAGAGACATAATCAAAAATCATCTCGGTGGATTGGAAATCTCAAGGTACAATCCAAGCAAAAGTTAGGGATAATGGCAAGTAACTATGTCTGATCAGTTCAAATCCCTCAGCAGCAGTAATTCCATCCCTCCGGAAAACTCCAGTCAAGGTCATCTTCGATAGAAGCCCAGGATGTCCAAAATTCAAAGTTGGTAGAAGGATAGCGGTCGTTATGTTTCAATGTAGCCCTTTTCTCTTAAATTACCATTTTCTAACTTTGTAAATACTCTACGGAATCACGCGCTTGGCTGATTTCCATCCTATCAATAAAATTTGAGCCCTAGTACTTTTGTTTGCAATTCTTATTTGTTTTAGCTTTACAGAATAACATTTTTAACATGATTAACGATTCTTGAAATAAAACAAAAATGAATTTACTTGTCAAACTTTTTTCTGCTTTTAAAATAAAGATGGCAAATTATTTTGACTGTTGAACATCGAAAGAACATCGATCACTTCTCCCGAAGTAATCGAGCTTCAAAATGCAGAATCAAAGTACTCTTTCTAAACCAGTGTACCTAAACGAAGGATCAACTGTGTCGGATGCGAATATCCCGTTCGACACCTTCGGCAGAGTTCTTATATCCTAAGCCCGACCAACGGTTTTCTCCACAGGGACTATCTCTCCTAAGCAAGGCAGAATTTCTATTTTGAACCTAAGATACCTCTTCGTCCCCCGCAGTGGCCGAGTATCCAATCGTGTTCGTCCGTTAGTCTGTATGTCGCATCAGCTTTGTCAGCATATACATACATACATCATGCATTATTGATTTTCATTCATATTCATATTGCATCACTATCACTCTAGTCAGTCTTATCCCCTAGTGATAAAAGTCCTCTTGTCAATTAAGTTGTCAATTCTTTCCTCATCAGGAAATGTGTTGTCTGAACAATCTCTCCTCTAGTTTATTTCTGGATTGGAGTTGATCCTCGACCACTCTGATAACTTGAACCTCTGAAAAGCAAAAAAACTTTTGAGAGATGTCACTCTTCGCCATTGAAGATGATATCTTCGCTTTCCCGGATTAAGGAAAATCCCCAGAGAAAGCCTTTTAATCAAAGCTTTGGCAATATAGCAGTTTTTCTCTGGAAAATTCGCTGACGAAAAGGTCATCAGCACCTCAAAATTGGATTACATCACATGGCATTTCTCCGAGAAGATCCCAAGAAAAGTATGATGTAATATCCCCAAACAGAAAGCAGTCTCTCAAGAGACTTGTTTCCCCAGTAGAGTCGACAAATGGCGTCTCCAACAGAGAAGTTTGTGCACCTCTACAGCTCGGACTATTGGGTTCCCCAGCAAGTCTGACATCAAAAAATTTTCCATCAAATGGCATCTCCCCAGGAAAATTCAGCGAGAAGTTTAAGGAAAACCGCTACAAATAGCATCCCTTGTCAAGAAAGTTTATTGACAAAAGAAACTGAGACCAGTTCCTTGGTAAGAAACCAGGATCGAGGGGAAGTTTATATCAGAAACTGAGACCAGTTCCTTGGTAAGAAACCAGGATCGAGGGGAGGTTTAGTCCAAAAGAAAACTTAGACCGGTTCCTTGGTAAGAAACCAGGATCGAGGGGAAGTTTATATCAAAAACTTAGACCAGTTCCTTGGTAAGAAACCAGGATCGAGGGGAAGTTTATATTAGAAACTGAGACCAGTTCCTTGGTAAGAAACTAGGATCGAGGGGAAGTTTATTCCAGAAACTAAGACCAGTTCCATGGCTGAAGGCCAGGATCGAGGGGAAGTTTCACCCTTTTCTAGGCATTATTGCTTAGCAAAAGAAGATAGATGCGCAAGCTGTCATTCATAACCACCATCAAAATTTCGGGTATTCCGATATTTAATCCTCTTGCAGCCCGAATGCCCGAATACCTTCGCCATTCACACCTTCGGGTTCAAGAAGATTAAATAGGGGCATCTGTCATACCCCAAATTTTGACCACTAATATTTCCCATTATTGTGCAAATCATTACCACAATATGGACTAACCAACATCCCTCAATCAATCTCCTCATAGATGTTTGAGCATTTACTACTATCAAAAGATTAGGGTTTCAAGCCCTCTCAGAGCTTTTAGACAAAAGATCAATCAAGAGATGACATGATCTTCAACCTGTCTAACCTCTCAAACACCCATAAAGGATCAAGAGGACTCCCACGTCAAGAATTAGGCACAAGGTTGCAACATTCCAAGTGGATCAAGCCTCAAGATCGCCAGTGTCACCAAATTAGGGTTTTGGTCGACCGAGGCCTCCAGATGGAAATTTTTCTCTAGGCATGATCCAATGCTTCAAAGCATAACCTAAGATACTCCAAGGGACCTCATGAACCCAATCATCAAGTCAATTTAACCTCAGGGGATGCATTCACCAAAAATCAGGAGTTAGGGTTTCTTGACCTAACTCACCCCTAAGTTGACTTTTGGGACAAAACATGAGCCAAGACCTCAAGCCATGGTTTCAGGGTCTCTAATACACCATATTGATCCATCTGCAACAATGGATTGATCCAAGAAGCTTGATCCACAAGCATCAATTTCATCTGGACCACAATTAGGGTTTCGGGGAAAAAGTCAACTATACCTTTGACTTTTGACCAAGACATGCTCCCAAACCTTGGGACATGATTCAATACACCCTATAACACCTATGGAACATATCCATCAAGTTTGATTTAGGGCAAGGACTTGATTTCATAGAGGATCGCACAGTTTGGAATTCATCTGGTAAAAAGTCAACTGTGCATAAAAGTCAAAGTTTGACTTTTTGAGATTTTTCATAATTATGGTTCCTTAACCCTAAAATGATGTTAATGTGTGATTGGAATCATCATTCATCAAGAAAAATTAAAGAAAGTGGGATAACTTGTAAAAGGGGTAACCATAAAAACTTAGAATTTTTCTAAGTTATGAAATAAAGTGGCTAGGGTGCCAACTTCCAAGGATCATAACTTGAGATCCAAGCAACCATTTTGGCTGATCCAAAGATGGATTTGTAGCTCTCATGGCATACTTCAAAAGTGCCAATTACAACTCATTCGAAATCTTCATGGATTTTAAGTTATGGAGTGATCAAAATGGCTGAAAACATGAAATGTCACTTTTTCCAACACTTAGTGAAATTTCCACTAAGTTTGAATATGTCTTGCTTTTTTTTCAAAATGTAGGAGGATTCTTCACTTGGGTCCAAAAAGTTTCAAGACAAACTATGTTCACACATATGTTGTATCACATAAGGGTTTTCCAAAATGTCCAAGAGCTTCATTAAACTCTATCTGAGCTAGGAGTTATGACAACTACAACATGCCTTGCTGCAAACTGTCTTGGCAAGGCTGATTTGTGCATAAAGGCACGATTTGCTCAAATTGTGCAATTCCAAGCATGCTTATCCATCTGAACACCTCAAGGGGGAACAACCAAGGGACAAGCACTGATCCATCAGCCTCCCAAGTCCAAGATTCCCAAAGTAGCATGCCAAACCCTAAAAAGCCTAAAAGAGGCCAAGACTCCAATTTTGTTTCCAAGCATTCAATGGATGCACCAAGGTGACATGAACTGAGCCATTTCCAACTGAATGAGTCAAGGATAAGCTCTGAACCAAAGAACCATAGGCCTGTGCTCTAACCTCTAGTCAATGGCTAGAGGAGACTTAAGATTCCAAAGTGATGCAATTGGACAATGAGCTGCTGCAGTTGTCATTCACTATTGCTTGCAAAACAAACTTGCTCTACTATAAATAGAGCTCATTTGTGCTCATTTTGAGTACACCAAAGCACTACAACACTTGCTTTCCTCAAAATATCTTTCTCTAGGCCAAAATGCCTTCTTTTGCAAGGTAACTATGAGTTTTTGAGTTAGAGAGCATTTCCATCACAGCTCATGATCCAAACACATCCAATATGTCATATATAAGCTATCCAAACTCTCATAAGTGACCTGTAACGCCAAAATCACAAAGTCCCCTCTCAAAACCTTAAAATTTGACTTTTTTGCATTTTTCAAGCCATGTCTTGATTCAGTCACTTTCAAAACCAGATAAAGCCTCAAACACACTCCAAATATCATCCTTGAACTGTCCCAAATGGTTCCCCACATCTGGAACACCATTTGAGAGAGTTGCTATATTGGCCACTTTTGCCCCTTTTGCAAGAAAGAACTCAAACGTGTTCCTGAGGATTCCAGTAGATTCCAACCATTCTAAAAGCTTCTAAGGGATCATTTGAGGGTGTACAAAGCATCAATTTATTTCTGGAACAAAACACTTGACAGATTGCCCAAAAAGCTCCTAAAGAGGTAAGCGTCACAACTTGAACTCTTTGAAATATGCATGGCTTTAAGGTCCACTGATCATACACATCTCATACATGTTATATGTGTTGTGTTTAAACCAATTCATCATGTAATTCATGCATGTAATAAGAGATAGCATAGAAAATGCAATTATAGGCCAATTTCAAAACCACTATCGGGTTTTTCAATAGGAGCCTCATCTGCAAAAACCACCACCACCATTGGATTCCTTGTGAATTCTAGGCAGGATGGACCTAAATTTTATCCCAATCCATGGAGAAATGAGAAAGTTACAAGCTTCACATTTTTGGCCAAAATCTTGCCTTGCCTTGCCTTGGCCAGGCCAAAAACAAGGCATGCCTCATATATCCATGGGGTGGTTTTGATACACGAATGTATCACCACTCCAGTGGTAGGAGGCGCACACTGCACACAAGAGGTCTGGGGTTCGAACCCCCCTCGCCCCAGATCCTCTTTTTTACCATTTTTCCACTTTTTATCATTTTTCATATTATTTTTAAATGATTTGAAAACTTAATAACTCTCTCTATTTTAATCATTGTTTGTTGATTCTTTTTCTGAAAAATCACAAAAATGTTGAAATATTTTATTCCACAAAAAATCAGATTTATATTAATTATTTAATATAGTTGATATTTTTGTAAATAAATTCATTTTTATTGTTTTTAAACCTTTTAAAAAATGAATATTCTCCTTGAAAAATCAAGACCAAATGAGTTTTAATTCATCTTGTGGTTGAATATCATTTTTTAAACCTTAACCAAAAATCACAAGATGTTTATTCAAACTTATTTGGTATCTTTATCATTTTAATTAATTTTCTTTGAATAATTACTTTAAAAAATGATGAAATTAGGGTTTTGTTGATTTTCACCCTAGAAAACTTTTTCAAAACACTCACGGGCCTCTTGGTAGAGTGTAAGACCCATCCCTTTATACATAAACAATTTTGGACCTCAGTGTATTGTATAAGTCCCGATACCGTTAGAAACCTCAGCGCGATCGCCATTTTCAAACAAATAATTGGGCATGCCCTCGTGTTGTAAGTCCCATTTCTTTTCTTTAAAGCACTTTTGGGCCTCTTGGTAGAGTGTAAGACCCACCCCTTTGTACAAAAAACCTTTTTGGGCCTCAGTCACTTGTATAAGTCCCTGTACAAATTCAAAATAACAGTACAATCACTGTTAAAACTTGGGCCTCTCCTTGAGCTGTAAGCCCCGGTCTCTGTTCAAAATACTTTCTCCTTTGATTTTGAATCCAAATGTATAGTTTCTATCAAAACTTTCTTTAATTTTTTTGTTGAACAACTAACAAAACAGCATGGAAGCTCTAAAACAGGTAAGTGTTTATCTGCTTTCTTTTATCCGCTTTCATATAAATAACTGTATTATGGGGCTGCTTCACTGTAAGTTTTCTTTCATACCTTTTAAATACTCGTCATATATCAACTGTATATATACTAGTATAGTTATTTAGAGTTTTACCCGGCAACTACGTCTAGAACTAGGTAAAGCCCATTGGTCATTCTTGAATACAAACAAAACTAGATCCCCATAGGATTCCAGATACAGTCTTCCCTTCTCTTGGGGTTAAACAATATGGAACAAAGAGAAAGGCAGTATTCTCGGTGAACCTTTTCTCAGACTTTCACCCTTAGAAATTGTCAAAGAAACTTTACTCCCCAGAGATGATCTTTTCTCCGTGAATGGCATCTCTTGAGCTTCTTCCAAACCCTCAAACTTTCCTGGAATGATCTATTCTCTGTGAATTGCATTTCTTGAACTTCTCTTGGTTTGGGGACCCATAGGCTTCCTAAAAGCACCCCCGCCTCCTCTTGGGCGTTGTACAAGGACCCTTCGGCTTCCTAGAAGTTCTCATGCCTTCTCTTGGACTTAATACAAGGACCCTAACGACCTCTTAAAGGTATAAGACAGAACTTAGTTATCCTTTGCTAGAGCAATCTTTCTAGTGTCAAACCTCTTGCCACTTTAGGGTTGATTCTCATCCCTTAAAGCCCTTGCCCTCTTTTGGGCATCCTACAAAAGATAAAACTCTTCAACACTAGTATACTTGGACAGTCTAAACCCCCCTTGAGTCTCAAAGACATTCTCAAGTTCCTTTCAAACATAGGAAAAAAACATTAATCACTCTGGATAAATCTCCAGAAGAAACCCGGTCTCCCTCATGAGAGTTCCCCACCCTTGGGCCTGCCTATGGATCTAATTCTCAGCAGTAAGATAGCCTCCTCTTAGGCTTTGTATAATGATCTTTCCTCAACACAGTCAGCCTCCTTTTGGGCTTTGTACAAATGATTCTCCCCAGCGGAGCTAGCCTTTTTAGACTCTCTTGTTGAGTCAATACCTTTTTTGCCTCAGTCTCGGGCTTCATACGAGATAGCAAATCACTCTCTTGTTAAGTATAAAAGACTCTCTTATTGAGTCAATCAACTTTCAGACTCTCTTGTTGGGTCAATCACTTTTCAGACTCTCTTGTTGAGTCAAGCACTCTCTTGTTGAGTCAACCCCTTTTAGCCTCTATCTCGGGCTTCGGACGAGACAAATAAAAACACTCTCTTGTAGAGTCAGAACCATTTAGCCTCAATCTTGGGCTTTGTACAAGACACAAATTTCCCTCTCTTTAGCTGGGGATAGATACCTTCCCCATCCAAGTCATTTCCTCCCAGCCTTCATTTAGGCTTTGAGGAATAACTTCACCAAGCAGAGTCAAATTCATTGCAGCCTCAATCTTGGGCTTTGTACAAGACACATAAAAAATATCCTCACCAGAGTCAGTTAATTTCCCATTTCAGCCTCAATCTTGGGCTTTGTACAAGACACCTATAAACCTCCCCGACGGAGTCAAAACCTTTTTTTATTATTTAGCCTCCTCTTAAGCTTTGTATAATGATATCCCCAAAGAGTCAGTCTCTTTTTAGCCTCAATCTTGGGCTTTGTACAAGACAGATAAAACACTTTCTTGTTGAGTCATTCTTATCCAGCCTCCTCTTAGGATTTGTATAAAGAAATCCCCTAGCCAAATCAATTAACCTTTTAGCATCAACCTTGTGCTTTGATCAAGGCACACAAAACTCAACAATCTCTCTTTAGAGATGACAAATTCCATCTCAATACCTTTTTAGCTTCAATCTTGGGCTTTGAAAAAGACACAAATACCCTTTTAGCTTCAATCTTGGGCTTTGAACAAGACACCAAAATCTCATTTTCCTCCCTTAGAATAGGAGGAACTACGATTGCTCTGATTTCCCTGTTTCGTTTAAACGGGAATACGTAGGCATAAGATTGTGAAATCTTAGCGAGCATACCAATCAAAAACCTTAGGTCTAGTACCTTCATATCAATCAAAACTTTAGGTTTCATACCTTAAGCCATCATCATCATCATTTTTCACCGAAAACAAAACTCACTCACTCACTCTTCCCAAGAAACTTTCCCAACCCATCAGCAGATAAACACTATCAATTACAAAGCGAGACCTAAAGCTAACATCTTGTGGATAACCACATATACGATGGGTAATTGACATCTACCCATTGTATAACCTTACCCCGGACCCCCCAATCTCTTTTAAAGCGTTTGTTTAGTTAAATATTCGCATGCAAGGTTAGTTTTAGATACCTTCCCTTTCCCTTCCAGCTTCATGGGATAAATAAGAAATCAGAAAGTATCACCCTTTCTCCTTGAGGAGGAAAACCCAAACTTCAGCGATAAGGTGGTTGCGTCACCGACAAAAATCGTTCGCTACAGCCATTCCAACCCGTCAAAAGCTTTGGACACGTCCAACTTTAAGACCATGACTCCCTTCTTGCCTTTCGTTTTTTTCTTCATCCAATAGAGACACTTCATTGCCACAAGAGAATTGTCCGTAATAAGACGACCTTTCACGAATGCACTTTGTTCCTCGTCTATTATCTCCGGCATGATATGTTTGATTTTGTTGGCTATAGTCTTCGTAATCACCTTCATTATCACATTACATAGAATAATCGACCGAAAATCCTTGGCACTAGCGGAATGCTTACACTTTGGGATCAATACAATGTGTGTGTTATCGAAAACCCCAGGATCAGCAGTGTTGTTAAGAACATCCACCACCATAGTGGAAACTTCATGCCCTACTATATCCTAATACTTCTTAAAAACAAAGCATGAAAGTCGTTAGGGCCTGAAGCCTTAAAGGGGTGCATCTGAAATAAGGCCTCCTTAACCTCTTGGCAATAAAATTTTCTTACGCGCTAGCTAACATGATTCAGATTCAACCTCCCTTTTACAACTAAACAAACCTCCTGGATGTTTGTGGGGAGAGAAGAAGAGAAAAGTTCAGAGAAGTAGTGTACCAGAATTCTCTCAACGTGTATCTCATCATTCCACTAAATTCCATTTTCGTCTTTGAGTTTCTTTATCGCGTTCGTTTTTCTCCTTTGGTCATCCTTACAATGGAAAATCTTTGTGTTTTTGTTACCATGTCTAAGCCACAATGCTCTAATGCGTTAACCTCAAATCACCTCCTCCACCTGAAGCAGGTTGTTCCTCTGGCTCTCGAGTGCTTTGTACACCTTTATGTCTTCAGGATTAACTTCCCAATTAATATCCTCCCCTAGCTTCTCTTCAATTCTCCCTAGCTCCTTGCTGATTGCGATTCTTCTGTAATCTAGGAATATAGCGTCCAGACCCTGCATATCCTCTATTTTCTTATGGCCCCTTACAACATTATTGTTCCACAACTGCGCGATCAACTTCTCATATTTTGGATCCCTGCTCCAAGCCTCTTCAAATCAGAACATGTGTCTCCTCTTCCTGTCCTTCCCAGTAGTAACAACCCCAAGATTAATACTTATGGCGGCATGATCAGAGTCGTACTAAGGAAGATGATTAACAGGAATGGGAGAGAATATATTGATGAAGTTCTCTATAGCCATGCTACTATCTAGCCTGCACAGAATGTTATCCCGTCCTTCCTGACCATTTGACCAAGTAAATTTATAACCTGCAAAACCCAAATCACTTAACCCACAAGAATCCATAGCATGCCTTCCCCAAGAGAGTTGGTTGTTTGACCTGGTGCTCCCCCATCTTTTTTTTGATCAAGTACGATGTCATTAAGGTCCCCAAAACATAGAAACATGTCCTCCCCACATATAACGCTTTCCTGAAACAACTTCCACGTGTTTCTCTTAATATGTTCCTTCAGGTAACCGTAGGCTCCACATAAAGACTAATTTTGGTTGTCATCCTCATCAACAACCCACCCCCAATGTGATTAAGAGCATGGGAATCAATGGTAATCTGCAACTTTTCCTTCCAGAACAAAATAAGGCCCCCAACTCTCTCATTGCTGCTACCTTTGTAATCCATAATCCAACAACCATCAAAACAACATTTGGACTTTAAGGGATTCACTTCATCTCTCTTCATACGCGACTACATAAGAAAAAGAACATCAAGATTTTTGATAAGATTGAGACTTAATAAGATTAACCCCCTGCAGCTCCATCTTATGATTTTCATTAGGGTAGGTGTTGTTGGTCTTCTAACACCACCCCTGGTATTTCTGCATAGCCTTCTCAAAAGATTGACTCTTTCTTTTCTTTTCCTCACTTCCACACCCCTCAGTAGTGCCTTCAACTATCATTACATCCACTAATTGTCGCTTCCCAATCTCTAGCTCCAGCTTCTTCCCTTGGCTTGGACTAACTTTTCTAGTTGCTGGTTTCCATGTCCCATGTTTGAAATGTCCACGACTCCTAAATATTCAACCACCGCTTCAATTTCCAAGATTTGTGTTCTAGTGTTTTCTCTTTGGTTGCAATATCCACAACTCGTTTTCTTTTGCTAACCACCACACCCCCTTGTTCGACCTCCCTTTCGCCTTCCTTTTCTTTCCCTTTATTCTCGTATTTACTATTTCTAGAAGAAACGTTGAAAAGGCTTTTGCTACAAGAACTAGATGTGTATTCATTCTTTTGCTCCATTGGAACTCTGGGGAGTGGTGAGGCATGCATCCATGGTCCATAGGAAAAATCCTTTTCCTCAAGCTCCTTAATATCCTCTTCGCTGAGATCCCCCACTACATCATAGTCTTTGAGCAGGTGCTCCAATCTCCCACAAAAAAAATATAGAGTTGGGAGCCTTTCATACTTGAAGAAGACTCGCAGATTTTTGTCTTTGAATCGCAACATTGTCCCCCTCTTTAAAGGGTATTTTAGGTCAAGGGTTACCTTTAATCGGAAGAATCTTCCGTTTTTATGAGCATCCTTCTGATTCATCTCCTCGAAGGCCCCAAGAATCCCACCAAGCTTTCTCGCCATCGCTTCCATTTTGAGCATTAAAGGTAGCTCGTAGACTCTAACCTAAAAGACATTGTAGTGCATGTTCAATGTCGATGGTTACTCTTCCCCTAAGACGCGAGCAAGTACTAACAGATTCCTATCAAAACTCCACAGTCTGTTCTGCATCACACTCTCAAGATGTCTTTTAGTGGTGAAGCAGGAAAGGAAAAGGTTTTTGCTTAATTATTGGGTTTCCACCATATATTTTAGTTTGTATGCTCTGATCATCGTTGTTGTGAATTCCCTAACATTGAAGTTGTTATCGGTCCAAAGCTTTGTCACTAGGGTGCACTGGAAAATCTCTTCACCTCCTTGTCATACCCCAAATTTGGACCACTAAGATTTCCCATCACTGGGCAAATCATCATCATAATATGGATGAACCATTAGTCTCCCCAAAGATGGGTGAACATTCACTACAATCAGAATTAGGGTTTCAAGCCCTCTTTGAGCTTTAGACAAGGGATCAATCAAGGAATGACATGATCTTCAACTTGTCTAAACCTCTCAAACATCCCCAATGGATCAATAGGACTCCCACCTCAAGGATTAAGCACAAGGCTGCAACAGCCCAGTGGAACAAGCCTCAAGATCACCAGTGTCACCAAAATTAAGGTTTGGTCGACCAAGGCCTCCAGATGGAAATTTTCCTCTGGGCATGAGCCAATGCTTCAAAGCACATCTAATATACTCCATGGAACATCATGGACCCAATCATCAAGTCAATTTGGCCTCAGGGGATGCATTCACTACAAATCAGGAATTAGGGTTTCTTGACCTAATTCACCCCTAAGTTGACTTTTGGGACAAAACATGAGCCAAGACCTCAAGATAGGATTTGAGGGTCTCTAATAAACCACATTGGTCCATTTGCAATAATGGATTGATCCAAGAAGCTTGAGCAATAAGTTTCAAGTTCATCAGAACCACAATTAGGGTTTCGCGAGAAAAGTCAACTGTACCTTTGACTTTTGACCAAGACATGCTCCCAAACCCTAGGAGATGATTCAATACACCCTATAACACCTATGAAATCAATCCATCAAGTTTGGTTTCGGTCAAGGACTTGATTTCATAGAGGATCGCACAATATGGAATTCATCTGACAAAAAGTCAACTGTGCACAAAAGTCAACTTTGACTTTTTGAGATTTTTCACAATTATGGTTCTTTGACCCTAAAATGATGTTAATGTATGATTGGAATCATCATTAATCAAGAAAAATCAAGAAAAGTGGGATAACTTGTAAAAGGGGTAACCAAAAAAACTTAAAATTTTTTCTAAGTTATGGAACAAAGTGGCTAGGGTACCAACTTTGGAGGATCATAACTCCTAAACCACAAGGTCATTTTTCCCCATTCAAACCTGGATTTGTAGCCCTCATGGCCCTCTACAAAAGCTTCAACTTCACCTCATTCCAATCCATCATGGATTTTGAGTTATGGAATGATCAAAATCACAAAAAGTGAAAATGTCACTTTTTTCCAACACTTAGTGAAATTTTCACTAAGTCAGAATCTGCCTT
Organism: Lathyrus tuberosus; assembly: GCA_022829125.1. Classification (NCBI taxonomy): domain Eukaryota; kingdom Viridiplantae; phylum Streptophyta; class Magnoliopsida; order Fabales; family Fabaceae; genus Lathyrus; species Lathyrus tuberosus. The sequence goes on from JALAZF010000086.1 coordinate 12,697,069, forward strand.
ACTTTTTTCCAACACTTAGTGAAATTTTCACTAAGTTAGAATCTGCCTTACTTTTTTCCAAATGTAGGGACATTTTTCACTTGGATCCAAAAAGTATCAAAACCAATTATGATCAAACAGTTGTTGTATCATATGAGGGTTTTCCAAAATGGCCAAGAACTCCATCAAAGTCCACTTGAGCAATGAGATATGACAATGCCAATATGCCTTGCTGCAAACTGTCATGGAAAGGCAGATTTTGGAGTTTTGCTCGATTTGCCAAAATTTTGCAAAGGGCAAGCAACTCTATCCATCTGAACACCTCAAGGGGGGACCAAGGAGGAACCAACTCTGATCCCAAGCCTCCCAAGTCTTTGGAACCAAAAATAGCATGCCAAACCTAGAAATGCCTAAAAGAGGGACAAGACTCCAATTTTAGATTGGAGCATTCAATGCAGACACCAAGGTGGCATAGACTAAGCCATTTCCAACTGAATTCAGTCAAGACTTATCCAAGACCAAGGGAACCAGCAGCCTGGGCCCTAACCTCTAGTCAATGGCTAGAGGAGACTTGGATTCTCATTGATCAACATTGGCCGAACCTATGCAGTAGTTGCCATTCACTATTCCTTGCAAAACAAACTTGCTCTACTATAAATAGAGCTCATTTATGATCAGTTTGAGTACACCAAAGCCATCTAACAGATGCTTTCCTTAAAATCTCATCTTTCACTCCAAAATTGCCTTCCAAAGCAAGTCACTATTGGGTTTTGAGTTTGAGAGCTATTCCAATCAAACCAATCACACACACACACACCTCATAAACATCATATAGAAGTTACCCAAACACTCACATAACATCTGGAACATCAAAATCACAAAATCACCAGCCAACTTCTCAATCCTTTAACAGATTTGCAGTTGAGGTACCAAATCAAGTTCCAGCTCAATTCAATCCACTCCAAGCACTCAGACACACTCCATAGCACCTAGGCAAGTTGTCCATAACCTTGGAACCAAGTTCTAACACCTCTAACACAAAACACGATCACCAGCTGCAAGAGGTAAGCATGAGCTCTTCTAACTCTATGATCCATGCATTTTTTGCTGCACAATAATTTGGCCATATGTTCATAATCATGCATGGAGTGTTTTCCCTCAATCAATTGCATTGTTTGAATCGTGTATGGAATTTTTGAACCTTCAAGCAAATTTTAGGGTTCTTGAGGTTTATCTTTGATTTCTTATTCCATGTTTAAAATAAATGAAATTAAAAACTATAGACATGATCGTGAGGTTGAAACGAGTAGATTGATATGTAGATTGCATGATATCATCAAGTATTCAGTGAGATTGGATAGAAAACACAAATCTGCAGAAACAGAGGAAGGGCACGTGTTCTTGCCATGTTCTTGGCGCCCTTTTCAAATATTTGAATATTTGAATTTTGTGATTTTATTTAATTGATTCAAAAATTAATTTCTCTTTGAGTTTTAATGATTTTGAGTTGATTCTTTTTTTAATAATTCACAAAAATGTTAAAATATTTTATTTTCCAAAAAAATCCCAAAAATATTATTTATTTCATATACTTGATATTTTTGTAAAGAATTAATATTTTAATTGTTTTTGACATTTAAAATATTTCCTCTTTCTTGATTTTTCAAATTTTAGTGATTTCCAATCATTTTGTGGATCAAAACCTGATTTTTGAAACATTAATCCAAGATCACAATTTGTTTTCCACATGTTTAAACAATTTTGATCATTTTAATTGAATTTTTATTCAATTAAAATACACTTTGGAAACAAATTAGGGTTTTTGATCAATTCAACCCTCATCAAACTTTTTTCAAACACTTTCGGCCTCTAATAGAGTGTAAGACCCAATCCCCCTTGAAAACTAAAATATTTTGGGCCTCAGTCATTGTATAAGACCCACTGCGTTTTCAAAAATCTCGGAGCGATCGCCGTTGTCAAACAAAAACCCTTGGGCCTCTCCTCGAGCTATAAGACCCATTCAAAATCATTGGGCCTCTAATAGAGTGTAAGACCTAATCCCCTTTTAACCAAAACAATTTTGGGCCTCAGATATCGTATAAGTCCTTCTGCGTTAAAAGAAAACCTCAGCGTCAATCGTCGCCCTTTTTTAGCAAAATCATCTGGGCCTCTCCTTGAGCTGTAAGCCCCACCACTTATACAAAAATAAACCTTTGGGCCTCTTGAGAGAGTGTAAGACCTATCCCTTTGTACAGAAAACCTTTTTGGGCCTCAGTCACTTGTATAAGTCCCTGTACAATGTACAAAACAACAGTACAATCACTGATAAAACCCTTGGGCCTCTCCTTGAGCTGTAAGCCCTAACAATCTTTTCAAAGCACTTTCTCCTTTGATTTTGAATATAATATTGTTATCAAATATTTCTTTGTTGAAAAAACTAACCAAACAGCATGGAAGCTCTATAACCGAGTAAGTGTTTACCCGCTTTCTTTATCCGCTTTCATAAATATAACTGTATTATGGGGCTGCTCACTGTAAGTCTTCTTTCACAAACTTTTATATACTTGCTATATATCCACTGTGTAATACTAGTATAGCTATTTAGAGTTTTCCCCGGCAACTACGTCTAGCACTAGGTAAAGCCCTGTTGGTCACTCTTAAATACGAACAAAACTAGATCCCCATAGGATTACCAGACACAGTCTTCCCTCCTCTTGGGGTTAAACAATATGGAAACGTGAAAGGCAGCATTCTCGGTGAACCCTTTCTCAGACTGTCACCCTTAGAAATTGTCAAAGAAACTCTACTCCCCAGAGGTGATCTTTTCTCCGTGAATGGCATCTCTTGAGTTTCTTCCAAATTCTCGGACTTTCCTGGCTTGATCTATTCTCGGTGAATGGCTTGTCTTGAACTTCTCAGGGTTTGGGGACCCACGGGCTTCCTAAAAGCATCCTCGCCTCCTCTTGGGCGTTGTACAAGGACCCTTCGGCTTCTTAAAAGCTCTCATGCCTTCTCTTGGGCTTAGTACAAGGACCCAGAGACCTCTACAGGTATAGGAACAGAACCTAGTCATCGATTTGCTAGAGCTGTCTCTCTGAGTCAAGTGTCAGACCAGTTAATGGGTTGACCTTCATCCCTTAACATACCAGCCTTCTCTTGGGCATTATACAAAGATCATTCACTACCTGAGAATCGATTTCTCAAAACACCCGTAGACTTGGACAGTCTCAATACCTTTTGAATTTCCCATTTCCTTAAAGAACAGGAAATATCCCTAATCCTCCGATCAATCCCTGAGTACGACATTACCCATATAAGAACTGATTTTCTCTTTATCCAACATACTGGACCTGTCACTCAACTGAAACAGTCACCAGCACACTAGCCTCCTCTTGGGCTTTGTACAATGATTCTCCCTAGTGGATCTAACATTTTCAGACTCTCTTGTTGAGTCAAAGCCTTTTAGCCTCCATCTCGGGTTTCGTACGAGATACAAAAACACTCTCTTGTTGAGTATAAACGACTCTCTTGTTAAGTCAAACCTTTCAGCCTCTATCTCGGGCTTCGTATGAGATACAAAAACACTCTCTTGTTGAGTATAAAAGACTCTCTTGTTGAGTCAATCCCTTTTAGCCTCCTCTTGGGCTTTGTACAATGATTCTCCCAAGCGGAGTTAACCTTTTCAGACTCTCTTGTTGAGTCAAACTTTTAGCCTTCATCTCGAGCTTCGTACGAGATACATAATCACTCTCTTATTGAGTATAAACGACTCTCTTGTTGAGTCAAACCTTTCAGCCTCCATCTCGGGCTTCGTACGAGATACAAAACCACTCTCTTGTTGAGTATAAAAGACTCTCTTGTTGAGTCAATCCCTTTTAGCCTCCTCTTGGGCTTTGTACAATGATTCTCCCAAGCGGAGTTAACCTTTTCAGACTCTCTTGTTGAGTCAAACTTTTAGCCTTCATCTCGAGCTTCGTACAAGATACATAATCACTCTCTTGTTGAGTATAAACGACTCTCTTGTTGAGTCAAACATTTTCAGCCTCCATCTCGGGCTTCGTACGAGATACAAACACTCTCTTGTTGAGTTAAGAACCTTTAGCATCAGTCTTGGGCTTCGTACAAGACAGATATAAAAGCACTCTCTTGTTGAGTCAACCCCTTTTAGCCTCTCTCCCGGGCTTTGTACGAGACACATAAAAACACCCTCTTGTTGGGCCAATAGCCTCCTCTTAGGCTTTGTATAAGGAAACCTCGATTGAGTCAATCAACCTTTTAGCATCAAAAGATGTGCCTCATTCACAGTATACAAACATCAACCACTCCTTTTCCCCCATCTAGTTGCTGTAAGCGGCAAGCCTCTGGATTATTTACATCCCCACCACTGTCCCTCTTTTAGCATGAGAAATTCCTAAGGAAAGATGGCATTGCTCTAAACTGAGTTAAAGTCTTCTCCTTCAGGTTAAAAATCCCCTATAAAGGAAATTATGGCATTGCTAGATTCACATATCCCAGTTAAAGTAATTCTCCTTTATAATCAGTCACCCAACAGTTGTGACAAACAAACCCCCCTTTAGAGATGTAAAATTCTCTCTAAAGTCAAAACCCTTCAGCTTCACATCTTGGGCTTCGAACAAGATACAAATAGACCCTTCAGTTTCACATCTTGGGCTTTGAACAAGATACAAACCACATTAACTTAACGTCTTGGGCTTTGAACAAGACACCAAAACAACCTTTTTCCTCTCATAGAATAGGAGGAACTACGATCGCTCTGATTTCCCTGTTTCGTTAAATGGGAATACGTAGGCATAAGATTGAAAAATCTTAGCGAGCACACTAATCAAAAACCCAAAATCCCGTACCTTCATGCATCAATCGAAAAGCATCAGTCCTAGTATCCTCACAAATAATCCAGACACTGTGCTCTTAGCAAAATAAGCAGAGAGAGGCCCCACATCCACATAGCATCTGTAACCTAACAGACCGTTGTTCAAACTCAGTATGCAAGCAGGGTTAATTGGAGACATTTATTTCCCTTCCTTCATCAGCTTCAATAGGATAAAAAATGAATCGACGTGTAGTACCCCAGAGTGACAGTGCTTAAGAACCACGTCCAAAATCGCTCGCTACACTCCTACCTCATTTGCCTCCGCCGTGACTCCTTCCTCTTCTACCTTAGACAACGATATTTGCTTCCATTTATCCATATAAGAGGGAATAGTCGGTAAACAGAGTAATAGAAAGCACACCTTCTACTAAAGAAGAGCAAGCAAACCAAACGAACATTTGGGGAAAACCAGAACAATCTAGGGAAGAAAGCCTCTCAAAACCCGAGGGGAATTGGGAAGAGAAGACACGTTAATTTTATAGAGAGAGGTGAGACATTCTCTCTCTAAACACATGGACTTTTGTTAGCGACATATTTAATGGAGTTGTTAACTCCAACAGTAACCAGACAAATCAAGGCATGCAAAATAGAATGAAATATTAGTAAAATTTTGTCACATAAGATAAAAATCCAAAACCCTAAAAAACAAAATGGAAAAACTTAATGTAATCTAAATCAACCTGTTTCAAGGTTCCTTCATAGATTTTGCCACAAGATAATCTAAATAAGGTGTATCTTGTAAAAATAACCCCACATCCAAGAAAGTAAAAGCTTATAAGACCTGTAACAAATTCTATATTGAGAATGTGAGCTAAAATGAAGGCATTCCTTTCTTTGCAGAAATCACAGAAAATTGTTGAGATAAAGAACTAAAACAATAATTTCAATAATGTAAGAAGTTGGTTCCTAGTATGTACCTTTATCCTCTTCTCTATCAGCAGTTTCAATTGCTATCTCATCCAATTCAGCGGCACCATTCACAATACCATAGCATTGCATCCAATTATAAATAATCCAACGATTAAAGATATTACATTAAATATTCACATAAAAATCAGATTGAATAATTTTAAAATCAAATAGTAAAAAAATCATGATTAAATAAAACAGAGTAACCTGAAACATACAATGAAAAGAATCTTTAGAACACCTTAGTGTACAATGGTGATACAAATTTTGGTATTTGGCTTCAAGATAAGCTTTGCCCTTCGAAACGCATTTTAGGAAGATTAGATACAAACTACAATAGCAATTGATAGATCCACTTGATATATCATAATCGACAAAGACAAAATTTAACTCAGAATTGAGAATAAAACCAATATTTAGTCACATAAGAGCGGTCTTCTTTTTCTATTTAAGGCGACAATCCAATCAGTTCACTAGAGAGGTCTTGTGATACTAAAAACAAAAATAGAGTTTATTTATATGTTCAGTGTTGTGGTTGTCGAAGAAGAAGAAGAGAGAAGAAGGTGGCAGTTAAGATTTTGGGGGAGGTGAGAAAGGGAATAGAGGTGCTCGCAGACCGATTTAGTTTGGTTTTTGAGGGAATATGATGCCTAAACTAATAAAAAATATATGGATTTGTTTGGATGTATTTTCAATTTTTTTCGATAAAATTAACTAAACCAAACTGAGAAATAATGTGTTGGTTTGGATTAGATTGATCGGATACATTAGAAACAAATGTGCAAAAATATTTTTAAAAAGTTTCTAATATACATCAACTAATTTTCTATAATAATATAAAAATTTCAATTCTTTTTTATTTTTTCATATATGTTATGAATGTCACAAATGACGTTTTATTTTTCTTTCTTCTCAAAGTTGAATATCTTATACTAGTTTCTATGATAATGATATAAATTATATGAATTAACATGGTTTGTTCGGGTAGACGAGCTTGCAGGTATAATTTTGGAAATCTGTTTCTCGAACCAGTTGTAGCGCGATTTTGGTGGTTTCGAATCACTGTCGCTTTGGTACTACAGTTCGATTCATTTTTTATCCTGTGAAGTTGATTTAGGAAGGGAAATAGATGTCTCCAATTAACCCTGCTTGCATACTGAGGTTAAACAGTCAAAACTGTTGGTTTACAGATGCTATCAAAATAGGGGGTTTGTCTTTAGGTTATTTCGTTTAAGAACGGAGTGTCGTGACTGTACAGGAGGATTTTGATAAGGTACCAGGTCTGATGTTTCTAATTGAGGTATGAGGGTACTGGACTGAGGGTTTTTTATTAGTATGCTCGCTAAGACTTCGCAGTCTTATGCCTACGTATTCCCGTTGAACGAATAAGGAAATCAGAGCGATCGTAGTTCCTCCTATTCTATGGGAGGAAACATGTGTTTTGGTGTCCTTTTCAAAGCCCAAGATTGAAGCTAAAGGTGATTTGTATCTTGTTCAAAGTCCAAGATGTGAAGCTAAAGGGTTTTGACTGAGAGAGAATTTGTCATCTCTAAAGAGGAACTGTTGATGTTTGTATGTTGTGAGCGAAGCACGAATTTGATGCTAAAAGGTTGATTGACTCCACCGGGGATTTCTTTATTCAAAGCCTAAGAGGAGGTTAGAAGTTTGACTTTTTCGGGGAAAATGTTCTTTCTGTCTTGTACAAAGCCCAAGATTGAGGCTAAAAGGGATTTTGACTCCGTTGGGGAGAATGTATCTTGTATAAAGCCCGAGATGGAGGCTGAAATGGTTTGACTTAATAAGAGAGTACTTTTTTATGTCCTGTATAAAACCCAAGACAGAGGCTAAAAAAGGTTGACTCAACAAGAGAGTCTTGACCAGATGATTGACTCAACCAGAGAGTCTGAAGGTTGATTGACTCAACAAGAGAGTCTTTTATACTCAACAAGAGAGTGATTTGATGTCTCGTACGAAGCCTGAGATTGAGGCTAAAAGGAGATTGACTCAACAAGAGAGTCTTTTATACTCAACAAGAGAGTGTTTTATATGTCTTGTACAAAGCCCAAGACGGAGGCTAAAAGTGATTGACTCAACAAGAGAGTCTTTTATAGTCAACAAGAGAGTGTTTTTATATGTCTTGTACAAAGCCCAAGACGGAGACTAAAAGTGGTTGACTCAACAAGAGAGTCTGAAAAGGTTAGATCCACTGGGGAGAATCATTTGTACGAAGCCCAAGAGGAGGCTGACTTACTCCTGAGGATTATTGAGATCCTGAAGCGGGTCCAAGTATGGGGAACTCTCATGAGAGAGATCGGGTTTCTGCTGAAGATTGATCCAGAGTGATCGATGTTTTTTCCTATGCTTGAAAGGAACTTGAAAATGTCTTTAAGACTCAAGAGTTTTAAACTGTCCAAGTCTAGAGTTTTATCTTTTGTATAATGCCCAAGAGGAGGCACGGGCATTAAGGGATGAGTATCAACCCTAAAATGGCCAGAGTTTTGACGCGAGAAAGACTGCTCTATCAAAGGATGATTAAGTTCTGTCTTATACCTTTAAGAGGTCGTCAGGGTCCTTGTATTAAGCCCAAGAGAAGGCATGAGAACTTCTAAGAAGCCGAAGGGTCCTTGTACAACGCCCAAGAGGAGGCGGGGATGCTTTTAGGAAGCCTGTGGGTCCCTAAACCAAGAGAAGTTCAAGAAATGCAATTCACAGAGAATAGATCATTCTAGGAAAGTTCAAGAATTTGGAAGAAACTCAAGAGATTCCATTCACGGAGAAAAGATCATCTCTGGGGAGTTAGAGTTTCTTTGACAATTTCTAAGGGTGACAGTCTGAGAAAAGGTTCACCGAGAATACTGCCTTTCTCTTTGTTCCATATTGTTTAACCCCAAGAGAAGGGAAGACTGTATCTGGAAATCCTATGGGGATCTAGTTTTGTTTGTATTTAAAGAGTGACCAACAGGGCTTTACCTAGTTCTAGACGTAGTTGCTCAACAAAGAAATTAATGAAAGTTTTGATAACAACATATATTTGAATTCAAAATCAAAGGATAAAGTGCTTTGAAAAGATTGTTGGGGCTTACAGCTCAAGGAGAGGCCCAAGTTTTAACGATGATCGCACCGTTGTCTTGAAAACGATACAGAGGGACTTATACAATATGTGAGGCCCAAAAAGTTTTTATGTACAAGGGGGTTGGGTCTTACACTCTATTAGAGGCTCAAAATTTTATTTTTATACAAGGGATGGGACTTACAACTCAAGGAGAAGCCCAGTTGATTTTGTTAAAAAGGCGACGATCGCACCGAACATTTGAAACTATACAGAGGGACTTATACAATGTGTGAGGCGCAAAGGTATTATTTACAAAGGGGTTGGGTCTTATACTTTATTAGAGGCCCAAATAAATTTAAAGAAAATAAATGGGGCTTATAACACGAGGGTAGGCCTAGATGGTTTGATTTTTTAACTGGTGATTACGCCGAGATTTTTCTTTTAACGAGGAGGGACTTATACAATATCTGAAGCCCAAAATTGTTTTGGTTAAAAGGGGATTGGGTCTTACACTCTATTAGAGGCCCATGAGTGTTTGAAAATGATTGGTGAGGGTTGAATTAATCAAAACCCTAATTTTGTTTAAAAAAGGAATTAATTTTGTTAAAAAATTAATAAAAAGTGTTGAAAACATGTGAAAAATGAGTGGTGATCTTGGATCAATGTTTCAAAAATCATGTTTATATCCACAAAATGATTGGAAACCAATTAAATTTGGAAAGCCAAGGAGGAAAAATATTTTAAATGTTAAAAAACAAATAAAAAATTAATTCTTTGCAAAAATATCAAGTATATGAAATAAATAATATTTTTGGGAATTTTTGGCAAAATAAAATATTTTAACATTTTTGTGAATTATTAAAAAAAATTCAACTCAAAATCATTAAAACTCAGAGAGAAATTAATTTTTGAATCAATTAAATAAAATCACAATATTCAAATATTCAAATTTGTGAAAAAGGCGCCAAGAACACGCGCGAAGGGAGTTTTGCTTAGATTTGCATTTTCTATCCAATCTCACTGAATACTTGATGAAATCACACAATCCACATATCAATCTGCTCGTTTTCACCTCACGATCATGTTTATGGTCTTTAATTTCATTTATTTTAAGCATGGAATAAAAAATCAAGACAAAACCTCAAGAACCCTAAAATTTATATGAAGACTGAGAATTTTAATACACGATTCAAACAAAGCAATTAATTGAGGGGAAACAATCTATGCATGATTATGAACATTTGGCAAAAGTATTGTGCGAGGAAATATGCATAGATTAAAAGATGGCCAAGTTTAGGCTTACTTGAAGGTCGTGACAGCAAGAGCAATGTGATTTTTGAGTTGGAGGTGTTACAGATGAGTTGTGATGATTTGAACAGCTTCCCTACACCATATGGAGTATGTTTGAATGCTTGGACTTGATTAGAAATGGCTGGATCATTTCATGGCATCTCAACTGCAACTTGGTTGAAAACATGAGCAACTGGCTGGTGATTCTGAGAAATCAGTGTTACAGTTGTGTGTTTAGTGTTTGATCAGCTCACATATGATGTTTATGAGGTGTTAGAGTAATTGGTTTGAGTGGAATTGCTCTCTACTAAAAAATTCGATAGTGACTTGCTAAGAAAGTCATTTTTGAGAGTGAGAAGATGATTTTGAGAAAGGCAAGTGTTGTAGGCCTTTGGTGTACTTAAACTGAGCACAAATGACGTGTATTTATAGTAGAGCAAGTTTGTTTTGCAAGAAATAGTGAATGGTAACTGCAGCAGATCATTGTCCAATTGCATCACTTTGGAATCTTAAGTCTCCTCTAGCCATTGACTAGAGGTTAGAGCACAGGCCTTTGGTTCCCTAGTTCAGAGATCATCCTTGACTCATTCAGTTGGAAAAGGCTCAGTTCATGCCACCTTGGTGCATCCATTGAATGCTCCAAAACAAAATTGGAGTCTTGTCCCCTTTTTAGGCATTTCTAGGTTTGGCATTCTAATTTTGGTTCCAAAGACTTGGGAGGCTTATGGATCAGTGTTTGTTCCTCCTTGGTCTCCCCCTGAGGTGTTCAGAAGGATAAACTTGTTTGTCATTTGAACAATTTGATCAAATCGAGCAAAATGCACAAATCTGCCTTGCCATGACAGTTGCAGCAAGGCATATTGTCATTGTCATAACTCTTAGCTCAAATGGGATTTGATGGAGTTCTTGGCCATTTTGGAAAGCTCTCATATGACACAACATGTGGGTGATCATAGTTTGTCTTGACACTTTTTGGATCTAAATGAAAAATGCCCTTACATTTTGAAAAAAGTGAAACAGATTCTGACTTAGTGAAAATTTCACTTAGTTGGAAAAAGTGGCATTTTCATGTTTTTGTCATTTTGGTCACTCCATAACTAAAAATCCTTGAATAATTGGAGTGAGGTGTAGTTGACACTTTTAAAGTATGCCATGAGAGCTACAAATCCATATTTAGATCAGCCAAAATGGCTGCTTGGATCTCAAATTATGATCCTTGGAAGTTGGTACCCTAGCCACTTTGTTCCATAACTTAGAAAATTTCTAAGTTTTTTATGGTTACCCCTTTTGCAAGTTATCCCACTTTTCTTGATTTTTCTTAATGGTTGATGATCCCAATCACACATTAACATCATTTTAGGGTTAGGGAACCATAATTGATCAAAAAATCAAAAAGTCAAACTTTAACTTTTTGGCACAGTTGACTTTTTATTAGATGAATTCCAAACTGTGTGATCCTCTATGAAATCAAGTCCTTAACCTAAATCAAACTTGATGGATTGATTTCATAGGTGTTATAGGGTGTATTGAATCATGTTCCAAGGTTTGGGAGCATGTCTTGGTCAAAAGTCAAAGGTACAGTTGACTTTTTCCCCAAAACCCTAATTGTGGTCCAGATGAAATTGAAACTTGTGAACAAGCTTCTTTGGTCAATCCATTGTTGCAAATGGATCAATATAGTGTGTTAGAGACCCTCAAATCATGTCTTGAGGTCTTGGCTCATGTTTTGTCATAAAAGTCAACTTAGGGGTGAATTAGGTCAAGAAACCCTAATTCCTGATTTTTTATGAATGCATCCCCTGAGGCTAAATTGACTTGATGATTGGGTTTATGAGGTCCCTTAGAGTATTTTGGGTTATGATTTGAAGCATTGGCTCATGCCCAGAGGAAAATTTCCATCTGGAGGTCCTGGTCGACCAAAACCCTAATTTGGTGACACTGGCGATCTTGAGGCTTGATCCACTTGAAATTTTGCAAACTTGTGCTAGATTCTTGATATGGGAGTCCTCTTGATCCTTTGTGGATGTTTGAGAGGTTTAGACAAGTTGAAGATCATGTCATTCCTTGATTGATCCTTTGTCTAAGAGCTCTTAGGGGGCTTGAAACCCTAAGTTTGATTGTAGTGGATACTCACCCATCTTTGGGGAGACTAATGAATATGGAAGTTCATCCATATTGTGATGATGATTTTCACAATGATGGGAAATCTTAGTGGTCAAAATTTGGGGTATGACAGATGCCCCTATTTAATCTTCTTGGACCCGAAGGTGTGAATGGCGAAGGTATTCGGGCATTCGGGGTGCAAGAGGATTAAATATCGGAATACCCGAAATTTTGATGGTGGTTATGAATGGTAGCTTGCCCATCCATCTTCTTTTGCTAAGCCATGATGCTTAGAAAAGGTAAAAACTTCCCCTCGATCCTGGTCTCTTACCAAGGAACTGGTCTTAGTTTCTGAAATAAACTTCCCCTCGATCCTGGTTTCCTACCAAGGAACTGGTCTCAGTTTCTGATGTAAACTTCCCCTCGATCCTGGTTTCTTACCAAGGAACTGGTCTAAGTTTCTTTTGTAAACTTCCCCTCGATCCTGGTTTCCTACCAAGGAACTGGTCTCAGTTTCTTTTGTCAATAAACTTTATTGACAAGGGACGCTATTAGTAGCGGTTTTCCTCAAACTTCTTGCTGAATTTTCCTGGGGAGAGCCATTTGATGGGAAAAACTTTTGATGTCAGACTTGCTGGGGAAACCCGTTGGTCTGAGCTGTAGAGGTGTACAAACTTCTTTCTTGGAGATGCCATTTGTCGACTCTACTAGGAAAAACGAGTCTCTTGAGAGACTTCTTTCTGCTTGGGGATATTACATCATACTTTTCCTCGAGACCTTCTCGAAGAAATGCCATGTGATGTAATCAAATCCTGAGGTCCTGATGACCTTTTTTGTCAGCGAATTTTCTGAAGGAGAACGAACTGCTGTATTTCTGAATCTTTGATTAAGAGGCTTTTCTGGGGATTTTCCTTAATCTGGGAAAGCGAAAATATCATCTTCAATGGTGAAGAGTGACGTTTGTCAAAATTTATCTTGCATTTCAGAGGTTCAAGTTATCAAAGTGGTCAAAGACCGTCTCTACTGGAGAGAGATTGCTTAGATGATTCACTTCCTGATGAGGAAAGAACTGACAACTCAATTGACCAGAGGACTTTTATTACTAGGGGGTAAGACCGACTAGCATGGTAGTGATACAATATAAACATGTACGAATCAATAATGCATGATGTATGTATGCTTATGCTAACAAAACTGACGCGACATACAGACTAGTAGATGAACACGACTGGATACTCGACCACTGTGGGGGACGAAGAGGTACCACTTGGTTCATAATAGCAATTCTGCCTTGCTTAGGAGAGATAGTCCCTATGGGGAACAACGTTTGTCGGGCTTAGGAGATAAGAACTCTGTCGGGGATATCGGACGGAATATTCACATCTGACACAGCTGACTCTTTATTCAGGTGCACTGGTTTAGAAGGAGTACTTTGATTCTGCACTTTGAAGCTCAATTACTTCCGCAGAAGCGATCGATGTTCTTTCGATGTCCAACAATCAAAAGAAATTGCCATCTTTATTTTAAAAGCAGAAAAAAGTTTGACAAGTAAATTCATTTTTGTTTTATTTCAAGAATTGTTGATCATATTAAAAATATCATTCTGTAAAGCTAAAACAAATAAGAATTGCAAACAAAAGCACTAGGGCTCAAATTTTATTGATTGGATGGAAATCAGCCAAACGCGTGATTCCATGGAGTATTTATAAAGTTAGAAAATAGTAATTTAATGGAAAATGGCTACATTGAAACATAACGACCATTATCCTTCTACCAACTCTGAATTTTGGGCATCCTGAGCTTCTGTCGAAGATGACCTTAACTGGTGTTTTCTCTGATGGATGGCATTACTACTGTTGGGGAATTTGCCCCTGTTAGACATAGTTACTTTCCATAAATCCATAATTTTTGTCTGGATTGTACTTTGAGATTTCCAATCCACCGGGATGATTTTTGATTATGTCTCTAATTTTTGCCTGGACCGCCCTTTCGGGTTTTCAATCCACCGAGACGTTTTTTTTTTCTCTTTTTTTATTTATTTAGGTGAAGTATTTCTTGACTACGTCAACATTTGTGGGGTAGGCAAATTCCTCTCCATCCATGGTTGCGAGTCTCAAGACGCCGCCTGAGAAAGCTTTCTTGACCACGTAAGGACCGTCATAATTCGGGGTCCATTTGCCCCGGGAATCAGTGAGAAATATTTGTATCTTTTTTAGCATAAGGTCTCCTTTTCTGAAGACGTGAGGTCGGACCTTTTTGTCAAACGCCTTCTTCATTCTCTGTTGATACAACTGACTGTGGCATAAAGCCGTTATTCGCTTTTCTTCGATCAGATTCAGTTCGTCGTGTCGATTTTAACACCATTCAGCCTCTGTTAGCTTAGCTTCCATCAATACCTGGATTGACGGGATCTCTACTTCTATGGGGAGCACTGCCTCTATGCCATATACTAGAGAGAAAGGGGTTGCCCCTATTGAAGTGCGGACAGATGTGCGATAACCATAAAGAGCAAAGGGTAGCATTTCATGCCAGTCTTTGTAGGTTACAACCAACTTCTGAACAATCCTCTTGATGTTCTTGTTAGCCGCTTCTACCGCTCCATTCATCCTAGGTCGGTAGGGAGATGAGTTATGGTGTTCGATCTTGAGCTCGGCACACAACTCATTCATCATCTTATTATTCAAGTTAGACCCATTATTAGTAATGATTTGGCTTGGAATACCATAACGAAAGATGATATTGTTTTTTATGAATCGAACCACCACTTGTCGGGTTACATTGGTGTATGATGCTGCTTCGACCCATTTGGTGAAGTAGTCAATGGCTACCAAGATGAACCGATGTCTGTTTGACGCTTTAGGTTCAATCATACCAATCATGTCAATTCCCCATATAGAAAAAGGCCATGGGGAAGAGAGAACTTTGAGATGCGTTGGTGGTACATGGATTTTATCTGAGTATATCTGACACTTATGACATCTCCTCATGTACTTGTAGCAGTCAGATTCCATGGTTAACCAATAGTACCCTGCTCTCAGAATTTTTCTCGCCATTGTGTGTTTGTTGGCATGAGTGCCAAAAGATCCTTCATGAATTTCTTTTATCAACAGGTCTGCTTCTGGTCTGTCTACACATCGGAGCAAGACCATGTCAAAGTTTCTCTTATAGAGTGTATCGCCGCTCAAAAAGAAGCTGCCTGCCAACCAGGAGGGTACTCTTGTTTCTGAAGGAAGCATTTGATGTCATGATACCAAGGTTTGTCATCGATGACTGCTTCGATTGTGAAGATGTAAGCGGGCCTTTCAAGGCGCATTATGTCAATCTTAGGTATGTCATTCCATTGACCTACACTAATCATGGAAGAGAGAGTAGCTAATGCATCAGCCATGTGATTCTCGTCACGAGGGATGTGATGAAATTCGATTCTGTTGAAGAAGGGTAACAACCTTCTCACGTAATCTTTGTAAGGAATCAGTCCTGATTGATATGTGTTCTAATCTCCTTTGATCTTATTGATAACTAGGGCTGAGTCGCCATATACATCCAAGTTCTTAATTCTCAAGTCAATCGCTTCTTCGAGACCCATGATACAGGCTTCGTATTCGGCCTCGTTGTTTGTACACTTGAATGTCAGTCTGGCAGTGAAAGGAATGTGGGTACCCTGAGGTGTTATGATGATTGCCCCAATTCCGTTTCTATAATGATTGACAGCTCCGTCAAAGATAAGTCCCCATTGGGAACCTGGTTCTGGCCATACACTAGGTAGCGGTTCATCGCAATCTTTCATTTTCAAATACATGACATCTTCGTCTGGGAAGTCAAACCTGACTGATTCTTGATCGTCAATCGGTTGATGAGCCAAATGATCGGCTAAAATACTTCCTTTGATGGGTTTCTGAGCATGGTACTCGATGTCGTATTCTGATAACAACATCTGCCAACGGGCAATCCTTCCCGTGAGAGCAGGATTTTCAAAGACGTACTTGATTGGATCCATTTCTAAGATTAACTAAGTAGTGTGGCAAATCATGTACTGGCGGAGACGTTTGGCTGCCCAAGCCAGAGCACAACATGTTTTCTCAAGCATACTGTACCGAGTCTCACAGTCGGTGAATTTCTTGCTCAAATAGTAAATGGCAGACTCTTTCCTTTTGGTTTCGTCTTGTTGGCCAAGTACACAACCCATTGAGTCTTCCAAGACTCTTAGGTTGATGATCAGTGGTCTTCCTTCCACTGGAGGTGATAGAATCGGTGGGTTCAACAGGTATTCCTTGATATTGTCGAAGGCGGTTTGGCAGTCTTCGGTCCAAACGCAATCCTGATTCTTTTTGAGTAATTTGAAGATTGACGCGCATGTCGCGGTCTTGAGGAATATGAATCTGGAGATGTAGTTCAAACGTCCCAGGAATCCCCAGACTTGTTTTTCAGTCTTTGGAGAAAGTATTTCTTGAATGGCCTTGACCTTGTCAGGATCAACCTCAATTCCTTTTTGGCTGACGATGAACCCTAAGAGTTTCCCTGAACGGACACCGATGGTGCACTTGTTGGGATTCAAGCGGAGTTTATACTTCCTCAACCGCTCAAATTGTTTTGACAGGTGGGTCACATGCTCCTCTTCTGTTTTAGATTTGGCAATCATGTCATCGACATATACTTCAATTTCTTTGTGTATCATGTCATGAAATAGAGTAGTCATTGCCCTTTGATAGGTTGCCCCGGCGTTCTTTAAACCGAACGGCATTACCTTGTAACAAAAGGTACCCCATGGGCTAATGAATGAAGTTTTCTCCATGTCTTTCGGCGCCATCTTTATCTGATTATAGCCCAAGAATCCATCCATGAAGGAGAAGACTTTGAACTTTGTTGTATTGTCTACCAGCATGTCAATGTGTGGTAAGGGAAAGTCATCCTTTGGACTTGCTTTGTTCAGATCCCTGTAGACTACACACATTCTGACCTTTCCTTCTTTTTTCGGAACTGGTACTATGTTGGCTAGCCATTGCGGATATTCTGAAGTGGCGAGGAAACCCACGTCAATCTGTTTCCGTACTTCCTCTTTGATTTTGATGGCCATGTCTGGGTGAGTCTATCACAACCTTTGTTTTACCGGCGGACATTCTGATCTTAACGGTAGATGATGTTCCACGATGCTAGTATCCAACCCTGGCATGTCCTGGTAGGACCAAGCGAATACATCGGGAAACTCTTTGAGAAGCTTTATCAAACTTTCTTTGACAGTCGGACTGAGTAGTGCCCCAATCTTAACTTCTTTTCTCTCTTCCTCTGAACCCAAGTTGACCGTTTCCAACGGCTCTTTGTGAGGTTCAATGGACCTTTCCTCTTGTCTGAGTAATCAGGAGATCTCTTCTGGAATTTTTTCGTCATATTCTTCTTCAGCCTCAAATACCGGGAATTCAAAGTTGGGAGAAGGCATCGGATCGTATGTCTCAATGGGGTTTAAAACAAGCAATCTGCATGACGTTATGATTTGTTTTTTAGAAGAGATAGAGAGAAGGCAAGAGTGTGTGCAGTGTATTTTCTGAAAACTGCTTGTTTTTATTATTTGAGTTGTTTCTTAGGATTACCATTTTTTGAAAAAGCGAAAAGAGAAAACAGCAATTAATGCGGAAATTACAGAATGACGTTATTTTATTTATGAACTTGTCGATTCTTGAAACTATAGCCCTATAAAACAAAACTCTGTTGCTTTGGGCGAAGCGAAGAGGGATATTTACAGAATGTGAGCCCTATCAAAACATCTGTTCCACCTGGGCAGGGTGAAAGGTTAAAGTTGGCAATTACTTTGACTTATGAATAATCTTTGGAACATCGACTGTAACCCATTGGCGGCGAACTCCTCGGTGAATCACAAAGTCTGGTACCTTCCTTGATTTATCTTCAGAAATAACGCCAATTTCTGGCGGAGCAGGATCATTAGAATCTGTTTCCCCGGCAGAGTTATCGTAGGAGGATTCCTCAGTTGTATTTTGCATAGTATTTCTGCTCTCAGGCAAATCCCCCCATCCAGTTGGCTGGATGTCCGTGAGCATGATACGAGAGCTTTCAAGAGCAGTGTACTTGACCAAGAAGTCGTACTTGCCACTCGGTTGTCCTAAGGTGTCCCACACTTCTTTGGAACTGGAGGAGTCATCTTTCTCAATGACGTTGACCTCGGGAAAAGCATAGCTAATGAATTCTAATCCTACAAACTTTGCAAATTCATCGTCGCACTAGATATTTTCTGAATGACCTGAGTGTTGATCCTATGACATGGTGGGGACGCGGGTATTTTTTTCAATGATGCTCAGCTGATTTTCATTGTTCGGCTGATTTTCTTGCCCCAAGTCTCCTGGGTACGGCTGCCAGATAGGCAGACCATCCATCGGGCCATAATAGTCGTGGTCAAAGTTGTCTTTCATCAGAGTGTCTTCCTCTAATGAGTTTGGTGGAGCACGACATCCTTTCGGATCATAATCTCCGTATATCATTTTGACGTCTGACCTTTGTATAAATCTCGGACACTGTACGGGATAGCAAAATGGTGTAGGCACTTCTTCCTGAGACATATAACCGTCCTTGTTAAGATAGGACTTCCACTCTTCATCTGTATCAGAGGAATCTCCCTCGTTGATGGTATGTACTTCTTGAGACACCGGGTGAAGGAAACCTCCACTATGGAAGAAGTTTTGAATGGGATGAAGACTTTCATCGTTAGCAGCTGTCTGGGTACAGGTTGCAGAAAAACCAAGACCCTTCTTTATTTTATTATCAGTAGGAATGACAAGCTGTCCCCCTTCCTTTGCATTGTTACTTTTGATCACCTCGAGAGCATCTTTGTACGAGGATATTGATGTTCCCTTCTCTAATTAATTCTCATTGCTTACCGAAAGTGCCTGGAACTGAGTTCCAACAACCTCCTTGGGTTCTACCCAAGTGGACAATGATAGGTTACTTACGATCAAGGCTTGTTCTCCACAGACCGTGACGAGTTGGTCATTCTTGACGAACTTCAGCTTCTAGTGAAGTGTCGAAGTGACTGCCCCAGCCTGGTGTATCCAATGTCTTCCCAACAAACAACTGTATGTTGCCCGGATGTCCATGACCTGGAAAGTGACTTGGAAAGTGTGAGGACCGATAATTATGGGAAGGTCGACTTCGCCGATAACTGTTTTTCAGGATCTGTCAAATGCTTTGACGACGACCTCACTACCTCTCATCGGAGATCCTTTGAATGATAGTCGCATTAGAGTGGACTTCGGCATAACGTTGAGAGCCAATCCAGTATCTACCAGTACGCTGGCTAAGGCATCGTCCTGGCAGTTGACTGTGATATTGAGTGCCATGTTGTGACTTTTGCCTTCTTCTGGCAATTCCTCATCACTAAACCCCAAGTTGTTGCAGGAAGTGATGTTAGAGATGATACTGTCAAATTACCTTATCGACACATCCTGTTCCACAAAGGCCCGCTCTAAGACTTTCTGTAGAGCCTCTCTGTGGGCTTCAAAACTGAGTAAAAGAGATAACACAGAGATCTTTGAAGGAGTTTGTAACAGCTGGTCAACAATGTTGTATTCACTCCTTTGGATGAGCTTCAGCATCTCATCATCATTCTTTGAAAGGTCGGGATTACTGGAGTGACCGAATGGTGGATTGGGAACTTCCGTTTGAGGTTCCTTTTCTCTGTTAGGTTCTCCAACTCCTCTGTTGAAGATTCGACCACTCCGTGTTACTCGACTGATGTCTGCAATATTCACGACGGAGGGTAATGGAATTTCCTTTCCATTCTCAATTGTTGTTGCACCGTATTTGTAAGGGATCGCCTTATCGAATTTGTATGTCACTGGTCCCGGTAGATAGATAACTACAGGAACCCTCTAATTTCTCTGACTGTCGTAAGTAACTTCAATCAATTCCTGGTTAAGAACTTCGATTCGTCAAGTAGAGGGATGATGGTACAAACATCTTTGGTCCTCTTATGATCAGAGATTACGACGACATCTTTAATCTGACCAGCGAAATAGTCTGACGTCTAGTTGATTGATCTAGAACTTGGACACGGTCGAATCTCTTTGGGAGCCAACTGGCTTTGAAGGGCTGCTCGTACGAGGTAACATCCTTGATTATTTTCCGAGCAGACTCTACAGCGCTTGTATTTATGTGGTGGCACCTAGCCACGTCCGCTTTGAATGCAGTGTAACCTTACTAGGTCTATTTCCATAGATCAGACATCCTGACTTTGATGTTTAGTAGGGTTCCCGTTTGTCACACCGATTTGTTGCATGTCTTCGTCTAGATAGATCGGAAGCCACCAATGGTTCAACAAGTGTTGTAAAGTTCTTTGAATGAGAGCGTACCCTTGGTTACTCTCACAACATACTTTACAGCTCAGATAATCATGTGAAGTGAGAAAATCAAGTTGGACTTGCTTGGCGTGTAACTCCACTAACCTGGTATTCATCAAACGAATATCAAAGATTTGAATCATGTTAACTTGATAAGTATTTCTATCATGGTAGTCCTGGATCCACCCAAGATCCATCTGACGCTGGAGGGCCTCTTGTACAAAAGAGCATCCCTGTTTATTTACCGAGCAAATCAGACAGGAATTGTAATCGTACTACGGCAGATTATGATACTGGATTTTCCTTGAGTGCACTGCCAATAAGTTGACATTCATTGCACGGATGTCGTGGTTCTGAATGATGTTGGAACTTTCATGAGTCATGTTAACTCCACGAACTCGATGTTCTTGGATCCACCCGAGATCCAATTGTTCCTGTAGAGCTTATTGCACCACAGAACATCCTTGATTGCTTTTTAGAGCAGATATCACACTGGTGATAATTGTGAGATGGTACATGCCCGTATCCGCTCTGTCTACGATGCATCTTGACCATATTGGTCCTCAATAAGAGTACATCATGAATTTGATAGTTGTTGTTAGACTTTCCCTCTATCAAATTTACCGCAGCTTTCTCATGTTGAGGCAGCGGGTTCGTGAGAACATTCGAATTCGTATCTTTGAAAGATAATACCCCGCTCCTAACAAGCTTTTGCACATCAGATTTGAAACTGAGACAGTTTTCTATGTTATGCCCTGGTCCTCCTTGATGATAAGGGCAAGTCTGATCCGCTTTGAACTAAAAAGGCATATTTTCCGGTACTGTAAGAGGAGACCTGGTTTGGACGTGTCCCTTGACCAGTAAGAGTGGAAACAATTATGTGTACAACATGGGTATAGGGTTGAACCCTGGTGGCTGCGCTGTACTGTTGTTGTTATATGGAGGACGAGCCAGCTGAAGAGGCTGTTGTGTCCTTTGTTGATTTTGCTGTTGATTCGGTTGGCTCTGGGCAACCTGAGGTTGATAGCATGAGTTACAGCTGCTACTGGTTGGTACCGTCGCCTTTGCTTTCCGAGAGAGATATTTCCAATATCTTGCTCTTTTTTCTTAGGGAGAATACTACCGTATTGTTTTGTACTACTTGATGATCCAACGTCTTTAACTAAACGTCATTCTCGGACTGCTTCCTCAAGACGAACTCCCATGCCTACCATTTCAGTAAAGTCACTGGGCGCACTGGCAATCATTCTGTAGTAGTAAAATGAGCTCAAGGTTTTTAAGAAGATATTTGTCATCTCTTTTTCCTCAAGAGATGGACAAATCTGGGCGGCAATTTTACGCCATCTCTGAGCGTATTCCTTAAAGATTTCCTTATCCTTTTGTGACATGGCTCTGAGTTGATCTCTGTCCGGTGCCACGTCCAGGTTATACTTATATTGCTGAACAAAGGCGACGCCAAGATCTCTGAAGGTGCCGATCTTAGTGCGGTTTAAACCCATGTACCATTTGAGTGCGACACCGGTTAAACTATCCTAAAAATAGTGAATCAGTAGCTCTTGGTTCTTTGTCTGAGTTGACATTCGCCAAGCGTACATCACCAAATGGCTTTGAGGGAAAGAGTTACCCTTGTACTTTTCAAATTCTGGCACTTTGAATTTGTGCGGAACTTTCACATTGGGGACCAGACAAAGGTCTGCGGCGTCTTTTCCAAATAGATCTTGACCGCGAAGGGCTTACAGCTCTTTCTGCATCTCCAGGAACTGTTCCTGGAACTCATTAATTCTGTCGAACATACTTTCGTTTCCACCAGAAGGTATTTGTGGAATTTGTCCTTCCGGGACAGTGTGTACCACGGGTAGTGGTATAGTCATCATGGCAGTGACTCTAGGTCATTCCCTCTCCCGAAGTTTGTAACCTTCAGGAGTTGCTGTCATGCCCTGGGCATCCTCGCTTTCCCGAAGTTTGTAACCTTCAGGCCCAGTGGCTCCTTCTGCGGTTCCCTGATCTTCAGTGATCGGTGGAACATATCCTTCCGGGATATAGTTAATAGGCATGCCCTAGGGACGATCTTTAGGCATGGTATATCGAGGGTCATACTTTTCCACTATGGGCGTTGATGTGATCTCTAAGATCACAGTCCTTTGTTGTCGCATCTGAGCTTCTGCAAGAGCTTGCATGTCGTTATGAAGCTTTCTCAGATCCTCTTTCAGAGTGTCGATCTCTTCCCTCAACTCTCTGTTCTCTTCCTCGAGATCATCCATCTTTTTCTGTCGATTGGCCTGAGTATTGTACGAATGAGACAGTTTGACTCTAGAATCGAGACGCAAACGTGAGATTTGTAGGTAAGAAGAATGCGTTACGTGAGAATGATGAATGATATGCAATAATTATATTTATTATATATTTTTTTCCAAGATAAACTTCGACAATTGGATTGCAAATATCAAACAGTGGGGAAACCCCGTTTTATTGAATTCAAAGATTGCGGAATGGAAATACAGTAATTTACAAAGTGTTGTAAAAGGAAATGTCTAAGCTAATGGACCCTGAGTCCTCTATGAGGAGAGCTCAGGTGCTGGTTCTAGTACTTTCCTTTTCTTTGACCGGGGCTCTTGAGTCGTTGTCGGGTTATCCTTCCTTTGCCAAGTGAAAGGAGCGAGCAAATTCCTTTGGTCATCTTGATTTTCTACAGCGTGTTGCTCTAAAATCTCGATCAGAGCATCTTTTTCTTTTAACAGTTGTTGTATTTTCTTACACTCCATATTGAGAATACGGTACTTGTTCTTCTAAGACTTCTTCTCCTGTTGAACTCTGTTGAGAGTAACCTGAAGTTTTTCCGTATCAGACATAAAATAAAGGACAGGGTCCCTTAATGGAAGAACTTATTGATGAGGGTAAGCCATCCTCAGCTTGAAAGCTCTAGTTTGTACCCAGTGGAGATAAGGTTCCACCGAGACACAGTCTGGTTTTCCTAGAGACTCTCTTCCTTTCCTATGAATGTGTTTCCAGGCATGCACTATTTCTATCTTTAGTGCTCTGTCATTTTCTCCTTCCTTGAAGAAAAGACCTTCCAGATGAGCATTACGCGGGACATGCCTCATCGGGTATCCAAATTGACGATGAACTAAAACTGGATGATAATTGATTCCTCCTTTAATTCCTATGGGGGGTAAATTTGTGAAATTTCCACAACGGTCAATGATCCTGATCCCATCATAGATTCGATTGTACCAATTAATGTCAGAGTTGGTAAGAGACATGATTCTCTGCGACCAATGTAAAGTACTTTTTTGATCCCAAAATGCAGCAGTCTTTGGCAAATGGAAAATGAACCATTTGTACAGCAAGGGTACACAGCATGTGATCATTCCTCCGCTGTACAAATTCCTTAGGTGTACAGAATGATAAGCATCTACGAGCAGGGTCGGTACATGGTTTCCAATCAGGAAAATCTTAATGGCATTGATATCTACAAAGTTATCAATGTTGGGAAACAAAAATAACCCGTAGGTGAGCAAAACAAAGATGCTTTCGAAAGCGGCCACGTTCCCTATACTAGCAAAGTACAGAGCTTTCTTTATCAAGAACTGGGCTGGCAAACCCTGGATACCACCTTTAAATATCATGTGAGTCCTGACTTCTGACTCGTCCAAATAGATTTCTCTTGCAATGGTTTGATCCTTTGGAATTTCTTCCAGTCCAGAAAAGGAAGCTTGGTCAGTAATGGGTAAATCAGTCAGGTGAGAGTACTCTTCCAGTGTTGGTGCTAGTTGATAATCCGGGAATGTGAAACAGTGATAGACCGGATCGTAGAACTGGATTAGTGTGGACAGAATTCCTTCAATTACATGGACCCTTAACAGAGACAGCAGTCCTCCATACTTAGCTCTGAAAGCCTCAGGGTTGGTTATCATCCTCGCCAGACCTCTTAAATCCTCTAGTTTTGGAACCTTGAAGGTGTACTTGTGAGTCTTCCTCCTACCGAAATCCATTAGCAATCTCTTTATTTGACATTTGCAATTATTGTCTTAGTTTAATTTGAAAAAGAGAGACTAGAAGAGAAGATTTTTCTTTGTTTAAAGTTTCTTTTTATGAAATGAATGCATGAATGCAGCACACAAAAACATAGAAAATACATGGGGTTAAAGGGTCGGTGTCATGAAGTTAAGGCTCTACCCATCCCCAATGGTTTATACTGGTGATTTTTTGTACCTGTCCTCAAAATCACTGACCCTCTTGGGATAACGACAGCAAGCGGATCGCCAGCGAGCTATAGTATCTTAGAGTAGTCTCAAATGAGGGTAGTATCACGTGACAACTATTTCCGATAGCTTCCGTACTACAAAATAGTTTTAGTCTACTAAAATCCTCAGCTTCTCAGACAACCCAATCGAACAATCTGCTTTCAACAACCGAATTCGTATAGGCATTGAATCCGCAAAGGGCCTCTCCACTGATTCGATGGTCGACCGGGACCTCTTATCTGGGATTCACTCCCCGTAAGATTACCCGTCTAGTGCCATTACTTATCTTAGGTGTATACCTAATCTTTCCAGATGCGGCATCACACGCATTCCCATTAGCAGAAAAATAAACACGGATATCAATTAGGAAAAGCAGTATATATATTTGTCCTAACATCCTAGACGTCTAGTCTTATGATCCTATACAGACAATGACTACCCAGCAGAGTCGCCATTTCTGTGACACTTTGTGAATTTAAAGTTTTCTACCTAAGCCTGTAAGAAAGAATAGGACTCCCACTGTGGTCGCCATTTTTCTGTGGCGGCCAGAGTGAAAATGACTTGTTCAAGGTTTCTACCTAAAACTGTAAGAAAGAATGGCTTCCACTGTGGTTGTCATTTTTCTGTAGCGTGATTTTTGTGGTTTTGAATCACTATCGCTTTGGTACTACAGTTCGATTCATTTTTTTATCCTGTGAAGCTGATTAAGGAAGGGAAATAGATGTCTCCAATTAACCCTGCTTGCATACTGAGGTTAAACAGTCAAAATTGTTGGTTTACAGATGCTATCAAAATAGGGGGGTCTGTCTTTAGGTTATTTCGTTTAAGAACGGAGTGTCGTGACTATACAGGAGGATTTTGATAAGGTACCAGGTTTGATGTTTCTAATTGAGGTATGAGGGTACTGGACTGAGGGTTTTTGATTAGTATGCTCGCTAAGACTTCGCAGTCTTATGCCTACGTATTCCCGTTGAACGAAACAGGGAAATCAGAGCGATCATAGTTCCTCCTATTCTATGGGAGGAAAAAGGTGTTTTAGTGTCTTGTTCAAAGCCCAAGATTGAAGCTAAAGGTGATTTGTATCTTGTTCAAAGCCCAAGATGTGCTAAAGGGTTTGACTGAGAAAGAATTTGTCATCTCTAAAGAGGAACTGTTGATGTTTGTATGTTATGAGCGAAGCATGAATTTGATGCTAAAAGGTTGATTGACTCAACCGGGGATTTCTTTATTCAAAGCCTAAGAAGAGGCTAGAAGTTTGACTTTTCTGGGGAAAATGTTCTTTCTGTCTTGTACAAAGCCCAAGATTGAGGCTAAAAGGTATTTTGACTCCATTGGGGAGAATGTATCTTGTATGAAGCCCAAGATGGAGGCTGAAATGGTTTGACTCAACAAGGGAGTACTTTTATCTGTCCTGTATAAAGCCCAAGACAGAGGCTAAAAAAGGTTGACTCAACAAGAGAGTCTTGAACAGGTGATTGACTCAACAAGAGAGTCTGAAGGTTTATTGACTCAACAAGAGAGTCTTTTATACTCAACAAGATAATGATTTGCTGTCTCGTACGAAGCCAGAGATTGAGGCTAAAAGGAGATTGACTCAACAAGAGAGTCTTTTATACACAACAAGAGAGTGTTTTATATGTCTTGTACAAAGCCCAAGACGGAGGCTAAAAGTGGATTGACTCAACAAGAGAGTCTTTTATACTCAACAAGAGAGTGTTTTTATACGTCTTGTACAAAGCCCAAGACGGAGGCTAAAAGTGGTTGACTCAACAAGAGAGTCTGAAAAGGTTAGCTCCGCTGGGGAGAATTATTTGTACAAAGCCCAAGAGGAGGTTGACTTACTGCTAAGGATTATTGAGATCCTGAAGCGGGTCCAAGTGTGGGGAACTCTCATGAGAGAGACCGGGTTTCTGCTGGAGATTGATCTAGAGTGATCGGTGTTTTTTCCTATGTTTGAAAGGAACTTGAGAATGTCTTTAAGACTCAAGAGTTTTAGACTGTCCAAGTCTAGAGTTTAATCTTTTGTATAATGCCCAAGAGGAGGCGCGGGCATTAAGGGATGAGTATCAACCCTAAAATGGCCGGAGTTTTGATGCGGGAAAGACTGCTCTAGCAAAGGATGACTAAGTTCTGTCTTATACCTTTAAGAGGTCGTCAGGGTCCTTGTATTAAGCCAAAGAGAAGGCATGAGAACTTCTAAGAAGCCGAAGGGTCCTTGTACAACGCCCAAGAGGAGGCGGGGATGCTTTTAGGAAGCCTGTGGGTCCCCAAACCAAGAGAAGTTCAAGAAATGCAATTCATAGAGAAGAGATCATTCCAGGAAAGTTCGAGGATTTGGAAGAAACTCAAGAGATGCCATTCACAGAGAAAAGATCATCTCTGGGGAGTTAGAGTTTCTTTGACAATTTCTAAGGGTGACAGTCGGAGAAAAGGTTCACCGAGAATACTGCCTTTCTCTTTGTTCCATATTGTTTAACCCTAAGAGGATGGAAGACTGCATCTGGAATCCTACCGGGGATCTAGTTTTGTTTGTATTTAAGAGTGACCAACAGGTCTTTACCTAGTGCCAGACGTAGTTGTCGGGGAAACCTATAAATAACTATACTAGTATTACACAGTTGATATATGACAAGTATATAAAAGGATGTGAAAGAAGACTTACAGTGAAACAGCCCCACAATACAGTTATATATATATATATGAAAGCGGTAAATGAAAGCGGATAAACACTTACCCGTTGTAGAGCTTCCATGTTGTTTTGTTAGTTGTTCAACAAAGAAAGTTTTGATAACAACATATATTTGAATTCAAAATCAAAGGAGAAAGTGCTTTGAAAAGATTGTTGGGGCTTACAGCTCAAGGAGAGGCCCAAGTTTTAACGATGATCGCGCCGTTGTTTTAAAAACTGTACAGAGGGACTTATACAATATTTGAGGCCCAAAAAGTTTTTATGCACAAGGGGATGGGTCTTACACTCTATTAGAGGCCCAAAGATTTATTTTTGTACACGAGATGGGACTTACAGCTCAAGGAGAAGCCCAGGGTTATTTATTTGAAAACGGCGATCGTCGAGGTTTTTGAAAATACAGCGGGACTTATACAATGACTGAGGCCCAAAAAGTTGTGTATTTACAAAGGGGTTGGGTTTTACACTCTAATAGAGTCCCAAAAAATTTAAAGAAAAGAAATAGGGCTTATAACACGAGGGTAGGCCCAGGGTTGCTTGATTTTTGAACTGGCGATTACGCCGAGATTTTTTCCTTTACCGCAGAGGGACTTATACAATATCTGAAGCCCAAAATGGTTTTGGTTAAAAGGGGATTGGGTCTTACACTCTATTAGAGGCCCAAAGATTTTGAAAATGAATAAAGATGGGTCTTATAGCTCAAGGATAAGCCCAAAGATTTTTTGTTAAAAAGGCGGCGATCGTGCCGAACTTTTTGACAGTATCGAGACTTATACAATACACTGAGGCCCAAAATATTTTGGTTTCAAAAAGGGGTTGGGTCTTACACTCTATTAGAGGCCCAAAGATTTTTTGAAAATGATTTGTCTAGGGTGATTAAGATGAAAACCCTAAATTAATTTCAAAAGGTATTTTAATTAAATAAAAATTTAATTAAAATGATCAAAATTATCAAGCATGTGTGAAAACAAGTTGTGATCTTGGATTAATGCTTGAAAAATCATGTTTATATCCACAAAATGATTGGAAACCAATTAAGTTTGGAAAATCAAGGAGGAAAAAATATTTTAAATGTTAAAAAACAAATAAAAGATTAATTCTTTGCAAAAATATCAAGTATATGAAATAAATAATATCTTTGGGAAGTTTTGGCAAAATAAAATATTTTAACATTTTTGTGAATTATTAAAAAAAGAATCAACTCAAAATCATTAAAACTCAGAGAGAAATTAATTTTTGAATCAATTAAATAAAATCACAAAATTCAAATATTTGAATTTATGAAAAAGGCGCCAAGAACATGGGCCAAGAACACGCGCGAAGGGAGTTTTGCTCAGATTTGCATTTTCTATCCAATCTCACTGAATACTTGATGAAGTCATGCAAACCACATATCAATCTGCTCGTTTTCACCTCACGATCATGTCTATGGTCTTTAATTTCATTTATTTTAAGCATGGAATAAGAAATCAAGACAAAACCTCAAGAACCCTAAAATTTGCATGAAGGCTGTGAATTTTGATACACAATTCAAACAAAGCAATTAATTGAGGGAAAACATTTTATGCATGATTATGAACGTTTGGCAAAAGTATTGTGCGAGGAAATATGCATAGATTAAGAGATGACCAAGTTTATGCTTACTTGAAGGTCGTGACAGCAAGAGCAATGTGATTTTTGAGTTGGAGGTGTTACAGATGAGTTGTGATGATCTGAACAGCTTCCCTACACCATATGGAGTATGTTTGAATGCTTGGGCTTGATTGGAAATGGCTAGATCACTTCATGGCATCTCAGCTGCAACTTGGTTAAAACCCTGAGCAACTGGCTGGTGATTCTGAGAAATCAGTGTTATAGTTGTTGTTTAAGTGTTTGGACCACTTCTATATGATGCTTATGAGGTGTGTGTGTGTGATTGGTTTGGTTGGAATGACTCTCAAACTCAAAACCCGATAGTGACTTGCTTTGGAAGGCAAATTTGGAAGTGAGAAGGTGATTTTGAGGAAAGAATTTGTTTGATGGCTTTGGTGTACTTAAACTGAGCACAAATGAGTTCTATTTATAGTAGAGCAAGTTTGTTTTGCAAGGAATAGGGAATGGCAACTGCAGCAGAGGTTTGTCAAATGTTGATCAATAAGAATCCAAGTCTCCTCTAGCCATTGACTAGAGGTTAGAGCACAGGCTACTGGTTCCCTAGTTCAGAGATCATCCTTGACTCATTCAGTTGGAAATGGCTCAGTTCATGCCACCTTGGTGAATCCATTGAATGCTCCAAAACAAAATTGGAGTCTTGTCCCCTCTTTAGGGTTTTTTTGGTTTGGCATGCTATTTTTAGTTCCAAAGACTTGGGAGGCTTATGGATCAGTGTTTGTCCCTCCTTGGTCTCTCCCTGAGGTGTTAAGATGGATAAACTTGTTTATCATTTGCACAAATTTCTCAAATCAGGCAAAATGCACAAATCTGCCTTGCCATGACAGTTTGCAGCAAGGCACATTGCCATTGTCATATCTCATGACTTAAGTGGAGTTTCATGGGGTTCTTGGCCATTTTGGAAAGCCCTCATATGATACAACATATGTGTGATCATAGTTTGTCTTGACACTTTTTGGATCCAAGCAAAAAATGCCCTTACATTTTGGAAAAAGTGAAACAGATTCTGACTTAGTGAAAATTTCACTAAGTGTTGGAAAAAGTGACATTTCATGTTTTTAGCCATTTTGATCCAACCATAACTCAAAATCCATGATGAATTGGAATGTGGTGTGGTTGACACTTTTAAAGTATACCATGAGAGCTACAAATCCATCTTTGGATCAGCCCAATTGGTTGCTTGAATCTCAAGTTATGATCCTTGGAAGTTGGTACCCTAGCCACTTTGTTCCATAACTTGGAAAATTTCTAAGTTTTTTATGGTTATCCCACTTTTCTTGATTTTTCTTGATGAATGATGATTCCAATCACACATTAACATCATTTTAGGGTTAGGGAACCATAATTGATCAAAAAATCAAAAAGTCAAACTTAAACTTTTGGGCACATTTGACTTTTTATCAGATGAATTCCAAACTATGTGATGCTATATGAAATCAAGTCCTTGACCTAAATCAAACTTGATGGATTGATTTCATATGTGTTATAGGGTGTATTGAATCATGTCCCAAGGTTTGGGAGCATGTCCTGGTCAAAAGTCAAAGGCACAGTTGACTTTTTCCGTGAAACCCTAACTGTGGTTCTGATGAACTTGAAACTTGTGAATCAAGCTTCTTGGATCAATACATTGTTGCAAATGGATCAATGTAGTGTGTTAGGGTCCCTCAAATCATGTCTTGAGGTCTTGGCTCATGTTTTGTCCCAAAAGTCAACTTAGGGGTGAATTAGGTCAAGAAACCCTAATCCCTGATTTTTTATGAATGCATCCCCTGAGGTTAAATTGACTTGATGATGGGGTTTATGAGGTCCCTTGGAGTATTTTAGGGTATACTTTGAAGCATTGACTCATGCCCATAGGAAAATTTCCATCTGGAGGCCTTGGTCGACCAAAACCCAAATTTGGTGACACTGGTGATCTTGAGGCTTAATCCACTTGGAATGTTGCAACCTTGTGCTGGATTCTTGATGTGCGAGTCCTCTTGATCCATTGTGGATGTTTGAGAGGTTTAGACAAGTTGAAGATCATGTCATTTCTTGATTGATCCTTTGTCTAAGAGCTCTGAGAGGGCTCAAAACCCTAAGTTTGATTGTAGTGGATGCTCACCCATCTTTCGGGAGACTAATAAGGTATGATGGTCCATCCATATTGTGATGATGATTTGCACAATGATGGGAATATTAGGGGTCAAAATTTGGGGTATGACAGACTGATACCTTGAATATCAGAACTGCAGGATCATAGATGTTACGACATTTGATCCAACATGTTTATCATGAACCCTAACAGATAACGTAAATCTGCAGAATGATAAAGAACACAACAATTGTTAACCCAGTTCGGTGCAATTCACCTACATCTGGGGGATACCAATCCAGGAAGAAGACTCCACTATCTGTAGAACTGTTACAAAGCTAAACTCCCCTGTTTACAACTTTATACCTAACATCTACCCAATGAACATCTTTACCAAAGTTATACTCCATCGTTTACAACTCTGATATGAGATACTCCACTCACTTCCCTTAATCACCAACTGTGATTTCTACATCATCCCTGTCAATACATAAATCTGTCAAGCTTTCTTGATAAACAAGCTAACTTGGATTTGCTTAAAAGCTTCATCTAATAACAATACACAATCCAATGCCTCAAGGCTTATGAATCTGTGTGACACCTATATATGCCATAATGCATCAACTGATACAAAGAGAGACTTACAACCTAGAGAGCCAACGACTCTCAAAACCCTAAACCCTTATTTCTTACGCAAGAGAACTAGGTTACAAAAGGCATCAAAAGTCATAGGTCTAAGTCTCCTATTTATAGAGTCTTCTGCTGCCTTAGGCTTCAATCTTCTGTTTGCTGATTCCTTGATTCACGTTCTGATTCCTTCCTTAATTCTTGGACCAGACTTAAATACAACCTGATGTATCAGTTTAAGATGTCAGGACATTCGTTAGGACATCATGTCTTCTACATGTTGGAACACTTCATTCAACGCATTGTTTTACCAAAAATTTGCTCAAATCAGCAGAGCCTTCACCGGGAAATGGCGAATGTGTGTGGACTTTAAGGACCTCAACAAGGCGTGTCCTAAAGATCCGTATCCACTGCCAAACATTGACCGGCTGATAGATGCTACATCTGGTTTCTGTTTGCTCAGTTTTATGGATGCATACTCCGGGTACAACCAAATTCGCATGAATCCAATAGTAGCACTAAAAACTGCTTTCATGACCCATCAGAGCAATTACTATTATGAGGTCATGCCTTTTGGACTCAAAAATGTTGGGGCTACTTACTAGAGGCTAATGGATAAGGTGTTCGTTACTCAGATAGGTCAAAATCTGAAGGTCTATGTAGATGACATGGTGATCAAGACAAGTGTAAACTGGTCACATGTAAAGGATTTAATAGAAACCTTTGCATCCATAAGAAGCTACAACATGAGACTGAACCCGGACAAGTGTACCTTTGGAGTGCAAGCCGGGAAGTTCCTCGGATTTATGCTCTCCAACCGGGGAATAGAGGTAAACCCAGACAAATGTCAGGCTATAATAGATATGAGAAGTCCAACCACAAAAAATGAGGTCCAATAGCTGACAGGGAGACTAGCCGCATTGTCGCGATTTTTATCATGTGTAGGAGACAAGCCAATACACTTCTTTGCATCCATAAGGAAGTCTAAAGAGTTTGAATGGATAGAGGCATGTGAAGAAGCCTTTCAAGAAGTAAAGTGTTTTCTATCCTCGCTTCCCATCCTAGTAAGGCCCAAAGAAAACACACCTTTAGTCTTATACTTGTCGGTCATGGATAAAGCCCTGAGCTCGGTTTTAGTACAAGACGAAGAAGATGGAGAGCGACTCGTATACTTTATCAGCAAAGTTCTAAAAGGGGCAGAGCTAAGGTACCAGAAGATTGAACGTTTGGCATTGGCAGAAGTTATCACAACCCGGAAGCTGAGACATTATTTTCAACGTTATCCCATCACAGTAAAGACGAATTACCCAATCAAACAAATACTGAAAATGCCCAACTTATCAAGACGGATGGTCAAGTGGGTAGTAGAGCTCTCCGAGTATGACATCAACTTTGTACCCAGAACCAGTATCAAGTCATAGACATTGGCCAATTTTGTGGTAGAATTAAGTGCACCGGCTGGAGATGAAATCTCAAACATGTGGATCCTTTATGTAGATGGATCTTCAAATCTCAAGGGAAA
Source organism: Lathyrus tuberosus (assembly GCA_022829125.1). Lineage (NCBI taxonomy): Eukaryota > Viridiplantae > Streptophyta > Magnoliopsida > Fabales > Fabaceae > Lathyrus > Lathyrus tuberosus. The sequence goes on from JALAZF010000086.1 coordinate 12,730,438, forward strand.
CGGAGCTGGAATAATTCTGGAAGGACCCAGAGATCTAACATTAGAATACTCTTTATTTTTCAATTTTTAGGTTGGCAACAACCAGGCAGAGTACGAAGCCTTGATTGGCGGAATGAAATTGGCAAGAGAAGTCGGAGTAACACACTTATTAGTAAAGACCGACTCCTAGCTAGTGGTTGGGTAGATGAAGAACGAGTACCAGACGAAGGATTCCACCCTGATAAAGTACCTTCAGAAAGCTTCAGGAATATCCAAAGCGTTCTCAGAATTCAAAGTCGTCCACATCCCAAGAGAAGATAATACCCGGGCTGACCTCCTAGCTCGGTTAGCAAGCTCAAAGAATTCAGGAATGAATAAGACTATGATTCAAGAAGTTCTCGAAGCGCCCAACATTCAGTCAGAGGAAGTATTAACAATAGAGGATGTCCAAGGATGGATGAGACCCATCATCAGCTATTTAACCCTGGAAATACTACCTGAATATGTCAATGAAGCCCGGAAGATTAAAAGGATAACATCGCTATACATCATAATCTAGGACACACTGTACAAGATGGTTAGATCAACACCTATGATCAGATGTGTATCAGAACCTGAGACTGAACTAGTAATTAAAGAAGTTCATGAGGGAGCATGTGGTAGCCACATCGGTGGGAGATCACTATCCGGAAAAATCCTAAGAGTCAGGTACTGCTGGCCGCATATGATGCGAGATTGCATCGAATATGTTAGCAAGTGTGAAAAGTGCCAAGTATTCGCTCCATTTAAACATCTACCAGCTGAGTCACTCCATTTGATTTCATCCCCATGGTCGTTCCATCAGTGGGGAACAGACATCCTAGAACCATTCCCAATTACTTCGGGACAACTCAAGTTCCTAATCGTTGCAGATGACTATTTTACAAAATGGGTGGAAGCCGAAGTTGTTGCTCGAATCTTCGCCAAGAGGGTTTTCAAATTTTATTGGAGGAATATCATATGCCGGTTTGGGTTGCCGGCAATCATAGTCTTGAACAATGGGGCCCAATTTGCAAGCACTTCTGTCGTAGACTTTTGCAGGGATTATGGAATATAAAACAGGTTCACATCAGTAGAACACCCCCAAACCAATGGCCAACCAGAAGCTGCCAACAAGGTTATCCTAGGTGGAATAAAAAAGAAGCTGAAGGAAGCAAAAGGAATGTGGGTCGAGTACTTACCTGAGATCTTATGGTCATACCACACAACACCACATTCTACTACTCAAGAGACACCCTTCAGGATGGTATATGAAGCTGATGTAATGATACTAGTGGAAATCAACACCCTGACTTGGAGGCGTGAACACTTTGATGAAATCACCAACATGGATAATTTGAACATCTCGGCTGACCAGATAGATGAGGTCAGAGAGACAGCACGGATCAGAGAAGTCGCTGGAAAACAGAGGTTGGCAAGAAGATACAACCTGAAATTCTGGCAGAGGGAGTTCCAGGAAGGCGACCTGGTCTTGAAGAAAATCACAGACCCAAAAAACAAGGGAAAGCTCGCCCCCAATTGGGAAGGCCCATTCAGGGAACTTCGAAAGCTAAACAACGGAGCATACAAGCTAGAAACATTAGAAGGAGTAGAAATACCTAGGACATGGAATGTATCCAATCTTAGGCTATATTCCAGGTAAATATTATGTAATTCAATTATGAATAAAGGATCCGGGTTGAACTTTTTCCCTTGGAATGACATGGGTTTTTAACGAGGCACCTGGACTTAAAATTTTTTTTATATCTTGTTTATAGGTATTCGGCTGGAGGTGATGAGTTATAACTCGGAAAACTCCTATAAACATGTTGACTTGCTCCGCGTACATAGGTCGCCCATGAACGGGTTGATTAAACTCCTATAAACGTATTGACTTGCTCCGCGTACATAGGTCGCCCATAAATTCTCCGCGTACAAGGGTTGACTAAACTCCTATAAATGTGTTGACTTGCTCTGCGTATATAGGTCACCTATGAACGGGTTGATAAAACTCCTATAAACATGTTGACTTGTTCCACGTACATAGGTCGTCCACGAACGGGTTGATTAAACTCCTATACACGTGTTGACTTACTCCGCGTACATAGGTCTCCCATAAACGCTCCGCGTACAAGGGTTGATTAAACTCCTATAAATGTGTTGACTTGCTCCACGTACATAGGTCGCCCATGAACGGGTTGATAAAACTTCTATAAACGTGTTGACTTGCTCCGCGTACATAGGTCGCCCATAAACGCTCTATGTACACGGGTTGAACAAACATGTCTACTAGTTCCGTGCACACAAGCCGGACAATCATTTATAAAAATGATGAAACATCCAAGCCCAAAACACGTCAAAAGATACTTGGGGCTTGTGAGTAAAAAAGTCATACATGACCAAACTGCTAAAGGCTAATAAGAACTAGGAGCAGATCTCTGATAAAAGGACACCCGAGTCCATCCCATAATCGGCATCTAAGCTTACAAGAGGCCAGGACTCTCAAGAGTGGCAAGGCTATACACACGCGATAACTAAAGGCTCCTTAATAATTAGATTCACGCTGAGCTATCCGAAAAGTCTTGGAAATCAAACATAAGTAAAATAAAAATAATACCCGACACTTTATAATCAGACACCTTAAGTTAATCTAACTTAGTGCCCGAGGGGCTGGATATATGCACGGGATTATTTTGCAAATGAATAAACGCGATAAACAACAATGACATAAACAAAAGCCTCAGAAGGGCCAAACATTGTACATTACAAAGCCCGGAGGCTAAAAATTCATGGGCATGAGGGGGGGAACACCACGCTCCCTCGCCAAAATGTAAAAATACATCCAGAAGGATGACTAACTAAAACAAGAAAACATCAAGATTATGTAGCGTTCGAAGTCTCATTGGTGACATCATTATGGGTCGGGTTCAAATTCCCATCAGCGTCATTGACCGGGCCTTGGGATCTCTCCGGGCTATCTTTCTCCAGCTCACTAAGATCCACAAGACGACCATCATGCACCACCTTGAAGTAATCCATCTCCGACAAATCCAAGTCAGGATGGAGACAGAGAACTTAATTTTTGGCTCTATCAAAAGCTTCGTCACCAGCAGACAAAATATCAATATGAGCTTTCTTTAGAGATTCTTTAAGATTGCTATTGGATGATAAGAGCTCGGCATTGGAGGCCTCAGATATCTTCAACTGATCAGTAAGTTTGGCTAAGGCCGACTTGTGATCAGACTCCAAAGCCTCTTTTTCCTTCCTCGCATTAGCCAGATCCTTCTCCAAGCTGGAAAGCTTCTTAGACTGAGATTCTTAGGTGCTCTTCAACTGAGCGACTTCGCCCTTAAATTTTGACTCAATCTTTTCAGAGTCATAAGATAATTCAAATAAACCACGGGCGAGGACAACACATCTCATCAGATAGGAACTAAGGTTCTGGGTAATCTTCTGCTGACCAATGTATATAACTTTATTATCCTCGGTAGCATTGAGATGATCACGCAGATATCTGAAGCCATCAAAATCATTGGAACAAAACATGAATTCCCCAGACGTAGAATCCTCCCCCGGGCCTCGCATGAGGGAGTTAATCTGCATTTCGGCTTGATGGATATCCTCATTCATTAGAACCTTCAGCTTCTCCGGGTCACCTTGAGAGATCTCGTCTTGAGCAGGAAGAATAAGAGGCTGGGGCTCACCTTTACTCGGGACGGCTTTAGTACTCGTTCCCCTGGGTCATTTTGGTGCCCGAACCTCTAACCCACCTAAATCGGATTTGGATGCAGACGCACCCCCAACTTCTCTCTGGGCTTCCCGAGCTGCCTGCATCAACTTCTTTTGTTCTGCTACAGATATATCAGTCATCTTGTCTGTAAACAAACAACATAAGGTTAGAGTAAAAGGAAGGCGAGAAATATTTAAAACGAAAAATGATGATTACCCAGAATGACATGAAGTCGGTCGTCATCTAAGGGCAACAATTCTTTAATCCTCATCATACGGAATGAGTCAAGAATGGCCAGGAACTGGAGTTCCAAGTCATTCAGTTTGTCATAGTTAAAACCAGTAACCGATAAGGGATATTTGGTCTAGTATTGAGGAAAGCGCGGATGTCCATCTAAGGCGTATAACACCTGTGGACACCTCGGCCCACATCGGACCCTCAAAAAACGATCTTTATAATTCTTATAATTTGAGGTATAAGCCTGAAGGAAACTTCGGCCAGGCATTCCACTAATTTGAACCCAGCTCCGGTTATCAACTCCTTTTACCTCAAAGAAGGAAAATAATAAGCCTATGGTTGGAACAATGTTCAAAACCTCACAAACCCTCTCAAAGGCCTTTATAAATCCCCAACTGTTGGGACGGAGTTGGGAAGGTGCTATATTGACGGTCTTCAACACATCCACCTCGAAGTCAGAAAAAGGGATACGGATGTTGAAATCTTCCAAAATACTAGGATAAAAGTAGAAATTTTCTTCAAAAACATCTTTTGGCCGAAGTATACACACTCTTTCCTTTGGACCACATGGTTCCAAAATAACATCATCTTTGGAACCAATAGAAGATATAATCCTCAGGGATCAGATTTTAGCAATTTCCAGGTCATCAGCAGTACTATTCTTATGGTTCATAACCTCATAATCGAAGGGAGCAGCAATCTCCATTAGAATTTCTACAGAACCTGAAGAGTCAAAGTCAAAGTCACTTTCAGAAGTGAGAATGTCATTATAAAACTTATCCATGACTCGCTTATACTCTTCTACCCCTATAGAATTGTCGCACCTCGAAAAAATTGCTTAATCGAAGACACGACCCTCGCGCGAAAGGCGCGGAACACGGTTCGACAGAGTCGCCACCGAACTTTATTTATCCCAAAAGAGGGAAAGGAAAATATCGAGAAAACTTTTAAGAGAGGGATAAGAACATGGTCGTCGCAACCACAGTCTGGGTTCGGGAGTCGGTTATGTGAGGGGAAGGTATGCGCACCCCCTCACGTCCGTTGTACTCAACGGGAACCTCTTGATTCGAATCGCGATACTCGTTAGCTAAATTTGTTTGTTTTCTTCTAAAAAATAAATGCGGAAAGGTAAAGATAAAAGGAAAATATACTAAGGGGAAATGGGTGGTTTAATGATAGGGTGTGTAATACCCCAAATTTTGACCACTTAGATTTCCCATCATTGTGAAAATCATCATCACAATATGGATGTACCTTTATGCTTCATTAGTCTCCCCAAAGATGGGTGAGCATCCACTACAATCAAAATTAGGGTTTCAAGCCCTCTCTGAGTGCTTAGACAAAGGATCAATCAAGAAATGACATAATCTTCAACTTGTCTAATCTCTCAAACATCCACAATGGATCAAAAAGGACTCCCACTTCAAGGATTAAGCACAAGGCTGCTCCCTTCTAGGTGGATCAAGTCTCAAGATCGACAGTGTCACCAAATTAGGGTTTTGGTCGACCAGGGCCTCCAGATGGAAATTTTCATCTGGGAACAAGGCAATGATCCAAAACATAACCTAATATACTTCATGGAACCTCATGAACCCATGCATCAAGTCAATTTTGCCTCAGAGGATGCATTCATCAAAAATCAGGAATTAGGGTTTCTTGACCTAATTCACCCCTAAGTTGACTTTTGGGACAAATCATGAGCCAAGACCTCAAGAGATGATTTGAGGGTCTCTAATATACCATATTGATCCATTTGGAACAATGGATTGATCCAAGAAGCTTGAGCAACAAGTCTCATTTTCATCTACACCACAATTAGGGTTTTAAGAGAAAAGTCAATTGTAACTTTGACTTTTGACCAGGACATGCTCTCAAACCCTAATACATGATTGAATATACCCTATGACACCCATGGAACATGCCCATCAAGTTTGATTTAGGTCAAGGACGTGATTTCCTGAAGAATTGCACAGTTTGGAATTCATCTGATAAAAAGTCAACTGTGCACAAAAGTCAACTTTGACTTTTTGAGATTTTTCACCAAAATGGATTTTTAACCCTAAAATGATGTTAATGTATGGTTTGAATCATCATTCATCAAGAAAAATCAAGAAAAGTGAGATAACTTGTAAAAGGGGTAACCATAAAACTTAGAAATTTTTCTAAGTTAAAAATAAAGTGGCAAAGGTACCAACTTTGAAGGACCATAACTCCTAAACCACAAGGCCACTTTTTCTCATCCAAAGATGGATTTGTAGCCCTCATTATCACCTACAAAAACTTCAACTACAAGTCATTCCAATTCATTAAGGATTTTGAGTTATGGAGTGATCAAAGTGGCTGAAAAGTGAAAATGTCACTTTTTCCAACACTTAGTGAAATTTTCACTAAGTCAGATTCTGCCTCACTTTTTGCCAAATGTAGGGGGATTTTTCACTTGGAATCAAAAGAGATCAAATCCAAACTTGTTCAAACAGTTGTTGTATCATGTAAGAGCTTTCCAAAATGGCCAAGAACATTGCCAAATTCAACCTACACCATGAGATACAACATTGCCAAGTTGCCTTGCTGAAATCTGTCAAGGCAAGGCAGAATTTGCAACTTTGGTCGATTTGCCAAAATCAGCCAAATTCAATTGCTCCTATCCACTTGGACACCTCAGAGGATTGAATCTAAAGGGGACAATCACTGAGCCAAGCCTCCAAAGTCCATGGAACAAGAAATAGCATGTTGAACCTAGAATGGCCAAAATAGGGACAAGACTTCAAATTTGGAATGAGGCATTCAATGGAACCATCAAGGTGGCATGGACTGAGCCATTCTCATCTGAAATCAGTCAATACTTATCCAAGACCAAGGGGACCAAAGCTCTGTGCCCTAACCTCTAGTCAATGGCTAGAGGAGACTTGGATTTTCATTTGCCAACATCGGCCAAACCTACTTACCAGCTGCCATTCACTATTCCTTGCAAAACAAACTTGCTCTACTATAAATAGAGCTCAATTGTGGTCAGTTTGAGTACACCAAAGCCATCTAACAGATGCTTTCCTCAAAATCACTTTCTCTTGGCAAAAATGCCTTTCTTAGCAAGGTAGCTATCGGGTTTTGAGTTTGAGAGCAATTCCAATCAAACCAATCACTCACACACCTCACATACATCATATAGAAGTGATCCAAACACTTAGATTACTTCTGAAACATCAATTTCACAAAATCACCAGCTGGTTGCTCAAGGTTTTAACCAAAGTGCAGCTAAGGTACCACAAAATGATTCAGCCAATTTCAATCAAGTCCAACCATCCAAACACAATCCACAGGGTGTAGGGAGGCTGTTCAGATCATCACCACTCATCTGTAACGCCTCCAAATCAAAAATCACTTTGAACTTACTGTCACGACTTGGAGGTAAGCACATACTTGGTCATCTCTCAATCTATGCATATTTCCTCGCACAATAATTTGGCCATATGTTCATAATCATGCATGGAATGTTTTCCCTCAATTAATTGCATTGTTTGAATCGTGTATCAAAAATCCTAGCCTTCATGCAGAAATTAGGGTTCTTGAGGTTTCTTCGTGATTTCTTGTTGTATGTTTAATTTAAATGAAATTAAAGTACATAGACATGATCGTGAGGTTGAGACGAGCATAATGATATGTGGATTGCATGATATGATTACGTATTCATGGAGATTGGATAGAAAACGCAAATCTGAGAAACCAAGAACACGCGCGTGTTCTTCAGCTTGTTCTTGGCGCCATTTTTGAATAATTCAAATATTTGAATTTTGTGATTTTGTTTAATTGATTCAAAATTTAATTTCTCTCTGAGTTTTAATGATTTTGAGTTGATTCTTTTTTTAATAATTCACAAAAATGTCAAAATATTTTATTTTCACAAAAAATCCCAAAAATATTATTTATTTCATATAATTGATATTTTTGCAAAGAATTAATATTTTAATTGTTTTTGGCATTTTAAATATTTTTTCTACATTGATTTTGCAACTTTTAATGCTTTCTAATTATTTTGTAGGTCAATACTTAATTTTTGAAGCATTAATCCAAGATCACAATTTGTTTTCCATGTGTTAAACAATTTTTTATCATTTTAATTGAATTTTTATTCAATTAAATACATTTTGAAAACAAATTAGGGTTTTGGATTAATTCAACCCTCATAAATCATTTTCAAAACTTTTTGGGCCTCTAATATACCATATTGATCCATTTGGAACAATGGATTGATCCAAGAAGCTTGAGCAACAAGTCTCATTTTCATCTACACCACAATTAGGGTTTTAAGAGAAAAGTCAACTGTAACTTTGACTTTTGACCAGGACATGCTCTCAAACCCTAATACATGATTGAATATACCCTATGACACCCATGGAACATGCCCATCAAGTTTGATTTAGGTCAAGGACGTGATTTCCTGAAGAATTGCACAGTTTGGAATTCATCTGATAAAAAGTCAACTGTGCACAAAAGTCAACGTTGACTTTTTGAGATTTTTCACCAAAATGGATTTTTAACCCTAAAATGATGTTAATGTATGGTTTGAATCATCATTCATCAAGAAAAATCAAGAAAAGTGAGATAACTTGTAAAAGGGGTGGGTAACCATAAAACTTAGAAATTTTTCTAAGTTAAAAATAAAGTGGCAAAGGTACCAACTTTGAAGGACCATAACTCCTAAACCACAAGGCCATTTTTTCTCATCCAAAGATGGATTTGTAGCCCTCATTATCACCTACAAAAACTTCAACTACAAGTCATTCCAATTCATTAAGGATTTTGAGTTATGGAGTGATCAAAGTGGCTGAAAAGTGAAAATGTCACTTTTTCCAACACTTAGTGAAATTTTCACTAAGTCAGATTCTGCCTCACTTTTTGCCAAATGTAGGGGGATTTTTCACTTTGAATCAAAAGAGATCAAATCCAAACTTGTTCAAACAGTTGTTGTATCATGTAAGAGCTTTCCAAAATGGCCAAGAACATTGCCAAAGTCAACCTACACCATGAGATACAACATTGCCAAGTTGCCTTGCTGAAATCTGTCAAGGCAAGGCAGAATTTGCAACTTTGGTCGATTTGCCAAAATCAGCCAAATTCAATTGCTCCTATCCACTTGGACACCTCAGAGGATTGAATCTAAAGGGGACAATCACTGAGCCAAGCCTCCAAAGTCCATGGAACAAGAAATAGCATGTTGAACCTAGAATGGCCAAAATACGGACAAGACTTCAAATTTGGAATGAGGCATTCAATGGAACCATCAAGGTGGCATGGACTGAGCCATTCTCATCTGAAATCAGTCAATACTTATCCAAGACCAAGGGGACCAAAGCTCTGTGCCCTAACCTCTAGTCAATGGCTAGAGGAGACTTGGATTTTCATTTGCCAACATCGGCCAAACCTACTTACCAGCTGCCATTCACTATTCCTTGCAAAACAAACTTGCTCTACTATAAATAGAGCTCAATTGTGGTCAGTTTGAGTACACCAAAGCCATCTAACAGATGCTTTCCTCAAAATCACTTTCTCTTGGCAAAAATGCCTTTCTTAGCAAGGTAGCTATCGAGTTTTGAGTTTGAGAGTAATTCCAATCAAACCAATCACTCACACACCTCACATACATCATATAGAAGTGATCCAAACACTTAGATTACTTCTGAAACATCAATTTCACAAAATCACCAGCTGGTTGCTCAAGGTTTTAACCAAAGTGCAGCTAAGGTACCACAAAATGATCCAGCCAATTTCAATCAAGTCCAACCATCCAAACACAATCCATAGGGTGTAGGGAAGCTGTTCAGATCATCACCACTCATCTGTAACGCCTCCAAATCAAAAATCACTTTGAACTTACTGTCACGACTTGGAGGTAAGCACATACTTGGTCATCTCTCAATCTATGCATATTTCCTCGCACAATAATTTGGCCATATGTTCATAATCATGCAAGGAATGTTTTCCCTCAATTAATTGCATTGTTTGAATCGTGTATCAAAAATCCTAGCCTTCATGCAGAAATTAGGGTTCTTGAGGTTTCTTCGTGATTTCTTGTTGTATGTTTAATTTAAATGAAATTAAAGTACATAGACATGATCGTGAGGTTGAGACGAGCATAATGATATGTGGATTGCATGATATGATTACGTATTCATGGAGATTGGATAGAAAACGCAAATCTGAGAAACCAAGAACACGCGCGTGTTCTTCAGCTTGTTCTTGGCGCCATTTTTGAATAATTCAAATATTTGAATTTTGTGATTTTGTTTAATTGATTCAAAAATTAATTTCTCTCTGAGTTTTAATGATTTTGAGTTGATTCTTTTTTTAATAATTCACAAAAATGTCAAAATATTTTATTTTCACAAAAAATCCCAAAAATATTATTTATTTCATATAATTGATATTTTTGCAAAGAATTAATATTTTAATTGTTTTTGGCATTTTAAATATTTTTTCTACATTGATTTTGCAACTTTTAATGCTTTCTAATTATTTTGTAGGTCAATACTTAATTTTTGAAGCATTAATCCAAGATCACAATTTGTTTTCCATGTGTTAAACAATTTTTTATCATTTTAATTGAATTTTTATTCAATTAAATACATTTTGAAAACAAATTAGGGTTTTGGATTAATTCAACCCTCATAAATCATTTTCAAAACTTTTTGGGCCTCTAATATACCATATTGATCCATTTGGAACAATGGATTGATCCAAGAAGCTTGAGCAACAAGTCTCATTTTCATCTACACCACAATTAGGGTTTTAAGAGAAAAGTCAACTGTAACTTTGACTTTTGACCAGGACATGCTCTCAAACCCTAATACATGATTGAATATACCCTATGACACCCATGGAACATGCCCATCAAGTTTGATTTAGGTCAAGGACGTGATTTCCTGAAGAATTGCACAGTTTGGAATTCATCTGATAAAAAGTCAACTGTGCACAAAAGTCAACGTTGACTTTTTGAGATTTTTCACCAAAATGGATTTTTAACCCTAAAATGATGTTAATGTATGGTTTGAATCATCATTCATCAAGAAAAATCAAGAAAAGTGAGATAACTTGTAAAAGGGGTAACCATAAAACTTAGAAATTTTTCTAAGTTAAAAATAAAGTGGCAAAGGTACCAACTTTGAAGGACCATAACTCCTAAACCACAAGGCCATTTTTTCTCATCCAAAGATGGATTTGTAGCCCTCATTATCACCTACAAAAACTTCAACTACAAGTCATTCCAATTCATTAAGGATTTTGAGTTATGGAGTGATCAAAGTGGCTGAAAAGTGAAAATGTCACTTTTTCCAACACTTAGTGAAATTTTCACTAAGTCAGATTCTGCCTCACTTTTTGCCAAATGTAGGGGGATTTTTCACTTGGAATCAAAAGAGATCAAATCCAAACTTGTTCAAACAGTTGTTGTATCATGTAAGAGCTTTCCAAAATGGCCAAGAACATTGCCAAATTCAACCTACACCATGAGATACAACATTGCCAAGTTGCCTTGCTGAAATCTGTCAAGGCAAGGCAGAATTTGCAACTTTGGTCGATTTGCCAAAATCAGCCAAATTCAATTGCTCCTATCCACTTGGACACCTCAGAGGATTGAATCTAAAGGGGACAATCACTGAGCCAAGCCTCCAAAGTCCATGGAACAAGAAATAGCATGTTGAACCTAGAATGGCCAAAATAGGGACAAGACTTCAAATTTGGAATGAGGCATTCAATGGAACCATCAAGGTGGCATGGACTGAGCCATTCTCATCTGAAATCAGTCAATACTTATCCAAGACCAAGGGGACCAAAGCTCTGTGCCCTAACCTCTAGTCAATGGCTAGAGGAGACTTGGATTTTCATTTGCCAACATCGGCCAAACCTACTTACCAGCTGCCATTCACTATTCCTTGCAAAACAAACTTGCTCTACTATAAATAGAGCTCAATTGTGGTCAGTTTGAGTACACCAAAGCCATCTAACAGATGCTTTCCTCAAAATCACTTTCTCTTGGCAAAAATGCCTTTCTTAGCAAGGTAGCTATCGGGTTTTGAGTTTGAGAGTAATTCCAATCAAACCAATCACTCACACACCTCACATACATCATATAGAAGTGATCCAAACACTTAGATTACTTCTGAAACATCAATTTCACAAAATCACCAGCTGGTTGCTCAAGGTTTTAACCAAAGTGCAGCTAAGGTACCACAAAATGATCCAGCCAATTTCAATCAAGTCCAACCATCCAAACACAATCCATAGGGTGTAGGGAAGCTGTTCAGATCATCACCACTCATCTGTAACGCCTCCAAATCAAAAATCACTTTGAACTTACTGTCACGACTTGGAGGTAAGCACATACTTGGTCATCTCTCAATCTATGCATATTTCCTCGCACAATAATTTGGCCATATGTTCATAATCATGCATGGAATGTTTTCCCTCAATTAATTGCATTGTTTGAATCGTGTATCAAAAATCCTAGCCTTCATGCAGAAATTAGGGTTCTTGAGGTTTCTTCGTGATTTCTTGTTGTATGTTTAATTTAAATGAAATTAAAGTACATAGACATGATCGTGAGGTTGAGACGAGCATAATGATATGTGGATTGCATGATATGATTACGTATTCATGGAGATTGGATAGAAAACGCAAATCTGAGAAACCAAGAACACGCGCGTGTTCTTCAGCTTGTTCTTGGCGCCATTTTTGAATAATTCAAATATTTGAATTTTGTGATTTTGTTTAATTGATTCAAAAATTAATTTCTCTCTGAGTTTTAATGATTTTGAGTTGATTCTTTTTTTAATAATTCACAAAAATGTCAAAATATTTTATTTTCACAAAAAATCCCAAAAATATTATTTATTTCATATAATTGATATTTTTGCAAAGAATTAATATTTTAATTGTTTTTGGCATTTTAAATATTTTTTCTACATTGATTTTGCAACTTTTAATGCTTTCTAATTATTTTGTAGGTCAATACTTAATTTTTGAAGCATTAATCCAAGATCACAATTTGTTTTCCATGTGTTAAACAATTTTTTATCATTTTAATTGAATTTTTATTCAATTAAATACATTTTGAAAACAAATTAGGGTTTTGGATTAATTCAACCCTCATAAATCATTTTCAAAACTTTTTGGGCCTCTAATATACCATATTGATCCATTTGGAACAATGGATTGATCCAAGAAGCTTGAGCAACAAGTCTCATTTTCATCTACACCACAATTAGGGTTTTAAGAGAAAAGTCAACTGTAACTTTGACTTTTGACCAGGACATGCTCTCAAACCCTAATACATGATTGAATATACCCTATGACACCCATGGAACATGCCCATCAAGTTTGATTTAGGTCAAGGACGTGATTTCCTGAAGAATTGCACAGTTTGGAATTCATCTGATAAAAAGTCAACTGTGCACAAAAGTCAACGTTGACTTTTTGAGATTTTTCACCAAAATGGATTTTTAACCCTAAAATGATGTTAATGTATGGTTTGAATCATCATTCATCAAGAAAAATCAAGAAAAGTGAGATAACTTGTAAAAGGGGTAACCATAAAACTTAGAAATTTTTCTAAGTTAAAAATAAAGTGGCAAAGGTACCAACTTTGAAGGACCATAACTCCTAAACCACAAGGCCATTTTTTCTCATCCAAAGATGGATTTGTAGCCCTCATTATCACCTACAAAAACTTCAACTACAAGTCATTCCAATTCATTAAGGATTTTGAGTTATGGAGTGATCAAAGTGGCTGAAAAGTGAAAATGTCACTTTTTCCAACACTTAGTGAAATTTTCACTAAGTCAGATTCTGCCTCACTTTTTGCCAAATGTAGGGGGATTTTTCACTTGGAATCAAAAGAGATCAAATCCAAACTTGTTCAAACAGTTGTTGTATCATGTAAGAGCTTTCCAAAATGGCCAAGAACATTGCCAAATTCAACCTACACCATGAGATACAACATTGCCAAGTTGCCTTGCTGAAATCTGTCAAGGCAAGGCAGAATTTGCAACTTTGGTCGATTTGCCAAAATCAGCCAAATTCAATTGCTCCTATCCACTTGGACACCTCAGAGGATTGAATCTAAAGGGGACAATCACTGAGCCAAGCCTCCAAAGTCCATGGAACAAGAAATAGCATGTTGAACCTAGAATGGCCAAAATAGGGACAAGACTTCAAATTTGGAATGAGGCATTCAATGGAACCATCAAGGTGGCATGGACTGAGCCATTCTCATCTGAAATCAGTCAATACTTATCCAAGACCAAGGGGACCAAAGCTCTGTGCCCTAACCTCTAGTCAATGGCTAGAGGAGACTTGGATTTTCATTTGCCAACATCGGCCAAACCTACTTACCAGCTGCCATTCACTATTCCTTGCAAAACAAACTTGCTCTACTATAAATAGAGCTCAATTGTGGTCAGTTTGAGTACACCAAAGCCATCTAACAGATGCTTTCCTCAAAATCACTTTCTCTTGGCAAAAATGCCTTTCTTAGCAAGGTAGCTATCGGGTTTTGAGTTTGAGAGTAATTCCAATCAAACCAATCACTCACACACCTCACATACATCATATAGAAGTGATCCAAACACTTAGATTACTTCTGAAACATCAATTTCACAAAATCACCAGCTGGTTGCTCAAGGTTTTAACCAAAGTGCAGCTAAGGTACCACAAAATGATCCAGCCAATTTCAATCAAGTCCAACCATCCAAACACAATCCATAGGGTGTAGGGAAGCTGTTCAGATCATCACCACTCATCTGTAACGCCTCCAAATCAAAAATCACTTTGAACTTACTGTCACGACTTGGAGGTAAGCACATACTTGGTCATCTCTCAATCTATGCATATTTCCTCGCACAATAATTTGGCCATATGTTCATAATCATGCATGGAATGTTTTCCCTCAATTAATTGCATTGTTTGAATCGTGTATCAAAAATCCTAGCCTTCATGCAGAAATTAGGGTTCTTGAGGTTTCTTCGTGATTTCTTGTTGTATGTTTAATTTAAATGAAATTAAAGTACATAGACATGATCGTGAGGTTGAGACGAGCATAATGATATGTGGATTGCATGATATGATTACGTATTCATGGAGATTGGATAGAAAACGCAAATCTGAGAAACCAAGAACACGCGCGTGTTCTTCAGCTTGTTCTTGGCGCCATTTTTGAATAATTCAAATATTTGAATTTTGTGATTTTGTTTAATTGATTCAAAAATTAATTTCTCTCTGAGTTTTAATGATTTTGAGTTGATTCTTTTTTTAATAATTCACAAAAATGTCAAAATATTTTATTTTCACAAAAAATCCCAAAAATATTATTTATTTCATATAATTGATATTTTTGCAAAGAATTAATATTTTAATTGTTTTTGGCATTTTAAATATTTTTTCTACATTGATTTTGCAACTTTTAATGCTTTCTAATTATTTTGTAGGTCAATACTTAATTTTTGAAGCATTAATCCAAGATCACAATTTGTTTTCCATGTGTTAAACAATTTTTTATCATTTTAATTGAATTTTTATTCAATTAAATACATTTTGAAAACAAATTAGGGTTTTGGATTAATTCAACCCTCATAAATCATTTTCAAAACTTTTTGGGCCTCTAATATACCATATTGATCCATTTGGAACAATGGATTGATCCAAGAAGCTTGAGCAACAAGTCTCATTTTCATCTACACCACAATTAGGGTTTTAAGAGAAAAGTCAACTGTAACTTTGACTTTTGACCAGGACATGCTCTCAAACCCTAATACATGATTGAATATACCCTATGACACCCATGGAGCATGCCCATCAAGTTTGATTTAGGTCAAGGACGTGATTTCCTGAAGAATTGCACAGTTTGGAATTCATCTGATAAAAAGTCAACTGTGCACAAAAGTCAACGTTGACTTTTTGAGATTTTTCACCAAAATGGATTTTTAACCCTAAAATGATGTTAATGTATGGTTTGAATCATCATTCATCAAGAAAAATCAAGAAAAGTGAGATAACTTGTAAAAGGGGTAACCATAAAACTTAGAAATTTTTCTAAGTTAAAAATAAAGTGGCAAAGGTACCAACTTTGAAGGACCATAACTCCTAAACCACAAGGCCATTTTTTCTCATCCAAAGATGGATTTGTAGCCCTCATTATCACCTACAAAAACTTCAACTACAAGTCATTCCAATTCATTAAGGATTTTGAGTTATGGAGTGATCAAAGTGGCTGAAAAGTGAAAATGTCACTTTTTCCAACACTTAGTGAAATTTTCACTAAGTCAGATTCTGCCTCACTTTTTGCCAAATGTAGGGGGATTTTTCACTTTGAATCAAAAGAGATCAAATCCAAACTTGTTCAAACAGTTGTTGTATCATGTAAGAGCTTTCCAAAATGGCCAAGAACATTGCCAAAGTCAACCTACACCATGAGATACAACATTGCCAAGTTGCCTTGCTGAAATCTGTCAAGGCAAGGAAGAATTTGCAACTTTGGTCGATTTGCCAAAATCAGCCAAATTCAATTGCTCCTATCCACTTGGACACCTCAGAGGATTGAATCTAAAGGGGACAATCACTGAGCCAAGCCTCCAAAGTCCATGGAACAAGAAATAGCATGTTGAACCTAGAATGGCCAAAATAGGGACAAGACTTCAAATTTGGAATGAGGCATTCAATGGAACCATCAAGGTGGCATGGACTGAGCCATTCTCATCTGAAATCAGTCAATACTTATCCAAGACCAAGGGGACCAAAGCTCTGTGCCCTAACCTCTAGTCAATGGCTAGAGGAGACTTGGATTTTCATTTGCCAACATCGGCCAAACCTACTTACCAGCTGCCATTCACTATTCCTTGCAAAACAAACTTGCTCTACTATAAATAGAGCTCAATTGTGGTCAGTTTGAGTACACCAAAGCCATCTAACAGATGCTTTCCTCAAAATCACTTTCTCTTGGCAAAAATGCCTTTCTTAGCAAGGTAGCTATCGAGTTTTGAGTTTGAGAGTAATTCCAATCAAACCAATCACTCACACACCTCACATACATCATATAGAAGTGATCCAAACACTTAGATTACTTCTGAAACATCAATTTCACAAAATCACCAGCTGGTTGCTCAAGGTTTTAACCAAAGTGCAGCTAAGGTACCACAAAATGATCCAGCCAATTTCAATCAAGTCCAACCATCCAAACACAATCCATAGGGTGTAGGGAAGCTGTTCAGATCATCACCACTCATCTGTAACGCCTCCAAATCAAAAATCACTTTGAACTTACTGTCACGACTTGGAGGTAAGCACATACTTGGTCATCTCTCAATCTATGCATATTTCCTCGCACAATAATTTGGCCATATGTTCATAATCATGCATGGAATGTTTTCCCTCAATTAATTGCATTGTTTGAATCGTGTATCAAAAATCCTAGCCTTCATGCAGAAATTAGGGTTCTTGAGGTTTCTTCGTGATTTCTTGTTGTATGTTTAATTTAAATGAAATTAAAGTACATAGACATGATCGTGAGGTTGAGACGAGCATAATGATATGTGGATTGCATGATATGATTACGTATTCATGGAGATTGGATAGAAAACGCAAATCTGAGAAACCAAGAACACGCGCGTGTTCTTCAGCTTGTTCTTGGCGCCATTTTTGAATAATTCAAATATTTGAATTTTGTGATTTTGTTTAATTGATTCAAAATTTAATTTCTCTCTGAGTTTTAATGATTTTGAGTTGATTCTTTTTTTAATAATTCACAAAAATGTCAAAATATTTTATTTTCACAAAAAATCCCAAAAATATTATTTATTTCATATAATTGATATTTTTGCAAAGAATTAATATTTTAATTGTTTTTGGCATTTTAAATATTTTTTCTACATTGATTTTGCAACTTTTAATGCTTTCTAATTATTTTGTAGGTCAATACTTAATTTTTGAAGCATTAATCCAAGATCACAATTTGTTTTCCATGTGTTAAACAATTTTTTATCATTTTAATTGAATTTTTATTCAATTAAATACATTTTGAAAACAAATTAGGGTTTCGGATTAATTCAACCCTCATAAATCATTTTCAAAACTTTTTGGGCCTCTAATATACCATATTGATCCATTTGGAACAATGGATTGATCCAAGAAGCTTGAGCAACAAGTCTCATTTTCATCTACACCACAATTAGGGTTTTAAGAGAAAAGTCAACTGTAACTTTGACTTTTGACCAGGACATGCTCTCAAACCCTAATACATGATTGAATATACCCTATGACACCCATGGAACATGCCCATCAAGTTTGATTTAGGTCAAGGACGTGATTTCCTGAAGAATTGCACAGTTTGGAATTCATCTGATAAAAAGTCAACTGTGCACAAAAGTCAACGTTGACTTTTTGAGATTTTTCACCAAAATGGATTTTTAACCCTAAAATGATGTTAATGTATGGTTTGAATCATCATTCATCAAGAAAAATCAAGAAAAGTGAGATAACTTGTAAAAGGGGTAACCATAAAACTTAGAAATTTTTCTAAGTTAAAAATAAAGTGGCAAAGGTACCAACTTTGAAGGACCATAACTCCTAAACCACAAGGCCATTTTTTCTCATCCAAAGATGGATTTGTAGCCCTCATTATCACCTACAAAAACTTCAACTACAAGTCATTCCAATTCATTAAGGATTTTGAGTTATGGAGTGATCAAAGTGGCTGAAAAGTGAAAATGTCACTTTTTCCAACACTTAGTGAAATTTTCACTAAGTCAGATTCTGCCTCACTTTTTGCCAAATGTAGGGGGATTTTTCACTTTGAATCAAAAGAGATCAAATCCAAACTTGTTCAAACAGTTGTTGTATCATGTAAGAGCTTTCCAAAATGGCCAAGAACATTGCCAAAGTCAACCTACACCATGAGATACAACATTGCCAAGTTGCCTTGCTGAAATCTGTCAAGGCAAGGCAGAATTTGCAACTTTGGTCGATTTGCCAAAATCAGCCAAATTCAATTGCTCCTATCCACTTGGACACCTCAGAGGATTGAATCTAAAGGGGACAATCACTGAGCCAAGCCTCCAAAGTCCATGGAACAAGAAATAGCATGTTGAACCTAGAATGGCCAAAATAGGGACAAGACTTCAAATTTGGAATGAGGCATTCAATGGAACCATCAAGGTGGCATGGACTGAGCCATTCTCATCTGAAATCAGTCAATACTTATCCAAGACCAAGGGGACCAAAGCTCTGTGCCCTAACCTCTAGTCAATGGCTAGAGGAGACTTGGATTTTCATTTGCCAACATCGGCCAAACCTACTTACCAGCTGCCATTCACTATTCCTTGCAAAACAAACTTGCTCTACTATAAATAGAGCTCAATTGTGGTCAGTTTGAGTACACCAAAGCCATCTAACAGATGCTTTCCTCAAAATCACTTTCTCTTGGCAAAAATGCCTTTCTTAGCAAGGTAGCTATCGAGTTTTGAGTTTGAGAGTAATTCCAATCAAACCAATCACTCACACACCTCACATACATCATATAGAAGTGATCCAAACACTTAGATTACTTCTGAAACATCAATTTCACAAAATCACCAGCTGGTTGCTCAAGGTTTTAACCAAAGTGCAGCTAAGGTACCACAAAATGATCCAGCCAATTTCAATCAAGTCCAACCATCCAAACACAATCCATAGGGTGTAGGGAAGCTGTTCAGATCATCACCACTCATCTGTAACGCCTCCAAATCAAAAATCACTTTGAACTTACTGTCACGACTTGGAGGTAAGCACATACTTGGTCATCTCTCAATCTATGCATATTTCCTCGCACAATAATTTGGCCATATGTTCATAATCATGCATGGAATGTTTTCCCTCAATTAATTGCATTGTTTGAATCGTGTATCAAAAATCCTAGCCTTCATGCAGAAATTAGGGTTCTTGAGGTTTCTTCGTGATTTCTTGTTGTATGTTTAATTTAAATGAAATTAAAGTACATAGACATGATCGTGAGGTTGAGACGAGCATAATGATATGTGGATTGCATGATATGATTACGTATTCATGGAGATTGGATAGAAAACGCAAATCTGAGAAACCAAGAACACGCGCGTGTTCTTCAGCTTGTTCTTGGCGCCATTTTTGAATAATTCAAATATTTGAATTTTGTGATTTTGTTTAATTGATTCAAAAATTAATTTCTCTCTGAGTTTTAATGATTTTGAGTTGATTCTTTTTTTAATAATTCACAAAAATGTCAAAATATTTTATTTTCACAAAAAATCCCAAAAATATTATTTATTTCATATAATTGATATTTTTGCAAAGAATTAATATTTTAATTGTTTTTGGCATTTTAAATATTTTTTCTACATTGATTTTGCAACTTTTAATGCTTTCTAATTATTTTGTAGGTCAATACTTAATTTTTGAAGCATTAATCCAAGATCACAATTTGTTTTCCATGTGTTAAACAATTTTTTATCATTTTAATTGAATTTTTATTCAATTAAATACATTTTGAAAACAAATTAGGGTTTTGGATTAATTCAACCCTCATAAATCATTTTCAAAACTTTTTGGGCCTCTAATATACCATATTGATCCATTTGGAACAATGGATTGATCCAAGAAGCTTGAGCAACAAGTCTCATTTTCATCTACACCACAATTAGGGTTTTAAGAGAAAAGTCAACTGTAACTTTGACTTTTGACCAGGACATGCTCTCAAACCCTAATACATGATTGAATATACCCTATGACACCCATGGAACATGCCCATCAAGTTTGATTTAGGTCAAGGACGTGATTTCCTGAAGAATTGCACAGTTTGGAATTCATCTGATAAAAAGTCAACTGTGCACAAAAGTCAACGTTGACTTTTTGAGATTTTTCACCAAAATGGATTTTTAACCCTAAAATGATGTTAATGTATGGTTTGAATCATCATTCATCAAGAAAAATCAAGAAAAGTGAGATAACTTGTAAAAGGGGTAACCATAAAACTTAGAAATTTTTCTAAGTTAAAAATAAAGTGGCAAAGGTACCAACTTTGAAGGACCATAACTCCTAAACCACAAGGCCATTTTTTCTCATCCAAAGATGGATTTGTAGCCCTCATTATCACCTACAAAAACTTCAACTACAAGTCATTCCAATTCATTAAGGATTTTGAGTTATGGAGTGATCAAAGTGGCTGAAAAGTGAAAATGTCACTTTTTCCAACACTTAGTGAAATTTTCACTAAGTCAGATTCTGCCTCACTTTTTGCCAAATGTAGGGGGATTTTTCACTTTGAATCAAAAGAGATCAAATCCAAACTTGTTCAAACAGTTGTTGTATCATGTAAGAGCTTTCCAAAATGGCCAAGAACATTGCCAAAGTCAACCTACACCATGAGATACAACATTGCCAAGTTGCCTTGCTGAAATCTGTCAAGGCAAGGCAGAATTTGCAACTTTGGTCGATTTGCCAAAATCAGCCAAATTCAATTGCTCCTATCCACTTGGACACCTCAGAGGATTGAATCTAAAGGGGACAATCACTGAGCCAAGCCTCCAAAGTCCATGGAACAAGAAATAGCATGTTGAACCTAGAATGGCCAAAATAGGGACAAGACTTCAAATTTGGAATGAGGCATTCAATGGAACCATCAAGGTGGCATGGACTGAGCCATTCTCATCTGAAATCAGTCAATACTTATCCAAGACCAAGGGGACCAAAGCTCTGTGCCCTAACCTCTAGTCAATGGCTAGAGGAGACTTGGATTTTCATTTGCCAACATCGGCCAAACCTACTTACCAGCTGCCATTCACTATTCCTTGCAAAACAAACTTGCTCTACTATAAATAGAGCTCAATTGTGGTCAGTTTGAGTACACCAAAGCCATCTAACAGATGCTTTCCTCAAAATCACTTTCTCTTGGCAAAAATGCCTTTCTTAGCAAGGTAGCTATCGAGTTTTGAGTTTGAGAGTAATTCCAATCAAACCAATCACTCACACACCTCACATACATCATATAGAAGTGATCCAAACACTTAGATTACTTCTGAAACATCAATTTCACAAAATCACCAGCTGGTTGCTCAAGGTTTTAACCAAAGTGCAGCTAAGGTACCACAAAATGATCCAGCCAATTTCAATCAAGTCCAACCATCCAAACACAATCCATAGGGTGTAGGGAAGCTGTTCAGATCATCACCACTCATCTGTAACGCCTCCAAATCAAAAATCACTTTGAACTTACTGTCACGACTTGGAGGTAAGCACATACTTGGTCATCTCTCAATCTATGCATATTTCCTCGCACAATAATTTGGCCATATGTTCATAATCATGCATGGAATGTTTTCCCTCAATTAATTGCATTGTTTGAATCGTGTATCAAAAATCCTAGCCTTCATGCAGAAATTAGGGTTCTTGAGGTTTCTTCGTGATTTCTTGTTGTATGTTTAATTTAAATGAAATTAAAGTACATAGACATGATCGTGAGGTTGAGACGAGCATAATGATATGTGGATTGCATGATATGATTACGTATTCATGGAGATTGGATAGAAAACGCAAATCTGAGAAACCAAGAACACGCGCGTGTTCTTCAGCTTGTTCTTGGCGCCATTTTTGAATAATTCAAATATTTGAATTTTGTGATTTTGTTTAATTGATTCAAAAATTAATTTCTCTCTGAGTTTTAATGATTTTGAGTTGATTCTTTTTTTAATAATTCACAAAAATGTCAAAATATTTTATTTTCACAAAAAATCCCAAAAATATTATTTATTTCATATAATTGATATTTTTGCAAAGAATTAATATTTTAATTGTTTTTGGCATTTTAAATATTTTTTCTACATTGATTTTGCAACTTTTAATGCTTTCTAATTATTTTGTAGGTCAATACTTAATTTTTGAAGCATTAATCCAAGATCACAATTTGTTTTCCATGTGTTAAACAATTTTTTATCATTTTAATTGAATTTTTATTCAATTAAATACATTTTGAAAACAAATTAGGGTTTTGGATTAATTCAACCCTCATAAATCATTTTCAAAACTTTTTGGGCCTCTAATATACCATATTGATCCATTTGGAACAATGGATTGATCCAAGAAGCTTGAGCAACAAGTCTCATTTTCATCTACACCACAATTAGGGTTTTAAGAGAAAAGTCAACTATAACTTTGACTTTTGACCAGGACATGCTCTCAAACCCTAATACATGATTGAATATACCCTATGACACCCATGGAACATGCCCATAAAGTTTGATTTAGGTCAAGGACGTGATTTCCTGAAGAATTGCACAGTTTGAAATTCATCTGATAAAAAGTCAACTGTGCACAAAAGTCAACTTTGACTTTTTGAGATTTTTCACCAAAATGGATTTTTAACCCTAAAATGATGTTAATGTATGGTTTGAATCATCATTCATCAAGAAAAATCAAGAAAAGTGAGATAACTTGTAAAAGGGGTAACCATAAAACTTAGAAATTTTTCTAAGTTAAAAATAAAGTGGCAAAGGTACCAACTTTGAAGGACCATAACTCCTAAACCACAAGGCCATTTTTTCTCATCCAAAGATGGATTTGTAGCCCTCATTATCACCTACAAAAACTTCAACTACAAGTCATTCCAATTCATTAAGGATTTTGAGTTATGGAGTGATCAAAGTGGCTGAAAAGTGAAAATGTCACTTTTTCCAACACTTAGTGAAATTTTCACTAAGTCAGATTCTGCCTCACTTTTTGCCAAATGTAGGGGGATTTTTCACTTGGAATCAAAAGAGATCAAATCCAAACTTGTTCAAACAGTTGTTGTATCATGTAAGAGCTTTCCAAAATGGCCAAGAACATTGCCAAATTCAACCTACACCATGAGATACAACATTGCCAAGTTGCCTTGCTGAAATCTGTCAAGGCAAGGCAGAATTTGCAACTTTGGTCGATTTGCCAAAATCAGCCAAATTCAATTGCTCCTATCCACTTGGACACCTCAGAGGATTGAATCTAAAGGGGACAATCACTGAGCCAAGCCTCCAAAGTCCATGGAACAAGAAATAGCATGTTGAACCTAGAATGGCCAAAATAGGGACAAGACTTCAAATTTGGAATGAGGCATTCAATGGAACCATCAAGGTGGCATGGACTGAGCCATTCTCATCTGAAATCAGTCAATACTTATCCAAGACCAAGGGGACCAAAGCTCTGTGCCCTAACCTCTAGTCAATGGCTAGAGGAGACTTGGATTTTCATTTGCCAACATCGGCCAAACCTACTTACCAGCTGCCATTCACTATTCCTTGCAAAACAAACTTGCTCTACTATAAATAGAGCTCAATTGTGGTCAGTTTGAGTACACCAAAGCCATCTAACAGATGCTTTCCTCAAAATCACTTTCTCTTGGCAAAAATGCCTTTCTTAGCAAGGTAGCTATCGGGTTTTGAGTTTGAGAGTAATTCCAATCAAACCAATCACTCACACACCTCACATACATCATATAGAAGTGATCCAAACACTTAGATTACTTCTGAAACATCAATTTCACAAAATCACCAGCTGGTTGCTCAAGGTTTTAACCAAAGTGCAGCTAAGGTACCACAAAATGATCCAGCCAATTTCAATCAAGTCCAACCATCCAAACACAATCCATAGGGTGTAGGGAAGCTGTTCAGATCATCACCACTCATCTGTAACGCCTCCAAATCAAAAATCACTTTGAACTTACTGTCACGACTTGGAGGTAAGCACATACTTGGTCATCTCTCAATCTATGCATATTTCCTCGCACAATAATTTGGCCATATGTTCATAATCATGCATGGAATGTTTTCCCTCAATTAATTGCATTGTTTGAATCGTGTATCAAAAATCCTAGCCTTCATGCAGAAATTAGGGTTCTTGAGGTTTCTTCGTGATTTCTTGTTGTATGTTTAATTTAAATGAAATTAAAGTACATAGACATGATCGTGAGGTTGAGACGAGCATAATGATATGTGGATTGCATGATATGATTACGTATTCATGGAGATTGGATAGAAAACGCAAATCTGAGAAACCAAGAACACGCGCGTGTTCTTCAGCTTGTTCTTGGCGCCATTTTTGAATAATTCAAATATTTGAATTTTGTGATTTTGTTTAATTGATTCAAAAATTAATTTCTCTCTGAGTTTTAATGATTTTGAGTTGATTCTTTTTTTAATAATTCACAAAAATGTCAAAATATTTTATTTTCACAAAAAATCCCAAAAATATTATTTATTTCATATAATTGATATTTTTGCAAAGAATTAATATTTTAATTGTTTTTGGCATTTTAAATATTTTTTCTACATTGATTTTGCAACTTTTAATGCTTTCTAATTATTTTGTAGGTCAATATTTAATTTTTGAAGCATTAATCCAAGATCACAATTTGTTTTCCATGTGTTAAACAATTTTTTATCATTTTAATTGAATTTTTATTCAATTAAATACATTTTGAAAACAAATTAGGGTTTTGGATTATTTCAACCCTCATAAATCATTTTCAAAACTTTTTGGGCCTCTAATATACCATATTGATCCATTTGGAACAATGGATTGATCCAAGAAGCTTGAGCAACAAGTCTCATTTTCATCTACACCACAATTAGGGTTTTAAGAGAAAAGTCAACTGTAACTTTGACTTTTGACCAGGACATGCTCTCAAACCCTAATACATGATTGAATATACCCTATGACACCCATGGAACATGCCCATCAAGTTTGATTTAGGTCAAGGACGTGATTTCCTGAAGAATTGCACAGTTTGGAATTCATCTGATAAAAAGTCAACTGTGCACAAAAGTCAACATTGACTTTTTGAGATTATTCACCAAAATGGATTTTTAACCCTAAAATGATGTTAATGTATGGTTTGAATCATCATTCATCAAGAAAAATCAAGAAAAGTGAGATAACTTGTAAAAGGGGTAACCATAAAACTTAGAAATTTTTCTAAGTTAAAAATAAAGTGGCAAAGGTACCAACTTTGAAGGACCATAACTCCTAAACCACAAGGCCATTTTTTCTCATCCAAAGATGGATTTGTAGCCCTCATTATCACCTACAAAAACTTCAACTACAAGTCATTCCAATTCATTAAGGATTTTGAGTTATGGAGTGATCAAAGTGGCTGAAAAGTGAAAATGTCACTTTTTCCAACACTTAGTGAAATTTTCACTAAGTCAGATTCTGCCTCACTTTTTGCCAAATGTAGGGGGATTTTTCACTTGGAATCAAAAGAGATCAAATCCAAACTTGTTCAAACAGTTGTTGTATCATGTAAGAGCTTTCCAAAATGGCCAAGAACATTGCCAAATTCAACCTACACCATGAGATACAACATTGCCAAGTTGCCTTGCTGAAATCTGTCAAGGCAAGGCAGAATTTGCAACTTTGGTCGATTTGCCAAAATCAGCCAAATTCAATTGCTCCTATCCACTTGGACACCTCAGAGGATTGAATCTAAAGGGGACAATCACTGAGCCAAGCCTCCAAAGTCCATGGAACAAGAAATAGCATGTTGAACCTAGAATGGCCAAAATAGGGACAAGACTTCAAATTTGGAATGAGGCATTCAATGGAACCATCAAGGTGGCATGGACTGAGCCATTCTCATCTGAAATCAGTCAATACTTATCCAAGACCAAGGGGACCAAAGCTCTGTGCCCTAACCTCTAGTCAATGGCTAGAGGAGACTTGGATTTTCATTTGCCAACATCGGCCAAACCTACTTACCAGCTGCCATTCACTATTCCTTGCAAAACAAACTTGCTCTACTATAAATAGAGCTCAATTGTGGTCAGTTTGAGTACACCAAAGCCATCTAACAGATGCTTTCCTCAAAATCACTTTCTCTTGGCAAAAATGCCTTTCTTAGCAAGGTAGCTATCGGGTTTTGAGTTTGAGAGTAATTCCAATCAAACCAATCACTCACACACCTCACATACATCATATAGAAGTGATCCAAACACTTAGATTACTTCTGAAACATCAATTTCACAAAATCACCAGCTGGTTGCTCAAGGTTTTAACCAAAGTGCAGCTAAGGTACCACAAAATGATCCAGCCAATTTCAATCAAGTCCAACCATCCAAACACAATCCATAGGGTGTAGGGAAGCTGTTCAGATCATCACCACTCATCTGTAACGCCTCCAAATCAAAAATCACTTTGAACTTACTGTCACGACTTGGAGGTAAGCACATACTTGGTCATCTCTCAATCTATGCATATTTCCTCGCACAATAATTTGGCCATATGTTCATAATCATGCATGGAATGTTTTCCCTCAATTAATTGCATTGTTTGAATCGTGTATCAAAAATCCTAGCCTTCATGCAGAAATTAGGGTTCTTGAGGTTTCTTCGTGATTTCTTGTTGTATGTTTAATTTAAATGAAATTAAAGTACATAGACATGATCGTGAGGTTGAGACGAGCATAATGATATGTGGATTGCATGATATGATTACGTATTCATGGAGATTGGATAGAAAACGCAAATCTGAGAAACCAAGAACACGCGCGTGTTCTTCAGCTTGTTCTTGGCGCCATTTTTGAATAATTCAAATATTTGAATTTTGTGATTTTGTTTAATTGATTCAAAAATTAATTTCTCTCTGAGTTTTAATGATTTTGAGTTGATTCTTTTTTTAATAATTCACAAAAATGTCAAAATATTTTATTTTCACAAAAAATCCCAAAAATATTATTTATTTCATATAATTGATATTTTTGCAAAGAATTAATATTTTAATTGTTTTTGGCATTTTAAATATTTTTTCTACATTGATTTTGCAACTTTTAATGCTTTCTAATTATTTTGTAGGTCAATATTTAATTTTTGAAGCATTAATCCAAGATCACAATTTGTTTTCCATGTGTTAAACAATTTTTTATCATTTTAATTGAATTTTTATTCAATTAAATACATTTTGAAAACAAATTAGGGTTTTGGATTATTTCAACCCTCATAAATCATTTTCAAAACTTTTTGGGCCTCTAATATACCATATTGATCCATTTGGAACAATGGATTGATCCAAGAAGCTTGAGCAACAAGTCTCATTTTCATCTACACCACAATTAGGGTTTTAAGAGAAAAGTCAACTGTAACTTTGACTTTTGACCAGGACATGCTCTCAAACCCTAATACATGATTGAATATACCCTATGACACCCATGGAACATGCCCATCAAGTTTGATTTAGGTCAAGGACGTGATTTCCTGAAGAATTGCACAGTTTGGAATTCATCTGATAAAAAGTCAACTGTGCACAAAAGTCAACTTTGACTTTTTGAGATTTTTCACCAAAATGGATTTTTAACCCTAAAATGATGTTAATGTATGGTTTGAATCATCATTCATCAAGAAAAATCAAGAAAAGTGAGATAACTTGTAAAAGGGGTAACCATAAAACTTAGAAATTTTTCTAAGTTAAAAATAAAGTGGCAAAGGTACCAACTTTGAAGGACCATAACTCCTAAACCACAAGGCCATTTTTTCTCATCCAAAGATGGATTTGTAGCCCTCATTATCACCTACAAAAACTTCAACTACAAGTCATTCCAATTCATTAAGGATTTTGAGTTATGGAGTGATCAAAGTGGCTGAAAAGTGAAAATGTCACTTTTTCCAACACTTAGTGAAATTTTCACTAAGTCAGATTCTGCCTCACTTTTTGCCAAATGTAGGGGGATTTTTCACTTGGAATCAAAAGAGATCAAATCCAAACTTGTTCAAACAGTTGTTGTATCATGTAAGAGCTTTCCAAAATGGCCAAGAACATTGCCAAATTCAACCTACACCATGAGATACAACATTGCCAAGTTGCCTTGCTGAAATCTGTCAAGGCAAGGCAGAATTTGCAACTTTGGTCGATTTGCCAAAATCAGCCAAATTCAATTGCTCCTATCCACTTGGACACCTCAGAGGATTGAATCTAAAGGGGACAATCACTGAGCCAAGCCTCCAAAGTCCATGGAACAAGAAATAGCATGTTGAACCTAGAATGGCCAAAATAGGGACAAGACTTCAAATTTGGAATGAGGCATTCAATGGAACCATCAAGGTGGCATGGACTGAGCCATTCTCATCTGAAATCAGTCAATACTTATCCAAGACCAAGGGGACCAAAGCTCTGTGCCCTAACCTCTAGTCAATGGCTAGAGGAGACTTGGATTTTCATTTGCCAACATCGGCCAAACCTACTTACCAGCTGTCATTCACTATTCCTTGCAAAACAAACTTGCTCTACTATAAATAGAGCTCAATTGTGGTCAGTTTGAGTACACCAAAGCCATCTAACAGATGCTTTCCTCAAAATCACTTTCTCTTGGCAAAAATGCCTTTCTTAGCAAGGTAGCTATCGGGTTTTGAGTTTGAGAGTAATTCCAATCAAACCAATCACTCACACACCTCACATACATCATATAGAAGTGATCCAAACACTTAGATTACTTCTGAAACATCAATTTCACAAAATCACCAGCTGGTTGCTCAAGGTTTTAACCAAAGTGCAGCTAAGGTACCACAAAATGATCCAGCCAATTTCAATCAAGTCCAACCATCCAAACACAATCCATAGGGTGTAGGGAAGCTGTTCAGATCATCACCACTCATCTGTAACGCCTCCAAATCAAAAATCACTTTGAACTTACTGTCACGACTTGGAGGTAAGCACATACTTGGTCATCTCTCAATCTATGCATATTTCCTCGCACAATAATTTGGCCATATGTTCATAATCATGCATGGAATGTTTTCCCTCAATTAATTGCATTGTTTGAATCGTGTATCAAAAATCCTAGCCTTCATGCAGAAATTAGGGTTCTTGAGGTTTCTTCGTGATTTCTTGTTGTATGTTTAATTTAAATGAAATTAAAGTACATAGACATGATCGTGAGGTTGAGACGAGCATAATGATATGTGGATTGCATGATATGATTACGTATTCATGGAGATTGGATAGAAAACGCAAATCTGAGAAACCAAGAACACGCGCGTGTTCTTCAGCTTGTTCTTGGCGCCATTTTTGAATAATTCAAATATTTGAATTTTGTGATTTTGTTTAATTGATTCAAAAATTAATTTCTCTCTGAGTTTTAATGATTTTGAGTTGATTCTTTTTTTAATAATTCACAAAAATGCCAAAATATTTTATTTTCACAAAAAATCCCAAAAATATTATTTATTTCATATAATTGATATTTTTGCAAAGAATTAATATTTTAATTGTTTTTGGCATTTTAAATATTTTTTCTACATTGATTTTGCAACTTTTAATGCTTTCTAATTATTTTGTAGGTCAATATTTAATTTTTGAAGCATTAATCCAAGATCACAATTTGTTTTCCATGTGTTAAACAATTTTTTATCATTTTAATTGAATTTTTATTCAATTAAATACATTTTGAAAACAAATTAGGGTTTTGGATTATTTCAACCCTCATAAATCATTTTCAAAACTTTTTGGGCCTCTAATATACCATATTGATCCATTTGGAACAATGGATTGATCCAAGAAGCTTGAGCAACAAGTCTCATTTTCATCTACACCACAATTAGGGTTTTAAGAGAAAAGTCAACTGTAACTTTGACTTTTGACCAGGACATGCTCTCAAACCCTAATACCATGATTGAATATACCCTATGACACCCATGGAACATGCCCATCAAGTTTGATTTAGGTCAAGGACGTGATTTCCTGAAGAATTGCACAGTTTGGAATTCATCTGATAAAAAGTCAACTGTGCACAAAAGTCAACTTTGACTTTTTGAGATTTTTCACCAAAATGGATTTTTAACCCTAAAATGATGTTAATGTATGGTTTGAATCATCATTCATCAAGAAAAATCAAGAAAAGTGAGATAACTTGTAAAAGGGGTAACCATAAAACTTAGAAATTTTTCTAAGTTAAAAATAAAGTGGCAAAGGTACCAACTTTGAAGGACCATAACTCCTAAACCACAAGGCCATTTTTTCTCATCCAAAGATGGATTTGTAGCCCTCATTATCACCTACAAAAACTTCAACTACAAGTCATTCCAATTCATTAAGGATTTTGAATTATGGAGTGATCAATGTGGCTGAAAAGTGAAAATGTCACTTTTTCCAACACTTAGTGAAATTTTCACTAAGTCAGATTCTGCCTCACTTTTTGCCAAATGTAGGGGGATTTTTCACTTGGAATCAAAAGAGATCAAATCCAAACTTGTTCAAACAGTTGTTGTATCATGTAAGAGCTTTCCAAAATGGCCAAGAACATTGCCAAATTCAACCTACACCATGAGATACAACATTGCCAAGTTGCCTTGCTGAAATCTGTCAAGGCAAGGCAGGAATTTGCAACTTTGGTCGATTTGCCAAAATCAGCCAAATTCAATTGCTCCTATCCACTTGGACACCTCAGAGGATTGAATCTAAAGGGGACAATCACTGAGCCAAGCCTCCAAAGTCCATGGAACAAAAAATAGCATGTTGAACCTAGAATGGCCAAAATAGGGACAAGACTTCAAATTTGGAATGAGGCATTCAATGGAACCATCAAGGTGGCATGGACTGAGCCATTCTCATCTGAAATCAGTCAATACTTATCCAAGACCAAGGGGACCAAAGCTCTGTGCCCTAACCTCTAGTCAATGGCTAGAGGAGACTTGGATTTTCATTTGCCAACATCGGCCAAACCTACTTACCAGCTGCCATTCACTATTCCTTGCAAAACAAACTTGCTCTACTATAAATAGAGCTCAATTGTGGTCAGTTTGAGTACACCAAAGCCATCTAACAGATGCTTTCCTCAAAATCACTTTCTCTTAGCAAAAATGCCTTTCTTAGCAAGGTAGCTATCGGGTTTTGAGTTTGAGAGCAATTCCAATCAAACCAATCACTCACAACACCTCACATACATCATATAGAAGTGATCCAAACACTTAGATTACTTCTGAAACATCAATTTCACAAAATCACCAGCTGGTTGCTCAAGGTTTTAACCAAAGTGCAGCTAAGGTACCACAAAATGATCCAACCAATTTCAATCAAGTCCAACCATCCAAACACAATCCATAGGGTGTAGGGAAGCTGTTCAGATCATCACCACTCATCTGTAACGCCTCCAAATCAAAAATCACTTTGAACTTACTGTCACGACTTGGAGGTAAGCACATACTTGGTCATCTCTCAATCTATGCATATTTCCTCGCACAATAATTTGGCCATATGTTCATAATCATGCATGGAATGTTTTTCCCTCAATTAATTGCATTGTTTGAATCGTGTATCAAAAATCCTAGCCTTCATGCAGAAATTAGGGTTCTTGAGGTTTCTTCGTGATTTCTTGTTGTATGTTTAATTTAAATGAAATTAAAGTACATAGACATGATCGTGAGGTTGAGACGAGCATAATGATATGTGGATTGCATGATATGATTACGTATTCATGAAGATTGGATAGAAAACGCAAATCTGAGAAACCAAGAACACGCGCGTGTTCTTCAGCTTGTTCTTGGCGCCATTTTTGAATAATTCAAATATTTGAATTTTGTGATTTTGTTTAATTGATTCAAAATTAATTTCTCTCTGAGTTTTAATGATTTTGAGTTGATTCTTTTTTTAATAATTCACAAAAATGTCAAAATATTTTATTTTCACAAAAAATCCCAAAAATATTATTTATTTCATATAATTGATATTTTTGCAAAGAATTAATATTTTAATTGTTTTTGGCATTTTAAATATTTTTTCTACATTGATTTTGCAACTTTTAATGCTTTCTAATTATTTTGTAGGTCAATACTTAATTTTTGAAGCATTAATCCAAGATCACAATTTGTTTTCCATGTGTTTAAACAATTTTTTATCATTTTAATTGATTTTTATTCAATTAAATACATTTTGAAAACAAATTAGGGTTTTGGATTATTTCAACCCTCATAAATCATTTTCAAAACTTTTTGGGCCTCTAATATACCATATTGATCCATTTGGAACAATGGATTGATCCAAGAAGCTTGAGCAACAAGTCTCATTTTCATCTACACCACAATTAGGGTTTTAAGAGAAAAGTCAACTGTAACTTTGACTTTTGACCAGGACATGCTCTCAAACCCTAATACATGATTGAATATACCCTATGACACCCATGGAACATGCCCATCAGTTTGATTTAGGTCAAGGACGTGATTTCCTGAAGAATTGCACAGTTGGAATTCATCTGATAAAAAGTCAACTGTGCACAAAAGTCAACTTTGACTTTTTGAGATTTTTCCACCAAAATGGATTTTTAACCCTAAAATGATGTTAATGTATGGTTTGAATCATCATTCATCAAGAAAAATCAAGAAAAGTGAGATAACTTGTAAAAGGGGTAACCATAAAAACTTAGAAATTTTTCTAAGTTAAAAATAAAGTGGCAAAGGTACCAACTTTGAAGGACCATAACTCCTAAACCACAAGGCCATTTTTTCTCATCCAAAGATGGATTTGTAGCCCTCATTATCACCTACAAAAACTTCAACTACAAGTCATTCCAATTCATTAAGGATTTTGAGTTATGGAGTGATCAAAGTGGCTGAAAAGTGAAAATGTCACTTTTTCCAACACTTAGTGAAATTTTCACTAAGTCAGATTCTGCCTCACTTTTTGCCAAATGTAGGGGGATTTTTCACTTGGAATCAAAAGAGATCAAATCCAAACTTGTTCAAACAGTTGTTGTATCATGTAAGAGCTTTCCAAAATGGCCAAGAACATTGCCAAATTCAACCTACACCATGAGATACAACATTGCCAAGTTGCCTTGCTGAAATCTGTCAAGGCAAGGCAGAATTTGCAACTTTGGTCGATTTGCCAAAATCAGCCAAATTCAATTGCTCCTATCCACTTGGACACCTCAGAGGATTGAATCTAAAGGGGGACAATCACTGAGCCAAGCCTCCAAAGTCCATGGAACAAGAAATAGCATGTTGAACCTAGAATGGCCAAAATAGGGACAAGACTTCAAATTTGGAATAAGGCATTCAATGGAACCATCAAGGTGGCATGGACTGAGCCATTCTCATCTGAAATCAGTCAATACTTATCCAAGACCAAGGGGACCAAAGCTCTGTGCCCTAACCTCTAGTCAATGGCTAGAGGAGACTTGGATTTTCATTTGCCAACATCGGCCAAACCTACTTACCAGCTGCCATTCACTATTCCTTGCAAAACAAACTTGCTCTACTATAAATAGAGCTCAATTGTGGTCAGTTTGAGTACACCAAAGCCATCTAACAGATGCTTTCCTCAAAATCACTTTCTCTTAGCAAAAATGCCTTTCTTAGCAAGGTAGCTATCGAGTTTTGAGTTTGAGATTAATTCCAATCAAACCAATCACTCACACACCTCACATACATCATATAGAAGTGATCCAAACACTTAGATAACTTCTGAAACATCAATTTCACAAAATCACCAGCTGGTTGCTCAAGGTTTTAACCAAAGTGCAGCTAAGGTACCACAAAATGATCCAACCAATTTCAATCAAGTCAACCATCCAAACACAATCCATAGGGTGTAGGGAAGCTGTTCAGATCATCACCACTCATCTGTAACGCCTCCAAATCAAAAATCACTTTGAACTTACTGTCACGACTTGGAGGTAAGCACATACTTGGTCATCTCTCAATCTATGCATATTTCCTCGCACAATAATTTGGCCATATGTTCATAATCATGCATGGAATGTTTTCCCTCAATTAATTGCATTGTTTGAATCGTGTATCAAAAATCCTAGCCTTCATGCAGAAATTAGGGTTCTTGAGGTTTCTTCGTGATTTTCTTGTTGTATGTTTAATTTAAATGAAATTAAAGTACATAGACATGATCGTGAGGTTGAGACGAGCATATGATATGTGGATTGCATGATATGATTACGTATTCATGAAGATTGGATAGAAAACGCAAATCTGAGAAACCAAGAACACGCGCGTGTTCTTCAGCTTGTTCTTGGCGCCATTTTTGAATAATTCAAATATTTGAATTTTGTGATTTTGTTTTAATTGATTCAAAAATTAATTTCTCTCTGAGTTTTAATGATTTTGAGTTGATTCTTTTTTTAATAATTCACAAAAATGTCAAAATATTTTATTTTCACAAAAAATCCCAAAAATATTATTTATTTCATATAATTGATATTTTTGCAAAGAATTAATATTTTAATTGTTTTTGGCATTTTAAATATTTTTTCTACATTGATTTTGCAACTTTTAATGCTTTCTAATTATTTTGTAGGTCAATACTTAATTTTTGAAGCATTAATCCAAGATCACAATTTGTTTTCCATGTGTTAAACAATTTTTTATCATTTTAATTGAATTTTTATTCAATTAAATACATTTTGAAAACAAATTAGGGTTTTGGATTATTTCAACCCTCATAAATCATTTTCAAAACTTTTTGGGCCTCTAATATACCATATTGATCCATTTGGAACAATGGATTGATCCAAGAAGCTTGAGCAACAAGTCTCATTTTCATCTACACCACAATTAGGGTTTTAAGAGAAAAGTCAACTGTAACTTTGACTTTTGACCAGGACATGCTCTCAAACCCTAATACATGATTGAATATACCCTATGACACCCATGGAACATGCCCATAAAGTTTGATTTAGGTCAAGGACGTGATTTCCTGAAGAATTGCACAGTTTGGAATTCATCTGATAAAAAGTCAACTGTGCACAAAAGTCAACTTTGACTTTTTGAGATTTTTCACCAAAATGGATTTTTAACCCTAAAATGATGTTAATGTATGGTTTGAATCATCATTCATCAAGAAAAAATCAAGAAAAGTGAGATAACTTGTAAAAGGGGTAACCATAAAACTTAGAAATTTTTCTAAGTTAAAAATAAAGTGGCAAAGGTACCAACTTTGAAGGACCATAACTCCTAAACCACAAGGCCATTTTTTCTCATCCAAAGATGGATTTGTAGCCCTCATTATCACCTACAAAAACTTCAACTACAAGTCATTCCAATTCATTAAGGATTTTGAGTTATGGAGTGATCAAAGTGGCTGAAAAGTGAAAATGTCACTTTTTCCAACACTTAGTGAAATTTTCACTAAGTCAGATTCTGCCTCACTTTTTGCCAAATGTAGGGGATTTTTCACTTGGAATCAAAAGAGATCAAATCCAAACTTGTTCAAACAGTTGTTGTATCATGTAAGAGCTTTCCAAAATGGCCAAGAACATTGCCAAATTCAACCTACACCATGAGATACAACATTGCCAAGTTGCCTTGCTGAAATCTGTCAAGGCAAGGCAGAATTTGCAACTTGGTCGATTTGCCAAAATCAGCCAAATTCAATTGCTCCTATCCACTTGGACACCTCAGAGGATTGAATCTAAAGGGGACAATCACTGAGCCAAGCCTCCAAAGTCCATGGAACAAGAAATAGCATGTTGAACCTAGAATGGCCAAAATAGGGACAAGACTTCAAATTTGGAATGAGGCATTCAATGGAACCATCAAGGTGGCATGGACTGAGCCATTCTCATCTGAAATCAGTCAATACTTATCCAAGACCAAGGGGACCAAAGCTCTGTGCCCTAACCTCTAGTCAATGGCTAGAGGAGACTTGGATTTTCATTTGCCAACATCGGCCAAACCTACTTACCAGCTGCCATTCACTATTCCTTGCAAAACAAACTTGCTCTACTATAAATAGAGCTCAATTGTGGTCAGTTTGAGTACACCAAAGCCATCTAACAGATGCTTTCCTCAAAATCACTTTCTCTTGGCAAAAATGCCTTTCTTAGCAAGGTAGCTATCGGGTTTTGAGTTTGAGAGTAATTCCAATCAAACCAATCACTCACACACCTCACATACATCATATAGAAGTGATCCAAACACTTAGATTACTTCTGAAACATCAATTTCACAAAATCACCAGCTGGTTGCTCAAGGTTTTAACCAAAGTGCAGCTAAGGTACCACAAAATGATCCAGCCAATTTCAATCAAGTCCAACCATCCAAACACAATCCATAGGGTGTAGGGAAGCTGTTCAGATCATCACCACTCATCTGTAACGCCTCCAAATCAAAAATCACTTTGAACTTACTGTCACGACTTGGAGGTAAGCACATACTTGGTCATCTCTCAATCTATGCATATTTCCTCGCACAATAATTTGGCCATATGTTCATAATCATGCATGGAATGTTTTCCCTCAATTAATTGCATTGTTTGAATCGTGTATCAAAAATCCTAGCCTTCATGCAGAAATTAGGGTTCTTGAGGTTTCTTCGTGATTTCTTGTTGTATGTTTAATTTAAATGAAATTAAAGTACATAGACATGATCGTGAGGTTGAGACGAGCATAATGATATGTGGATTGCATGATATGATTACGTATTCATGGAGATTGGATAGAAAACGCAAATCTGAGAAACCAAGAACACGCGCGTGTTCTTCAGCTTGTTCTTGGCGCCATTTTTGAATAATTCAAATATTTGAATTTTGTGATTTTGTTTAATTGATTCAAAAATTAATTTCTCTCTGAGTTTTAATGATTTTGAGTTGATTCTTTTTTTAATAATTCACAAAAATGTCAAAATATTTTATTTTCACAAAAAATCCCAAAAATATTATTTATTTCATATAATTGATATTTTTGCAAAGAATTAATATTTTAATTGTTTTTGGCATTTTAAATATTTTTTCTACATTGATTTTGCAACTTTTAATGCTTTCTAATTATTTTGTAGGTCAATATTTAATTTTTGAAGCATTAATCCAAGATCACAATTTGTTTTCCATGTGTTAAACAATTTTTTATCATTTTAATTGAATTTTTATTCAATTAAATACATTTTGAAAACAAATTAGGGTTTTGGATTATTTCAACCCTCATAAATCATTTTCAAAACTTTTTGGGCCTCTAATATACCATATTGATCCATTTGGAACAATGGATTGATCCAAGAAGCTTGAGCAACAAGTCTCATTTTCATCTACACCACAATTAGGGTTTTAAGAGAAAAGTCAACTGTAACTTTGACTTTTGACCAGGACATGCTCTCAAACCCTAATACATGATTGAATATACCCTATGACACCCATGGAACATGCCCATCAAGTTTGATTTAGGTCAAGGACGTGATTTCCTGAAGAATTGCACAGTTTGGAATTCATCTGATAAAAAGTCAACTGTGCACAAAAGTCAACTTTGACTTTTGAGATTTTTCACCAAAATGGATTTTTAACCCTAAAATGATGTTAATGTATGGTTTGAATCATCATTCATCAAGAAAAATCAAGAAAAGTGAGATAACTTGTAAAAGGGGTAACCATAAAACTTAGAAATTTTTCTAAGTTAAAAATAAAGTGGCAAAGGTACCAACTTTGAAGGACCATAACTCCTAAACCACAAGGCCATTTTTTCTCATCCAAAGATGGATTTGTAGCCCTCATTATCACCTACAAAAACTTCAACTACAAGTCATTCCAATTCATTAAGGATTTTGAGTTATGGAGTGATCAAAGTGGCTGAAAAGTGAAAATGTCACTTTTTCCAACACTTAGTGAAATTTTCACTAAGTCAGATTCTGCCTCACTTTTTGCCAAATGTAGGGGGATTTTTCACTTGGAATCAAAAGAGATCAAATCCAAACTTGTTCAAACAGTTGTTGTATCATGTAAGAGCTTTCCAAAATGGCCAAGAACATTGCCAAATTCAACCTACACCATGAGATACAACATTGCCAAGTTGCCTTGCTGAAATCTGTCAAGGCAAGGCAGAATTTGCAACTTTGGTCGATTTGCCAAAATCAGCCAAATTCAATTGCTCCTATCCACTTGGACACCTCAGAGGATTGAATCTAAAGGGGACAATCACTGAGCCAAGCCTCCAAAGTCCATGGAACAAGAAATAGCATGTTGAACCTAGAATGGCCAAAATAGGGACAAGACTTCAAATTTGGAATGAGGCATTCAATGGAACCATCAAGGTGGCATGGACTGAGCCATTCTCATCTGAAATCAGTCAATACTTATCCAAGACCAAGGGGACCAAAGCTCTGTGCCCTAACCTCTAGTCAATGGCTAGAGGAGACTTGGATTTTCATTTGCCAACATCGGCCAAACCTACTTACCAGCTGCCATTCACTATTCCTTGCAAAACAAACTTGCTCTACTATAAATAGAGCTCAATTGTGGTCAGTTTGAGTACACCAAAGCCATCTAACAGATGCTTTCCTCAAAATCACTTTCTCTTGGCAAAAATGCCTTTCTTAGCAAGGTAGCTATCGGGTTTTGAGTTTGAGAGTAATTCCAATCAAACCAATCACTCACACACCTCACATACATCATATAGAAGTGATCCAAACACTTAGATTACTTCTGAAACATCAATTTCACAAAATCACCAGCTGGTTGCTCAAGGTTTTAACCAAAGTGCAGCTAAGGTACCACAAAATGATCCAGCCAATTTCAATCAAGTCCAACCATCCAAACACAATCCATAGGGTGTAGGGAAGCTGTTCAGATCATCACCACTCATCTGTAACGCCTCCAAATCAAAAATCACTTTGAACTTACTGTCACGACTTGGAGGTAAGCACATACTTGGTCATCTCTCAATCTATGCATATTTCCTCGCACAATAATTTGGCCATATGTTCATAATCATGCATGGAATGTTTTCCCTCAATTAATTGCATTGTTTGAATCGTGTATCAAAAATCCTAGCCTTCATGCAGAAATTAGGGTTCTTGAGGTTTCTTCGTGATTTCTTGTTGTATGTTTAATTTAAATGAAATTAAAGTACATAGACATGATCGTGAGGTTGAGACGAGCATAATGATATGTGGATTGCATGATATGATTACGTATTCATGGAGATTGGATAGAAAACGCAAATCTGAGAAACCAAGAACACGCGCGTGTTCTTCAGCTTGTTCTTGGCGCCATTTTTGAATAATTCAAATATTTGAATTTTGTGATTTTGTTTAATTGATTCAAAAATTAATTTCTCTCTGAGTTTTAATGATTTTGAGTTGATTCTTTTTTTAATAATTCACAAAAATGTCAAAATATTTTATTTTCACAAAAAATCCCAAAAATATTATTTATTTCATATAATTGATATTTTTGCAAAGAATTAATATTTTAATTGTTTTTGGCATTTTAAATATTTTTTCTACATTGATTTTGCAACTTTTAATGCTTTCTAATTATTTTGTAGGTCAATATTTAATTTTTGAAGCATTAATCCAAGATCACAATTTGTTTTCCATGTGTTAAACAATTTTTTATCATTTTAATTGAATTTTTATTCAATTAAATACATTTTGAAAACAAATTAGGGTTTTGGATTATTTCAACCCTCATAAATCATTTTCAAAACTTTTTGGGCCTCTAATATACCATATTGATCCATTTGGAACAATGGATTGATCCAAGAAGCTTGAGCAACAAGTCTCATTTTCATCTACACCACAATTAGGGTTTTAAGAGAAAAGTCAACTGTAACTTTGACTTTTGACCAGGACATGCTCTCAAACCCTAATACATGATTGAATATACCCTATGACACCCATGGAACATGCCCATCAAGTTTGATTTAGGTCAAGGACGTGATTTCCTGAAGAATTGCACAGTTTGGAATTCATCTGATAAAAAGTCAACTGTGCACAAAAGTCAACTTTGACTTTTTGAGATTTTTCACCAAAATGGATTTTTAACCCTAAAATGATGTTAATGTATGGTTTGAATCATCATTCATCAAGAAAAATCAAGAAAAGTGAGATAACTTGTAAAAGGGGTAACCATAAAACTTAGAAATTTTTCTAAGTTAAAAATAAAGTGGCAAAGGTACCAACTTTGAAGGACCATAACTCCTAAACCACAAGGCCATTTTTTCTCATCCAAAGATGGATTTGTAGCCCTCATTATCACCTACAAAAACTTCAACTACAAGTCATTCCAATTCATTAAGGATTTTGAGTTATGGAGTGATCAAAGTGGCTGAAAAGTGAAAATGTCACTTTTTCCAACACTTAGTGAAATTTTCACTAAGTCAGATTCTGCCTCACTTTTTGCCAAATGTAGGGGGATTTTTCACTTGGAATCAAAAGAGATCAAATCCAAACTTGTTCAAACAGTTGTTGTATCATGTAAGAGCTTTCCAAAATGGCCAAGAACATTGCCAAATTCAACCTACACCATGAGATACAACATTGCCAAGTTGCCTTGCTGAAATCTGTCAAGGCAAGGCAGAATTTGCAACTTTGGTCGATTTGCCAAAATCAGCCAAATTCAATTGCTCCTATCCACTTGGACACCTCAGAGGATTGAATCTAAAGGGGACAATCACTGAGCCAAGCCTCCAAAGTCCATGGAACAAGAAATAGCATGTTGAACCTAGAATGGCCAAAATAGGGACAAGACTTCAAATTTGGAATGAGGCATTCAATGGAACCATCAAGGTGGCATGGACTGAGCCATTCTCATCTGAAATCAGTCAATACTTATCCAAGACCAAGGGGACCAAAGCTCTGTGCCCTAACCTCTAGTCAATGGCTAGAGGAGACTTGGATTTTCATTTGCCAACATCGGCCAAACCTACTTACCAGCTGCCATTCACTATTCCTTGCAAAACAAACTTGCTCTACTATAAATAGAGCTCAATTGTGGTCAGTTTGAGTACACCAAAGCCATCTAACAGATGCTTTCCTCAAAATCACTTTCTCTTGGCAAAAATGCCTTTCTTAGCAAGGTAGCTATCGGGTTTTGAGTTTGAGAGCAATTCCAATCAAACCAATCACTCACACACCTCACATACATCATATAGAAGTGATCCAAACACTTAGATAACTTCTGAAACATCAATTTCACAAAATCACCAGCTGGTTGCTCAAGGTTTTAACCAAAGTGCAGCTAAGGTACCACAAAATGATCCAACCAATTTCAATCAAGTCCAACCATCCAAACACAATCCATAGGGTGTAGGGAAGCTGTTCAGATCATCACCACTCATCTGTAACGCCTCCAAATCAAAAATCACTTTGAACTTACTGTCACGACTTGGAGGTAAGCACATACTTGGTCATCTCTCAATCTATGCATATTTCCTCGCACAATAATTTGGCCATATGTTCATAATCATGCATGGAATGTTTTCCCTCAATTAATTGCATTGTTTGAATCGTGTATCAAAAATCCTAGCCTTCATGCAGAAATTAGGGTTCTTGAGGTTTCTTCGTGATTTCTTGTTGTATGTTTAATTTAAATGAAATTAAAGTACATAGACATGATCGTGAGGTTGAGACGAGCATAATGATATGTGGATTGCATGATATGATTACGTATTCATGGAGATTGGATAGAAAACGCAAATCTGAGAAACCAAGAACACGCGCGTGTTCTTCAGCTTGTTCTTGGCGCCATTTTTGAATAATTCAAATATTTGAATTTTGTGATTTTGTTTAATTGATTCAAAAATTAATTTCTCTCTGAGTTTTAATGATTTTGAGTTGATTCTTTTTTTAATAATTCACAAAAATGTCAAAATATTTTATTTTCATAAAAAATCCCAAAAATATTATTTATTTCATATAATTGATATTTTTGCAAAGAATTAATATTTTAATTGTTTTTGGCATTTTAAATATTTTTTCTACATTGATTTTGCAACTTTTAATGCTTTCTAATTATTTTGTAGGTCAATACTTAATTTTTGAAGCATTAATCCAAGATCACAATTTGTTTTCCATGTGTTAAACAATTTTTTATCATTTTAATTGAATTTTTATTCAATTAAATACATTTTGAAAACAAATTAGGGTTTTGGATTA
This sequence comes from Lathyrus tuberosus, assembly GCA_022829125.1. Classification (NCBI taxonomy): domain Eukaryota; kingdom Viridiplantae; phylum Streptophyta; class Magnoliopsida; order Fabales; family Fabaceae; genus Lathyrus; species Lathyrus tuberosus. The sequence goes on from JALAZF010000086.1 coordinate 12,773,269, forward strand.
TTTCAACCCTCATAAATCATTTTCAAAACTTTTTGGGCCTCTAATATACCATATTGATCCATTTGGAACAATGGATTGATCCAAGAAGCTTGAGCAACAAGTCTCATTTTCATCTACACCACAATTAGGGTTTTAAGAGAAAAGTCAACTGTAACTTTGACTTTTGACCAGGACATGCTCTCAAACCCTAATACATGATTGAATATACCCTATGACACCCATGGAACATGCCCATAAAGTTTGATTTAGGTCAAGGACGTGATTTCCTGAAGAATTGCACAGTTTGGAATTCATCTGATAAAAAGTCAACTGTGCACAAAAGTCAACTTTGACTTTTTGAGATTTTTCACCAAAATGGATTTTTAATCCTAAAATGATGTTAATGTATGGTTTGAATCATCATTCATCAAGAAAAATCAAGAAAAGTGAGATAACTTGAAAAAGGGGTAACCATAAAACTTAGAAATTTTTCTAAGTTAAAAATAAAGTGGCAAAGGTACCAACTTTGAAGGACCATAACTCCTAAACCACAAGGCCATTTTTTCTCATCCAAAGATGGATTTGTAGCCCTCATTATCACCTACAAAAACTTCAACTACAAGTCATTCCAATTCATTAAGGATTTTGAGTTATGGAGTGATCAAAGTGGCTGAAAAGTGAAAATGTCACTTTTTCCAACACTTAGTGAAATTTTCACTAAGTCAGATTCTGCCTCACTTTTTGCCAAATGTAGGGGGATTTTTCACTTGGAATCAAAAGAGATCAAATCCAAACTTGTTCAAACAGTTGTTGTATCATGTAAGAGCTTTCCAAAATGGCCAAGAACATTGCCAAATTCAACCTACACCATGAGATACAACATTGCCAAGTTGCCTTGCTGAAATCTGTCAAGGCAAGGCAGAATTTGCAACTTTGGTCGATTTGCCAAAATCAGCCAAATTCAATTGCTCCTATCCACTTGGACACCTCAGAGGATTGAATCTAAAGGGGACAATCACTGAGCCAAGCCTCCAAAGTCCATGGAACAAGAAATAGCATGTTGAACCTAGAATGGCCAAAATAGGGACAAGACTTCAAATTTGGAATGAGGCATTCAATGGAACCATCAAGGTGGCATGGACTGAGCCATTCTCATCTGAAATCAGTCAATACTTATCCAAGACCAAGGGGACCAAAGCTCTGTGCCCTAACCTCTAGTCAATGGCTAGAGGAGACTTGGATTTTCATTTGCCAACATCGGCCAAACCTACTTACCAGCTGCCATTCACTATTCCTTGCAAAACAAACTTGCTCTACTATAAATAGAGCTCAATTGTGGTCAGTTTGAGTACACCAAAGCCATCTAACAGATGCTTTCCTCAAAATCACTTTCTCTTGGCAAAAATGCCTTTCTTAGCAAGGTAGCTATCGGGTTTTGAGTTTGAGAGCAATTCCAATCAAACCAATCACTCACACACCTCACATACATCATATAGAAGTGATCCAAACACTTAGATAACTTCTGAAACATCAATTTCACAAAATCACCAGCTGGTTGCTCAAGGTTTTAACCAAAGTGCAGCTAAGGTACCACAAAATGATCCAACCAATTTCAATCAAGTCCAACCATCCAAACACAATCCATAGGGTGTAGGGAAGCTGTTCAGATCATCACCACTCATCTGTAACGCCTCCAAATCAAAAATCACTTTGAACTTACTGTCACGACTTGGAGGTAAGCACATACTTGGTCATCTCTCAATCTATGCATATTTCCTCGCACAATAATTTGGCCATATGTTCATAATCATGCATGGAATGTTTTCCCTCAATTAATTGCATTGTTTGAATCGTGTATCAAAAATCCTAGCCTTCATGCAGAAATTAGGGTTCTTGAGGTTTCTTCGTGATTTCTTGTTGTATGTTTAATTTAAATGAAATTAAAGTACATAGACATGATCGTGAGGTTGAGACGAGCATAATGATATGTGGATTGCATGATATGATTACGTATTCATGGAGATTGGATAGAAAACGCAAATCTGAGAAACCAAGAACACGCGCGTGTTCTTCAGCTTGTTCTTGGCGCCATTTTTGAATAATTCAAATATTTGAATTTTGTGATTTTGTTTAATTGATTCAAAAATTAATTTCTCTCTGAGTTTTAATGATTTTGAGTTGATTCTTTTTTTAATAATTCACAAAAATGTCAAAATATTTTATTTTCACAAAAAATCCCAAAAATATTATTTATTTCATATAATTGATATTTTTGCAAAGAATTAATATTTTAATTGTTTTTGGCATTTTAAATATTTTTTCTACATTGATTTTGCAACTTTTAATGCTTTCTAATTATTTTGTAGGTCAATAGTTAATTTTTGAAGCATTAATCCAAGATCACAATTTGTTTTCCATGTGTTAAACAATTTTTTATCATTTTAATTGAATTTTTATTCAATTAAATACATTTTGAAAACAAATTAGGGTTTTGGATTATTTCAACCCTCATAAATCATTTTCAAAACTTTTTGGGCCTCTAATATACCATATTGATCCATTTGGAACAATGGATTGATCCAAGAAGCTTGAGCAACAAGTCTCATTTTCATCTACACCACAATTAGGGTTTTAAGAGAAAAGTCAACTGTAACTTTGACTTTTGACCAGGACATGCTCTCAAACCCTAATACATGATTGAATATACCCTATGACACCCATGGAACATGCCCATCAAGTTTGATTTAGGTCAAGGACGTGATTTCCTGAAGAATTGCACAGTTTGGAATTCATCTGATAAAAAGTCAACTGTGCACAAAAGTCAACTTTGACTTTTTGAGATTTTTCACCAAAATGGATTTTTAACCCTAAAATGATGTTAATGTATGGTTTGAATCATCATTCATCAAGAAAAATCAAGAAAAGTGAGATAACTTGTAAAAGGGGTAACCATAAAACTTAGAAATTTTTCTAAGTTAAAAATAAAGTGGCAAAGGTACCAACTTTGAAGGACCATAACTCCTAAACCACAAGGCCATTTTTTCTCATCCAAAGATGGATTTGTAGCCCTCATTATCACCTACAAAAACTTCAACTACAAGTCATTCCAATTCATTAAGGATTTTGAGTTATGGAGTGATCAAAGTGGCTGAAAAGTGAAAATGTCACTTTTTCCAACACTTAGTGAAATTTTCACTAAGTCAGATTCTGCCTCACTTTTTGCCAAATGTAGGGGGATTTTTCACTTGGAATCAAAAGAGATCAAATCCAAACTTGTTCAAACAGTTGTTGTATCATGTAAGAGCTTTCCAAAATGGCCAAGAACATTGCCAAATTCAACCTACACCATGAGATACAACATTGCCAAGTTGCCTTGCTGAAATCTGTCAAGGCAAGGCAGAATTTGCAACTTTGGTCGATTTGCCAAAATCAGCCAAATTCAATTGCTCCTATCCACTTGGACACCTCAGAGGATTGAATCTAAAGGGGACAATCACTGAGCCAAGCCTCCAAAGTCCATGGAACAAGAAATAGCATGTTGAACCTAGAATGGCCAAAATAGGGACAAGACTTCAAATTTGGAATGAGGCATTCAATGGAACCATCAAGGTGGCATGGACTGAGCCATTCTCATCTGAAATCAGTCAATACTTATCCAAGACCAAGGGGACCAAAGCTCTGTGCCCTAACCTCTAGTCAATGGCTAGAGGAGACTTGGATTTTCATTTGCCAACATCGGCCAAACCTACTTACCAGCTGCCATTCACTATTCCTTGCAAAACAAACTTGCTCTACTATAAATAGAGCTCAATTGTGGTCAGTTTGAGTACACCAAAGCCATATAACAGATGCTTTCCTCAAAATCACTTTCTCTTGGCAAAAATGCCTTTCTTAGCAAGGTAGCTATCGGGTTTTGAGTTTGAGAGCAATTCCAATCAAACCAATCACTCACACACCTCACATACATCATATAGAAGTGATCCAAACACTTAGATTACTTCTGAAACATCAATTTCACAAAATCACCAGCTGGTTGCTCAAGGTTTTAACCAAAGTGCAGCTAAGGTACCACAAAATGATCCAACCAATTTCAATCAAGTCCAACCATCCAAACACAATCCATAGGGTGTAGGGAAGCTGTTCAGATCATCACCACTCATCTGTAACGCCTCCAAATCAAAAATCACTTTGAACTTACTGTCACGACTTGGAGGTAAGCACATACTTGGTCATCTCTCAATCTATGCATATTTCCTCGCACAATAATTTGGCCATATGTTCATAATCATGCATGGAATGTTTTCCCTCAATTAATTGCATTGTTTGAATCGTGTATCAAAAATCCTAGCCTTCATGCAGAAATTAGGGTTCTTGAGGTTTCTTCGTGATTTCTTGTTGTATGTTTAATTTAAATGAAATTAAAGTACATAGACATGATCGTGAGGTTGAGACGAGCATAATGATATGTGGATTGCATGATATGATTACGTATTCATGGAGATTGGATAGAAAACGCAAATCTGAGAAACCAAGAACACGCGCGTGTTCTTCAGCTTGTTCTTGGCGCCATTTTTGAATAATTCAAATATTTGAATTTTGTGATTTTGTTTAATTGATTCAAAAATTAATTTCTCTCTGAGTTTTAATGATTTTGAGTTGATTCTTTTTTTAATAATTCACAAAAATGTCAAAATATTTTATTTTCACAAAAAATCCCAAAAATATTATTTATTTCATATAATTGATATTTTTGCAAAGAATTAATATTTTAATTGTTTTTGGCATTTTAAATATTTTTTCTACATTGATTTTGCAACTTTTAATGCTTTCTAATTATTTTGTAGGTCAATACTTAATTTTTGAAGCATTAATCCAAGATCACAATTTGTTTTCCATGTGTTAAACAATTTTTTATCATTTTAATTGAATTTTTATTCAATTAAATACATTTTGAAAACAAATTAGGGTTTTGGATTAATTCAACCCTCATAAATCATTTTCAAAACTTTTTGGGCCTCTAATATACCATATTGATCCATTTGGAACAATGGATTGATCCAAGAAGCTTGAGCAACAAGTCTCATTTTCATCTACACCACAATTAGGGTTTTAAGAGAAAAGTCAACTGTAACTTTGACTTTTGACCAGGACATGCTCTCAAACCCTAATACATGATTGAATATACCCTATGACACCCATGGAACATGCCCATAAAGTTTGATTTAGGTCAAGGACGTGATTTCCTGAAGAATTGCACAGTTTGGAATTCATCTGATAAAAAGTCAACTGTGCACAAAAGTCAACGTTGACTTTTTGAGATTTTTCACCAAAATGGATTTTTAACCCTAAAATGATGTTAATGTATGGTTTGAATCATCATTCATCAAGAAAAATCAAGAAAAGTGAGATAACTTGTAAAAGGGGTAACCATAAAACTTAGAAATTTTTCTAAGTTAAAAATAAAGTGGCAAAGGTACCAACTTTGAAGGACCATAACTCCTAAACCACAAGGCCATTTTTTCTCATCCAAAGATGGATTTGTAGCCCTCATTATCACCTACAAAAACTTCAACTACAAGTCATTCCAATTCATTAAGGATTTTGAGTTATGGAGTGATCAAAGTGGCTGAAAAGTGAAAATGTCACTTTTTCCAACACTTAGTGAAATTTTCACTAAGTCAGATTCTGCCTCACTTTTTGCCAAATGTAGGGGGATTTTTCACTTGGAATCAAAAGAGATCAAATCCAAACTTGTTCAAACAGTTGTTGTATCATGTAAGAGCTTTCCAAAATGGCCAAGAACATTGCCAAATTCAACCTACACCATGAGATACAACATTGCCAAGTTGCCTTGCTGAAATCTGTCAAGGCAAGGCAGAATTTGCAACTTTGGTCGATTTGCCAAAATCAGCCAAATTCAATTGCTCCTATCCACTTGGACACCTCAGAGGATTGAATCTAAAGGGGACAATCACTGAGCCAAGCCTCCAAAGTCCATGGAACAAGAAATAACATGTTGAACCTAGAATGGCCAAAATAGGGACAAGACTTCAAATTTAGAATGAGGCATTCAATGGAACCATCAAGGTGGCATGGACTGAGCCATTCTCATCTGAAATCAGTCAATACTTATCCAAGACCAAGGGGACCAAAGCTCTGTGCCCTAACCTCTAGTCAATGGCTAGAGGAGACTTGGATTTTCATTTGCCAACATCGGCCAAACCTACTTACCAGCTGCCATTCACTATTCCTTGCAAAACAAACTTGCTCTACTATAAATAGAGCTCAATTGTGGTCAGTTTGAGTACACCAAAGCCATATAACAGATGCTTTCCTCAAAATCACTTTCTCTTGGCAAAAATGCCTTTCTTAGCAAGGTAGCTATCGGGTTTTGAGTTTGAGAGCAATTCCAATCAAACCAATCACTCACACACCTCACATACATCATATAGAAGTGATCCAAACACTTAGATTACTTCTGAAACATCAATTTCACAAAATCACCAGCTGGTTGCTCAAGGTTTTAACCAAAGTGCAGCTAAGGTACCACAAAATGATCCAACCAATTTCAATCAAGTCCAACCATCCAAACACAATCCATAGGGTGTAGGGAAGCTGTTCAGATCATCACCACTCATCTGTAACGCCTCCCAAATCAAAAATCACTTTGAACTTACTGTCACGACTTGGAGGTAAGCACATACTTGGTCATCTCTCAATCTATGCATATTTCCTCGCACAATAATTTGGCCATATGTTCATAATCATGCATGGAATGTTTTCCCTCAATTAATTGCATTGTTTGAATCGTGTATCAAAAATCCTAGCCTTCATGCAGAAATTAGGGTTCTTGAGGTTTCTTCGTGATTTCTTGTTGTATGTTTAATTTAAATGAAATTAAAGTACATAGACATGATCGTGAGGTTGAGACGAGCATAATGATATGTGGATTGCATGATATGATTACGTATTCATGGAGATTGGATAGAAAACGCAAATCTGAGAAACCAAGAACACGCGCGTGTTCTTCAGCTTGTTCTTGGCGCCATTTTTGAATAATTCAAATATTTGAATTTTGTGATTTTGTTTAATTGATTCAAAAATTAATTTCTCTCTGAGTTTTAATGATTTTGAGTTGATTCTTTTTTTAATAATTCACAAAAATGTCAAAATATTTTATTTTCACAAAAAATCCCAAAAATATTATTTATTTCATATAATTGATATTTTTGCAAAGAATTAATATTTTAATTGTTTTTGGCATTTTAAATATTTTTTCTACATTGATTTTGCAACTTTTAATGCTTTCTAATTATTTTGTAGGTCAATACTTAATTTTTGAAGCATTAATCCAAGATCACAATTTGTTTTCCATGTGTTAAACAATTTTTTATCATTTTAATTGAATTTTTATTCAATTAAATACATTTTGAAAACAAATTAGGGTTTTGGATTAATTCAACCCTCATAAATCATTTTCAAAACTTTTTGGGCCTCTAATATACCATATTGATCCATTTGGAACAATGGATTGATCCAAGAAGCTTGAGCAACAAGTCTCATTTTCATCTACACCACAATTAGGGTTTTAAGAGTAAAGTCAACTGTAACTTTGGCTTTTGACCAGGACATGCTCTCAAACCCTAATACATGATTGAATATACCCTATGACACCCATGGAACATGCCCATCAAGTTTGATTTAGGTCAAGGACGTGATTTCCTGAAGAATTGCACAGTTTGGAATTCATCTGATAAAAAGTCAACTGTGCACAAAAGTCAACTTTGACTTTTTGAGATTTTTCACCAAAATGGATTTTTAACCCTAAAATGATGTTAATGTATGGTTTGAATCATCATTCATCAAGAAAAATCAAGAAAAGTGAGATAACTTGTAAAAGGGGTAACCATAAAACTTAGAAATTTTTCTAAGTTAAAAATAAAGTGGCAAAGGTACCAACTTTGAAGGACCATAACTCCTAAACCACAAGGCCATTTTTTCTCATCCAAAGATGGATTTGTAGCCCTCATTATCACCTACAAAAACTTCAACTACAAGTCATTCCAATTCATTAAGGATTTTGAGTTATGGAGTGATCAAAGTGGCTGAAAAGTGAAAATGTCACTTTTTCCAACACTTAGTGAAATTTTCACTAAGTCAGATTCTGCCTCACTTTTTGCCAAATGTAGGGGGATTTTTCACTTGGAATCAAAAGAGATCAAATCCAAACTTGTTCAAACAGTTGTTGTATCATGTAAGAGCTTTCCAAAATGGCCAAGAACATTGCCAAATTCAACCTACACCATGAGATACAACATTGCCAAGTTGCCTTGCTGAAATCTGTCAAGGCAAGGCAGAATTTGCAACTTTGGTCGATTTTCCAAAATCACCCAAATTCAATTGCTCCTATCCACTTGGACACCTCAGAGGATTGAATCTAAAGGGGACAATTACTGAGCCAAGCCTCCAAAGTCCATGGAACAAGAAATAACATGTTGAACCTAGAATGGCCAAAATAGGGACAAGACTTCAAATTTAGAATGAGGCATTCAATGGAACCATCAAGGTGGCATGGACTGAGCCATTCTCATCTGAAATCAGTCAATACTTATCCAAGACCAAGGGGACCAAAGCTCTGTGCCCTAACCTCTAGTCAATGGCTAGAGGAGACTTGGATTTTCATTTGCCAACATCGGCCAAACCTACTTACCAGCTGCCATTCACTATTCCTTGCAAAACAAACTTGCTCTACTATAAATAGAGCTCAATTGTGGTCAGTTTGAGTACACCAAAGCCATCTAACAGATGCTTTCCTCAAAATCACTTTCTCTTGGCAAAAATGCCTTTCTTAGCAAGGTAGCTATCGGGTTTTGAGTTTGAGAGCAATTCCAATCAAACCAATCACTCACACACCTCACATACATCATATAGAAGTGATCCAAACACTTAGATTACTTCTGAAACATCAATTTCACAAAATCACCAGCTGGTTGCTCAAGGTTTTAACCAAAGTGCAGCTAAGGTACCACAAAATGATCCAGCCAATTTCAATCAAGTCCAACCATCCAAACACAATCCATAGGGTGTAGGGAAGCTGTTCAGATCATCACCACTCATCTGTAACGCCTCCAAATCAAAAATCACTTTGAACTTACTGTCACGACTTGGAGGTAAGCACATACTTGGTCATCTCTCAATCTATGCATATTTCCTCGCACAATAATTTGGCCATATGTTCATAATCATGCATGGAATGTTTTCCCTCAATTAATTGCATTGTTTGAATCGTGTATCAAAAATCCTAGCCTTCATGCAGAAATTAGGGTTCTTGAGGTTTCTTCGTGATTTCTTGTTGTATGTTTAATTTAAATGAAATTAAAGTACATAGACATGATCGTGAGGTTGAGACGAGCATAATGATATGTGGATTGCATGATATGATTACGTATTCATGGAGATTGGATAGAAAACGCAAATCTGAGAAACCAAGAACACGCGCGTGTTCTTCAGCTTGTTCTTGGCGCCATTTTTGAATAATTCAAATATTTGAATTTTGTGATTTTGTTTAATTGATTCAAAAATTAATTTCTCTCTGAGTTTTAATGATTTTGAGTTGATTCTTTTTTAATAATTCACAAAAATGTCAAAATATTTTATTTTCACAAAAAATCCCAAAAATATTATTTATTTCATATAATTGATATTTTTGCAAAGAATTAATATTTTAATTGTTTTTGGCATTTTAAATATTTTTTCTACATTGATTTTGCAACTTTTAATGCTTTCTAATTATTTTGTAGGTCAATACTTAATTTTTGAAGCATTAATCCAAGATCACAATTTGTTTTCCATGTGTTAAACAATTTTTTATCATTTTAATTGAATTTTTATTCAATTAAATACATTTTGAAAACAAATTAGGGTTTTGGATTAATTCAACCCTCATAAATCATTTTCAAAACTTTTTGGGCCTCTAATATACCATATTGATCCATTTGGAACAATGGATTGATCCAAGAAGCTTGAGCAACAAGTCTCATTTTCATCTACACCACAATTAGGGTTTTAAGAGAAAAGTCAACTGTAACTTTGACTTTTGACCAGGACATGCTCTCAAACCCTAATACATGATTGAATATACCCTATGACACCCATGGAACATGCCCATCAAGTTTGATTTAGGTCAAGGACGTGATTTCCTGAAGAATTGCACAGTTTGGAATTCATCTGATAAAAAGTCAACTGTGCACAAAAGTCAACTTTGACTTTTTGAGATTTTTCACCAAAATGGATTTTTAACCCTAAAATGATGTTAATGTATGGTTTGAATCATCATTCATCAAGAAAAATCAAGAAAGTGAGATAACTTGTAAAAGGGGTAACCATAAAACTTAGAAATTTTTCTAAGTTAAAAATAAAGTGGCAAAGGTACCATCTTTGAAGGACCATAACTCCTAAACCACAAGGCCATTTTTTCTCATCCAAAGATGGATTTGTAGCCCTCATTATCACCTACAAAAACTTCAACTACAAGTCATTCCAATTCATTAAGGATTTTGAGTTATGGAGTGATCAAAGTGGCTGAAAAGTGAAAATGTCACTTTTTCCAACACTTAGTGAAATTTTCACTAAGTCAGATTCTGCCTCACTTTTTGCCAAATGTAGGGGGATTTTTCACTTGGAATCAAAAGAGATCAAATCCAAACTTGTTCAAACAGTTGTTGTATCATGTAAGAGCTTTCCAAATGGCCAAGAACATTGCCAAATTCAACCTACACCATGAGATACAACATTGCCAAGTTGCCTTGCTGAAATCTGTCAAGGCAAGGCAGAATTTGCAACTTTGGTCGATTTGCCAAAATCAGCCAAATTCAATTGCTCCTATCCACTTGGACACCTCAGAGGATTGAATCTAAAGGGGACAATCACTGAGCCAAGCCTCCAAAGTCCATGGAACAAGAAATAACATGTTGAACCTAGAATGGCCAAAATAGGGACAAGACTTCAAATTTAGAATGAGGCATTCAATGGAACCATCAAGGTGGCATGGACTGAGCCATTCTCATCTGAAATCAGTCAATACTTATCCAAGACCAAGGGGACCAAAGCTCTGTGCCCTAACCTCTAGTCAATGGCTAGAGGAGACTTGGATTTTCATTTGCCAACATCGGCCAAACCTACTTACCAGCTGCCATTCACTATTCCTTGCAAAACAAACTTGCTCTACTATAAATAGAGCTCAATTGTGGTCAGTTTGAGTACACCAAAGCCATCTAACAGATGCTTTCCTCAAAATCACTTTCTCTTGGCAAAAATGCCTTTCTTAGCAAGGTAGCTATCGGGTTTTGAGTTTGAGAGCAATTCCAATCAAACCAATCACTCACACACCTCACATACATCATATAGAAGTGATCCAAACACTTAGATTACTTCTGAAACATCAATTTCACAAAATCACCAGCTGGTTGCTCAAGGTTTTAACCAAAGTGCAGCTAAGGTACCACAAAATGATCCAGCCAATTTCAATCAAGTCCAACCATCCAAACACAATCCATAGGGTGTAGGGAAGCTGTTCAGATCATCACCACTCATCTGTAACGCCTCCAAATCAAAAATCACTTTGAACTTACTGTCACGACTTGGAGGTAAGCACATACTTGGTCATCTCTCAATCTATGCATATTTCCTCGCACAATAATTTGGCCATATGTTCATAATCATGCATGGAATGTTTTCCCTCAATTAATTGCATTGTTTGAATCGTGTATCAAAAATCCTAGCCTTCATGCAGAAATTAGGGTTCTTGAGGTTTCTTCGTGATTTCTTGTTGTATGTTTAATTTAAATGAAATTAAAGTACATAGACATGATCGTGAGGTTGAGACGAGCATAATGATATGTGGATTGCATGATATGATTACGTATTCATGGAGATTGGATAGAAAACGCAAATCTGAGAAACCAAGAACACGCGCGTGTTCTTCAGCTTGTTCTTGGCGCCATTTTTGAATAATTCAAATATTTGAATTTGTGATTTTGTTTAATTGATTCAAAAATTAATTTCTCTCTGAGTTTTAATGATTTTGAGTTGATTCTTTTTTTAATAATTCACAAAAATGTCAAAATATTTTATTTTCACAAAAAATCCCAAAAATATTATTTATTTCATATAATTGATATTTTTGCAAAGAATTAATATTTTAATTGTTTTTGGCATTTTAAATATTTTTTCTACATTGATTTTGCAACTTTTAATGCTTTCTAATTATTTTGTAGGTCAATACTTAATTTTTGAAGCATTAATCCAAGATCACAATTTGTTTTCCATGTGTTAAACAATTTTTTATCATTTTAATTGAATTTTTATTCAATTAAATACATTTTGAAAACAAATTAGGGTTTTGGATTAATTCAACCCTCATAAATCATTTTCAAAACTTTTTGGGCCTCTAATATACCATATTGATCCATTTGGAACAATGGATTGATCCAAGAAGCTTGAGCAACAAGTCTCATTTTCATCTACACCACAATTAGGGTTTTAAGAGAAAAGTCAACTGTAACTTTGACTTTTGACCAGGACATGCTCTCAAACCCTAATACATGATTGAATATACCCTATGACACCCATGGAACATGCCCATCAAGTTTGATTTAGGTCAAGGACGTGATTTCCTGAAGAATTGCACAGTTTGGAATTCATCTGATAAAAAGTCAACTGTGCACAAAAGTCAACTTTGACTTTTTGAGATTTTTCACCAAAATGGATTTTTAACCCTAAAATGATGTTAATGTATGGTTTGAATCATCATTCATCAAGAAAAATCAAGAAAAGTGAGATAACTTGTAAAAGGGGTAACCATAAAACTTAGAAATTTTTCTAAGTTAAAAATAAAGTGGCAAAGGTACCATCTTTGAAGGACCATAACTCCTAAACCACAAGGCCATTTTTTCTCATCCAAAGATGGATTTGTAGCCCTCATTATCACCTACAAAAACTTCAACTACAAGTCATTCCAATTCATTAAGGATTTTGAGTTATGGAGTGATCAAAGTGGCTGAAAAGTGAAAATGTCACTTTTTCCAACACTTAGTGAAATTTTCACTAAGTCAGATTCTGCCTCACTTTTTGCCAAATGTAGGGGGATTTTTCACTTGGAATCAAAAGAGATCAAATCCAAACTTGTTCAAACAGTTGTTGTATCATGTAAGAGCTTTCCAAATGGCCAAGAACATTGCCAAATTCAACCTACACCATGAGATACAACATTGCCAAGTTGCCTTGCTGAAATCTGTCAAGGCAAGGCAGAATTTGCAACTTTGGTCGATTTGCCAAAATCAGCCAAATTCAATTGCTCCTATCCACTTGGACACCTCAGAGGATTGAATCTAAAGGGGACAATCACTGAGCCAAGCCTCCAAAGTCCATGGAACAAGAAATAGCATGTTGAACCTAGAATGGCCAAAATAGGGACAAGACTTCAAATTTGGAATGAGGCATTCAATGGAACCATCAAGGTGGCATGGACTGAGCCATTCTCATCTGAAATCAGTCAATACTTATCCAAGACCAAGGGGACCAAAGCTCTGTGCCCTAACCTCTAGTCAATGGCTAGAGGAGACTTGGATTTTCATTTGCCAACATCGGCCAAACCTACTTACCAGCTGCCATTCACTATTCCTTGCAAAAAAAACTTGCTCTACTATAAATAGAGCTCAATTGTGGTCAGTTTGAGTACACTAAAGCCATCTAACAGATGCTTTCCTCAAAATCACTTTCTCTTGGCAAAAATGCCTTTCTTAGCAAGGTAGCTATCGGGTTTTGAGTTTGAGAGCAATTCCAATCAAACCAATCACTCACACACCTCACATACATCATATAGAAGTGATCCAAACACTTAGATTACTTCTGAAACATCAATTTCACAAAATCACCAGCTGGTTGCTCAAGGTTTTAACCAAAGTGCAGCTAAGGTACCACAAAATGATCCAACCAATTTCAATCAAGTCCAACCATCCAAACACAATCCATAGGGTGTAGGGAAGCTGTTCAGATCATCACCACTCATCTGTAACGCCTCCAAATCAAAAATCACTTTGAACTTACTGTCACGACTTGGAGGTAAGCACATACTTGGTCATCTCTCAATCTATGCATATTTCCTCGCACAATAATTTGGCCATATGTTCATAATCATGCATGGAATGTTTTCCCTCAATTAATTGCATTGTTTGAATCGTGTATCAAAAATCCTAGCCTTCATGCAGAAATTAGGGTTCTTGAAGTTTCTTCGTGATTTCTTGTTGTATGTTTAATTTAAATGAAATTAAAGTACATAGACATGATCGTGAGGTTGAGACGAGCATAATGATATGTGGATTGCATGATATGATTACGTATTCATGGAGATTGGATAGAAAACGCAAATCTGAGAAACCAAGAACACGCGCGTGTTCTTCAGCTTGTTCTTGGCGCCATTTTTGAATAATTCAAATATTTGAATTTTGTGATTTTGTTTAATTGATTCAAAAATTAATTTCTCTCTGAGTTTTAATGATTTTGAGTTGATTCTTTTTTTAATAATTCACAAAAATGTCAAAATATTTTATTTTCACAAAAAATCCCAAAAATATTATTTATTTCATATAATTGATATTTTTGCAAAGAATTAATATTTTAATTGTTTTTGGCATTTTAAATATTTTTTCTACATTGATTTTGCAACTTTTAATGCTTTCTAATTATTTTGTAGGTCAATACTTAATTTTTGAAGCATTAATCCAAGATCACAATTTGTTTTCCATGTGTTAAACAATTTTTTATCATTTTAATTGAATTTTTATTCAATTAAATACATTTTGAAAACAAATTAGGGTTTTGGATTAATTCAACCCTCATAAATCATTTTCAAAACTTTTTGGGCCTCTAATATACCATATTGATCCATTTGGAACAATGGATTGATCCAAGAAGCTTGAGCAACAAGTCTCATTTTCATCTACACCACAATTAGGGTTTTAAGAGAAAAGTCAACTGTAACTTTGACTTTTGACCAGGACATGCTCTCAAACCCTAATACATGATTGAATATACCCTATGACACCCATGGAACATGCCCATCAAGTTTGATTTAGGTCAAGGACGTGATTTCCTGAAGAATTGCACAGTTTGGAATTCATCTGATAAAAAGTCAACTGTGCACAAAAGTCAACGTTGACTTTTTGAGATTTTTCACCAAAATGGATTTTTAACCCTAAAATGATGTTAATGTATGGTTTGAATCATCATTCATCAAGAAAAATCAAGAAAAGTGAGATAACTTGTAAAAGGGGTAACCATAAAACTTAGAAATTTTTCTAAGTTAAAAATAATGTGGCAAAGGTACCAACTTTGAAGGACCATAACTCCTAAACCACAAGGCCATTTTTTCTCATCCAAAGATGGATTTGTAGCCCTCATTATCACCTACAAAAACTTCAACTACAAGTCATTCCAATTCATTAAGGATTTTGAGTTATGGAGTGATCAAAGTGGCTGAAAAGTGAAAATGTCACTTTTTCCAACACTTACTGAAATTTTCACTAAGTCAGATTCTGCCTCACTTTTTGCCAAATGTAGGGGGATTTTTCACTTGGAATCAAAAGAGATCAAATCCAAACTTGTTCAAACAGTTGTTGTATCATGTAAGAGCTTTCCAAAATGGCCAAGAACATTGCCAAATTCAACCTACACCATGAGATACAACATTGCCAAGTTGCCTTGCTGAAATCTGTCAAGGCAAGGCAGAATTTGCAACTTTGGTCGATTTTCCAAAATCAGCCAAATTCAATTGCTCCTATCCACTTGGACACCTCAGAGGATTGAATCTAAAGGGGACAATTACTGAGCCAAGCCTCCAAAGTCCATGGAACAAGAAATAGCATGTTGAACCTAGAATGGCCAAAATAGGGACAAGACTTCAAATTTGGAATGAGGCATTCAATGGAACCATCAAGGTGGCATAGACTGAGCCATTCTCATCTGAAATCAGTCAATACTTATCCAAGACCAAGGGGACCAAAGCTCTGTGCCCTAACCTCTAGTCAATGGCTAGAGGAGACTTGGATTTTCATTTGCCAACATCGGCCAAACCTACTTACCAGCTGCCATTCACTATTCCTTGCAAAACAAACTTGCTCTACTATAAATAGAGCTCAATTGTGGTCAGTTTGAGTACACCAAAGCCATCTAACAGATGCTTTCCTCAAAATCACTTTCTCTTGGCAAAAATGCCTTTCTTAGCAAGGTAGCTATCGGGTTTTGAGTTTGAGAGCAATTCCAATCAAACCAATCACTCACACACCTCACATACATCATATAGAAGTGATCCAAACACTTAGATTACTTCTGAAACATCAATTTCACAAAATCACCAGCTGGTTGCTCAAGGTTTTAACCAAAGTGCAGCTAAGGTACCACAAAATGATCCAGCCAATTTCAATCAAGTCCAACCATCCAAACACAATCCATAGGGTGTAGGGAAGCTGTTCAGATCATCACCACTAATCTGTAACGCCTCCAAATCAAAAATCACTTTGAACTTACTGTCACGACTTGGAGGTAAGCACATACTTGGTCATCTCTCAATCTATGCATATTTCCTCGCACAATAATTTGGCCATATGTTCATAATCATGCATGGAATGTTTTCCCTCAATTAATTGCATTGTTTGAATCGTGTATCAAAAATCCTAGCCTTCATGCAGAAATTAGGGTTCTTGAGGTTTCTTCGTGATTTCTTGTTGTATGTTTAATTTAAATGAAATTAAAGTACATAGACATGATCGTGAGGTTGAGACGAGCATAATGATATGTGGATTGCATGATATGATTACGTATTCATGGAGATTGGATAGAAAACGCAAATCTGAGAAACCAAGAACACGCGCGTGTTCTTCAGCTTGTTCTTGGCGCCATTTTTGAATAATTCAAATATTTGAATTTTGTGATTTTGTTTAATTGATTCAAAAATTAATTTCTCTCTGAGTTTTAATGATTTTGAGTTGATTCTTTTTTTAATAATTCACAAAAATGTCAAAATATTTTATTTTCACAAAAAATCCCAAAAATATTATTTATTTCATATAATTGATATTTTTGCAAAGAATTAATATTTTAATTGTTTTTGGCATTTTAAATATTTTTTCTACATTGATTTTGCAACTTTTAATGCTTTCTAATTATTTTGTAGGTCAATACTTAATTTTTGAAGCATTAATCCAAGATCACAATTTGTTTTCCATGTGTTAAACAATTTTTTATCATTTTAATTGAATTTTTATTCAATTAAATACATTTTGAAAACAAATTAGGGTTTTGGATTAATTCAACCCTCATAAATCATTTTCAAAACTTTTTGGGCCTCTAATATACCATATTGATCCATTTGGAACAATGGATTGATCCAAGAAGCTTGAGCAACAAGTCTCATTTTCATCTACACCACAATTAGGGTTTTAAGAGAAAAGTCAACTGTAACTTTGACTTTTGACCAGGACATGCTCTCAAACCCTAATACATGATTGAATATACCCTATGACACCCATGGAACATGCCCATCAAGTTTGATTTAGGTCAAGGACGTGATTTCCTGAAGAATTGCACAGTTTGGAATTCATCTGATAAAAAGTCAATTGTGCACAAAAGTCAACTTTGACTTTTTGAGATTTTTCACCAAAATGGATTTTTAACCCTAAAATGATGTTAATGTATGGTTTGAATCATCATTCATCAAGAAAAATCAAGAAAAGTGAGATAACTTGTAAAAGGGGTAACCATAAAACTTAGAAATTTTTCTAAGTTAAAAATAAAGTGGCAAAGGTACCAACTTTGAAGGACCATAACTCCTAAACCACAAGGCCATTTTTTCTCATCCAAAGATGGATTTGTAGCCCTCATTATCACCTACAAAAACTTCAACTACAAGTCATTCCAATTCATTAAGGATTTTGAGTTATGGAGTGATCAAAGTGGCTGAAAAGTGAAAATGTCACTTTTTCCAACACTTAGTGAAATTTTCACTAAGTCAGATTCTGCCTCACTTTTTGCCAAATGTAGGGGGATTTTTCACTTGGAATCAAAAGAGATCAAATCCAAACTTGTTCAAACAGTTGTTGTATCATGTAAGAGCTTTCCAAAATGGCCAAGAACATTGCCAAATTCAACCTACACCATGAGATACAACATTGCCAAGTTGCCTTGCTGAAATCTGTCAAGGCAAGGCAGAATTTGCAACTTTGGTAGATTTGCCAAAATCAGCCAAATTCAATTGCTCCTATCCACTTGGACACCTCAGAGGATTGAATCTAAAGGGGACAATTACTGAGCCAAGCCTCCAAAGTCCATGGAACAAGAAATAGCATGTTGAACCTAGAATGGCCAAAATAGGGACAAGACTTCAAATTTGGAATGAGGCATTCAATGGAACCATCAAGGTGGCATGGACTGAGCCATTCTCATCTGAAATCAGTCAATACTTATCCAAGACCAAGGGGACCAAAGCTCTGTGCCCTAACCTCTAGTCAATGGCTAGAGGAGACTTGGATTTTCATTTGCCAACATCGGCCAAACCTACTTACCAGCTGCCATTCACTATTCCTTGCAAAACAAACTTGCTCTACTATAAATAGAGCTCAATTGTGGTCAGTTTGAGTACACCAAAGCCATCTAACAGATGCTTTCCTCAAAATCACTTTCTCTTGGCAAAAATGCCTTTCTTAGCAAGGTAGCTATCGGGTTTTGAGTTTGAGAGCAATTCCAATCAAACCAATCACTCACACACCTCACATACATCATATAGAAGTGATCCAAACACTTAGATTACTTCTGAAACATCAATTTCACAAAATCACCAGCTGGTTGCTCAAGGTTTTAACCAAAGTGCAGCTAAGGTACCACAAAATGATCCAGCCAATTTCAATCAAGTCCAACCATCCAAACACAATCCATAGGGTGTAGGGAAGCTGTTCAGATCATCACCACTCATCTGTAACGCCTCCAAATCAAAAATCACTTTGAACTTACTGTCAAGACTTGGAGGTAAGCACATACTTGGTCATCTCTCAATCTATGCATATTTCCTCGCACAATAATTTGGCCATATGTTCATAATCATGCATGGAATGTTTTCCCTCAATTAATTGCATTGTTTGAATCGTGTATCAAAAATCCTAGCCTTCATGCAGAAATTAGGGTTCTTGAGGTTTCTTCGTGATTTCTTGTTGTATGTTTAATTTAAATGAAATTAAAGTACATAGACATGATCGTGAGGTTGAGACGAGCATAATGATATGTGGATTGCATGATATGATTACGTATTCATGGAGATTGGATAGAAAACGCAAATCTGAGAAACCAAGAACACGCGCGTGTTCTTCAGCTTGTTCTTGGCGCCATTTTTGAATAATTCAAATATTTGAATTTTGTGATTTTGTTTAATTGATTCAAAAATTAATTTCTCTCTGAGTTTTAATGATTTTGAGTTGATTCTTTTTTTAATAATTCACAAAAATGTCAAAATATTTTATTTTCACAAAAAATCCCAAAAATATTATTTATTTCATATAATTGATATTTTTGCAAAGAATTAATATTTTAATTGTTTTTGGCATTTTAAATATTTTTTCTACATTGATTTTGCAACTTTTAATGCTTTCTAATTATTTTGTAGGTCAATACTTAATTTTTGAAGCATTAATCCAAGATCACAATTTGTTTTCCATGTGTTAAACAATTTTTTATCATTTTAATTGAATTTTTATTCAATTAAATACATTTTGAAAACAAATTAGGGTTTTGGATTAATTCAACCCTCATAAATCATTTTCAAAACTTTTTGGGCCTCTAATATACCATATTGATCCATTTGGAACAATGGATTGATCCAAGAAGCTTGAGCAACAAGTCTCATTTTCATCTACACCACAATTAGGGTTTTAAGAGAAAAGTCAACTGTAACTTTGACTTTTGACCAGGACATGCTCTCAAACCCTAATACATGATTGAATATACCCTATGACACCCATGGAACATGCCCATCAAGTTTGATTTAGGTCAAGGACGTGATTTCCTGAAGAATTGCACAGTTTGGAATTCATCTGATAAAAAGTCAATTGTGCACAAAAGTCAACTTTGACTTTTTGAGATTTTTCACCAAAATGGATTTTTAACCCTAAAATGATGTTAATGTATGGTTTGAATCATCATTCATCAAGAAAAATCAAGAAAAGTGAGATAACTTGTAAAAGGGGTAACCATAAAACTTAGAAATTTTTCTAAGTTAAAAATAAAGTGGCAAAGGTACCAACTTTGAAGGACCATAACTCCTAAACCACAAGGCCATTTTTTCTCATCCAAAGATGGATTTGTAGCCCTCATTATCACCTACAAAAACTTCAACTACAAGTCATTCCAATTCATTAAGGATTTTGAGTTATGGAGTGATCAAAGTGGCTGAAAAGTGAAAATGTCACTTTTTCCAACACTTAGTGAAATTTTCACTAAGTCAGATTCTGCCTCACTTTTTGCCAAATGTAGGGGGATTTTTCACTTGGAATCAAAAGAGATCAAATCCAAACTTGTTCAAATAGTTGTTGTATCATGTAAGAGCTTTCCAAAATGGCCAAGAACATTGCCAAATTCAACCTACACCATGAGATACAACATTGCCAAGTTGCCTTGCTGAAATCTGTCAAGGCAAGGCAGAATTTGCAACTTTGGTCGATTTGCCAAAATCAGCCAAATTCAATTGCTCCTATCCACTTGGACACCTCAGAGGATTGAATCTAAAGGGGACAATTACTGAGCCAAGCCTCCAAAGTCCATGGAACAAGAAATAGCATGTTGAACCTAGAATGGCCAAAATAGGGACAAGACTTCAAATTTGGAATGAGGCATTCAATGGAACCATCAAGGTGGCATGGACTGAGCCATTCTCATCTGAAATCAGTCAATACTTATCCAAGACCAAGGGGACCAAAGCTCTGTGCCCTAACCTCTAGTCAATGGCTAGAGGAGACTTGGATTTTCATTTGCCAACATCGGCCAAACCTACTTACCAGCTGCCATTCACTATTCCTTGCAAAACAAACTTGCTCTACTATAAATAGAGCTCAATTGTGGTCAGTTTGAGTACACCAAAGCCATCTAACAGATGCTTTCCTCAAAATCACTTTCTCTTGGCAAAAATGCCTTTCTTAGCAAGGTAGCTATCGGGTTTTGAGTTTGAGAGCAATTCCAATCAAACCAATCACTCACACACCTCACATACATCATATAGAAGTGATCCAAACACTTAGATTACTTCTGAAACATCAATTTCACAAAATCACCAGCTGGTTGCTCAAGGTTTTAACCAAAGTGCAGCTAAGGTACCACAAAATGATCCAGCCAATTTCAATCAAGTCCAACCATCCAAACACAATCCATAGGGTGTAGGGAAGCTGTTCAGATCATCACCACTCATCTGTAACGCCTCCAAATCAAAAATCACTTTGAACTTACTGTCAAGACTTGGAGGTAAGCACATACTTGGTCATCTCTCAATCTATGCATATTTCCTCGCACAATAATTTGGCCATATGTTCATAATCATGCATGGAATGTTTTCCCTCAATTAATTGCATTGTTTGAATCGTGTATCAAAAATCCTAGCCTTCATGCAGAAATTAGGGTTCTTGAGGTTTCTTCGTGATTTCTTGTTGTATGTTTAATTTAAATGAAATTAAAGTACATAGACATGATCGTGAGGTTGAGACGAGCATAATGATATGTGGATTGCATGATATGATTACGTATTCATGGAGATTGGATAGAAAACGCAAATCTGAGAAACCAAGAACACGCGCGTGTTCTTCAGCTTGTTCTTGGCGCCATTTTTGAATAATTCAAATATTTGAATTTTGTGATTTTGTTTAATTGATTCAAAAATTAATTTCTCTCTGAGTTTTAATGATTTTGAGTTGATTCTTTTTTTAATAATTCACAAAAATGTCAAAATATTTTATTTTCACAAAAAATCCCAAAAATATTATTTATTTCATATAATTGATATTTTTGCAAAGAATTAATATTTTAATTGTTTTTGGCATTTTAAATATTTTTTCTACATTGATTTTGCAACTTTTAATGCTTTCTAATTATTTTGTAGGTCAATACTTAATTTTTGAAGCATTAATCCAAGATCACAATTTGTTTTCCATGTGTTAAACAATTTTTTATCATTTTAATTGAATTTTTATTCAATTAAATACATTTTGAAAACAAATTAGGGTTTTGGATTAATTCAACCCTCATAAATCATTTTCAAAACTTTTTGGGCCTCTAATATACCATATTGATCCATTTGGAACAATGGATTGATCCAAGAAGCTTGAGCAACAAGTCTCATTTTCATCTACACCACAATTAGGGTTTTAAGAGAAAAGTCAACTGTAACTTTGACTTTTGACCAGGACATGCTCTCAAACCCTAATACATGATTGAATATACCCTATGACACCCATGGAACATGCCCATCAAGTTTGATTTAGGTCAAGGACGTGATTTCCTGAAGAATTGCACAGTTTGGAATTCATCTGATAAAAAGTCAACTGTGCACAAAAGTCAACTTTGACTTTTTGAGATTTTTCACCAAAATGGATTTTTAACCCTAAAATGATGTTAATGTATGGTTTGAATCATCATTCATCAAGAAAAATCAAGAAAAGTGAGATAACTTGTAAAAGGGGTAACCATAAAACTTAGAAATTTTTCTAAGTTAAAAATAAAGTGGCAAAGGTACCAACTTTGAAGGACCATAACTCCTAAACCACAAGGCCATTTTTTCTCATCCAAAGATGGATTTGTAGCCCTCATTATCACCTACAAAAACTTCAACTACAAGTCATTCCAATTCATTAAGGATTTTGAGTTATGGAGTGATCAAAGTGGCTGAAAAGTGAAAATGTCACTTTTTCCAACACTTAGTGAAATTTTCACTAAGTCAGATTCTGCCTCACTTTTTGCCAAATGTAGGGGGATTTTTCACTTGGAATCAAAAGAGATCAAATCCAAACTTGTTCAAACAGTTGTTGTATCATGTAAGAGCTTTCCAAAATGGCCAAGAACATTGCCAAATTCAACCTACACCATGAGATACAACATTGCCAAGTTGCCTTGCTGAAATCTGTCAAGGCAAGGCAGAATTTGCAACTTTGGTCGATTTGCCAAAATCAGCCAAATTCAATTGCTCCTATCCACTTGGACACCTCAGAGGATTGAATCTAAAGGGGACAATTACTGAGCCAAGCCTCCAAAGTCCATGGAACAAGAAATAGCATGTTGAACCTAGAATGGCCAAAATAGGGACAAGACTTCAAATTTGGAATGAGGCATTCAATGGAACCATCAAGGTGGCATGGACTGAGCCATTCTCATCTGAAATCAGTCAATACTTATCCAAGACCAAGGGGACCAAAGCTCTGTGCCCTAACCTCTAGTCAATGGCTAGAGGAGACTTGGATTTTCATTTGCCAACATCGGCCAAACCTACTTACCAGCTGCCATTCACTATTCCTTGCAAAACAAACTTGCTCTACTATAAATAGAGCTCAATTGTGGTCAGTTTGAGTACACCAAAGCCATCTAACAGATGCTTTCCTCAAAATCACTTTCTCTTGGCAAAAATGCCTTTCTTAGCAAGGTAGCTATCGGGTTTTGAGTTTGAGAGCAATTCCAATCAAACCAATCACTCACACACCTCACATACATCATATAGAAGTGATCCAAACACTTAGATTACTTCTGAAACATCAATTTCACAAAATCACCAGCTGGTTGCTCAAGGTTTTAACCAAAGTGCAGCTAAGGTACCACAAAATGATCCAGCCAATTTCAATCAAGTCCAACCATCCAAACACAATCCACAGGGTGTAGGGAAGCTGTTCAGATCATCACCACTCATCTGTAATGCCTCCAAATCAAAAATCACTTTGAACTTACTGTCACGACTTGGAGGTAAGCACATACTTGGTCATCTCTCAATCTATGCATATTTCCTCGCACAATAATTTGGCCATATGTTCATAATCATGCATGGAATGTTTTCCCTCAATTAATTGCATTGTTTGAATCGTGTATCAAAAATCTTAGCCTTCATGCAGAAATTAGGGTTCTTGAGGTTTCTTCGTGATTTCTTGTTGTATGTTTAATTTAAATGAAATTAAAGTACATAGACATGATCGTGAGGTTGAGACGAGCATAATGATATGTGGATTGCATGATATGATTACGTATTCATGGAGATTGGATAGAAAACGCAAATCTGAGAAACCAAGAACACGCGCGTGTTCTTCAGCTTGTTCTTGGCGCCATTTTTGAATAATTCAAATATTTGAATTTTGTGATTTTGTTTAATTGATTCAAAAATTAATTTCTCTCTGAGTTTTAATGATTTTGAGTTGATTCTTTTTTTAATAATTCACAAAAATGTCAAAATATTTTATTTTCACAAAAAATCCCAAAAATATTATTTATTTCATATAATTGATATTTTTGCAAAGAATTAATATTTTAATTGTTTTTGGCATTTTAAATATTTTTTCTACATTGATTTTGCAACTTTTAATGCTTTCTAATTATTTTGTAGGTCAATACTTAATTTTTGAAGCATTAATCCAAGATCACAATTTGTTTTCCATGTGTTAAACAATTTTTTATCATTTTAATTGAATTTTTATTCAATTAAATACATTTTGAAAACAAATTAGGGTTTTGGATTAATTCAACCCTCATAAATCATTTTCAAAACTTTTTGGGCCTCTAATATACCATATTGATCCATTTGGAACAATGGATTGATCCAAGAAGCTTGAGCAACAAGTCTCATTTTCATCTACACCACAATTAGGGTTTTAAGAGAAAAGTCAACTGTAACTTTGACTTTTGACCAGGACATGCTCTCAAACCCTAATACATGATTGAATATACCCTATGACACCCATGGAACATGCCCATCAAGTTTGATTTAGGTCAAGGACGTGATTTCCTGAAGAATTGCACAGTTTGGAATTCATCTGATAAAAAGTCAACTGTGCACAAAAGTCAACGTTGACTTTTTGAGATTTTTCACCAAAATGGATTTTTAACCCTAAAATGATGTTAATGTATGGTTTGAATCATCATTCATCAAGAAAAATCAAGAAAAGTGAGATAACTTGTAAAAGGGGTAACCATAAAACTTAGAAATTTTTCTAAGTTAAAAATAAAGTGGCAAATGTACCAACTTTGAAGGACCATAACTCCTAAACCACAAGGCCATTTTTTCTCATCCAAAGATGGATTTGTAGCCCTCATTATCACCTACAAAAACTTCAACTACAAGTCATTCCAATTCATTAAGGATTTTGAGTTATGGAGTGATCAAAGTGGCTGAAAAGTGAAAATGTCACTTTTTCCTACACTTAGTGAAATTTTCACTAAGTCAGATTCTGCCTCACTTTTTGCCAAATGTAGGGGGATTTTTCACTTGGAATCAAAAGAGATCAAATCCAAACTTGTTCAAACAGTTGTTGTATCATGTAAGAGCTTTCCAAAATGGCCAAGAACATTGCCAAATTCAACCTACACCATGAGATACAACATTGCCAAGTTGCCTTGCTGAAATCTGTCAAGGCAAGGCAGAATTTGCAACTTTGGTCGATTTGCCAAAATCAGCCAAATTCAATTGCTCCTATCCACTTGGACACCTCAGAGGATTGAATCTAAAGGGGACAATTACTGAGCCAAGCCTCCAAAGTCCATGGAACAAGAAATAGCATGTTGAACCTAGAATGGCCAAAATAGGGACAAGACTTCAAATTTGGGATGAGGCATTCAATGGAACCATCAAGGTGGCATGGACTGAGCCATTCTCATCTGAAATCAGTCAATACTTATCCAAGACCAAGGGGACCAAAGCTCTGTGCCCTAACCTCTAGTCAATGGCTAGAGGAGACTTGGATTTTCATTTGCCAACATCGGCCAAACCTACTTACCAGCTGCCATTCACTATTCCTTGCAAAACAAACTTGCTCTACTATAAATAGAGCTCAATTGTGGTCAGTTTGAGTACACCAAAGCCATCTAACAGATGCTTTCCTCAAAATCACTTTCTCTTGGCAAAAATGCCTTTCTTAGCAAGGTAGCTATCGGGTTTTGAGTTTGAGAGCAATTCCAATCAAACCAATCACTCACACACCTCACATACATCATATAGAAGTGATCCAAACACTTAGATTACTTCTGAAACATCAATTTCACAAAATCACCAGCTGGTTGCTCAAGGTTTTAACCAAAGTGCAGCTAAGGTACCACAAAATGATCCAGCCAATTTCAATCAAGTCCAACCATCCAAACACAATCCATAGGGTGTAGGGAAGCTGTTCAGATCATCACCACTCATCTGTAACGCCTCCAAATCAAAAATCACTTTGAACTTACTGTCACGACTTGGAGGTAAGCACATACTTGGTCATCTCTCAATCTATGCATATTTCCTCGCACAATAATTTGGCCATATGTTCATAATCATGCATGGAATGTTTTCCCTCAATTAATTGCATTGTTTGAATCGTGTATCAAAAATCCTAGCCTTCATGCAGAAATTAGGGTTCTTGAGGTTTCTTCGTGATTTCTTGTTGTATGTTTAATTTAAATGAAATTAAAGTACATAGACATGATCGTGAGGTTGAGACGAGCATAATGATATGTGGATTGCATGATATGATTACGTATTCATGGAGATTGGATAGAAAACGCAAATCTGAGAAACCAAGAACACGCGCGTGTTCTTCAGCTTGTTCTTGGCGCCATTTTTGAATAATTCAAATATTTGAATTTTGTGATTTTGTTTAATTGATTCAAAAATTAATTTCTCTCTGAGTTTTAATGATTTTGAGTTGATTCTTTTTTTAATAATTCACAAAAATGTCAAAATATTTTATTTTCACAAAAAATCCCAAAAATATTATTTATTTCATATAATTGATATTTTTGCAAAGAATTAATATTTTAATTGTTTTTGGCATTTTAAATATTTTTTCTACATTGATTTTGCAACTTTTAATGCTTTCTAATTATTTTGTAGGTCAATACTTAATTTTTGAAGCATTAATCCAAGATCACAATTTGTTTTCCATGTGTTAAACAATTTTTTATCATTTTAATTGAATTTTTATTCAATTAAATACATTTTGAAAACAAATTAGGGTTTTGGATTAATTCAACCCTCATAAATCATTTTCAAAACTTTTTGGGCCTCTAATATACCATATTGATCCATTTGGAACAATGGATTGATCGAAGAAGCTTGAGCAACAAGTCTCATTTTCATCTACACCACAATTAGGGTTTTAAGAGAAAAGTCAACTGTAACTTTGGCTTTTGACCAGGACATGCTCTCAAACCCTAATACATGATTGAATATACCCTATGACACCCATGGAATATGCCCATCAAGTTTGATTTAGGTCAAGGACGTGATTTCCTGAAGAATTGCACAGTTTGGAATTCATCTGATAAAAAGTCAACTGTGCACAAAAGTCAACTTTGACTTTTTGAGATTTTTCACCAAAATGGATTTTTAACCCTAAAATGATGTTAATGTATGGTTTGAATCATCATTCATCAAGAAAAATCAAGAAAAGTGAGATAACTTGTAAAAGGGGTAACCATAAAACTTAGAAATTTTTCTAAGTTAAAAATAAAGTGGCAAAGGTACCAACTTTGAAGGACCATAACTCCTAAACCACAAGGCCATTTTTTCTCATCCAAAGATGGATTTGTAGCCCTCATTATCACCTACAAAAACTTCAACTACAAGTCATTCCAATTCATTAAGGATTTTGAGTTATGGAGTGATCAAAGTGGCTGAAAAGTGGAAATGTCACTTTTTCCAACACTTAGTGAAATTTTCACTAAGTCAGATTCTGCCTCACTTTTTGCCAAATGTAGGGGGATTTTTCACTTGGAATCAAAAGAGATCAAATCCAAACTTGTTCAAACAGTTGTTGTATCATGTAAGAGCTTTCCAAAATGGCCAAGAACATTGCCAAATTCAACCTACACCATGAGATACAACATTGCCAAGTTGCCTTGCTGAAATCTGTCAAGGCAAGGCAGAATTTGCAACTTTGGTCGATTTGCCAAAATCAGCCAAATTCAATTGCTCCTATCCACTTGGACACCTCAGAGGATTGAATCTAAAGGGGACAATTACTGAGCCAAGCCTCCAAAGTCCATGGAACAAGAAATAGCATGTTGAACCTAGAATGGCCAAAATAGGGACAAGACTTCAAATTTGGAATGAGGCATTCAATGGAACCATCAAGGTGGCATGGACTGAGCCATTCTCATCTGAAATCAGTCAATACTTATCCAAGACCAAGGGGACCAAAGCTCTGTGCCCTAACCTCTAGTCAATGGCTAGAGGAGACTTGGATTTTCATTTGCCAACATCGGCCAAACCTACTTACCAGCTGCCATTCACTATTCCTTGCAAAACAAACTTGCTCTACTATAAATAGAGCTCAATTGTGGTCAGTTTGAGTACACCAAAGCCATCTAACAGATGCTTTCCTCAAAATCACTTTCTCTTGGCAAAAATGCCTTTCTTAGCAAGGTAGCTATCGGGTTTTGAGTTTGAGAGCAATTCCAATCAAACCAATCACTCACACACCTCACATACATCATATAGAAGTGATCCAAACACTTAGATTACTTCTGAAACATCAATTTCACAAAATCACCAGCTGGTTGCTCAAGGTTTTAACCAAAGTGCAGCTAAGGTACCACAAAATGATCCAGCCAATTTCAATCAAGTCCAACCATCCAAACACAATCCACAGGGTGTAGGGAAGCTGTTCAGATCATCACCACTCATCTGTAATGCCTCCAAATCAAAAATCACTTTGAACTTACTGTCACGACTTGGAGGTAAGCACATACTTGGTCATCTCTCAATCTATGCATATTTCCTCGCACAATAATTTGGCCATATGTTCATAATCATGCATGGAATGTTTTCCCTCAATTAATTGCATTGTTTGAATCGTGTATCAAAAATCTTAGCCTTCATGCAGAAATTAGGGTTCTTGAGGTTTCTTCGTGATTTCTTGTTGTATGTTTAATTTAAATGAAATTAAAGTACATAGACATGATCGTGAGGTTGAGACGAGCATAATGATATGTGGATTGCATGATATGATTACGTATTCATGGAGATTGGATAGAAAACGCAAATCTGAGAAACCAAGAACACGCGCGTGTTCTTCAGCTTGTTCTTGGCGCCATTTTTGAATAATTCAAATATTTGAATTTTGTGATTTTGTTTAATTGATTCAAAAATTAATTTCTCTCTGAGTTTTAATGATTTTGAGTTGATTCTTTTTTTAATAATTCACAAAAATGTCAAAATATTTTATTTTCACAAAAAATCCCAAAAATATTATTTATTTCATATAATTGATATTTTTGCAAAGAATTAATATTTTAATTGTTTTTGGCATTTTAAATATTTTTTCTACATTGATTTTGCAACTTTTAATGCTTTCTAATTATTTTGTAGGTCAATACTTAATTTTTGAAGCATTAATCCAAGATCACAATTTGTTTTCCATGTGTTAAACAATTTTTTATCATTTTAATTGAATTTTTATTCAATTAAATACATTTTGAAAACAAATTAGGGTTTTGGATTAATTCAACCCTCATAAATCATTTTCAAAACTTTTTGGGCCTCTAATATACCATATTGATCCATTTGGAACAATGGATTGATCCAAGAAGCTTGAGCAACAAGTCTCATTTTCATCTACACCACAATTAGGGTTTTAAGAGAAAAGTCAACTGTAACTTTGACTTTTGACCAGGACATGCTCTCAAACCCTAATACATGATTGAATATACCCTATGACACCCATGGAACATGCCCATCAAGTTTGATTTAGGTCAAGGACGTGATTTCCTGAAGAATTGCACAGTTTGGAATTCATCTGATAAAAAGTCAACTGTGCACAAAAGTCAACGTTGACTTTTTGAGATTTTTCACCAAAATGGATTTTTAACCCTAAAATGATGTTAATGTATGGTTTGAATCATCATTCATCAAGAAAAATCAAGAAAAGTGAGATAACTTGTAAAAGGGGTAACCATAAAACTTAGAAATTTTTCTAAGTTAAAAATAAAGTGGCAAATGTACCAACTTTGAAGGACCATAACTCCTAAACCACAAGGCCATTTTTTCTCATCCAAAGATGGATTTGTAGCCCTCATTATCACCTACAAAAACTTCAACTACAAGTCATTCCAATTCATTAAGGATTTTGAGTTATGGAGTGATCAAAGTGGCTGAAAAGTGAAAATGTCACTTTTTCCTACACTTAGTGAAATTTTCACTAAGTCAGATTCTGCCTCACTTTTTGCCAAATGTAGGGGGATTTTTCACTTGGAATCAAAAGAGATCAAATCCAAACTTGTTCAAACAGTTGTTGTATCATGTAAGAGCTTTCCAAAATGGCCAAGAACATTGCCAAATTCAACCTACACCATGAGATACAACATTGCCAAGTTGCCTTGCTGAAATCTGTCAAGGCAAGGCAGAATTTGCAACTTTGGTCGATTTGCCAAAATCAGCCAAATTCAATTGCTCCTATCCACTTGGACACCTCAGAGGATTGAATCTAAAGGGGACAATTACTGAGCCAAGCCTCCAAAGTCCATGGAACAAGAAATAGCATGTTGAACCTAGAATGGCCAAAATAGGGACAAGACTTCAAATTTGGGATGAGGCATTCAATGGAACCATCAAGGTGGCATGGACTGAGCCATTCTCATCTGAAATCAGTCAATACTTATCCAAGACCAAGGGGACCAAAGCTCTGTGCCCTAACCTCTAGTCAATGGCTAGAGGAGACTTGGATTTTCATTTGCCAACATCGGCCAAACCTACTTACCAGCTGCCATTCACTATTCCTTGCAAAACAAACTTGCTCTACTATAAATAGAGCTCAATTGTGGTCAGTTTGAGTACACCAAAGCCATCTAACAGATGCTTTCCTCAAAATCACTTTCTCTTGGCAAAAATGCCTTTCTTAGCAAGGTAGCTATCGGGTTTTGAGTTTGAGAGCAATTCCAATCAAACCAATCACTCACACACCTCACATACATCATATAGAAGTGATCCAAACACTTAGATTACTTCTGAAACATCAATTTCACAAAATCACCAGCTGGTTGCTCAAGGTTTTAACCAAAGTGCAGCTAAGGTACCACAAAATGATCCAGCCAATTTCAATCAAGTCCAACCATCCAAACACAATCCATAGGGTGTAGGGAAGCTGTTCAGATCATCACCACTCATCTGTAATGCCTCCAAATCAAAAATCACTTTGAACTTACTGTCACGACTTGGAGGTAAGCACATACTTGGTCATCTCTCAATCTATGCATATTTCCTCGCACAATAATTTGGCCATATGTTCATAATCATGCATGGAATGTTTTCCCTCAATTAATTGCATTGTTTGAATCGTGTATCAAAAATCTTAGCCTTCATGCAGAAATTAGGGTTCTTGAGGTTTCTTCGTGATTTCTTGTTGTATGTTTAATTTAAATGAAATTAAAGTACATAGACATGATCGTGAGGTTGAGACGAGCATAATGATATGTGGATTGCATGATATGATTACGTATTCATGGAGATTGGATAGAAAACGCAAATCTGAGAAACCAAGAACACGCGCGTGTTCTTCAGCTTGTTCTTGGCGCCATTTTTGAATAATTCAAATATTTGAATTTTGTGATTTTGTTTAATTGATTCAAAAATTAATTTCTCTCTGAGTTTTAATGATTTTGAGTTGATTCTTTTTTTAATAATTCACAAAAATGTCAAAATATTTTATTTTCACAAAAAATCCCAAAAATATTATTTATTTCATATAATTGATATTTTTGCAAAGAATTAATATTTTAATTGTTTTTGGCATTTTAAATATTTTTTCTACATTGATTTTGCAACTTTTAATGCTTTCTAATTATTTTGTAGGTCAATACTTAATTTTTGAAGCATTAATCCAAGATCACAATTTGTTTTCCATGTGTTAAACAATTTTTTATCATTTTAATTGAATTTTTATTCAATTAAATACATTTTGAAAACAAATTAGGGTTTTGGATTAATTCAACCCTCATAAATCATTTTCAAAACTTTTTGGGCCTCTAATATACCATATTGATCCATTTGGAACAATGGATTGATCCAAGAAGCTTGAGCAACAAGTCTCATTTTCATCTACACCACAATTAGGGTTTTAAGAGAAAAGTCAACTGTAACTTTGACTTTTGACCAGGACATGCTCTCAAACCCTAATACATGATTGAATATACCCTATGACACCCATGGAACATGCCCATCAAGTTTGATTTAGGTCAAGGACGTGATTTCCTGAAGAATTGCACAGTTTGGAATTCATCTGATAAAAAGTCAACTGTGCACAAAAGTCAACGTTGACTTTTTGAGATTTTTCACCAAAATGGATTTTTAACCCTAAAATGATGTTAATGTATGGTTTGAATCATCATTCATCAAGAAAAATCAAGAAAAGTGAGATAACTTGTAAAAGGGGTAACCATAAAACTTAGAAATTTTTCTAAGTTAAAAATAAAGTGGCAAAGGTACCAACTTTGAAGGACCATAACTCCTAAACCACAAGGCCATTTTTTCTCATCCAAAGATGGATTTGTAGCCCTCATTATCACCTACAAAAACTTCAACTACAAGTCATTCCAATTCATTAAGGATTTTGAGTTATGGAGTGATCAAAGTGGCTGAAAAGTGAAAATGTCACTTTTTCCAACACTTAGTGAAATTTTCACTAAGTCAGATTCTGCCTCATTTTTTGCCAAATGTAGGGGGATTTTTCACTTGGAATCAAAAGAGATCAAATCCAAACTTGTTCAAACAGTTGTTGTATCATGTAAGAGCTTTCCAAAATGGCTAAGAACATTGCCAAATTCAACCTACACCATGAGATACAACATTGCCAAGTTGCCTTGCTGAAATCTGTCAAGGCAAGGCAGAATTTGCAACTTTGGTCGATTTGCCAAAATCAGCCAAATTCAATTGCTCCTATCCACTTGGACACCTCAGAGGATTGAATCTAAAGGGGACAATTACTGAGCCAAGCCTCCAAAGTCCATGGAACAAGAAATAGCATGTTGAACCTAGAATGGCCAAAATAGGGACAAGACTTCAAATTTGGAATGAGGCATTCAATGGAACCATCAAGGTGGCATGGACTGAGCCATTCTCATCTGAAATCAGTCAATACTTATCCAAGACCAAGGGGACCAAAGCTCTGTGCCCTAACCTCTAGTCAATGGCTAGAGGAGACTTGGATTTTCATTTGCCAACATCGGCCAAACCTACTTACCAGCTGCCATTCACTATTCCTTGCAAAACAAACTTGCTCTACTATAAATAGAGCTCAATTGTGGTCAGTTTGAGTACACCAAAGCCATCTAACAGATGCTTTCCTCAAAATCACTTTCTCTTGGCAAAAATGCCTTTCTTAGCAAGGTAGCTATCGGGTTTTGAGTTTGAGAGCAATTCCAATCAAACCAATCACTCACACACCTCACATACATCATATAGAAGTGATCCAAACACTTAGATTACTTCTGAAACATCAATTTCACAAAATCACCAGCTGGTTGCTCAAGGTTTTAACCAAAGTGCAGCTAAGGTACCACAAAATGATCCAGCCAATTTCAATCAAGTCCAACCATCCAAACACAATCCA
The DNA here is from genome assembly GCA_022829125.1 of Lathyrus tuberosus. Taxonomy (NCBI): domain Eukaryota; kingdom Viridiplantae; phylum Streptophyta; class Magnoliopsida; order Fabales; family Fabaceae; genus Lathyrus; species Lathyrus tuberosus. The sequence continues at coordinate 12,807,102 of JALAZF010000086.1, forward strand.
TAGGGTGTAGGGAAGCTGTTCAGATCATCACCACTCATCTGTAACGCCTCCAAATCAAAAATCACTTTGAACTTACTGTCACGACTTGGAGGTAAGCACATACTTGGTCATCTCTCAATCTATGCATATTTCCTCGCACAATAATTTGGCCATATGTTCATAATCATGCATGGAATGTTTTCCCTCAATTAATTGCATTGTTTGAATCGTGTATCAAAAATCCTAGCCTTCATGCAGAAATTAGGGTTCTTGAGGTTTCTTCGTGATTTCTTGTTGTATGTTTAATTTAAATGAAATTAAAGTACATAGACATGATCGTGAGGTTGAGACGAGCATAATGATATGTGGATTGCATGATATGATTACGTATTCATGGAGATTGGATAGAAAACGCAAATCTGAGAAACCAAGAACACGCGCGTGTTCTTCAGCTTGTTCTTGGCGCCATTTTTGAATAATTCAAATATTTGAATTTTGTGATTTTGTTTAATTGATTCAAAAATTAATTTCTCTCTGAGTTTTAATGATTTTGAGTTGATTCTTTTTTTAATAATTCACAAAAATGTCAAAATATTTTATTTTCACAAAAAATCCCAAAAATATTATTTATTTCATATAATTGATATTTTTGCAAAGAATTAATATTTTAATTGTTTTTGGCATTTTAAATATTTTTTCTACATTGATTTTGCAACTTTTAATGCTTTCTAATTATTTTGTAGGTCAATACTTAATTTTTGAAGCATTAATCCAAGATCACAATTTGTTTTCCATGTGTTAAACAATTTTTTATCATTTTAATTGAATTTTTATTCAATTAAATACATTTTGAAAACAAATTAGGGTTTTGGATTAATTCAACCCTCATAAATCATTTTCAAAACTTTTTGGGCCTCTAATATACCATATTGATCCATTTGGAACAATGGATTGATCGAAGAAGCTTGAGCAACAAGTCTCATTTTCATCTACACCACAATTAGGGTTTTAAGAGAAAAGTCAACTGTAACTTTGGCTTTTGACCAGGACATGCTCTCAAACCCTAATACATGATTGAATATACCCTATGACACCCATGGAACATGCCCATCAAGTTTGATTTAGGTCAAGGACGTGATTTCCTGAAGAATTGCACAGTTTGGAATTCATCTGATAAAAAGTCAACTGTGCACAAAAGTCAACTTTGACTTTTTGAGATTTTTCACCAAAATGGATTTTTAACCCTAAAATGATGTTAATGTATGGTTTGAATCATCATTCATCAAGAAAAATCAAGAAAAGTGAGATAACTTGTAAAAGGGGTAACCATAAAACTTAGAAATTTTTCTAAGTTAAAAATAAAGTGGCAAAGGTACCAACTTTGAAGGACCATAACTCCTAAACCACAAGGCCATTTTTTCTCATCCAAAGATGGATTTGTAGCCCTCATTATCACCTACAAAAACTTCAACTACAAGTCATTCCAATTCATTAAGGATTTTGAGTTATGGAGTGATCAAAGTGGCTGAAAAGTGAAAATGTCACTTTTTCCAACACTTAGTGAAATTTTCACTAAGTCAGATTCTGCCTCACTTTTTGCCAAATGTAGGGGGATTTTTCACTTGGAATCAAAAGAGATCAAATCCAAACTTGTTCAAACAGTTGTTGTATCATGTAAGAGCTTTCCAAAATGGCCAAGAACATTGCCAAATTCAACCTACACCATGAGATACAACATTGCCAAGTTGCCTTGCTGAAATCTGTCAAGGCAAGGCAGAATTTGCAACTTTGGTCGATTTGCCAAAATCAGCCAAATTCAATTGCTCCTATCCACTTGGACACCTCAGAGGATTGAATCTAAAGGGGACAATCACTGAGCCAAGCCTCCAAAGTCCATGGAACAAGAAATAGCATGTTGAACCTAGAATGGCCAAAATAGGGACAAGACTTCAAATTTGGAATGAGGCATTCAATGGAACCATCAAGGTGGCATGGACTGAGCCATTCTCATCTGAAATCAGTCAATACTTATCCAAGACCAAGGGGACCAAAGCTCTGTGCCCTAACCTCTAGTCAATGGCTAGAGGAGACTTGGATTTTCATTTGCCAACATCGGCCAAACCTACTTACCAGCTGCCATTCACTATTCCTTGCAAAACAAACTTGCTCTACTATAAATAGAGCTCAATTGTGGTCAGTTTGAGTACACCAAAGCCATCTAACAGATGCTTTCCTCAAAATCACTTTCTCTTGGCAAAAATGCCTTTCTTAGCAAGGTAGCTATCGGGTTTTGAGTTTGAGAGCAATTCCAATCAAACCAATCACTCACACACCTCACATACATCATATAGAAGTGATCCAAACACTTAGATTACTTCTGAAACATCAATTTCACAAAATCACCAGCTGGTTGCTCAAGGTTTTAACCAAAGTGCAGCTAAGGTACCACAAAATGATCCAGCCAATTTCAATCAAGTCCAACCATCCAAACACAATCCATAGGGTGTAGGGAAGCTGTTCAGATCATCACCACTCATCTGTAACGCCTCCAAATCAAAAATCACTTTGAACTTACTGTCACGACTTGGAGGTAAGCACATACTTGGTCATCTCTCAATCTATGCATATTTCCTCGCACAATAATTTGGCCATATGTTCATAATCATGCATGGAATGTTTTCCCTCAATTAATTGCATTGTTTGAATCGTGTATCAAAAATCCTAGCCTTCATGCAGAAATTAGGGTTCTTGAGGTTTCTTCGTGATTTCTTGTTGTATGTTTAATTTAAATGAAATTAAAGTACATAGACATGATCGTGAGGTTGAGACGAGCATAATGATATGTGGATTGCATGATATGATTACGTATTCATGGAGATTGGATAGAAAACGCAAATCTGAGAAACCAAGAACACGCGCGTGTTCTTCAGCTTGTTCTTGGCGCCATTTTTGAATAATTCAAATATTTGAATTTTGTGATTTTGTTTAATTGATTCAAAAATTAATTTCTCTCTGAGTTTTAATGATTTTGAGTTGATTCTTTTTTTAATAATTCACAAAAATGTCAAAATATTTTATTTTCACAAAAAATCCCAAAAATATTATTTATTTCATATAATTGATATTTTTGCAAAGAATTAATATTTTAATTGTTTTTGGCATTTTAAATATTTTTTCTACATTGATTTTGCAACTTTTAATGCTTTCTAATTATTTTGTAGGTCAATACTTAATTTTTGAAGCATTAATCCAAGATCACAATTTGTTTTCCATGTGTTAAACAATTTTTTATCATTTTAATTGAATTTTTATTCAATTAAATACATTTTGAAAACAAATTAGGGTTTTGGATTAATTCAACCCTCATAAATCATTTTCAAAACTTTTTGGGCCTCTAATATACCATATTGATCCATTTGGAACAATGGATTGATCCAAGAAGCTTGAGCAACAAGTCTCATTTTCATCTACACCACAATTAGGGTTTTAAGAGAAAAGTCAACTGTAACTTTGACTTTTGACCAGGACATGCTCTCAAACCCTAATACATGATTGAATATACCCTATGACACCCATGCAACATGCCCATCAAGTTTGATTTAGGTCAAGGACGTGATTTCCTGAAGAATTGCACAGTTTGGAATTCATCTGATAAAAAGTCAACTGTGCACAAAAGTCAACGTTGACTTTTTGAGATTTTTCACCAAAATGGATTTTTAACCCTAAAATGATGTTAATGTATGGTTTGAATCATCATTCATCAAGAAAAATCAAGAAAAGTGAGATAACTTGTAAAAGGAGTAACCATAAAACTTAGAAATTTTTCTAAGTTAAAAATAAAGTGGCAAAGGTACCAACTTTGAAGGACCATAACTCCTAAACCACAAGGCCATTTTTTCTCATCCAAAGATGGATTTGTAGCCCTCATTATCACCTACAAAAACTTCAACTACAAGTCATTCCAATTCATTAAGGATTTTGAGTTATGGAGTGATCAAAGTGGCTGAAAAGTGAAAATGTCACTTTTTCCAACACTTAGTGAAATTTTCACTAAGTCAGATTCTGCCTCACTTTTTGCCAAATGTAGGGGGATTTTTCACTTGGAATCAAAAGAGATCAAATCCAAACTTGTTCAAACAGTTGTTGTATCATGTAAGAGCTTTCCGAAATGGCCAAGAACATTGCCAAATTCAACCTACACCATGAGATACAACATTGCCAAGTTGCCTTGCTGAAATCTGTCAAGGCAAGGCAGAATTTGCAACTTTGGTCGATTTGCCAAAATCAGCCAAATTCAATTGCTCCTATCCACTTGGACACCTCAGAGGATTGAATCTAAAGGGGACAATCACTGAGCCAAGCCTCCAAAGTCCATGGAACAAGAAATAGCATGTTGAACCTAGAATGGCCAAAATAGGGACAAGACTTCAAATTTGGAATGAGGCATTCAATGGAACCATCAAGGTGGCATGGACTGAGCCATTCTCATCTGAAATCAGTCAATACTTATCCAAGACCAAGGGGACCAAAGCTCTGTGCCCTAACCTCTAGTCAATGGCTAGAGGAGACTTGGATTTTCATTTGCCAACATCGGCCAAACCTACTTACCAGCTGCCATTCACTATTCCTTGCAAAACAAACTTGCTCTACTATAAATAGAGCTCAATTGTGGTCAGTTTGAGTACACCAAAGCCATCTAACAGATGCTTTCCTCAAAATCACTTTCTCTTGGCAAAAATGCCTTTCTTAGCAAGGTAGCTATCGGGTTTTGAGTTTGAGAGCAATTCCAATCAAACCAATCACTCACACACCTCACATACATCATATAGAAGTGATCCAAACACTTAGATTACTTCTGAAACATCAATTTCACAAAATCACCAGCTGGTTGCTCAAGGTTTTAACCAAAGTGCAGCTAAGGTACCACAAAATGATCCAGCCAATTTCAATCAAGTCCAACCATCCAAACACAATCCATAGGGTGTAGGGAAGCTGTTCAGATCATCACCACTCATCTGTAACGCCTCCAAATCAAAAATCACTTTGAACTTACTGTCACGACTTGGAGGTAAGCACATACTTGGTCATCTCTCAATCTATGCATATTTCCTCGCACAATAATTTGGCCATATGTTCATAATCATGCATGGAATGTTTTCCCTCAATTAATTGCATTGTTTGAATCGTGTATCAAAAATCCTAGCCTTCATGCAAAAATTAGGGTTCTTGAGGTTTCTTCGTGATTTCTTGTTGTATGTTTAATTTAAATGAAATTAAAGTACATAGACATGATCGTGAGGTTGAGACGAGCATAATGATATGTGGATTGCATGATATGATTACGTATTCATGGAGATTGGATAGAAAACGCAAATCTGAGAAACCAAGAACACGCGCGTGTTCTTCAGCTTGTTCTTGGCGCCATTTTTGAATAATTCAAATATTTGAATTTTGTGATTTTGTTTAATTGATTCAAAAATTAATTTCTCTCTGAGTTTTAATGATTTTGAGTTGATTCTTTTTTTAATAATTCACAAAAATGTCAAAATATTTTATTTTCACAAAAAATCCCAAAAATATTATTTATTTCATATAATTGATATTTTTGCAAAGAATTAATATTTTAATTGTTTTTGGCATTTTAAATATTTTTTCTACATTGATTTTGCAACTTTTAATGCTTTCTAATTATTTTGTAGGTCAATACTTAATTTTTGAAGCATTAATCCAAGATCACAATTTGTTTTCCATGTGTTAAACAATTTTTTATCATTTTAATTGAATTTTTATTCAATTAAATACATTTTGAAAACAAATTAGGGTTTTGGATTAATTCAACCCTCATAAATCATTTTCAAAACTTTTTGGGTCTCTAATATACCATATTGATCCATTTGGAACAATGGATTGATCCAAGAAGCTTGAGCAACAAGTCTCATTTTCATCTACACCACAATTAGGGTTTTAAGAGAAAAGTCAACTGTAACTTTGACTTTTGACCAGGACATGCTCTCAAACCCTAATACATGATTGAATATACCCTATGACACCCATGGAACATGCCCATCAAGTTTGATTTAGGTCAAGGACGTGATTTCCTGAAGAATTGCACAGTTTGGAATTCATCTGATAAAAAGTCAATTGTGCACAAAAGTCAACTTTGACTTTTTGAGATTTTTCACCAAAATGGATTTTTAACCCTAAAATGATGTTAATGTATGGTTTGAATCATCATTCATCAAGAAAAATCAAGAAAAGTGAGATAACTTGTAAAAGGGGTAACCATAAAACTTAGAAATTTTTCTAAGTTAAAAATAATGTGGCAAAGGTACCAACTTTGAAGGACCATAACTCCTAAACCACAAGGCCATTTTTTCTCATCCAAAGATGGATTTGTAGCCCTCATTATCACCTACAAAAACTTCAACTACAAGTCATTCCAATTCATTAAGGATTTTGAGTTATGGAGTGATCAAAGTGGCTGAAAAGTGAAAATGTCACTTTTTCCAACACTTAGTGAAATTTTCACTAAGTCAGATTCTGCCTCACTTTTTGCCAAATGTAGGGGGATTTTTCACTTGGAATCAAAAGAGATCAAATCCAAACTTGTTCAAACAGTTGTTGTATCATGTAAGAGCTTTCCAAAATGGCCAAGAACATTGCCAAATTCAACCTACACCATGAGATACAACATTGCCAAGTTGCCTTGCTGAAATCTGTCAAGGCAAGGCAGAATTTGCAACTTTGGTCGATTTTCCAAAATCAGCCAAATTCAATTGCTCCTATCCACTTGGACACCTCAGAGGATTGAATCTAAAGGGGACAATTACTGAGCCAAGCCTCCAAAGTCCATGGAACAAGAAATAGCATGTTGAACCTAGAATGGCCAAAATAGGGACAAGACTTCAAATTTGGAATGAGGCATTCAATGGAACCATCAAGGTGGCATGGACTGAGCCATTCTCATCTGAAATCAGTCAATACTTATCCAAGACCAAGGGGACCAAAGCTCTGTGCCCTAACCTCTAGTCAATGGCTAGAGGAGACTTGGATTTTCATTTGCCAACATCGGCCAAACCTACTTACCAGCTGCCATTCACTATTCCTTGCAAAACAAACTTGCTCTACTATAAATAGAGCTCAATTGTGGTCAGTTTGAGTACACCAAAGCCATCTAACAGATGCTTTCCTCAAAATCACTTTCTCTTGGCAAAAATGCCTTTCTTAGCAAGGTAGCTATCGGGTTTTGAGTTTGAGAGCAATTCCAATCAAACCAATCACTCACACACCTCACATACATCATATAGAAGTGATCCAAACACTTAGATTACTTCTGAAACATCAATTTCACAAAATCACCAGCTGGTTGCTCAAGGTTTTAACCAAAGTGCAGCTAAGGTACCACAAAATGATCCAGCCAATTTCAATCAAGTCCAACCATCCAAACACAATCCATAGGGTGTAGGGAAGCTGTTCAGATCATCACCACTCATCTGTAACGCCTCCAAATCAAAAATCACTTTGAACTTACTGTCACGACTTGGAGGTAAGCACATACTTGGTCATCTCTCAATCTATGCATATTTCCTCGCACAATAATTTGGCCATATGTTCATAATCATGCATGGAATGTTTTCCCTCAATTAATTGCATTGTTTGAATCGTGTATCAAAAATCCTAGCCTTCATGCAGAAATTAGGGTTCTTGAGGTTTCTTCGTGATTTCTTGTTGTATGTTTAATTTAAATGAAATTAAAGTACATAGACATGATCGTGAGGTTGAGACGAGCATAATGATATGTGGATTGCATGATATGATTACGTATTCATGGAGATTGGATAGAAAACGCAAATCTGAGAAACCAAGAACACGCGCGTGTTCTTCAGCTTGTTCTTGGCGCCATTTTTGAATAATTCAAATATTTGAATTTTATGATTTTGTTTAATTGATTCAAAAATTAATTTCTCTCTGAGTTTTAATGATTTTGAGTTGATTCTTTTTTTAATAATTCACAAAAATGTCAAAATATTTTATTTTCACAAAAAATCCCAAAAATATTATTTATTTCATATAATTGATATTTTTGCAAAGAATTAATATTTTAATTGTTTTTGGCATTTTAAATATTTTTTCTACATTGATTTTGCAACTTTTAATGCTTTCTAATTATTTTGTAGGTCAATACTTAATTTTTGAAGCATTAATCCAAGATCACAATTTGTTTTCCATGTGTTAAACAATTTTTTATCATTTTAATTGAATTTTTATTCAATTAAATACATTTTGAAAACAAATTAGGGTTTTTGATTAATTCAACCCTCATAAATCATTTTCAAATCTTTTTGGGCCTCTAATATACCATATTGATCCATTTGGAACAATGGATTGATCCAAGAAGCTTGAGCAACAAGTCTCATTTTCATCTACACCACAATTAGGGTTTTAAGAGAAAAGTCAACTGTAACTTTGACTTTTGACCAGGACATGCTCTCAAACCCTAATACATGATTGAATATACCCTATGACACCCATGGAACATGCCCATCAAGTTTGATTTAGGTCAAGGACGTGATTTCCTGAAGAATTGCACAGTTTGGAATTCATCTGATAAAAAGTCAACTGTGCACAAAAGTCAACTTTGACTTTTTGAGATTTTTCACCAAAATGGATTTTTAACCCTAAAATGATGTTAATGTATGGTTTGAATCATCATTCATCAAGAAAAATCAAGAAAAGTGAGATAACTTGTAAAAGGGGTAACCATAAAACTTAGAAATTTTTCTAAGTTAAAAATAAAGTGGCAAAGGTACCAACTTTGAAGGACCATAACTCCTAAACCACAAGGCCATTTTTTCTCATCCAAAGATGGATTTGTAGCCCTCATTATCACCTACAAAAACTTCAACTACAAGTCATTCCAATTCATTAAGGATTTTGAGTTATGGAGTGATCAAAGTGGCTGAAAAGTGAAAATGTCACTTTTTCCAACACTTAGTGAAATTTTCACTAAGTCAGATTCTGCCTCACTTTTTGCCAAATGTAGGGGGATTTTTCACTTGGAATCAAAAGAGATCAAATCCAAACTTGTTCAAACAGTTGTTGTATCATGTAAGAGCTTTCCAAAATGGCCAAGAACATTGCCAAATTCAACCTACACCATGAGATACAACATTGCCAAGTTGCCTTGCTGAAATCTGTCAAGGCAAGGCAGAATTTGCAACTTTGGTCGATTTGCCAAAATCAGCCAAATTCAATTGCTCCTATCCACTTGGACACCTCAGAGGATTGAATCTAAAGGGGACAATTACTGAGCCAAGCCTCCAAAGTCCATGGAACAAGAAATAGCATGTTGAACCTAGAATGGCCAAAATAGGGACAAGACTTCAAATTTGGAATGAGGCATTCAATGGAACCATCAAGGTGGCATGGACTGAGCCATTCTCATCTGAAATCAGTCAATACTTATCCAAGACCAAGGGGACCAAAGCTCTGTGCCCTAACCTCTAGTCAATGGCTAGAGGAGACTTGGATTTTCATTTGCCAACATCGGCCAAACCTACTTACCAGCTGCCATTCACTATTCCTTGCAAAACAAACTTGCTCTACTATAAATAGAGCTCAATTGTGGTCAGTTTGAGTACACCAAAGCCATCTAACAGATGCTTTCCTCAAAATCACTTTCTCTTGGCAAAAATGCCTTTCTTAGCAAGGTAGCTATCGGGTTTTGAGTTTGAGAGCAATTCCAATCAAACCAATCACTCACACACCTCACATACATCATATAGAAGTGATCCAAACACTTAGATTACTTCTGAAACATCAATTTCACAAAATCACCAGCTGGTTGCTCAAGGTTTTAACCAAAGTGCAGCTAAGGTACCACAAAATGATCCAGCCAATTTCAATCAAGTCCAACCATCCAAACACAATCCATAGGGTGTAGGGAAGCTGTTCAGATCATCACCACTCATCTGTAACGCCTCCAAATCAAAAATCACTTTGAACTTACTGTCACGACTTGGAGGTAAGCACATACTTGGTCATCTCTCAATCTATGCATATTTCCTCGCACAATAATTTGGCCATATGTTCATAATCATGCATGGAATATTTTCCCTCAATTAATTGCATTGTTTGAATCGTGTATCAAAAATCCTAGCCTTCATGCAGAAATTAGGGTTCTTGAGGTTTCTTCGTGATTTCTTGTTGTATGTTTAATTTAAATGAAATTAAAGTACATAGACATGATCGTGAGGTTGAGACGAGCATAATGATATGTGGATTGCATGATATGATTACGTATTCATGGAGATTGGATAGAAAACGCAAATCTGAGAAACCAAGAACACGCGCGTGTTCTTCAGCTTGTTCTTGGCGCCATTTTTGAATAATTCAAATATTTGAATTTTGTGATTTTGTTTAATTGATTCAAAAATTAATTTCTCTCTGAGTTTTAATGATTTTGAGTTGATTCTTTTTTTAATAATTCACAAAAATGTCAAAATATTTTATTTTCACAAAAAATCCCAAAAATATTATTTATTTCATATAATTGATATTTTTGCAAAGAATTAATATTTTAATTGTTTTTGGCATTTTAAATATTTTTTCTACATTGATTTTGCAACTTTTAATGCTTTCTAATTATTTTGTAGGTCAATACTTAATTTTTGAAGCATTAATCCAAGATCACAATTTGTTTTCCATGTGTTAAACAATTTTTTATCATTTTAATTGAATTTTTATTCAATTAAATACATTTTGAAAACAAATTAGGGTTTTGGATTAATTCAACCCTCATAAATCATTTTCAAAACTTTTTGGGCCTCTAATATACCATATTGATCCATTTGGAACAATGGATTGATCCAAGAAGCTTGAGCAACAAGTCTCATTTTCATCTACACCACAATTAGGGTTTTAAGAGAAAAGTCAACTGTAACTTTGACTTTTGACCAGGACATGCTCTCAAACCCTAATACATGATTGAATATACCCTATGACACCCATGGAACATGCCCATCAAGTTTGATTTAGGTCAAGGACGTGATTTCCTGAAGAATTGCACAGTTTGGAATTCATCTGATAAAAAGTCAACTGTGCACAAAAGTCAACTTTGACTTTTTGAGATTTTTCACCAAAATGGATTTTTAACCCTAAAATGATGTTAATGTATGGTTTGAATCATCATTCATCAAGAAAAATCAAGAAAAGTGAGATAACTTGTAAAAGGGGTAACCATAAAACTTAGAAATTTTTCTAAGTTAAAAATAAAGTGGCAAAGGTACCAACTTTGAAGGACCATAACTCCTAAACCACAAGGCCATTTTTTCTCATCCAAAGATGGATTTGTAGCCCTCATTATCACCTACAAAAACTTCAACTACAAGTCATTCCAATTCATTAAGGATTTTGAGTTATGGAGTGATCAAAGTGGCTGAAAAGTGAAAATGTCACTTTTTCCAACACTTAGTGAAATTTTCACTAAGTCAGATTCTGCCTCACTTTTTGCCAAATGTAGGGGGATTTTTCACTTGGAATCAAAAGAGATCAAATCCAAACTTGTTCAAACAGTTGTTGTATCATGTAAGAGCTTTCCAAAATGGCCAAGAACATTGCCAAATTCAACCTACACCATGAGATACAACATTGCCAAGTTGCCTTGCTGAAATCTGTCAAGGCAAGGCAGAATTTGCAACTTTGGTCGATTTGCCAAAATCAGCCAAATTCAATTGCTCCTATCCACTTGGACACCTCAGAGGATTGAATCTAAAGGGGACAATCACTGAGCCAAGCCTCCAAAGTCCATGGAACAAGAAATAGCATGTTGAACCTAGAATGGCCAAAATAGGGACAAGACTTCAAATTTGGAATGAGGCATTCAATGGAACCATCAAGGTGGCATGGACTGAGCCATTCTCATCTGAAATCAGTCAATACTTATCCAAGACCAAGGGGACCAAAGCTCTGTGCCCTAACCTCTAGTCAATGGCTAGAGGAGACTTGGATTTTCATTTGCCAACATCGGCCAAACCTACTTACCAGCTGCCATTCACTATTCCTTGCAAAACAAACTTGCTCTACTATAAATAGAGCTCAATTGTGGTCAGTTTGAGTACACCAAAGCCATCTAACAGATGCTTTCCTCAAAATCACTTTCTCTTGGCAAAAATGCCTTTCTTAGCAAGGTAGCTATCGGGTTTTGAGTTTGAGAGCAATTCCAATCAAACCAATCACTCACACACCTCACATACATCATATAGAAGTGATCCAAACACTTAGATTACTTCTGAAACATCAATTTCACAAAATCACCAGCTGGTTGCTCAAGGTTTTAACCAAAGTGCAGCTAAGGTACCACAAAATGATCCAGCCAATTTCAATCAAGTCCAACCATCCAAACACAATCCATAGGGTGTAGGGAAGCTGTTCAGATCATCACCACTCATCTGTAACGCCTCCAAATCAAAAATCACTTTGAACTTACTGTCACGACTTGGAGGTAAGCACATACTTGGTCATCTCTCAATCTATGCATATTTCCTCGCACAATAATTTGGCCATATGTTCATAATCATGCATGGAATGTTTTCCCTCAATTAATTGCATTGTTTGAATCGTGTATCAAAAATCCTAGCCTTCATGCAGAAATTAGGGTTCTTGAGGTTTCTTCGTGATTTCTTGTTGTATGTTTAATTTAAATGAAATTAAAGTACATAGACATGATCGTGAGGTTGAGACGAGCATAATGATATGTGGATTGCATGATATGATTACGTATTCATGGAGATTGGATAGAAAACGCAAATCTGAGAAACCAAGAACACGCGCGTGTTCTTCAGCTTGTTCTTGGCGCCATTTTTGAATAATTCAAATATTTGAATTTTGTGATTTTGTTTAATTGATTCAAAAATTAATTTCTCTCTGAGTTTTAATGATTTTGAGTTGATTCTTTTTTTAATAATTCACAAAAATGTCAAAATATTTTATTTTCACAAAAAATCCCAAAAATATTATTTATTTCATATAATTGATATTTTTGCAAAGAATTAATATTTTAATTGTTTTTGGCATTTTAAATATTTTTTCTACATTGATTTTGCAACTTTTAATGCTTTCTAATTATTTTGTAGGTCAATACTTAATTTTTGAAGCATTAATCCAAGATCACAATTTGTTTTCCATGTGTTAAACAATTTTTTATCATTTTAATTGAATTTTTATTCAATTAAATACATTTTGAAAACAAATTAGGGATTTGGATTAATTCAACCCTCATAAATCATTTTCAAAACTTTTTGGGCCTCTAATATACCATATTGATCCATTTGGAACAATGGATTGATCCAAGAAGCTTGAGCAACAAGTCTCATTTTCATCTACACCACAATTAGGGTTTTAAGAGAAAAGTCAACTGTAACTTTGACTTTTGACCAGGACATGCTCTCAAACCCTAATACATGATTGAATATACCCTATGACACCCATGGAACATGCCCATCAAGTTTGATTTAGGTCAAGGACGTGATTTCCTGAAGAATTGCACAGTTTGGAATTCATCTGATAAAAAGTCAACTGTGCACAAAAGTCAACGTTGACTTTTTGAGATTTTTCACCAAAATGGATTTTTAACCCTAAAATGATGTTAATGTATGGTTTGAATCATCATTCATCAAGAAAAATCAAGAAAAGTGAGATAACTTGTAAAAGGGGTAACCATAAAACTTAGAAATTTTTCTAAGTTAAAAATAAAGTGGCAAAGGTACCAACTTTGAAGGACCATAACTCCTAAACCACAAGGCCATTTTTTCTCATCCAAAGATGGATTTGTAGCCCTCATTATCACCTACAAAAACTTCAACTACAAGTCATTCCAATTCATTAAGGATTTTGAGTTATGGAGTGATCAAAGTGGCTGAAAAGTGAAAATGTCACTTTTTCCAACACTTAGTGAAATTTTCACTAAGTCAGATTCTGCCTCACTTTTTGCCAAATGTAGGGGGATTTTTCACTTGGAATCAAAAGAGATCAAATCCAAACTTGTTCAAACAGTTGTTGTATCATGTAAGAGCTTTCCAAAATGGCCAAGAACATTGCCAAATTCAACCTACACCATGAGATACAACATTGCCAAGTTGCCTTGCTGAAATCTGTCAAGGCAAGGCAGAATTTGCAACTTTGGTCGATTTGCCAAAATCAGCCAAATTCAATTGCTCCTATCCACTTGGACACCTCAGAGGATTGAATCTAAAGGGGACAATCACTGAGCCAAGCCTCCAAAGTCCATGGAACAAGAAATAGCATGTTGAACCTAGAATGGCCAAAATAGGGACAAGACTTCAAATTTGGAATGAGGCATTCAATGGAACCATCAAGGTGGCATGGACTGAGCCATTCTCATCTGAAATCAGTCAATACTTATCCAAGACCAAGGGGACCAAAGCTCTGTGCCCTAACCTCTAGTCAATGGCTAGAGGAGACTTGGATTTTCATTTGCCAACATCGGCCAAACCTACTTACCAGCTGCCATTCACTATTCCTTGCAAAACAAACTTGCTCTACTATAAATAGAGCTCAATTGTGGTCAGTTTGAGTACACCAAAGCCATCTAACAGATGCTTTCCTCAAAATCACTTTCTCTTGGCAAAAATGCCTTTCTTAGCAAGGTAGCTATCGGGTTTTGAGTTTGAGAGCAATTCCAATCAAACCAATCACTCACACACCTCACATACATCATATAGAAGTGATCCAAACACTTAGATTACTTCTGAAACATCAATTTCACAAAATCACCAGCTGGTTGCTCAAGGTTTTAACCAAAGTGCAGCTAAGGTACCACAAAATGATCCAGCCAATTTCAATCAAGTCCAACCATCCAAACACAATCCATAGGGTGTAGGGAAGCTGTTCAGATCATCACCACTCATCTGTAACGCCTCCAAATCAAAAATCACTTTGAACTTACTGTCACGACTTGGAGGTAAGCACATACTTGGTCATCTCTCAATCTATGCATATTTCCTCGCACAATAATTTGGCCATATGTTCATAATCATGCATGGAATGTTTTCCCTCAATTAATTGCATTGTTTGAATCGTGTATCAAAAATCCTAGCCTTCATGCAGAAATTAGGGTTCTTGAGGTTTCTTCGTGATTTCTTGTTGTATGTTTAATTTAAATGAAATTAAAGTACATAGACATGATCGTGAGGTTGAGACGAGCATAATGATATGTGGATTGCATGATATGATTACGTATTCATGGAGATTGGATAGAAAACGCAAATCTGAGAAACCAAGAACACGCGCGTGTTCTTCAGCTTGTTCTTGGCGCCATTTTTGAATAATTCAAATATTTGAATTTTGTGATTTTGTTTAATTGATTCAAAAATTAATTTCTCTCTGAGTTTTAATGATTTTGAGTTGATTCTTTTTTTTAATAATTCACAAAAATGTCAAAATATTTTATTTTCACAAAAAATCCCAAAAATATTATTTATTTCATATAATTGATATTTTTGCAAAGAATTAATATTTTAATTGTTTTTGGCATTTTAAATATTTTTTCTACATTGATTTTGCAACTTTTAATGCTTTCTAATTATTTTGTAGGTCAATACTTAATTTTTGAAGCATTAATCCAAGATCACAATTTGTTTTCCATGTGTTAAACAATTTTTTATCATTTTAATTGAATTTTTATTCAATTAAATACATTTTGAAAACAAATTAGGGTTTTGGATTAATTCAACCCTCATAAATCATTTTCAAAACTTTTTGGGCCTCTAATATACCATATTGATCCATTTGGAACAATGGATTGATCCAAGAAGCTTGAGCAACAAGTCTCATTTTCATCTACACCACAATTAGGGTTTTAAGAGAAAAGTCAACTGTAACTTTGACTTTTGACCAGGACATGCTCTCAAACCCTAATACATGATTGAATATACCCTATGACACCCATGGAACATGCCCATCAAGTTTGATTTAGGTCAAGGACGTGATTTCCTGAAGAATTGCACAGTTTGGAATTCATCTGATAAAAAGTCAACTGTGCACAAAAGTCAACTTTGACTTTTTGAGATTTTTCACCAAAATGGATTTTTAACCCTAAAATGATGTTAATGTATGGTTTGAATCATCATTCATCAAGAAAAATCAAGAAAAGTGAGATAACTTGTAAAAGGGGTAACCATAAAACTTAGAAATTTTTCTAAGTTAAAAATAAAGTGGCAAAGGTACCAACTTTGAAGGACCATAACTCCTAAACCACAAGGCCATTTTTTTCTCATCCAAAGATGGATTTGTAGCCCTCATTATCACCTACAAAAACTTCAACTACAAGTCATTCCAATTCATTAAGGATTTTGAGTTATGGAGTGATCAAAGTGGCTGAAAAGTGAAAATGTCACTTTTTCCAACACTTAGTGAAATTTTCACTAAGTCAGATTCTGCCTCACTTTTTGCCAAATGTAGGGGGATTTTTCACTTGGAATCAAAAGAGATCAAATCCAAACTTGTTCAAACAGTTGTTGTATCATGTAAGAGCTTTCCAAAATGGCCAAGAACATTGCCAAATTCAACCTACACCATGAGATACAACATTGCCAAGTTGCCTTGCTGAAATCTGTCAAGGCAAGGCAGAATTTGCAACTTTGGTCGATTTGCCAAAATCAGCCAAATTCAATTGCTCCTATCCACTTGGACACCTCAGAGGATTGAATCTAAAGGGGACAATCACTGAGCCAAGCCTCCAAAGTCCATGGAACAAGAAATAGCATGTTGAACCTAGAATGGCCAAAATAGGGACAAGACTTCAAATTTGGAATGAGGCATTCAATGGAACCATCAAGGTGGCATGGACTGAGCCATTCTCATCTGAAATCAGTCAATACTTATCCAAGACCAAGGGGACCAAAGCTCTGTGCCCTAACCTCTAGTCAATGGCTAGAGGAGACTTGGATTTTCATTTGCCAACATCGGCCAAACCTACTTACCAGCTGCCATTCACTATTCCTTGCAAAACAAACTTGCTCTACTATAAATAGAGCTCAATTGTGGTCAGTTTGAGTACACCAAAGCCATCTAACAGATGCTTTCCTCAAAATCACTTTCTCTTGGCAAAAATGCCTTTCTTAGCAAGGTAGCTATCGGGTTTTGAGTTTGAGAGCAATTCCAATCAAACCAATCACTCACACACCTCACATACATCATATAGAAGTGATCCAAACACTTAGATTACTTCTGAAACATCAATTTCACAAAATCACCAGCTGGTTGCTCAAGGTTTTAACCAAAGTGCAGCTAAGGTACCACAAAATGATCCAGCCAATTTCAATCAAGTCCAACCATCCAAACACAATCCATAGGGTGTAGGGAAGCTGTTCAGATCATCACCACTCATCTGTAACGCCTCCAAATCAAAAATCACTTTGAACTTACTGTCACGACTTGGAGGTAAGCACATACTTGGTCATCTCTCAATCTATGCATATTTCCTCGCACAATAATTTGGCCATATGTTCATAATCATGCATGGAATGTTTTCCCTCAATTAATTGCATTGTTTGAATCGTGTATCAAAAATCCTAGCCTTCATGCAGAAATTAGGGTTCTTGAGGTTTCTTCGTGATTTCTTGTTGTATGTTTAATTTAAATGAAATTAAAGTACATAGACATGATCGTGAGGTTGAGACGAGCATAATGATATGTGGATTGCATGATATGATTACGTATTCATGGAGATTGGATAGAAAACACAAATCTGAGAAACCAAGAACACGCGCGTGTTCTTCAGCTTGTTCTTGGCGCCATTTTTGAATAATTCAAATATTTGAATTTTGTGATTTTGTTTAATTGATTCAAAAATTAATTTCTCTCTGAGTTTTAATGATTTTGAGTTGATTCTTTTTTTAATAATTCACAAAAATGTCAAAATATTTTATTTTCACAAAAAATCCCAAAAATATTATTTATTTCATATAATTGATATTTTTGCAAAGAATTAATATTTTAATTGTTTTTGGCATTTTAAATATTTTTTCTACATTGATTTTGCAACTTTTAATGCTTTCTAATTATTTTGTAGGTCAATACTTAATTTTTGAAGCATTAATCCAAGATCACAATTTGTTTTCCATGTGTTAAACAATTTTTTATCATTTTAATTGAATTTTTATTCAATTAAATACATTTTGAAAACAAATTAGGGTTTTGGATTAATTCAACCCTCATAAATCATTTTCAAAACTTTTTGGGCCTCTAATATACCATATTGATCCATTTGGAACAATGGATTGATCCAAGAAGCTTGAGCAACAAGTCTCATTTTCATCTACACCACAATTAGGGTTTTAAGAGAAAAGTCAACTGTAACTTTGACTTTTGACCAGGACATGCTCTCAAACCCTAATACATGATTGAATATACCCTATGACACCCATGGAACATGCCCATCAAGTTTGATTTAGGTCAAGGACGTGATTTCCTGAAGAATTGCACAGTTTAGAATTCATCTGATAAAAAGTCAACTGTGCACAAAAGTCAACTTTGACTTTTTGAGATTTTTCACCAAAATGGATTTTTAACCCTAAAATGATGTTAATGTATGGTTTGAATCATCATTCATCAAGAAAAATCAAGAAAAGTGAGATAACTTGTAAAAGGGGTAACCATAAAACTTAGAAATTTTTCTAAGTTAAAAATAAAGTGGCAAAGGTACCAACTTTGAAGGACCATAACTCCTAAACCACAAGGCCATTTTTTCTCATCCAAAGATGGATTTGTAGCCCTCATTATCACCTACAAAAACTTCAACTACAAGTCATTCCAATTCATTAAGGATTTTGAGTTATGGAGTGATCAAAGTGGCTGAAAAGTGAAAATGTCACTTTTTCCAACACTTAGTGAAATTTTCACTAAGTCAGATTCTGCCTCACTTTTTGCCAAATGTAGGGGGATTTTTCACTTGGAATCAAAAGAGATCAAATCCAAACTTGTTCAAACAGTTGTTGTATCATGTAAGAGCTTTCCAAAATGGCCAAGAACATTGCCAAATTCAACCTACACCATGAGATACAACATTGCCAAGTTGCCTTGCTGAAATCTGTCAAGGCAAGGCAGAATTTGCAACTTTGGTCGATTTGCCAAAATCAGCCAAATTCAATTGCTCCTATCCACTTGGACACCTCAGAGGATTGAATCTAAAGGGGACAATCACTGAGCCAAGCCTCCAAAGTCCATGGAACAAGAAATAGCATGTTGAACCTAGAATGGCCAAAATAGGGACAAGACTTCAAATTTGGAATGAGGCATTCAATGGAACCATCAAGGTGGCATGGACTGAGCCATTCTCATCTGAAATCAGTCAATACTTATCCAAGACCAAGGGGACCAAAGCTCTGTGCCCTAACCTCTAGTCAATGGCTAGAAGAGACTTGGATTTTCATTTGCCAACATCGGCCAAACCTACTTACCAGCTGCCATTCACTATTCCTTGCAAAACAAACTTGCTCTACTATAAATAGAGCTCAATTGTGGTCAGTTTGAGTACACCAAAGCCATCTAACAGATGCTTTCCTCAAAATCACTTTCTCTTGGCAAAAATGCCTTTCTTAGCAAGGTAGCTATCGGGTTTTGAGTTTGAGAGCAATTCCAATCAAACCAATCACTCACACACTTCACATACATCATATAGAAGTGATCCAAACACTTAGATTACTTCTGAAACATCAATTTCACAAAATCACCAGCTGGTTGCTCAAGGTTTTAACCAAAGTGCAGCTAAGGTACCACAAAATGATCCAGCCAATTTCAATCAAGTCCAACCATCCAAACACAATCCATAGGGTGTAGGGAAGCTGTTCAGATCATCACCACTCATCTGTAACGCCTCCAAATCAAAAATCACTTTGAACTTACTGTCACGACTTGGAGGTAAGCACATACTTGGTCATCTCTCAATCTATGCATATTTCCTCGCACAATAATTTGGCCATATGTTCATAATCATGCATGGAATGTTTTCCCTCAATTAATTGCATTGTTTGAATCGTGTATCAAAAATCCTAGCCTTCATGCAGAAATTAGGGTTCTTGAGGTTTCTTCGTGATTTCTTGTTGTATGTTTAATTTAAATGAAATTAAAATACATAGACATGATCGTGAGGTTGAGACGAGCATAATGATATGTGGATTGCATGATATGATTACGTATTCATGGAGATTGGATAGAAAACACAAATCTGAGAAACCAAGAACACGCGCGTGTTCTTCAGCTTGTTCTTGGCGCCATTTTTGAATAATTCAAATATTTGAATTTTGTGATTTTGTTTAATTGATTCAAAAATTAATTTCTCTCTGAGTTTTAATGATTTTGAGTTGATTCTTTTTTTAATAATTCACAAAAATGTCAAAATATTTTATTTTCACAAAAAATCCCAAAAATATTATTTATTTCATATAATTGATATTTTTGCAAAGAATTAATATTTTAATTGTTTTTGGCATTTTAAATATTTTTTCTACATTGATTTTGCAACTTTTAATGCTTTCTAATTATTTTGTAGGTCAATACTTAATTTTTGAAGCATTAATCCAAGATCACAATTTGTTTTCCATGTGTTAAACAATTTTTTATCATTTTAATTGAATTTTTATTCAATTAAATACATTTTGAAAACAAATTAGGGTTTTGGATTAATTCAACCCTCATAAATCATTTTCAAAACTTTTTGGGCCTCTAATATACCATATTGATCCATTTGGAACAATGGATTGATCCAAGAAGCTTGAGCAACAAGTCTCATTTTCATCTACACCACAATTAGGGTTTTAAGAGAAAAGTCAACTGTAACTTTGACTTTTGACCAGGACATGCTCTCAAACCCTAATACATGATTGAATATACCCTATGACACCCATGGAACATGCCCATCAAGTTTGATTTAGGTCAAGGACGTGATTTCCTGAAGAATTGCACAGTTTGGAATTCATCTGATAAAAAGTCAACTGTGCACAAAAGTCAACTTTGACTTTTTGAGATTTTTCACCAAAATGGATTTTTAACCCTAAAATGATGTTAATGTATGGTTTGAATCATCATTCATCAAGAAAAATCAAGAAAAGTGAGATAACTTGTAAAAGGGGTAACCATAAAACTTAGAAATTTTTCTAAGTTAAAAATAAAGTGGCAAAGGTACCAACTTTGAAGGACCATAACTCCTAAACCACAAGGCCATTTTTTCTCATCCAAAGATGGATTTGTAGCCCTCATTATCACCTACAAAAACTTCAACTACAAGTCATTCCAATTCATTAAGGATTTTGAGTTATGGAGTGATCAAAGTGGCTGAAAAGTGAAAATGTCACTTTTTCCAACACTTAGTGAAATTTTCACTAAGTCAGATTCTGCCTCACTTTTTGCCAAATGTAGGGGGATTTTTCACTTGGAATCAAAAGAGATCAAATCCAAACTTGTTCAAACAGTTGTTGTATCATGTAAGAGCTTTCCAAAATGGCCAAGAACATTGCCAAATTCAACCTACACCATGAGATACAACATTGCCAAGTTGCCTTGCTGAAATCTGTCAAGGCAAGGCAGAATTTGCAACTTTGGTCGATTTGCCAAAATCAGCCAAATTCAATTGCTCCTATCCACTTGGACACCTCAGAGGATTGAATCTAAAGGGGACAATCACTGAGCCAAGCCTCCAAAGTCCATGGAACAAGAAATAGCATGTTGAACCTAGAATGGCCAAAATAGGGACAAGACTTCAAATTTGGAATGAGGCATTCAATGGAACCATCAAGGTGGCATGGACTGAGCCATTCTCATCTGAAATCAGTCAATACTTATCCAAGACCAAGGGGACCAAAGCTCTGTGCCCTAACCTCTAGTCAATGGCTAGAGGAGACTTGGATTTTCATTTGCCAACATCGGCCAAACCTACTTACCAGCTGCCATTCACTATTCCTTGCAAAACAAACTTGCTCTACTATAAATAGAGCTCAATTGTGGTCAGTTTGAGTACACCAAAGCCATCTAACAGATGCTTTCCTCAAAATCACTTTCTCTTGGCAAAAATGCCTTTCTTAGCAAGGTAGCTATCGGGTTTTGAGTTTGAGAGCAATTCCAATCAAACCAATCACTCACACACCTCACATACATCATATAGAAGTGATCCAAACACTTAGATTACTTCTGAAACATCAATTTCACAAAATCACCAGCTGGTTGCTCAAGGTTTTAACCAAAGTGCAGCTAAGGTACCACAAAATGATCCAGCCAATTTCAATCAAGTCCAACCATCCAAACACAATCCATAGGGTGTAGGGAAGCTGTTCAGATCATCACCACTCATCTGTAACGCCTCCAAATCAAAAATCACTTTGAACTTACTGTCACGACTTGGAGGTAAGCACATACTTGGTCATCTCTCAATCTATGCATATTTCCTCGCACAATAATTTGGCCATATGTTCATAATCATGCATGGAATGTTTTCCCTCAATTAATTGCATTGTTTGAATCGTGTATCAAAAATCCTAGCCTTCATGCAGAAATTAGGGTTCTTGAGGTTTCTTCGTGATTTCTTGTTGTATGTTTAATTTAAATGAAATTAAAGTACATAGACATGATCGTGAGGTTGAGACGAGCATAATGATATGTGGATTGCATGATATGATTACGTATTCATGGAGATTGGATAGAAAACGCAAATCTGAGAAACCAAGAACACGCGCGTGTTCTTCAGCTTGTTCTTGGCGCCATTTTTGAATAATTCAAATATTTGAATTTTGTGATTTTGTTTAATTGATTCAAAATTAATTTCTCTCTGAGTTTTAATGATTTTGAGTTGATTCTTTTTTTAATAATTCACAAAAATGTCAAAATATTTTATTTTCACAAAAATCCCAAAAATATTATTTATTTCATATAATTGATATTTTTGCAAAGAATTAATATTTTAATTGTTTTTGGCATTTTAAATATTTTTTCTACATTGATTTTGCAACTTTTAATGCTTTCTAATTATTTTGTAGGTCAATACTTAATTTTTGAAGCATTAATCCAAGATCACAATTTGTTTTCCATGTGTTAAACAATTTTTTATCATTTTAATTGAATTTTTATTCAATTAAATACATTTTGAAAACAAATTAGGGTTTTGGATTAATTCAACCCTCATAAATCATTTTCAAAACTTTTTGGGCCTCTAATATACCATATTGATCCATTTGGAACAATGGATTGATCAAGAAGCTTGAGCAACAAGTCTCATTTTCATCTACACCACAATTAGGGTTTTAAGAGAAAAGTCAACTGTAACTTTGACTTTTGACCAGGACATGCTCTCAAACCCTAATACATGATTGAATATACCCTATGACACCCATGGAACATGCCCATCAAGTTTGATTTAGGTCAAGGACGTGATTTCCTGAAGAATTGCACAGTTTGGAATTCATCTGATAAAAAGTCAACTGTGCACAAAAGTCAACTTTGACTTTTGAGATTTTTCACCAAAATGGATTTTTAACCCTAAAATGATGTTAATGTATGGTTTGAATCATCATTCATCAAGAAAAATCAAGAAAAGTGAGATAACTTGTAAAAGGGGTAACCATAAAACTTAGAAATTTTTCTAAGTTAAAAATAAAGTGGCAAAGGTACCAACTTTGAAGGACCATAACTCCTAAACCACAAGGCCATTTTTTCTCATCCAAAGATGGATTTGTAGCCCTCATTATCACCTACAAAAACTTCAACTACAAGTCATTCCAATTCATTAAGGATTTTGAGTTATGGAGTGATCAAAGTGGCTGAAAAGTGAAAATGTCACTTTTTCCAACACTTAGTGAAATTTTCACTAAGTCAGATTCTGCCTCACTTTTTGCCAAATGTAGGGGATTTTTCACTTGGAATCAAAAGAGATCAAATCCAAACTTGTTCAAACAGTTGTTGTATCATGTAAGAGCTTTCCAAAATGGCCAAGAACATTGCCAAATTCAACCTACACCATGAGATACAACATTGCCAAGTTGCCTTGCTGAAATCTGTCAAGGCAAGGCAGAATTTGCAACTTTGGTCGATTTGCCAAAATCAGCCAAATTCAATTGCTCCTATCCACTTGGACACCTCAGAGGATTGAATCTAAAGGGGACAATCACTGAGCCAAGCCTCCAAAGTCCATGGAACAAGAAATAGCATGTTGAACCTAGAATGGCCAAAATAGGGACAAGACTTCAAATTTGGAATGAGGCATTCAATGGAACCATCAAGGTGGCATGGACTGAGCCATTCTCATCTGAAATCAGTCAATACTTATCCAAGACCAAGGGGACCAAAGCTCTGTGCCCTAACCTCTAGTCAATGGCTAGAGGAGACTTGGATTTTCATTTGCCAACATCGGCCAAACCTACTTACCAGCTGCCATTCACTATTCCTTGCAAAACAAACTTGCTCTACTATAAATAGAGCTCAATTGTGGTCAGTTTGAGTACACCAAAGCCATCTAACAGATGCTTTCCTCAAAATCACTTTCTCTTGGCAAAAATGCCTTTCTTAGCAAGGTAGCTATCGGGTTTTGAGTTTGAGAGCAATTCCAATCAAACCAATCACTCACACACCTCACATACATCATATAGAAGTGATCCAAACACTTAGATTACTTCTGAAACATCAATTTCACAAATCACCAGCTGGTTGCTCAAGGTTTTAACCAAAGTGCAGCTAAGGTACCACAAAATGATCCAGCCAATTTCAATCAAGTCCAACCATCCAAACACAATCCATAGGGTGTAGGGAAGCTGTTCAGATCATCACCACTCATCTGTAACGCCTCCAAATCAAAAATCACTTTGAACTTACTGTCACGACTTGGAGGTAAGCACATACTTGGTCATCTCTCAATCTATGCATATTTCCTCGCACAATAATTTGGCCATATGTTCATAATCATGCATGGAATGTTTTCCCTCAATTAATTGCATTGTTTGAATCGTGTATCAAAAATCCTAGCCTTCATGCAGAAATTAGGGTTCTTGAGGTTTCTTCGTGATTTCTTGTTGTATGTTTAATTTAAATGAAATTAAAGTACATAGACATGATCGTGAGGTTGAGACGAGCATAATGATATGTGGATTGCATGATATGATTACGTATTCATGGAGATTGGATAGAAAACGCAAATCTGAGAAACCAAGAACACACGCGTGTTCTTCAGCTTGTTCTTGGCGCCATTTTTTAATAATTCAAATATTTGAATTTTGTGATTTTGTTTAATTGATTCAAAAATTAATTTCTCTCTGAGTTTTAATGATTTTGAGTTGATTCTTTTTTTAATAATTCACAAAAATGTCAAAATATTTTATTTTCACAAAAAATCCCAAAAATATTATTTATTTCATATAATTGATATTTTTGCAAAGAATTAATATTTTAATTGTTTTTGGCATTTTAAATATTTTTTCTACATTGATTTTGCAACTTTTAATGCTTTCTAATTATTTTGTAGGTCAATACTTAATTTTTGAAGCATTAATCCAAGATCACAATTTGTTTTCCATGTGTTAAACAATTTTTTATCATTTTAATTGAATATTTATTCAATTAAATACATTTTGAAAACAAATTAGGGTTTTGGATTAATTCAACCCTCATAAATCATTTTCAAAACTTTTTGGGCCTCTAATATACCATATTGATCCATTTGGAACAATGGATTGATCCAAGAAGCTTGAGCAACAAGTCTCATTTTCATCTACACCACAATTAGGGTTTTAAGAGAAAAGTCAACTGTAACTTTGACTTTTGACCAGGACATGCTCTCAAACCCTAATACATGATTGAATATACCCTATGACACCCATGGAACATGCCCATCAAGTTTGATTTAGGTCAAGGACGTGATTTCCTGAAGAATTGCACAGTTTGGAATTCATCTGATAAAAAGTCAACTGTGCACAAAAGTCAACTTTGACTTTTTGAGATTTTTCACCAAAATGGATTTTTAACCCTAAAATGATGTTAATGTATGGTTTGAATCATCATTCATCAAGAAAAATCAAGAAAAGTGAGATAACTTGTAAAAGGGGTAACCATAAAACTTAGAAATTTTTCTAAGTTAAAAATAAAGTGGCAAAGGTACCAACTTTGAAGGACCATAACTCCTAAACCACAAGGCCATTTTTTCTCATCCAAAGATGGATTTGTAGCCCTCATTATCACCTACAAAAACTTAAACCACAAGTCATTCCAATTCATTAAGGATTTTGAGTTATGGAGTGATCAAAGTGGCTGAAAAGTGAAAATGTCACTTTTTCCAACACTTAGTGAAATTTTCACTAAGTCAGATTCTGCCTCACTTTTTGCCAAATGTAGGGGGAATTTTTCACTTGGAATCAAAAGAGATCAAATCCAAACTTGTTCAAACAGTTGTTGTATCATGTAAGAGCTTTCCAAAATGGCCAAGAACATTGCCAAATTCAACCTACACCATGAGATACAACATTGCCAAGTTGCCTTGCTGAAATCTGTCAAGGCAAGGCAGAATTTGCAACTTTGGTCGATTTGCCAAAATCAGCCAAATTCAATTGCTCCTATCCACTTGGACACCTCAGAGGATTGAATCTAAAGGGGACAATCACTGAGCCAAGCCTCCAAAGTCCATGGAACAAGAAATAGCATGTTGAACCTAGAATGGCCAAAATAGGGACAAGACTTCAAATTTGGAATGAGGCATTCAATGGAACCATCAAGGTGGCATGGACTGAGCCATTCTCATCTGAAATCAGTCAATACTTATCCAAGACCAAGGGGACCAAAGCTCTGTGCCCTAACCTCTAGTCAATGGCTAGAGGAGACTTGGATTTTCATTTGCCAACATCGGTCAAACCTACTTACCAGCTGCCATTCACTATTCCTTGCAAAACAAACTTGCTCTACTATAAATAGAGCTCAATTGTGGTCAGTTTGAGTACACCAAAGCCATCTAACAGATGCTTTCCTCAAAATCACTTTCTCTTGGCAAAAATGCCTTTCTTAGCAAGGTAGCTATCGGGTTTTGAGTTTGAGAGCAATTCCAATCAAACCAATCACTCACACACCTCACATACATCATATAGAAGTGATCCAAACACTTAGATTACTTCTGAAACATCAATTTCACAAAATCACCAGCTGGTTGCTCAAGGTTTTAACCAAAGTGCAGCTAAGGTACCACAAAATGATTCAGCCAATTTCAATCAAGTCCAACCATCCAAACACAATCCATAGGGTGTAGGGAAGCTGTTCAGATCATCACCACTCATCTGTAACGCCTCCAAATCAAAAATCACTTTGAACTTACTGTCACGACTTGGAGGTAAGCACATACTTGGTCATCTCTCAATCTATGCATATTTCCTCGCACAATAATTTGGCCATATGTTCATAATCATGCATGGAATGTTTTCCCTCAATTAATTGCATTGTTTGAATCGTGTATCGAAAATCCTAGCCTTCATGCAAAAATTAGGGTTCTTGAGGTTTCTTCGTGATTTCTTGTTGTATGTTTAATTTAAATGAAATTAAAGTACATAGACATGATCGTGAGGTTGAGACGAGCATAATGATATGTGGATTGCATGATATGATTACGTATTCATGGAGATTTGATAGAAAACGCAAATCTGAGAAACCAAGAACACGCGCGTGTTCTTCAGCTTGTTCTTGGCGCCATTTTTGAATAATTCAAATATTTGAATTTTGTGATTTTGTTTAATTGATTCAAAAATTAATTTCTCTCTGAGTTTTAATGATTTTGAGTTGATTCTTTTTTTAATAATTCACAAAAATGTCAAAATATTTTATTTTCACAAAAAATCCCAAAAATATTATTTATTTCATATAATTGATATTTTTGCAAAGAATTAATATTTTAATTGTTTTTGGCATTTTAAATATTTTTTCTACATTGATTTTGCAACTTTTAATGCTTTCTAATTATTTTGTAGGTCAATACTTAATTTTTGAAGCATTAATCCAAGATCACAATTTGTTTTCCATGTGTTAAACAATTTTTTATCATTTTAATTGAATTTTTATTCAATTAAATACATTTTGAAAACAAATTAGGGTTTTGGATTAATTCAACCCTCATAAATCATTTTCAAAACTTTTTGGGCCTCTAATATACCATATTGATCCATTTGGAACAATGGATTGATCCAAGAAGCTTGAGCAACAAGTCTCATTTTCATCTACACCACAATTAGGGTTTTAAGAGAAAAGTCAACTGTAACTTTGACTTTTGACCAGGACATGCTCTCAAACCCTAATACATGATTGAATATACCCTATGACACCCATGGAACATGCCCATCAAGTTTGATTTAGGTCAAGGACGTGATTTCCTGAAGAATTGCACAGTTTGGAATTCATCTGATAAAAAGTCAACTGTGCACAAAAGTCAACGTTGACTTTTTGAGATTTTTCACCAAAATGGATTTTTAACCCTAAAATGATGTTAATGTATGGTTTGAATCATCATTCATCAAGAAAAATTAAGAAAAGTGAGATAACTTGTAAAAGGGGTAACCATAAAACTTAGAAATTTTTCTAAGTTAAAAATAAAGTGGCAAAGGTACCAACTTTGAAGGACCATAACTCCTAAACCACAAGGCCATTTTTTCTCATCCAAAGATGGATTTGTAGCCCTCATTATCACCTACAAAAACTTCAACTACAAGTCATTCCAATTCATTAAGGATTTTGAGTTATGGAGTGATCAAAGTGGCTGAAAAGTGAAAATGTCACTTTTTCCAACACTTAGTGAAATTTTCACTAAGTCAGATTCTGCCTCACTTTTTGCCAAATGTAGGGGGATTTTTCACTTGGAATCAAAAGAGATCAAATCCAAACTTGTTCAAACAGTTGTTGTATCATGTAAGAGCTTTCCAAAATGGCCAAGAACATTGCCAAATTCAACCTACACCATGAGATACAACATTGCCAAGTTGCCTTGCTGAAATCTGTCAAGGCAAGGCAGAATTTGCAACTTTGGTCGATTTGCCAAAATCAGCCAAATTCAATTGCTCCTATCCACTTGGACACCTCAGAGGATTGAATCTAAAGGGGACAATCACTGAGCCAAGCCTCCAAAGTCCATGGAACAAGAAATAGCATGTTGAACCTAGAATGGCCAAAATAGGGACAAGACTTCAAATTTGGAATGAGGCATTCAATGGAACCATCAAGGTGGCATGGACTGAGCCATTCTCATCTGAAATCAGTCAATACTTATCCAAGACCAAGGGGACCAAAGCTCTGTGCCCTAACCTCTAGTCAATGGCTAGAGGAGACTTGGATTTTCATTTGCCAACATCGGCCAAACCTACTTACCAGCTGCCATTCACTATTCCTTGCAAAACAAACTTGCTCTACTATAAATAGAGCTCAATTGTGGTCAGTTTGAGTACACCAAAGCCATCTAACAGATGCTTCCCTCAAAATCACTTTCTCTTGGCAAAAATGCCTTTCTTAGCAAGGTAGCTATCGGGTTTTGAGTTTGAGAGCAATTCCAATCAAACCAATCACTCACACACCTCACATACATCATATAGAAGTGATCCAAACACTTAGATTACTTCTGAAACATCAATTTCACAAAATCACCAGCTGGTTGCTCAAGGTTTTAACCAAAGTGCAGCTAAGGTACCACAAAATGATCCAGCCAATTTCAATCAAGTCCAACCATCCAAACACAATCCATAGGGTGTAGGGAAGCTTTCAGATCATCACCACTCATCTGTAACGCCTCCAAATCAAAAATCACTTTGAACTTACTGTCACGACTTGGAGGTAAGCACATACTTGGTCATCTCTCAATCTATGCATATTTCCTCGCACAATAATTTGGCCATATGTTCATAATCATGCATGGAATGTTTTCCCTCAATTAATTGCATTGTTTGAATCGTGTATCAAAAATCCTAGCCTTCATGCAGAAATTAGGGTTCTTGAGGTTTCTTCGTGATTTCTTGTTGTATGTTTAATTTAAATGAAATTAAAGTACATAGACATGATCGTGAGGTTGAGACGAGCATAATGATATGTGGATTGCATGATATGATTACGTATTCATGGAGATTGGATAGAAAACGCAAATCTGAGAAACCAAGAACACGCGCGTGTTCTTCAGCTTGTTCTTGGCGCCATTTTTTAATAATTCAAATATTTGAATTTTGTGATTTTGTTTAATTGATTCAAAAATTAATTTCTCTCTGAGTTTTAATGATTTTGAGTTGATTCTTTTTTTAATAATTCACAAAAATGTCAAAATATTTTATTTTCACAAAAAATCCCAAAAATATTATTTATTTCATATAATTGATATTTTTGCAAAGAATTAATATTTTAATTGTTTTTGGCATTTTAAATATTTTTTCTACATTGATTTTGCAACTTTTAATGCTTTCTAATTATTTTGTAGGTCAATACTTAATTTTTGAAGCATTAATCCAAGATCACAATTTGTTTTCCATGTGTTAAACAATTTTTTATCATTTTAATTGAATTTTTATTCAATTAAATACATTTTGAAAACAAATTAGGGTTTTGGATTAATTCAACCCTCATAAATCATTTTCAAAACTTTTTGGGCCTCTAATATACCATATTGATCCATTTGGAACAATGGATTGATCCAAGAAGCTTGAGCAACAAGTCTCATTTTCATCTACACCACAATTAGGGTTTTAAGAGAAAAGTCAACTGTAACTTTGACTTTTGACCAGGACATGCTCTCAAACCCTAATACATGATTGAATATACCCTATGACACCCATGGAACATGCCCATCAAGTTTGATTTAGGTCAAGGACGTGATTTCCTGAAGAATTGCACAGTTTGGAATTCATCTGATAAAAAGTCAACTGTGCACAAAAGTCAACTTTGACTTTTTGAGATTTTTCACCAAAATGGATTTTTAACCCTAAAATGATGTTAATGTATGGTTTGAATCATCATTCATCAAGAAAAATCAAGAAAAGTGAGATAACTTGTAAAAGGGGTAACCATAAAACAGAAATTTTTCTAAGTTAAAAATAAAGTGGCAAAGGTACCAAATTTGAAGGACCATAACTCCTAAACCACAAGGCCATTTTTTCTCATCCAAAGATGGATTTGTAGCCCTCATTATCACCTACAAAAACTTCAACTACAAGTCATTCCAATTCATTAAGGATTTTGAGTTATGGAGTGATCAAAGTGGCTGAAAAGTGAAAATGTCACTTTTTCCAACACTTAGTGAAATTTTCACTAAGTCAGATTCTGCCTCACTTTTTGCCAAATGTAGGGGGATTTTTCACTTGGAATCAAAAGAGATCAAATCCAAACTTGTTCAAACAGTTGTTGTATCATGTAAGAGCTTTCCAAAATGGCCAAGAACATTGCCAAATTCAACCTACACCATGAGATACAACATTGCCAAGTTGCCTTGCTGAAATCTGTCAAGGCAAGGCAGAATTTGCAACTTTGGTCGATTTGCCAAAATCAGCCAAATTCAATTGCTCCTATCCACTTGGACACCTCAGAGGATTGAATCTAAAGGGGACAATCACTGAGCCAAGCCTCCAAAGTCCATGGAACAAGAAATAGCATGTTGAACCTAGAATGGCCAAAATAGGGACAAGACTTCAAATTTGGAATGAGGCATTCAATGGAACCATCAAGGTGGCATGGACTGAGCCATTCTCATCTGAAATCAGTCAATACTTATCCAAGACCAAGGGGACCAAAGCTCTGTGCCCTAACCTCTAGTCAATGGCTAGAGGAGACTTGGATTTTCATTTGCCAACATCGGCCAAACCTACTTACCAGCTGCCATTCACTATTCCTTGCAAAACAAACTTGCTCTACTATAAATAGAGCTCAATTGTGGTCAGTTTGAGTACACCAAAGCCATCTAACAGATGCTTTCCTCAAAATCACTTTCTCTTGGCAAAAATGCCTTTCTTAGCAAGGTAGCTATCGGGTTTTGAGTTTGAGAGCAATTCCAATCAAACCAATCACTCACACACCTCACATACATCATATAGAAGTGATCCAAACACTTAGATTACTTATGAAACATCAATTTCACAAAATCACCAGCTGGTTGCTCAAGGTTTTAACCAAAGTGCAGCTAAGGTACCACAAAATGATCCAGCCAATTTCAATCAAGTCCAACCATCCAAACACAATCCATAGGGTGTAGGGAAGCTGTTCAGATCATCACCACTCATCTGTAACGCCTCCAAATCAAAAATCACTTTGAACTTACTGTCACGACTTAGAGGTAAGTACATACTTGGTCATCTCTCAATCTATGCATATTTCCTCGCACAATAATTTGGCCATATGTTCATAATCATGCATGGAATTTTTTCCCTCAATTAATTGCATTGTTTGAATCGTGTATCAAAAATCCTAGCCTTCATGCAGAAATTAGGGTTCTTGAGATTTCTTCGTGATTTCTTGTTGTATGTTTAATTTAAATGAAATTAAAGTACATAGACATGATCGTGAGGTTGAGACGAGCATAATGATATGTGGATTGCATGATATGATTACGTATTCATGGAGATTGGATAGAAAACGCAAATCTGAGAAACCAAGAACACGCGCGTGTTCTTCAGCTTGTTCTTGGCGCCATTTTTTAATAATTCAAATATTTGAATTTTGTGATTTTGTTTAATTGATTCAAAAATTAATTTCTCTCTGAGTTTTAATGATTTTGAGTTGATTCTTTTTTTAATAATTCACAAAAATGTCAAAATATTTTATTTTCACAAAAAATCCCAAAAATATTATTTATTTCATATAATTGATATTTTTGCAAAGAATTAATATTTTAATTGTTTTTGGCATTTTAAATATTTTTTCTACATTGATTTTGCAACTTTTAATGCTTTCTAATTATTTTGTAGGTCAATACTTAATTTTTGAAGCATTAATCCAAGATCACAATTTGTTTTCCATGTGTTAAACAATTTTTTATCATTTTAATTGAATTTTTATTCAATTAAATACATTTTGAAAACAAATTAGGGTTTTGGATTAATTCAACCCTCATAAATCATTTTCAAAACTTTTTGGGCCTCTAATATACCATATTGATCCATTTGGAACAATGGATTGATCCAAGAAGCTTGAGCAACAAGTCTCATTTTCATCTACACCACAATTAGGGTTTTAAGAGAAAAGTCAACTGTAACTTTGACTTTTGACCAGGACATGCTCTCAAACCCTAATACATGATTGAATATACCCTATGACACCCATGGAACATGCCCATCAAGTTTGATTTAGGTCAAGGACGTGATTTCCTGAAGAATTGCACAGTTTGGAATTCATCTGATAAAAAGTCAACTGTGCACAAAAGTCAACTTTGACTTTTTGAGATTTTTCACCAAAATGGATTTTTAACCCTAAAATGATGTTAATGTATGGTTTGAATCATCATTCATCAAGAAAAATCAAGAAAAGTGAGATAACTTGTAAAAGGGGTAACCATAAAACAGAAATTTTTCTAAGTTAAAAATAAAGTGGCAAAGGTACCAACTTTGAAGGACCATAACTCCTAAACCACAAGGCCATTTTTTCTCATCCAAAGATGGATTTGTAGCCCTCATTATCACCTACAAAAACTTCAACTACAAGTCATTCCAATTCATTAAGGATTTTGAGTTATGGAGTGATCAAAGTGGCTGAAAAGTGAAAATGTCACTTTTTCCAACACTTAGTGAAATTTTCACTAAGTCAGATTCTGCCTCACTTTTTGCCAAATGTAGGGGGATTTTTCACTTGGAATCAAAAGAGATCAAATCCAAACTTGTTCAAACAGTTGTTGTATCATGTAAGAGCTTTCCAAAATGGCCAAGAACATTGCCAAATTCAACCTACACCATGAGATACAACATTGCCAAGTTGCCTTGCTGAAATCTGTCAAGGCAAGGCAGAATTTGCAACTTTGGTCGATTTGCCAAAATCAGCCAAATTCAATTGCTCATATCCACTTGGACACCTCAGAGGATTGAATCTAAAGGGGACAATCACTGAGCCAAGCCTCCAAAGTCCATGGAACAAGAAATAGCATGTTGAACCTAGAATGGCCAAAATAGGGACAAGACTTCAAATTTGGAATGAGGCATTCAATGGAACCATCAAGGTGGCATGGACTGAGCCATTCTCATCTGAAATCAGTCAATACTTATCCAAGACCAAGGGGACCAAAGCTCTGTGCCCTAACCTCTAGTCAATGGCTAGAGGAGACTTGGATTTTCATTTGCCAACATCGGCCAAACCTACTTACCAGCTGCCATTCACTATTCCTTGCAAATCAAACTTGCTCTACTATAAATAGAGCTCAATTGTGGTCAGTTTGAGTACACCAAAGCCATCTAACAGATGCTTTCCTCAAAATCACTTTCTCTTGGCAAAAATGCCTTTCTTAGCAAGGTAGCTATCGGGTTTTGAGTTTGAGAGCAATTCCAATCAAACCAATCACTCACACACCTCACATACATCATATAGAAGTGATCCAAACACTTAGATTACTTATGAAACATCAATTTCACAAAATCACCAGCTGGTTGCTCAAGGTTTTAACCAAAGTGCAGCTAAGGTACCACAAAATGATCCAGCCAATTTCAATCAAGTCCAACCATCCAAACACAATCCATAGGGTGTAGGGAAGCTGTTCAGATCATCACCACTCATCTGTAACGCCTCCAAATCAAAAATCACTTTGAACTTACTGTCACGACTTAGAGGTAAGTACATACTTGGTCATCTCTCAATCTATGCATATTTCCTCGCACAATAATTTGGCCATATGTTCATAATCATGCATGGAATGTTTTCCCTCAATTAATTGCATTCTTTGAATCGTGTATCAAAAATCCTAGCCTTCATGCAGAAATTAGGGTTCTTGAGGTTTCTTCGTGATTTCTTGTTGTATGTTTAATTTAAATGAAATTAAAGTACATAGACATGATCGTGAGGTTGAGACGAGCATAATGATATGTGGATTGCATGATATGATTACGTATTCATGGAGATTTGATAGAAAACGCAAATCTGAGAAACCAAGAACACGCGCGTGTTCTTCAGCTTGTTCTTGGCGCCATTTTTGAATAATTCAAATATTTGAATTTTGTGATTTTGTTTAATTGATTCAAAAATTAATTTCTCTCTGAGTTTTAATGATTTTGAGTTGATTCTTTTTTTAATAATTCACAAAAATGTCAAAATATTTTATTTTCACAAAAAATCCCAAAAATATTATTTATTTCATATAATTGATATTTTTGCAAAGAATTAATATTTTAATTGTTTTTGGCATTTTAAATATTTTTTCTACATTGATTTTGCAACTTTTAATGCTTTCTAATTATTTTGTAGGTCAATACTTAATTTTTGAAGCATTAATCCAAGATCACAATTTGTTTTCCATGTGTTAAACAATTTTTTATCATTTTAATTGAATTTTTATTCAATTAAATACATTTTGAAAACAAATTAGGGTTTTGGATTAATTCAACCCTCATAAATCATTTTCAAAACTTTTTGGGCCTCTAATATACCATATTGATCCATTTGGAACAATGGATTGATCCAAGAAGCTTGAGCAACAAGTCTCATTTTCATCTACACCACAATTAGGGTTTTAAGAGAAAAGTCAACTGTAACTTTGACTTTTGACCAGGACATGCTCTCAAACCCTAATACATGATTGAATATACCCTATGACACCCATGGAACATGCCCACCAAGTTTGATTTAGGTCAAGGACGTGATTTCCTGAAGAATTGCACAGTTTGGAATTCATCTGATAAAAAGTCAACTGTGCACAAAAGTCAACTTTGACTTTTTGAGATTTTTCACCAAAATGGATTTTTAACCCTAAAATGATGTTAATGTATGGTTTGAATCATCATTCATTAAGAAAAATCAAGAAAAGTGAGATAACTTGTAAAAGGGGTAACCATAAAACAGAAATTTTTCTAAGTTAAAAATAAAGTGGCAAAGGTACCAACTTTGAAGGACCATAACTCCTAAACCACAAGGCCATTTTTTCTCATCCAAAGATGGATTTGTAGCCCTCATTATCACCTACAAAAACTTCAACTACAAGTCATTCCAATTCATTAAGGATTTTGAGTTATGGAGTGATCAAAGTGGCTGAAAAGTGAAAATGTCACTTTTTCCAACACTTAGTGAAATTTTCACTAAGTCAGATTCTGCCTCACTTTTTGCCAAATGTAGGGGGATTTTTCACTTGGAATCAAAAGAGATCAAATCCAAACTTGTTCAAACAGTTGTTGTATCATGTAAGAGCTTTCCAAAATGGCCAAGAACATTGCCAAATTCAACCTACACCATGAGATACAACATTGCCAAGTTGCCTTGCTGAAATCTGTCAAGGCAAGGCAGAATTTGCAACTTTGGTCGATTTGCCAAAATCAGCCAAATTTAATTGCTCCTATCCACTTGGACACCTCAGAGGATTGAATCTAAAGGGGACAATCACTGAGCCAAGCCTCCAAAGTCCATGGAACAAGAAATAGCATGTTGAACCTAGAATGGCCAAAATAGGGACAAGACTTCAAATTTGGAATGAGGCATTCAATGGAACCATCAAGGTGGCATGGACTGAGCCATTCTCATCTGAAATCAGTCAATACTTATCCAAGACCAAGGGGACCAAAGCTCTGTGCCCTAACCTCTAGTCAATGGCTAGAGGAGACTTGGATTTTCATTTGCCAACATCGGCCAAACCTACTTACCAGCTGCCATTCACTATTCCTTGCAAAAAAAACTTGCTCTACTATAAATAGAGCTCAATTGTGGTCAGTTTGAGTACACCAAAGCCATCTAACAGATGCTTTCCTCAAAATCACTTTCTCTTGGCAAAAATGCCTTTCTTAGCAAGGTAGCTATCGGGTTTTGAGTTTGAGAGCAATTCCAATCAAACCAATCACTCACACACCTCACATACATCATATAGAAGTGATCCAAACACTTAGATTACTTCTGAAACATCAATTTCACAAAATCACCAGCTGGTTGCTCAAGGTTTTAACCAAAGTGCAGCTAAGGTACCACAAAATGATCCAGCCAATTTCAATCAAGTCCAACCATCCAAACACAATCCATAGGGTGTAGGGAAGCTGTTCAGATCATCACCACTCATCTGTAACGCCTCCAAATCAAAAATCACTTTGAACTTACTGTCACGACTTGGAGGTAAGCACATACTTGGTCATCTCTCAATCTATGCATATTTCCTCGCACAATAATTTGGCCATATGTTCATAATCATGCATGGAATGTTTTCCCTCAATTAATTGCATTGTTTGAATCGTGTATCAAAAATCCTAGCCTTCATGCAGAAATTAGGGTTCTTGAGGTTTCTTCGTGATTTCTTGTTGTATGTTTAATTTAAATGAAATTAAAGTACATAGACATGATCGTGAGGTTGAGACGAGCATAATGATATGTGGATTGCATGATATGATTACGTATTCATGGAGATTTGATAGAAAACGCAAATCTGAGAAACCAAGAACACGCGCGTGTTCTTCAGCTTGTTCTTGGCGCCATTTTTGAATAATTCAAATATTTGAATTTTGTGATTTTGTTTAATTGATTCAAAAATTAATTTCTCTCTGAGTTTTAATGATTTTGAGTTGATTCTTTTTTTAATAATTCACAAAAATGTCAAAATATTTTATTTTCACAAAAAATCCCAAAAATATTATTTATTTCATATAATTGATATTTTTGCAAAGAATTAATATTTTAATTGTTTTTGGCATTTTAAATAATTTTTCTACATTGATTTTGCAACTTTTAATGCTTTCTAATTATTTTGTAGGTCAATACTTAATTTTTGAAGCATTAATCCAAGATCACAATTTGTTTTCCATGTGTTAAACAATTTTTTATCATTTTAATTGAATTTTTATTCAATTAAATACATTTTGAAAACAAATTAGGGTTTTGGATTAATTCAACCCTCATAAATCATTTTCAAAACTTTTTGGGCCTCTAATATACCATATTGATCCATTTGGAACAATGGATTGATCCAAGAAGCTTGAGCAACAAGTCTCATTTTCATCTACACCACAATTAGGGTTTTAAGAGAAAAGTCAACTGTAACTTTGACTTTTGACCAGGACATGCTCTCAAACCCTAATACATGATTGAATATACCCTATGACACCCATGGAACATGCCCACCAAGTTTGATTTAGGTCAAGGACGTGATTTCCTGAAGAATTGCACAGTTTGGAATTCATCTGATAAAAAGTCAACTGTGCACAAAAGTCAACTTTGACTTTTTGAGATTTTTCACCAAAATGGATTTTTAACCCTAAAATGATGTTAATGTATGGTTTGAATCATCATTCATCAAGAAAAATCAAGAAAAGTGAGATAACTTGTAAAAGGGGTAACCATAAAACAGAAATTTTTCTAAGTTAAAAATAAAGTGGCAAAGGTACCAACTTTGAAGGACCATAACTCCTAAACCACAAGGCCATTTTTTCTCATCCAAAGATGGATTTGTAGCCCTCATTATCACCTACAAAAACTTCAACTACAAGTCATTCCAATTCATTAAGGATTTTGAGTTATGGAGTGATCAAAGTGGCTGAAAAGTGAAAATGTCACTTTTTCCAACACTTAGTGAAATTTTCACTAAGTCAGATTCTGCCTCACTTTTTGCCAAATGTAGGGGGATTTTTCACTTGGAATCAAAAGAGATCAAATCCAAACTTGTTCAAACAGTTGTTGTATCATGTAAGAGCTTTCCAAAATGGCCAAGAACATTGCCAAATTCAACCTACACCATGAGATACAACATTGCCAAGTTGCCTTGCTGAAATCTGTCAAGGCAAGGCAGAATTTGCAACTTTGGTCGATTTGCCAAAATCAGCCAAATTCAATTGCTCCTATCCACTTGGACACCTCAGAGGATTGAATCTAAAGGGGACAATCACTGAGCCAAGCCTCCAAAGTCCATGGAACAAGAAATAGCATGTTGAACCTAGAATGGCCAAAATAGGGACAAGACTTCAAATTTGGAATGAGGCATTCAATGGAACCATCAAGGTGGCATGGACTGAGCCATTCTCATCTGAAATCAGTCAATACTTATCCAAGACCAAGGGGACCAAAGCTCTGTGCCCTAACCTCTAGTCAATGGCTAGAGGAGACTTGGATTTTCATTTGCCAACATCGGCCAAACCTACTTACCAGCTGCCATTCACTATTCCTTGCAAAACAAACTTGCTCTACTATAAATAGAGCTCAATTGTGGTCAGTTTGAGTACACCAAAGCCATCTAACAGATGCTTTCCTCAAAATCACTTTCTCTTGGCAAAAATGCCTTTCTTAGCAAGGTAGCTATCGGGTTTTGAGTTTGAGAGCAATTCCAATCAAACCAATCACTCACACACCTCACATACATCATATAGAAGTGATCCAAACACTTAGATTACTTCTGAAACATCAATTTCACAAAATCACCAGCTGGTTGCTCAAGGTTTTAACCAAAGTGCAGCTAAGGTACCACAAAATGATCCAGCCAATTTCAATCAAGTCCAACCATCCAAACACAATCCATAGGGTGTAGGGAAGCTGTTCAGATCATCACCACTCATCTGTAACGCCTCCAAATCAAAAATCACTTTGAACTTACTGTCACGACTTGGAGGTAAGCACATACTTGGTCATCTCTCAATCTATGCATATTTCCTCGCACAATAATTTGGCCATATGTTCATAATCATGCATGGAATGTTTTCCCTCAATTAATTGCATTGTTTGAATCGTGTATCAAAAATCCTAGCCTTCATGCAGAAATTAGGGTTCTTGAGGTTTCTTCGTGATTTCTTGTTGTATGTTTAATTTAAATGAAATTAAAGTACATAGACATGATCGTGAGGTTGAGACGAGCATAATGATATGTGGATTGCATGATATGATTACGTATTCATGGAGATTTGATAGAAAACGCAAATCTGAGAAACCAAGAACACGCGCGTGTTCTTCAGCTTGTTCTTGGCGCCATTTTTGAATAATTCAAATATTTGAATTTTGTGATTTTGTTTAATTGATTCAAAAATTAATTTCTCTCTGAGTTTTAATGATTTTGAGTTGATTCTTTTTTTAATAATTCACAAAAATGTCAAAATATTTTATTTTCACAAAAAATCCCAAAAATATTATTTATTTCATATAATTGATATTTTTGCAAAGAATTAATATTTTAATTGTTTTTGGCATTTTAAATATTTTTTCTACATTGATTTTGCAACTTTTAATGCTTTCTAATTATTTTGTAGGTCAATACTTAATTTTTGAAGCATTAATCCAAGATCACAATTTGTTTTCCATGTGTTAAACAATTTTTTATCATTTTAATTGAATTTTTATTCAATTAAATACATTTTGAAAACAAATTAGGGTTTTGGATTAATTCAACCCTCATAAATCATTTTCAAAACTTTTTGGGCCTCTAATATACCATATTGATCCATTTGGAACAATGGATTGATCCAAGAAGCTTGAGCAACAAGTCTCATTTTCATCTACACCACAATTAGGGTTTTAAGAGAAAAGTCAACTGTAACTTTGACTTTTGACCAGGACATGCTCTCAAACCCTAATACATGATTGAATATACCCTATGACACCCATGGAACATGCCCACCAAGTTTGATTTAGGTCAAGGACGTGATTTCCTGAAGAATTGCACAGTTTGGAATTCATCTGATAAAAAGTCAACTGTGCACAAAAGTCAACTTTGACTTTTTGAGATTTTTCACCAAAATGGATTTTTAACCCTAAAATGATGTTAATGTATGGTTTGAATCATCATTCATCAAGAAAAATCAAGAAAAGTGAGATAACTTGTAAAAGGGGTAACCATAAAACAGAAATTTTTCTAAGTTAAAAATAAAGTGGCAAAGGTACCAACTTTGAAGGACCATAACTCCTAAACCACAAGGCCATTTTTTCTCATCCAAAGATGGATTTGTAGCCCTCATTATCACCTACAAAAACTTCAACTACAAGTCATTCCAATTCATTAAGGATTTTGAGTTATGGAGTGATCAAAGTGGCTGAAAAGTGAAAATGTCACTTTTTCCAACACTTAGTGAAATTTTCACTAAGTCAGATTCTGCCTCACTTTTTGCCAAATGTAGGGGGATTTTTCACTTGTAATCAAAAGAGATCGAATCCAAACTTGTTCAAACAGTTGTTGTATCATGTAAGAGCTTTCCAAAATGGCCAAGAACATTGCCAAATTCAACCTACACCATGAGATACAACATTGCCAAGTTGCCTTGCTGAAATCTGTCAAGGCAAGGCAGAATTTGCAACTTTGGTCCATT
This sequence comes from Lathyrus tuberosus, assembly GCA_022829125.1. Lineage (NCBI taxonomy): Eukaryota > Viridiplantae > Streptophyta > Magnoliopsida > Fabales > Fabaceae > Lathyrus > Lathyrus tuberosus. The sequence goes on from JALAZF010000086.1 coordinate 12,848,513, forward strand.
TGCCAAAATCAGCCAAATTTAATTGCTCCTATCCACTTGGACACCTCAGAGGATTGAATCTAAAGGGGACAATCACTGAGCCAAGCCTCCAAAGTCCATGGAACAAGAAATAGCATGTTGAACCTAGAATGGCCAAAATAGGGACAAGACTTCAAATTTGGAATGAGGCATTCAATGGAACCATCAAGGTGGCATGGACTGAGCCATTCTCATCTGAAATCAGTCAATACTTATCCAAGACCAAGGGGACCAAAGCTCTGTGCCCTAACCTCTAGTCAATGGCTAGAGGAGACTTGGATTTTCATTTGCCAACATCGGCCAAACCTACTTACCAGCTGCCATTCACTATTCCTTGCAAAACAAACTTGCTCTACTATAAATAGAGCTCAATTGTGGTCAGTTTGAGTACACCAAAGCCATCTAACAGATGCTTTCCTCAAAATCACTTTCTCTTGGCAAAAATGCCTTTCTTAGCAAGGTAGCTATCGGGTTTTGAGTTTGAGAGCAATTCCAATCAAACCAATCACTCACACACCTCACATACATCATATAGAAGTGATCCAAACACTTAGATTACTTCTGAAACATCAATTTCACAAAATCACCAGCTGGTTGCTCAAGGTTTTAACCAAAGTGCAGCTAAGGTACCACAAAATGATCCAGCCAATTTCAATCAAGTCCAACCATCCAAACACAATCCATAGGGTGTAGGGAAGCTGTTCAGATCATCACCACTCATCTGTAACGCCTCCAAATCAAAAATCACTTTGAACTTACTGTCACGACTTGGAGGTAAGCACATACTAGGTTATCTCTCAATCTATGCATATTTCCTCGCACAATAATTTGGCAATATGTTCATAATCATGCATGGAATGTTTTCCCTCAATTAATTGCATTGTTTGAATCGTGTATCAAAAATCCTAGCCTTCATGCAGAAATTAGGGTTCTTGAGGTTTCTTCGTGATTTCTTGTTGTATGTTTAATTTAAATGAAATTAAAGTACATAGACATGATCGTGAGGTTGAGACGAGCATAATGATATGTGGATTGCATGATATGATTACGTATTCATGGAGATTTGATAGAAAACGCAAATCTGAGAAACCAAGAACACCCGCGTGTTCTTCAGCTTGTTCTTGGCGCCATTTTTGAATAATTCAAATATTTGAATTTTGTGATTTTGTTTAATTGATTCAAAAATTAATTTCTCTCTGAGTTTTAATGATTTTGAGTTGATTCTTTTTTTAATAATTCACAAAAATGTCAAAATATTTTATTTTCACAAAAAATCCCAAAAATATTATTTATTTCATATAATTGAGATTTTTGCAAAGAATTAATATTTTAATTGTTTTTGGCATTTTAAATATTTTTTCTACATTGATTTTGCAACTTTTAATGCTTTCTAATTATTTTGTAGGTCAATACTTAATTTTTGAAGCATTAATCCAAGATCACAATTTGTTTTCCATGTGTTAAACAATTTTTTATCATTTTAATTGAATTTTTATTCAATTAAATACATTTTGAAAACAAATTAGGGTTTTGGATTAATTCAACCCTCATAAATCATTTTCAAAACTTTTTGGGCCTCTAATATACCATATTGATCCATTTGGAACAATGGATTGATCCAAGAAGCTTGAGCAACAAGTCTCATTTTCATCTACACCACAATTAGGGTTTTAAGAGAAAAGTCAACTGTAACTTTGACTTTTGACCAGGACATGCTCTCAAACCCTAATACATGATTGAATATACCCTATGACACCCATGGAACATGCCCACCAAGTTTGATTTAGGTCAAGGACGTGATTTCCTGAAGAATTGCACAGTTTGGAATTCATCTGATAAAAAGTCAACTGTGCACAAAAGTCAACTTTGACTTTTTGAGATTTTTCACCAAAATGGATTTTCAACCCTAAAATGATGTTAATGTATGGTTTGAATCATCATTCATCAAGAAAAATCAAGAAAAGTGAGATAACTTGTAAAAGGGGTAACCATAAAACTTAGAAATTTTTCTAAGTTAAAAATAAAGTGGCAAAGGTACCAACTTTGAAGGACCATAACTCCTAAACCACAAGGCCATTTTTTCTCATCCAAAGATGGATTTGTAGCCCTCATTATCACCTACAAAAACTTCAACTACAAGTCATTCCAATTCATTAAGGATTTTGAGTTATGGAGTGATCAAAGTGGCTGAAAAGTGAAAATGTCACTTTTTCCAACACTTAGTGAAATTTTCACTAAGTCAAATTCTGCCTCACTTTTTGCCAAATGTAGGGGGATTTTTCACTTGGAATCAAAAGAGATCAAATCCAAACTTGTTCAAACAGTTGTTGTATCATGTAAGAGCTTTCCAAAATGGCCAAGAACATTGCCAAATTCAACCTACACCATGAGATACAACATTGCCAAGTTGCCTTGCTGAAATCTGTCAAGGCAAGGCAGAATTTGCAACTTTGGTCGATTTGCCAAAATCAGCCAAATTCAATTGCTCCTATCCACTTGGACACCTCAGAGGATTGAATCTAAAGGGGACAATCACTGAGCCAAGCCTCCAAAGTCCATGGAACAAGAAATAGCATGTTGAACCTAGAATGGCCAAAATAGGGACAAGACTTCAAATTTGGAATGAGGCATTCAATGGAACCATCAAGGTGGCATGGACTGAGCCATTCTCATCTGAAATCAGTCAATACTTATCCAAGACCAAGGGGACCAAAGCTCTGTGCCCTAACCTCTAGTCAATGGCTAGAGGAGACTTGGATTTTCATTTGCCAACATCGGCCAAACCTACTTACCAGCTGCCATTCACTATTCCTTGCAAAACAAACTTGCTCTACTATAAATAGAGCTCAATTGTGGTCAGTTTGAGTACACCAAAGCCATCTAACAGATGCTTTCCTCAAAATCACTTTCTCTTGGCAAAAATGCCTTTCTTAGCAAGGTAGCTATCGGGTTTTGAGTTTGAGAGCAATTCCAATCAAACCAATCACTCACACACCTCACATACATCATATAGAAGTGATCCAAACACTTAGATTACTTCTGAAACATCAATTTCAAAAAATCACCAGCTGGTTGCTCATGGTTTTAACCAAAGTGCAGCTAAGGTACCACAAAATGATCCAGCCAATTTCAATCAAGTCCAACCATCCAAACACAATCCATAGGGTGTAGGGAAGCTGTTCAGATCATCACCACTCATCTGTAACGCCTCCAAATCAAAAATCACTTTGAACTTACTGTCACGACTTGGAGGTAAGCACATACTTGGTCATCTCTCAATCTATGCATATTTCCTCGCACAATAATTTGGCCATATGTTCATAATCATGCATGGAATGTTTTCCCTCAATTAATTGCATTGTTTGAATCGTGTATCAAAAATCCTAGCCTTCATGCAGAAATTAGGGTTCTTGAGGTTTCTTCGTGATTTCTTGTTGTATGTTTAATTTAAATGAAATTAAAGTACATAGACATGATCGTGAGGTTGAGACGAGCATAATGATATGTGGATTGCATGATATGATTACGTATTCATGGAGATTTGATAGAAAACGCAAATCTGAGAAACCAAGAACACGCGCGTGTTCTTCAGCTTGTTCTTGGCGCCATTTTTTAATAATTCAAATATTTGAATTTTGTGATTTTGTTTAATTGATTCAAAAATTAATTTCTCTTTGAGTTTTAATGATTTTGAGTTGATTCTTTTTTTAATAATTCACAAAAATGTCAAAATATTTTATTTTCACAAAAAATCCCAAAAATATTATTTATTTCATATAATTGATATTTTTGCAAAGAATTAATATTTTAATTGTTTTTGGCATTTTAAATATTTTTTCTACATTGATTTTGCAACTTTTAATGCTTTCTAATTATTTTGTAGGTCAATACTTAATTTTTGAAGCATTAATCCAAGATCACAATTTGTTTTCCATGTGTTAAACAATTTTTTATCATTTTAATTGAATTTTTATTCAATTAAATACATTTTGAAAACAAATTAGGGTTTTGGATTAATTCAACCCTCATAAATCATTTTCAAAACTTTTTGGGCCTCTAATATACCATATTGATCCATTTTGAACAATGGATTGATCCAAGAAGCTTGAGCAACAAGTCTCATTTTCATCTACACCACAATTAGGGTTTTAAGAGAAAAGTCAACTGTAACTTTGACTTTTGACCAGGACATGCTCTCAAACCCTAATACATGATTGAATATACCCTATGACACCCATGGAACATGCCCATCAAGTTTGATTTAGGTCAAGGACGTGATTTCCTGAAGAATTGCACAGTTTGGAATTCATCTGATAAAAAGTCAACTGTGCACAAAAGTCAACTTTGACTTTTTGAGATTTTTCACCAAAATGGATTTTTAACCCTAAAATGATGTTAATGTATGGTTTGAATCATCATTCATCAATAAAAATCAAGAAAAGTGAGATAACTTGTAAAAGGGGTAACCATAAAACTTAGAAATTTTTCTAAGTTAAAAATAAAGTGGCAAAGGTACCAACTTTGAAGGACCATAACTCCTAAACCACAAGGCCATTTTTTCTCATCCAAAGATGGATTTGTAGCCCTCATTATCACCTACAAAAACTTCAACTACAAGTCATTCCAATTCATTAAAGATTTTGAGTTATGGAGTGATCAAAGTGGCTGAAAAGTGAAAATGTCACTTTTTCCAACACTTAGTGAAATTTTCACTAAGTCAGATTCTTCCTCACTTTTTGCCAAATGTAGGGGGATTTTTCACTTGGAATCAAAAGAGATCAAATCCAAACTTGTTTAAACAGTTTTTGTATCATGTAAGAGCTTTCCAAAATGGCCAAGAACATTGCCAAATTCAACCTACACCATGAGATACAACATTGCCAAGTTGCCTTGCTGAAATCTGTCAAGGCAAGGCAGAATTTGCAACTTTGGTCGATTTGCCAAAATCAGCCAAATTCAATTGCTCCTATCCACTTGGACACCTCAGAGGATTGAATCTAAAGGGGACAATCACTGAGCCAAGCCTCCAAAGTCCATGGAACAAGAAATAGCATGTTGAACCTAGAATGGCCAAAATAGGGACAAGACTTCAAATTTGGAATGAGGCATTCAATGGAACCATCAAGGTGGCATGGACTGAGCCATTCTCATCTGAAATCAGTCAATACTTATCCAAGACCAAGGGGACCAAAGCTCTGTGCCCTAACCTCTAGTCAATGGCTAGAGGAGACTTAGATTTTCATTTGCCAACATCGGCCAAACCTACTTACCAGCTGCCATTCACTATTCCTTGCAAAACAAACTTGCTCTACTATAAATAGAGCTCAATTGTGGTCAGTTTGAGTACACCAAAGCCATCTAACAGATGCTTTCCTCAAAATCACTTTCTCTTGGCAAAAATGCCTTTCTTAGCAAGGTAGCTATCGGGTTTTGAGTTTGAGAGCAATTCCAATCAAACCAATCACTCACACACCTCACATACATCATATAGAAGTTATCCAAACACTTAGATTACTTCTGAAACATCAATTTCACAAAATCACCAGCTGGTTGCTCAAGGTTTTAACCAAAGTGCAGCTAAGGTACCACAAAATGATCCAGCCAATTTCAATCAAGTCCAACCATCCAAACACAATCCATAGGGTGTAGGGAAGCTGTTCAGATCATCACCACTCATCTGTAACGCCTCCAAATCAAAAATCACTTTGAACTTACTATCACGACTTGGAGGTAAGCACATACTTGGTCATCTCTCAATCTATGCATATTTCCTCGCACAATAATTTGGCCATATGTTCATAATCATGCATGGAATTTTTTCCCTCAATTAATTGCATTGTTTGAATCGTGTATCAAAAATCCTAGCCTTCATGCAGAAATTAGGGTTCTTGAGGTTTCTTCGTGATTTCTTGTTGTATGTTTAATTTAAATGAAATTAAAGTACATAGACATGATCGTGAGGTTGAGACGAGCATAATGATATGTGGATTGCATGATATGATTACGTATTCATGGAGATTTGATAGAAAACGCAAATCTGAGAAACCAAGAACAAGCGCGTGTTCTTCAGCTTGTTCTTGGCGCCATTTTTGAATAATTCAAATATTTGAATTTTGTGATTTTGTTTAATTGATTCAAAAATTAATTTCTCTCTGAGTTTTAATGATTTTGAGTTGATTCTTTTTTTAATAATTCACAAAAATGTCAAAATATTTTATTTTCACAAAAAATCCCAAAAATATTATTTATTTCATATAATTGATATTTTTGCAAAGAATTAATATTTTAATTGTTTTTGGCATTTTAAATATTTTTTCTACATTGATTTTGCAACTTTTAATGCTTTCTAATTATTTTGTAGGTCAATACTTAATTTTTGAAGCATTAATCCAAGATCACAATTTGTTTTCCATGTGTTAAACAATTTTTTATCATTTTAATTGAATTTTTATTCAATTAAATACATTTTGAAAACAAATTAGGGTTTTGGATTAATTCAACCCTCATAAATCATTTTCAAAACTTTTTGGGCCTCTAATATACCATATTGATCCATTTGGAACAATGGATTGATCCAAGAAGCTTGAGCAACAAGTCTCATTTTCATCTACACCACAATTAGGGTTTTAAGAGAAAAGTCAACTGTAACTTTGACTTTTGACCAGGACATGCTCTCAAACCCTAATACATGATTGAATATACCCTATGACACCCATGGAACATGCCCATCAAGTTTGATTTAGGTCAAGGACGTGATTTCCTGAAGAATTGCACAGTTTGGAATTCATCTGATAAAAAGTCAACTGTGCACAAAAGTCAACGTTGACTTTTTGAGATTTTTCACCAAAATGGATTTTTAACCATAAAATGATGTTAATGTATGGTTTGAATCATCATTCATCAAGAAAAATCAAGAAAAGTGAGATAACTTGTAAAAGGGGTAACCATAAAACTTAGAAATTTTTCTAAGTTAAAAATAAAGTGGCAAAGGTACCAACTTTGAAGGACCATAACTCCTAAACCACAATGCCATTTTTTCTCATCCAAAGATGGATTTGTAGCCCTCATTATCACCTACAAAAACTTCAACTACAAGTCATTCCAATTCATTAAGGATTTTGAGTTATGGAGTGATCAAAGTGGCTGAAAAGTGAAAATGTCACTTTTTCCAACACTTAGTGAAATTTTCACTAAGTCAGATTCTGCCTCACTTTTTGCCAAATGTAGGGGGATTTTTCACTTGGAATCAAAAGAGATCAAATCCAAACTTGTTCAAACAGTTGTTGTATCATGTAAGAGCTTTCCAAAATGGCCAAGAACATTGCCAAATTCAACCTACACCATGAGATACAACATTGCCAAGTTGCCTTGCTGAAATCTGTCAAGGCAAGGCAGAATTTGCAACTTTGGTCGATTTGCCAAAATCAGCCAAATTCAATTGCTCCTATCCACTTGGACACCTCAGAGGATTGAATCTAAAGGGGACAATCACTGAGCCAAGCCTCCAAAGTCCATGGAACAAGAAATAGCATGTTGAACCTAGAATGGCCAAAATAGGGACAAGACTTCAAATTTGGAATGAGGCATTCAATGGAACCATCAAGGTGGCATGGACTGAGCCATTCTCATCTGAAATCAGTCAATACTTATCCAAGACCAAGGGGACCAAAGCTCTGTGCCCTAACCTCTAGTCAATGGCTAGAGGAGACTTGGATTTTCATTTGCCAACATCGGCCAAACCTACTTACCAGCTGCCATTCACTATTCCTTGCAAAACAAACTTGCTCTACTATAAATAGAGCTCAATTGTGGTCAGTTTGAGTACACCAAAGCCATCTAACAGATGCTTTCCTCAAAATCACTTTCTCTTGGCAAAAATGCCTTTCTTAGCAAGGTAGCTATCGGGTTTTGAGTTTGAGAGCAATTCCAATCAAACCAATCACTCACACACCTCACATACATCATATAGAAGTGATCCAAACACTTAGATTACTTCTGAAACATCAATTTCACAAAATCACCAGCTGGTTGCTCAAGGTTTTAACCAAAGTGCAGCTAAGGTACCACAAAATGATCCAGCCAATTTCAATCAAGTCCAACCATCCAAACACAATCCATAGGGTGTAGGGAAGCTGTTCAGATCATCACCACTCATCTGTAACGCCTCCAAATCAAAAATCACTTTGAACTTACTGTCACGACTTGGAGGTAAGCACATACTTGGTCATCTCTCAATCTATGCATATTTCCTCGCACAATAATTTGGCCATATGTTCATAATCATGCATGGAATTTTTTCCCTCAATTAATTGCATTGTTTGAATCGTGTATCAAAAATCCTAGCCTTCATGCAGAAATTAGGGTTCTTGAGGTTTCTTCGTGATTTCTTGTTGTATGTTTAATTTAAATGAAATTAAAGTACATAGACATGATCGTGAGGTTGAGACGAGCATAATGATATGTGGATTGCATGATATGATTACGTATTCATGGAGATTGGATAGAAAACGCAAATCTGAGAAACCAAGAACACGCGCGTGTTCTTCAGCTTGTTCTTGGCGCCATTTTTGAATAATTCAAATATTTGAATTTTGTGATTTTGTTTAATTGATTCAAAAATTAATTTCTCTCTGAGTTTTAATGATTTTGAGTTGATTCTTTTTTTAATAATTCACAAAAATGTCAAAATATTTTATTTTCACAAAAAATCCCAAAAATATTATTTATTTCATATAATTGATATTTTTGCAAAGAATTAATATTTTAATTGTTTTTGGCATTTTAAATATTTTTTCTACATTGATTTTGCAACTTTTAATGCTTTCTAATTATTTTGTAGGTCAATACTTAATTTTTGAAGCATTAATCCAAGATCACAATTTGTTTTCCATGTGTTAAACAATTTTTTATCATTTTAATTGAATTTTTATTCAATTAAATACATTTTGAAAACAAATTAGGGTTTTGGATTAATTCAACCCTCATAAATCATTTTCAAAACTTTTTGGGCCTCTAATATACCATATTGATCCATTTGGAACAATGGATTGATCCAAGAAGCTTGAGCAACAAGTCTCATTTTCATCTACACCACAATTAGGGTTTTAAGAGAAAAGTCAACTGTAACTTTGACTTTTGACCAGGACATGCTCTCAAACCCTAATACATGATTGAATATACCCTATGACACCCATGGAACATGCCCATCAAGTTTGATTTAGGTCAAGGACATGATTTCCTGAAGAATTGCACAGTTTGGAATTCATCTGATAAAAAGTCAACTGTGCACAAAAGTCAACTTTGACTTTTTGAGATTTTTCACCAAAATGGATTTTTAACCCTAAAATGATGTTAATGTATGGTTTGAATCATCATTCATCAAGAAAAATCAAGAAAAGTGAGATAACTTGTAAAAGGGGTAACCATAAAACTTAGAAATTTTTCTAAGTTAAAAATAAAGTGGCAAAGGTACCAACTTTGAAGGACCATAACTCCTAAACCACAAGGCCATTTTTTCTCATCCAAAGATGGATTTGTAGCCCTCATTATCACCTACAAAAACTTCAACTACAAGTCATTCCAATTCATTAAGGATTTTGAGTTATGGAGTGATCAAAGTGGCTGAAAAGTGAAAATGTCACTTTTTCCAACACTTAGTGAAATTTTCACTAAGTCAGATTCTGCCTCACTTTTTGCCAAATGTAGGGGGATTTTTCACTTGGAATCAAAAGAGATCAAATCCAAACTTGTTCAAACAGTTGTTGTATCATGTAAGAGCTTTCCAAAATGGCCAAGAACATTGCCAAATTCAACCTACACCATGAGATACAACATTGCCAAGTTGCCTTGCTGAAATCTGTCAAGGCAAGGCAGAATTTGCAACTTTTGTCGATTTGCCAAAATCAGCCAAATTCTATTGCTCCTATCCACTTGGACACCTCAGAGGATTGAATCTAAAGGGGACAATCACTGAGCCAAGCCTCCAAAGTCCATGGAACAAGAAATAGCATGTTGAACCTAGAATGGCCAAAATAGGGACAAGACTTCAAATTTGGAATGAGGCATTCAATGGAACCATCAAGGTGGCATGGACTGAGCCATTCTCATCTGAAATCAGTCAATACTTATCCAAGACCAAGGGGACCAAAGCTCTGTGCCCTAACCTCTAGTCAATGGCTAGAGGAGACTTGGATTTTCATTTGCCAACATCGGCCAAACCTACTTACCAGCTGCCATTCACTATTCCTTGCAAAACAAACTTGCTCTACTATAAATAGAGCTCAATTATGGTCAGTTTGAGTACACCAAAGCCATCTAACAGATGCTTTCCTCAAAATCACTTTCTCTTGGCAAAAATGCCTTTCTTAGCAAGGTAGCTATCGGGTTTTGAGTTTGAGAGCAATTCCAATCAAACCAATCACTCACACACCTCACATACATCATATAGAAGTGATCCAAACACTTAGATTACTTCTGAAACATAAATTTCACAAAATCACCAGCTGGTTGCTCAAGGTTTTAACCAAAGTGCAGCTAAGGTACCACAAAATGATCCAGCCAATTTCAATCAAGTCCAACCATCCAAACACAATCCATAGGGTGTAGGGAAGCTGTTCAGATCATCACCACTCATCTGTAACGCCTCCAAATCAAAAATCACTTTGAACTTACTGTCACGACTTGGAGGTAAGCACATACTTGGTCATCTCTCAATCTATGCATATTTCCTCGCACAATAATTTGGCCATATGTTCATAATCATGCATGGAATGTTTTCCCTCAATTAATTGCATTGTTTGAATCGTGTATCAAAAATCCTAGCCTTCATGCAGAAATTAGGGTTCTTGAGGTTTCTTCGTGATTTCTTGTTGTATGTTTAATTTAAATGAAATTAAAGTACATAGACATGATCGTGAGGTTGAGACGAGCATAATGATATGTGGATTGCATGATATGATTACGTATTCATGGAGATTGGATAGAAAACGCAAATCTGAGAAACCAAGAACACGCGCGTGTTCTTCAGCTTGTTCTTGGTGCCATTTTTGAATAATTCAAATATTTGAATTTTGTGATTTTGTTTAATTGATTCAAAAATTAATTTCTCTCTGAGTTTTAATGATTTTGAGTTGATTCTTTTTTTAATAATTCACAAAAATGTCAAAATATTTTATTTTCACAAAAAATCCCAAAAATATTATTTATTTCATATAATTGATATTTTTGCAAAGAATTAATATTTTAATTGTTTTTGGAATTTTAAATATTTTTTCTACATTGATTTTGCGACTTTTAATGCTTTCTAATTATTTTGTAGGTCAATACTTAATTTTTGAAGCATTAATCCAAGATCACAATTTGTTTTCCATGTGTTAAACAATTTTTTATCATTTTAATTGAATTTTTATTCAATTAAATACATTTTGAAAACAAATTAGGGTTTTGGATTAATTCAACCCTCATAAATCATTTTCAAAACTTTTTGGGCCTCTAATATACCATATTGATCCATTTGGAACAATGGATTGATCCAAGAAGCTTGAGCAACAAGTCTCATTTTCATCTACACCACAATTAGGGTTTTAAGAGAAAAGTCAACTGTAACTTTGACTTTTGACCAGGACATGCTCTCAAACCCTAATACATGATTGAATATACCCTATGACACCCATGGAACATGCCCATCAAGTTTGATTTAGGTCAAGGACGTGATTTCCTGAAGAATTGCACAGTTTGGAATTCATCTGATAAAAAGTCAACTGTGCACAAAAGTCAACTTTGACTTTTTGAGATTTTTCACCAAAATGGATTTTTAACCCTAAAATGATGTTAATGTATGGTTTGAATCATCATTCATCAAGAAAAATCAAGAAAAGTGAGATAACTTGTAAAAGGGGTAACCATAAAACTTAGAAATTTTTCTAAGTTAAAAATAAAGTGGCAAAGGTACCAACTTTGAAGGACCATAACTCCTAAACCACAAGGCCATTTTTTCTCATCCAAAGATGGATTTGTAGCCCTCATTATCACCTACAAAAACTTCAACTACAAGTCATTCCAATTCATTAAGGATTTTGAGTTATGGAGTGATCAAAGTGGCTGAAAAGTGAAAATGTCACTTTTTCCAACACTTAGTGAAATTTTCACTAAGTCAGATTCTGCCTCACTTTTTGCCAAATATAGGGGGATTTTTCACTTGGAATCAAAAGAGATCAAATCCAAACTTGTTCAAACAGTTGTTGTATCATGTAAGAGCTTTCCAAAATGGCCAAGAACATTGCCAAATTCAACCTACACCATGAGATACAACATTGCCAAGTTGCCTTGCTGAAATCTGTCAAGGCAAGGCAGAATTTGCAACTTTGGTCGATTTGCCAAAATCAGCCAAATTCAATTGCTCCTATCCACTTGGACGCCTCAGAGGATTAAATCTAAAGGGGACAATCACTGAGCCAAGCCTCCAAAGTCCATGGAACAAGAAATAGCATGTTGAACCTAGAATGGCCAAAATAGGGACAAGACTTCAAATTTGGAATGAGGCATTCAATGGAACCATCAAGGTGGCATGGACTGAGCCATTCTCATCTGAAATCAGTCAATACTTATCCAAGACCAAGGGGACCAAAGCTCTGTGCCCTAACCTCTAGTCAATGGCTAGAGGAGACTTGGATTTTCATTTGCCAACATCGGCCAAACCTACTTACCAGCTGCCATTCACTATTCCTTGCAAAACAAACTTGCTCTACTATAAATAGAGCTCAATTGTGGTCAGTTTGAGTACACCAAAGCCATCTAACAGATGCTTTCCTCAAAATCACTTTCTCTTGGCAAAAATGCCTTTCTTAGCAAGGTAGCTATCGGGTTTTGAGTTTGAGAGCAATTCCAATCAAACCAATCACTCACACACCTCACATACATCATATAGAAGTGATCCAAACACTTAGATTACTTCTGAAACATCAATTTCACAAAATCACCAGCTGGTTGCTCAAGGTTTTAACCAAAGTGCAGCTAAGGTACCACAAAATGATCCAGCCAATTTCAATCAAGTCCAACCATCCAAACACAATCCATAGGGTGTAGGGAAGCTGTTCAGATCATCACCACTCATTTGTAACGCCTCCAAATCAAAAATCACTTTGAACTTACTGTCACGACTTGGAGGTAAGCACATACTTGGTCATCTCTCAATCTATGCATATTTCCTCGCACAATAATTTGGCCATATGTTCATAATCATGCATGGAATGTTTTCCCTCAATTAATTGCATTGTTTGAATCGTGTATCAAAAATCCTAGCCTTCATGCAGAAATTAGGGTTCTTGAGGTTTCTTCGTGATTTCTTGTTGTATGTTTAATTTAAATGAAATTAAAGTACATAGACGTGATCGTGAGGTTGAGACGAGCATAATGATATGTGGATTGCATGATATGATTACGTATTCATGGAGATTGGATAGAAAACGCAAATCTGAGAAACCAAGAACACGCGCGTGTTCTTCAGCTTGTTCTTGGCGCCATTTTTGAATAATTCAAATATTTGAATTTTGTGATTTTGTTTAATTGATTCAAAAATTAATTTCTCTCTGAGTTTTAATGATTTTGAGTTGATTCTTTTTTTAATAATTCACAAAAATGTCAAAATATTTTATTTTCACAAAAAATCCCAAAAATATTATTTATTTCATATAATTGATATTTTTGCAAAGAATTAATATTTTAATTGTTTTTGGCATTTTAAATTTTTTTCTACATTGATTTTGCAACTTTTAATGCTTTCTAATTATTTTGTAGGTCAATACTTAATTTTTGAAGCATTAATCCAAGATCACAATTTGTTTTCCATGTGTTAAACAATTTTTTATCATTTTAATTGAATTTTTATTCAATTAAATACATTTTGAAAACAAATTAGGGTTTTGGATTAATTCAACCCTCATAAATCATTTTCAAAACTTTTTGGGCCTCTAATATACCATATTGATCCATTTGGAACAATGGATTGATCCAAGAAGCTTGAGCAACAAGTCTCATTTTCATCTACACCACAATTAGGGTTTTAAGAGAAAAGTCAACTGTAACTTTGACTTTTGACCAGGACATGCTCTCAAACCCTAATACATGATTGAATATACCCTATGACACCCATGGAACATGCCCATCAAGTTTGATTTAGGTCAAGGACGTGATTTCCTGAAGAATTGCACAGTTTGGAATTCATCTGATAAAAAGTCAACTGTGCACAAAAGTCAACTTTGACTTTTTGAGATTTTTCACCAAAATGGATTTTTAACCCTAAAATGATGTTAATGTATGGTTTGAATCATCATTCATCAAGAAAAATCAAGAAAAGTGAGATAACTTGTAAAAGGGGTAACCATAAAACTTAGAAATTTTTCTAAGTTAAAAATAAAGTGGCAAAGGTACCAACTTTGAAGGACCATAACTCCTAAACCACAAGGCCATTTTTTCTCATCCAAAGATGGATTTGTAGCCCTCATTATCACCTACAAAAACTTCAACTACAAGTCATTCCAATTCATTAAGGATTTTGAGTTATGGAGTGATCAAAGTGGCTGAAAAGTGAAAATGTCACTTTTTCCAACACTTAGTGAAATTTTCACTAAGTCAGATTCTGCCTCACTTTTTGCCAAATGTAGGGGGATTTTTCACTTGGAATCAAAAGAGATCAAATCCAAACTTGTTCAAACAGTTGTTGTATCATGTAAGAGCTTTCCAAAATGGCCAAGAACATTGCCAAATTCAACCTACACCATGAGATACAACATTGCCAAGTTGCCTTGCTGAAATCTGTCAAGGCAAGGCAGAATTTGCAACTTTGGTCGATTTGCCAAAATCAGCCAAATTCAATTGCTCCTATCCACTTGGACACCTCAGAGGATTGAATCTAAAGGGGACAATCACTGAGCCAAGCCTCCAAAGTCCATGGAACAAGAAATAGCATGTTGAACCTAGAATGGCCAAAATAGGGACAAGACTTCAAATTTGGAATGAGGCATTCAATGGAACCATCAAGGTGGCATGGACTGAGCCATTCTCATCTGAAATCAGTCAATACTTATCCAAGACCAAGGGGACCAAAGCTCTGTGCCCTAACCTCTAGTCAATGGCTAGAGGAGACTTGGATTTTCATTTGCCAACATCGGCCAAACCTACTTACCAGCTGCCATTCACTATTCCTTGCAAAACAAACTTGCTCTACTATAAATAAAGCTCAATTGTGGTCAGTTTGAGTACACCAAAGCCATCTAACAGATGCTTTCCTCAAAATCACTTTCTCTTGGCAAAAATGCCTTTCTTAGCAAGGTAGCTATCGGGTTTTGAGTTTGAGAGCAATTCCAATCAAACCAATCACTCACACACCTCACATACATCATATAGAAGTGATCCAAACACTTAGATTACTTCTGAAACATCAATTTCACAAAATCACCAGCTGGTTGCTCAAGGTTTTAACCAAAGTGCAGCTAAGGTACCACAAAATGATCCAGCCAATTTCAATCAAGTCCAACCATCCAAACACAATCCATAGGGTGTAGGGAAGCTGTTCAGATCATCACCACTCATCTGTAACGCCTCCAAATCAAAAATCACTTTGAACTTACTGTCACGACTTGGAGGTAAGCACATACTTGGTCATCTCTCAATCTATGCATATTTCCTCGCACAATAATTTGGCCATATGTTCATAATCATGCATGGAATGTTTTCCCTCAATTAATTGCATTGTTTGAATCGTGTATCAAAAATCCTAGCCTTCATGCAGAAATTAGGGTTCTTGAGGTTTCTTCGTGATTTCTTGTTGTATGTTTAATTTAAATGAAATTAAAGTACATGGACATGATCGTGAGGTTGAGACGAGCATAATGATATGTGGATTGCATGATATGATTACGTATTCATGGAGATTGGATAGAAAACGCAAATCTGAGAAACCAAGAACACGCGCGTGTTCTTCAGCTTGTTCTTGGCGCCATTTTTGAATAATTCAAATATTTGAATTTTGTGATTTTGTTTAATTGATTCAAAAATTAATTTCTCTCTGAGTTTTAATGATTTTGAGTTGATTCTCTTTTTAATAATTCACAAAAATGTCAAAATATTTTATTTTCACAAAAAATCCCAAAAATATTATTTATTTCATATAATTGATATTTTTGCAAAGAATTAATATTTTAATTGTTTTTGGCATTTTAAATATTTTTTCTACATTGATTTTGCAACTTTTAATGCTTTCTAATTATTTTGTAGGTCAATACTTAATTTTTGAAGCATTAATCCAAGATCACAATTTGTTTTCCATGTGTTAAACAATTTTTTATCATTTTAATTGAATTTTTATTCAATTAAATACATTTTGAAAACAAATTAGGGTTTTGGATTAATTCAACCCTCATAAATCATTTTCAAAACTTTTTGGGCCTCTAATATACCATATTGATCCATTTG